>JALMGJ010000003.1:163308773-163908773 GCA_023362775.1 Charina bottae | reverse complement strand
ACCACATTTGTCTGACAAGAACACACAAGCAGGATCTGTGGATAAACAAAGTACAGAGCCAGACATGATCTTTGATCACATGTATGAAATTAACAGCAGCATTCATGATGAGATTTAAATTCCACACCCAGTTGGGCTGAGAGGGAGTAACTGGAATAATCATAATAATACATTTAAAATGAGAGTCAGTTTGGTGTAGTGGTTAAGGCATCAGGCTAGAAATGGGGAGACTATGAGTTCTAGTCCCGCCATAGGCACAAAATCAACTGGGTGACCTTGGGCCAGTCACTCTCTCTCAGCCCTAGGAGGGAGGCAATGGCAAGCCACTTCCAAAAATGTTGTCAATAAAACTGCAGGGACTTGTCCAAGCAGTCACCAGGAGTCAAGACTGACTTAAAGGTACTTGTGTGCCCACACACACACACACACACAAACCAAGTTTCAGTGCCATTATTGCTTAATTGTGGCTTAATTTCCACCCCCAAGCCAGTCTTGTCCAAAGAACACATGATACCAAAAAATGATTGCAAATGGAGTTGATGCCATTTTATTCTCCGCAGCAAGGAAGTACCACAAATTCTGAGTTAATGAGTCCCTGATTTTGATTAACTTGCTGCCAATTGTTCTTGGTAGACTTGCTATGAATTCTACATGCTTAGCAAAATATTTCTGTGGATTGCAAAAAATAATCTTTGAATCTTTTATAATATTTGAAAACTTTCTAAAGATGATTGTATATATTATGGGAAACAAGTGTGCCTACACCTCAGGGGTAGTTCAACCTTCTGTTCTGCCACTGAAAGCTCTCCAAAGGAGCCAGCATATTCAAACCTCTTCAGATTTTCTGCCCATTGGAAAGCATTGTGAGACACATTCATTCAAGTGGATTGAGTTTCCATTTACATGAGGTGAAAGCCAAGCCAAACCAATTAGACCTAAATGTTGTCATGTGTACAGAATACAAGTATTTTCTAAAATGCATGAAGCAGTTTCTATTGCAGTGCTAAATCAATAACACTGAATGAGAGGTACTTCTTGTGTCTTGCCTGCTATTAGCAGTCTTCCCATTGGTGAAATTCCTGATAGGTTTCTCAGAACTTAGTAATTGAAAAGCATAATTTTAATTAAAGTGAATGGAATAAAGGGAAATTTGAATACATTAAAAAGTTTATTGGTGGATCAAGAAAATACTTCACCTATAGGGCAGAGTATAAGCAAGTCAAGAGATATTTCTGCTGTCTGGTTCTGCTATCATTTGGCAGCACCAGCTTGGTGGAAAAAAGTATTTTATTTATGTATTTATTTTCTCCCATATGCTTGTTCATACAGAAGGTATTAGAACCAACTTAAAAATGGAGAGAGGGAGCTTGCAGAACTTCTTCAAGAAGACCAATCCACAGCTACTAGTCAAAGGGGCCTGAGTCTTCCATGCAAAGGATTGGCATAATGCTAGATTCAATCACACAATGTTGTCACTTGGAATTTGTGATCACAACATACTTTTTTTTCCAGTACTATTTTAGTCTTGAAGTAAATGCTGTTTCAGGAATGGTATTTTATCACTGCCTTAAGCTTCAAGGGGTGATTATTAAGTGTATGTTGCTGGTCATTGACCGAATAAATAAATGTTGTTGTTCAACGGGTGATCTGTGCTCTGACTGGAGGGAATTTTCAGCCTTACACAGTAGCTGCTTCTTTCATTCCCACCCCATTTATATTGTAGCAAAATTTCTCAAATTGATTATGTTTTTGTAAATACTCACCCACAACCTTTCCAAATGTTTATATGAAGATGTTAAAGAGAATGGAGACAAGATGGAATCTTAAAGCACCATATGAATAAAAAGCCACAGTGAAGAAGTAGCCCATTAACATAATCTTTTGAGAATCATTCCTTAGAAAGGACTAACCAGCTTTTCTCAACCTTTTGACCCTGGATGAACCCTTGAAATATTTTTCAGGCCTCAGGGAACCCCTGCACATTCAGGCTCAAATATAGGCCAGAAGTTACAAAATTATTATATTCGTTTCATGTGTAGTAGGCCTGTATATATGCATTAACAGTGTTCTTAAACTATAAATAAAGAATGAAACTTACCTCTTTAATGTGAAGTTCCCTGAATTTGAAATAATTTTTTAAATAAATCATGATCTCCCAGGGAACCCCCAGCAACCTCTCGTGGAACCCTAGGGGAATCCTGGTTGAGAAACCTTGGACTAGACCTATGCTCATGATGTAGGTCAATGGCAATGATAGTGAAAGTCACTGAGAGCCCAAAGGAAATCAAATCCTTGCATAAGTTATCTATCAAGAAACCAGATACCTGTGAGCTGAAATCAGCCTCTCCCAGCCCTCCATTCCTCCAAATGTTTTTGAAGTACAACTCCCAATTTAACACTCTGCCTTGGAATTCTGGAGTTGAAGTTATAACACATGTAAAGGGCATCAGATTGGGAAAAACCATTGGGCCAGTCACTCTCTCTCAGCCCTAGGAAGGACACTGGCAAACCACTTCTGAAAAACCTTGCCAAGAAAACTGCAGGGTCCAGACAGTCTCTGAGAATTGGACACGATTGAACGGATTAAAAAAAAACTTAACATGCCCACATATTACTTCTTACTTACAACCAAGGCAGGAAAACTATACTGTGTTAAAGAACAGCTTGACTTTTATTGCTCTTCAGAAGGATCCTATGTTGGCTTCCACTGTAGCAACCACTGAGGACTCTCTGCCTAGTACTGATACTGGATTTGAAGCCATCCATTACCCTGGTGCCTGCCTTCTGTGCCAACTTCTCCATCAGTGATCTGCCTCCTTTAAGAGAAGAGAGAGGCCCCAATGCTGTGGCATTACTTCCACCAGTTCCCCTCCTTTCTGTGCCTCTGAGTGCAACACAACATCCAAACGCAGCTGTCAGTCAGCCTCCTTGGGGAGCAGCCTGCATGTTTACATGAATGATCATACGGTAACCTCGTCCAGCTCATGGGCAAGTCACACAGTTACCTCATCTGCAGTCAAATTATCTCATCCATGTGAAATGTAGCAAGTGCAAGACAGGAAGCACACAGCTCCCCAGGGCATGGCTTCCTCATTAAGACACAGAAGACCTACCCTCCACTGGACCACTCAGGAAATAAACCTGAGATCTGTTCATCTTATAATTATCCCTACTCGTGGGGCTAATCATAAATCTATGGGGTTTATTTCATGGCAGGCTAGGAGGTGTGTCCTATGTCCCTGTGAGGGTCTGATCTCAGTGGATTTACATTTACCCTCTGCAGCTCACATGGCAAAGTCCCGCCTGAGACATCATTAACCCCTCTTTAAGCAAATACAAGGAAAAAAATAAAATAAAATAAAATAAAATGCAATCAGGGCTATGTGTGATATGGTACAGGTTGCAATGGAGCTCTTCCATTTTATTTGGGACTTGAAATCTTATGTGCTGGATTTCCATGTTTCCTTCATGTTCCCTTCCTTTAAAATATTGCATGTGATGTGTAGGAATATAAAGCAATTATCTTTGCCGTAGGCAGCTGGGTTTATCAGCCTCTGTCAAGTTATTCACAACGTAAAGGACATGCTGACCTACAGAGGTCTCTTCTTCCAATCAGCATTTATAATGTAAAAAGAGGATCACCTGTATTTATGCCTATGTCCCAGTAAGCCTTCAGCTTCCTAAGTGGATATTTGCTAGAGCAGTTCCCTACAAGCAATAATATTTGCAATCTCTGATCTGTTTATTTTTAAGCCATTGTTTAAAAAGCATACTGCAAAGTGGGGCAAGGAACTCCTAAGCCTGCCTTCTTTGCAAGTAAGCCCCTTGAAAAAAGTGTATGTGTCATCTATTTGTTTCAGGCTATTTATCATTTCTGATGTGAACAAACAGCTGTCTTTATCTGTCACGAGGCAGTCCTGTAAA
This sequence comes from Charina bottae, assembly GCA_023362775.1. Classification (NCBI taxonomy): domain Eukaryota; kingdom Metazoa; phylum Chordata; class Lepidosauria; order Squamata; family Charinaidae; genus Charina; species Charina bottae. Next base: position 163,904,849 of record JALMGJ010000003.1, on the reverse strand, counting down.
TGGCAGATTATAACTACCCTTTCTCTCCGCCTCCTTGTTTTCTCCAAGCTTGATATGTGAAACTGTTTCTGAATGGCACACCGTGCAGTCTTTCCTGGTACTATCTAATGCACATCTGGAGTTTTGCAGCATCCTAGAGATAGGTCTTGGAATCCCAGGAGCACCAGCCAGACTGGGAATGGAAACCTAGTATCCATGGTGAGCCTCCCTATCTCACAGTGCCAGGTGTGTATACACGTAATTTCTTGGAAAGACTGTCCCCAGGGAAGAGGACAGAGAATCCAGGGGAGCAGTAATTAGGGGCTACCTTACATAGCGCCATTACTTTACACTGCTCCTGAAATTTGGAGATGTGAAGGGTTGTAGAGGAAGTAGATGAGGTTTCACGTTTCCAAAAGGCACTTTTTTGCCCCTCTATGGGAGCTGAAAGAAATACAAAAGTATTTAAAATTCTTGGGAACCCTAACATGTTGTATTGGAGCACACCAGTGCAGAATGCCCCATTTGTCTTGAAATAAGATCCATATACCAATCAACAGATATTTATGCCGAGAGGAAGTATTTCTGACAACTTCTTTGCCAATCTCAGTGTGGCACAGAGTGATGGAAAGAGATACTTTATCTGAGCTGCTAACCCGGGACTGATTAATAAGACAGGCCTTTTCCTGCCAGGTTCTGGGCACACTTTTTCCTCACTTATTTAAAATACAGGGTTTCAAATAGGGCAGGGGTGTCCATTAGCCCTTTGATTTAATGCGTTTTGATACAGGCCAATTCAGCTTTCTACAGCTTTGTGCAATGACAGCCAGCAAACAGAGTTTGTGGGATAGGAGACCTGGTGGCTAAAGAGCAGCATCTTCTCCCACCCCATGCTTTTTTAGTCATCTCTCTGAGCCCTGGTGGTTGGGTGATCTGCTGCTGCATCTGTCAGGGTTGGCAAGGTAAGTGGGAGAGAGAGAGGGCTCTTGGGGACAATGGGAGAGATCTGAGCTTCCTACTGCCAGAAGGCCCTGAAAATCCATAGGCAGTGACTAGATAGGAAGACATGTCCACCACAGAGGGCCCATAGAAGCAGGGCAGCCCTTGCCCTGAAATGCACCTCAATACAAGGCACCACAGAAAGACACATGGCACAGCTTGGGTTGGAAGGAGCTGGAAAACATACTGTACTTTAAATCCAGAGGAGGAAGCCACAAGTTCAGGCTGTCTTCTCAGAGGATCAGGAGTAAGTTGAAGATGATATTATTCTAAATATGATTGCTGAGGCAGCTCAAATCCACAGTCAGCAGGTCATGCAGAAGTTTTTTTAGCCTGGAAGTAGGAAAATGCCCCTTGCCTCTATTGTATTAAATATGGAGTACTGACTACATGCAGCAGATAGTTTCAGGTCATTCTGCAACATGATTCACATGGTGGTGCCAATGAACAGTTCTCAGAGAGAGAAACAGCTGCCATGGAGAAAAATTTGCTGCCCCATCATATTAATGTTTATTCAGAGGAAAACTTCCCTTAGATTCCATAAGAAATCTCAAGGAAATATACTCTGGGTTGTGGGAGCCACACAAAGGATGTAAAGTGAAACTTAACAAGAATCACATGTGAGGTGGATACTGTCTACCTGCTTATATTATTGCTGCTAAACTAAGCACTCCACTACTCTCAGCTACTTCTCAAATGTTAGGGGTACCCTGTTTAGTAGCCAGTGATCCTAAACTATGTTCTTCATCCTGTATAACTGATGACTCTGATATCAACTATTTCTCTTTTCCTTCAGGAATGTCAATAAAAGAAAACAGTCTAGGATTGTTGTTTTGGTCCTTGCTGATAGAAAGCCTAGAAATCTTCTTTCTGCCTAACTCACTTGAATAATCCCAGAAAGATTTTTCTGTCATTGATCCATGGTCAGGAATGAATCCTCAACAATAGAGTCCATGGCGGCATTCCAAATCAATAGTGTAATTGTTTTGTTGCTTTGAGACTAGACTTTTCCTTTAATTAAAGCTACAAAAAATAAAAAGTTTTATTTAATTAAAATAATTGAAGCACATAAACCTTGGAAAGCAAACATATTTCCTTTTTTTTTTACAGAAAAGGCAGAATGGAATACAGGGAATTTTGCAAAGGAAAATGTCATTGACGTTTTTCTCTTTACATTGATAAACTTACTAATTTTTGAGTATGAAAATATTACAGGATACACTAGAGTTAATTATGAAAGAGAATAAATTACATTCAAGTTTACTAGGGCCATATTTCTATATACCTTATTTATAAGTTACCAAAATGATGGACAGTGAATCTAAAGTAATGGAGGACATTACATGTAATTGTGATTATGCTGATTTGTCATAAAATGCAAAATTTAGATAAACTTCAGCTAGCATATTCCCAGTGATAAATAGAACAGCTATAAATGGTTGAAATACTAATCAGAAAGCCTGTTGTCAACTTCATCCCACAAGCCACAGTAAAGATGTCACAATAACAATAAAATGCTCCATTACCAACCAAAGCAATTAAGCCAAACTAATTGAATTACAATTAACAATTATTTAATTTTTGAAGTACTAGTGGAGCATTATATTATCAGCAAGCTGTCTGTACAGTATTTTGGCTACATCATAAATGGTTTCAAAGTCAGGGAGTGTTTCTGGCAGTCAGATCTTAAATATGCATGCTTGGAAGGAAATCCCACTGAGTGCAATGGATTCTTTTTAATGTGTATGTATGCTTTTGATTGTAGTTTTAACCATAATGTTAAACTTGGGCCAAATCTACTTTGCTTCTAATCTGAAAACCAGCATGATGCTTGTATTGTCACTAAACCAGGGATATCTTAATTTCCTTCACAACGTTGTCATGAACATAAAATTTGGGAGGTATATCTGCCATATAGGTAAGGCATTATTATAATTTGCTATAGCATTTTTTACAGTTTGCTTAATGCACATTTTTATTTGGCTGAACAATTTGAAAAGCCTAGTTTAGGTTATTCTGGCACACAGAAAAGTATATTCAGTACAATAATAATGGTTTCAGTATTGCACATAGGTGAAATGAATTGGTCCTCAATTCAAGTTACCTAATGGATTGAGGATTTTTCACCCTTCTAAGATCCCAGATCTTCAGTGGCATTTCACAGAGAAAGGGAGAACTAGAAGACCTGGTGTGCATCACAGGCATGATTCTGACCCAGCATTCTCTGCATCCCTTCTTTTCTGGGAGCAGCTACTTTCTGCCTGTGGTCCTCAAAGAACTGCAGTCTCCAAGAAATTCCCAGAAGTGGAGGATGTATGCAGTGTAACAGACCATACAAAACACCAAGTACAGCAAATGTTTCTGCAAAACTGGACACGTTCACCTGCAAATATCTGGCTCATTCCGTACTTCTATTGAATTCATTATAATGGTAGTGTTCTCAGGAAACAAAGAGAAAGAAGAATTTTCCTCCAACACCACAGTTCAAAAGCATCTATCTTCCTTCGCTCAGCCTTCCTTATGGTCCAGCTCTCAGAACCATAGGTGGTTGTTGTTGTTGTTTATTCGTTCAGTCGCTTCCGACTCTTCGTGACTTCATGGACCAGCCCAAGCCAGAGCTTCCTGTCGGCCGTCACCATCCCCAGCTCCCCCATAGTAACTAACATACTAACATAGTAATAACCATAGTTTACTACGGGGAATACCATTGCTTTAACTATGCGGACCTTTGTTGTCAGTGTGATGTCTCTGCTCTTAACTATTTTATCAAGATTTGTCATTGCTCTCCTCCCAAGAAGTAAATGTCTTCTGATTTCCTGGCTGCAGTCAGTGTCTGCAGTAATCTTTGCGCCTAGAAATATAAAGTCTGTCACTGCCTCCACTTTTTTTTATACATCTTTACAGATGAATGAATAAATGCATTGATGCAAGGATATAATATAAATGCTTTATTTAAAATTTTCGTAATTGTCTATTGTCTTTAAAACAGATACACTGTAGTTGTAGAAGAATATACAATGCTACGTACATATTCAGTGTCTCTGTACCTGTGTTCGCTGAACTGAATTGTACACACAGTTGGAGATTCCAACTCTGCCGGTACCTGAGAATGCAAATTGTATTTAAAAAGGCAGAATTGTAGGAGACCAAAAAGCAAACAAAAAGATCCCCCCCCAAAAAACCCCCAGCCCTTCCTTATTTATCAGATATTTTCTTTCCACTTTCATGTCTGTAGCTTGAATCATGTCAACTGGATTTCTATTTTCTTAATGGAAATTTTCCATTAAGAAAATAGAAATCCAGTTGACATGATTCAAGCTACAGACAATTCCACCTGGATGACTGAGAACCTTCATAGACATATTTCCACTTTCATCTTCTAAAATTCCCTTCGTCATGAAAAGAGCAGAACCCACAGAGTTGTCCAGTCATCTGCACAGTAAAAAAAACAATAACAAGGTCTATGCTAAATAATTCTCAAAACTTAGTTAATGAGCACATACAGCACATACAGTGAATTCCATTCTGAAGGACAGGTGACAGCAATCCAGCTACTGCATCAGCCATGGGGACAGGAAAGCAAAATTTTGGATTATCTCTGCTGGAAGTGGGACAGGGGTAGCATGTCTGTCATCAACCATGGTATCCTTCTAGATCAGCTCTGTGGGTTGGGAGTGGGCGGCACAGTATTGTGCTGGTTTGGTTCCTTTCTGTGGAGCTGGTACCAGTCAGTATTGATTGGGAGTGAGAGGTCCCACCCTCAGCCACTATTATGTGGGGTTCCGCAGTGTTTGGTACTCTACTTCTATTTAATGTCTACATGAAGCCTGTGGGTGAGAATATTTGTTGCCATGGGATGAGGCAGTACGCTGATGATACCAGATATCTCTGCCCCTGGCGAACTAAGCAATGGTGTTGATGTCTTATCCCGGTGCCTGGAGGTTGTGGGGGTCTGGATGGGGAATAACAGGCTTCAGCTGAACCCTGGCAAGACTCAGTGGGTTTTTGGGTCTTCTGGATCTGGGACTTTATCATCTTTGGTTCTGGATGCCATTGCACTACCCCACACAGACCCCATGTGCAATCTGGGCGTCCTTCTAGACTCACAACTCCTGCTTCAGGAGCAGGTGGCAGTCATGGCTAGGAGGGCCTTTTCACAACTTCATGTTGTGTGTCAGTTGGACCATGGACCTTCCTGGACTATGAGGCTCTACTCATAGTCACTCATGCCCTGGTCACCTCCAGACTGGATTACTATAATGCGCCTACATGGGGCTGCCCTTGAGAAACATCTAGAACAGGGCTTTCCAAAGTTTTTCCTGCGGTGACACACCAACCGGTGTTGGTGTGTCGCCGCGGGAAAAACCGGAAGTGCCGTCCTTGCGGCAGCACGCAAAAACCCGGAAGCGCTGCTGCCGCTTTCGGGTTTTCCGCGCTGCAGTTGGTGTGTCGCCGCGGGAAAACCCAGAAGCGCTGATGATGATCAGCGCTTCCGGGTTGTGTGGCGACACACCAGACTGTGTGTGGCGACACACTTTTGTGTCGCGACACACAGTTTGGAAAGCTCTGATCTAGAAACTTCAACTGGTACAGAGTGTGGCTGCACGGACAGTTATGTGAGCCCCTAGGATGGCGTACGTAACACCTCTGTTCCATAAAATGTTCGCTGCTGCAGTCCAATTTCCTGAATCTGCACAGATCAACCGTTTGAAACAAATTATCGGTACAAGTAGTAATATTAATGAACTTGTTGCCACTTTTTTTTAAAAAAATTACTGGTTTAGTTCAGTACTGTTTAAAGTCTAATAAAATTCCAACCCATTATTGCTCTTTCATTTGAATTGTAATTTGCATGCCAAGGGTCACAGGGTACTAGATGCTAATTGTATGAAATCACTGAAGGAGACACAATTAAAAGGATTTGCCTGTTTTCCTCTTTTTCTTTTCATGTTATGATTTTTATAAATGCATTAAGTCCAGTAGAGGCTAAATGCATCTGTTTCATTTCATTTCTTGCCAAAAATTGCTACCAAATTCCATTAAAATATTAAACATTAAGTAAGTGCAACGGATTCTTCCCTATATGGTTTTAAATTCTGATTCTGTGGGTATCACTTAAGTATGTGATTATTTTACTGGCATAAAACCTTGCAAGCCAATTGACATATTAACCTGAGGAGCATTAGAGAACGTGCATTCCTATCTGAAATACTAAAGCAGTATTGCTCTTTTTTGTCCAATTGTTCTTCCCAGAGGGTTAAAACCACAGACCCTTTTGCTAGACCTGCTCCTGGAATGGATTTGTTTTGGCATTAGCTATTTTTTTGGCTGCTAATACTATAAAAAGAGTTCTATAACATTTACATTCAGGTGGAAAGCTCTATCCATATGAGAAACAACTGGCTACTTTTTCTTTGGTGTCACTGCAGGTTCCAAAGGAGATAGGAGAGGAATCTGTGATATTATGGCTATAGAGAAACAGGGTATCAAAGATATAATGAGGATTGATTCATCATCTTAATCTCCCCAGCCATTTGATACCACTATACTTTTGTCAAAACGTGGTGCTCCTAAGAAATCCACAGGTAGTGAAATGTTCTCTAATTCAAATTCCACCAGATTTATTCAACATGGATAGTGGTTTGCAATGCCAACGGAAGAATATATGAAATGTTGTTTTGGGGAGAAGTGAGCAGGTGTATTTTTTTGAAGATCTTGTTTTGTACCCCTTTGTCAGCTCTGGGAACAAGCATAGTGAATGCTTGTAGGTAAAGGTTCCCCCTGCACAGTTGTGCAGTCGTGTCCGACTCTAGGGGCCGGTGCTCATCTCTGTTTGTTAGCCGAAGAGCCAGCGTTGTCCGAAGACACTTCCACAGTCATGTGGCCGCATGACACGCGCGGAACACTGTTACCTACCCACCGAAGTGGTACCTATTCATCTACTTGCATTTGCATGCTTTCGAATTGCTAGGTTGGCAAGAGCTGGAGCTAGTGCGGGAGCTCACTCCGCCCGCAGGGCTAGGGATTTGAACCTCCGAACTTGCGATCTTCTGATCGACAAGCCTGGTGCCTTACCTGCTGAGCCACCATGCTTGTACATAGTCTAAATTTTGGGAGGGCAATCTCATCATAAAGTATTCATAGCATTAAAGAATTTGTGAACTAAATCTAAGATTGCTAATTTACAACCCATAGGTTCTCAGTTTACCCTAAAAGCTACTGCTGAGTTTGGAGATGAAGTAACTAGCTTCTCCCATTTAATCAATACACTTGGGATCCTGAATCTATTATTTTTTCATGGTAACTCAAATAATTAATATTCCAAATGTGCTGTACACAGGTGAAAAAAGGACCAACAGGATTGGGGAAGCAATGGCTGCTTCATCTCCATATTTAACAGCAAACTTCAAGATCATTGAATCTCTGGCTTGCCACCTGGCAATTTTAGAACATGTCCACACACACACTGGCCTCGCTTCTTATGCCCTCTTCTCCAAATTTTTGCTTCTGTGCTATTGCCCTCTCTATTGGTGCTCTGTCCTCCCTTGTTAGTGACCAGTGCTACCTCCAGCTGCCCAATGGGTAGGCACAAAAATGTGCCTTCTCCCCCTCCCTTGCTCTGATTTTTTATTTGCTGGACTTTCTTTTTGCAATAAAGAAAATGAACAACCAGTGGCAGGCATGAAAGCCGGCTGGGTGACCTTGGGCCAGTCACTCTCTCTCAGCCCAACTCACCTCACAGGGTGGTTGTTGTGGGGAAAATAGGAGGAGGAAGGAGCATTAGATATGTTCGCTGCCTTGAGTTATTTATAAAAATAATAAAGGCGGGATTTAAAAAATCTAAAAAAAAAAGTCTGTCTTGGAACAGCCGAAGAGGATGGTAGCTTGGTGAAAGGAAGGGAATCCTTGTAACTGCCTTGGAGGCAGAACACAGTTGAAGTTCTCACAGTAGGAAACAACTTGTCCCACAATTCCAGAGGAACTGCTGCAAAAGTATCTTCTTCTGGATCAGTGGCTGAGCCAATAATTGCCTCGGATCCCTAAGCCGTTCCCAAGCTGCACGTAAACCCTGTCTTAAAGACATTTGGGGGCAGGGGAGACCAATCTGATCAATGCTGCCCATGCATGTGGAAAGGACCTTGAACTTACCCCTTTATCACATTATTAATGATAATACCTCATCTCTGATTATTTTATGGTAGATCAACCAACACATTTTAGTACACAAACATTATTCTGTACTGATTATTTTTGATAGGGGTGATGCATGTATCTTATCCCCTATTTTGTGCTAAGAAGACAAGCTTAGATCACAAGTACCCCAATCCATTCATCCTCATAATATCCCTGTATGGTAGGTCAGCAATATCCTCATTGTATAACAGACTCAAGCTGAGGCTGATTATTCAAGAGCTGCCAGAGAGTTCAAGGGGTAAGGAAGGAATTAATGAACCAAATCCCCTAAGCTGAAGTTCCAAATTCTATAAGCACTGGCTCTTAAAATAGCTTAAGCACGATAGAAAGAGAGCTTCCACCTCAGAACTGTGTGCCTGTGACTTTGCATGACCTGATTCAAATGACCAGCTGATATATCTAGAAATGTACATGTGATGTAACACTGACACCCAAAATCCTACTTCTATGGAAAGGTGAATTTACTATCCAGCTTTTATGCAACATCATTCATATTGTGATAGACATACTTTTCCCCATAAACAGCTCTGTTTTTCATCATGCTGTGATGTTTGTTCCTGGATAAAATGTATAAACTAGTATGGTGTCCAGCATAGCTAACATTTCCAACATTGACCCATCCTTTTACGAGTACCAGTTAATTTTAGATTATGGATTTAATTGTCTTATTGCTCCTAGTTTCATCTTTTTTAGATGGTGATACATAGTGGCAGAATTCTGCTGTATTTGGGGATTCTCCTATTCATTCTGCTCTGTGGCTTTCTGGACTCCCCCCCCCCCCAAATCCTTCCCTATAGCATCATTATCATTCAGGTAATTATTGCACTTAGAATGCAAGTAATTTTAAAATAATGTCATCAAGTTCATGAGTGCCCATACATCAGTGATATGTGTATATGAGACAGAAGAAAATAATGCTTTCTTCCATTATGTTGTCACAAGGGAAAGAGTTTGGGATGGATTCTGGAGTCGTTTTAGAGATGGAGGTTACTCTGATAGCCTTAAAACATGCGCATGCAGAATTACTAGTGGTCAGTAGGTGATGGATAGCCAACAGAACTTTCCTGCTTCTGAGAAAGGAAAAAGGAACACAAGTTGGCCAAAGGATCGAAATGCCACAGATATGACAGGAATGTGGGTTAAAGTTGATTTTATTTATTTATTTATTTATTTATTTATTTATTTATTTATTTATTTATCAAATTTGTGCACTGCCTGACTCCCAGCAACTCCGATGGTGGGATAGGAGCTGTTCACTTGGAATTACTGGCAATAGAAAGATGCTGTGCCATGAGGTCCATGCTACTCAGATACTAAAATTATCTCTATTCTGAGTTTAGGATTCCTTCAATGGATCTCTGCAGAGGGATGTTTGGTGTTATTATTTGCCACTGAAGCTTCATGTGATGCTTACACAAGTTTGGTAATGTGGAACTGCTATCTGCTGCCCCACACCTACAGATTTTCATGCAAATTATAGGAAAGGGTTGAAGGGGCAATAGAGATGGGACTATAGCAGACATGTAAGGATTTAGCCCCCTATTGTCCATTCCCAAAGTAGTCCCTGTACTTATTCTAGAGTAAAAAAATAAGGTAGCTGCTACCTATGTCTTAAAGCAGGGGTAGATAATCTGTGGGCCACCAGATGTTGCTGAACTACAATTCTCATCAAAGGCCATGCTGACTATCAACTACCCAAACTAGAAGATATTGATATTTTCCAAAAAATAAATTGCAACTCTTTCAAAGAGGCAAGAAGTTGGGAATAATGGGAGGCTTTAACTGCACCAACATCTTCCAGAAGACAAACTGTGCAAAGTATAGTTGTTTTTAAGAAACTAATAGTGCGTTGCTGGCTACTTTCTCCTTCAGAGGATGGAGGAAAGCATAAGAGATAAGTTATCCTTGACTTGATACTAATCAATATGCTTGACAGCTGAGGCAGTGGAAGTAGGTAGAACATTGAAAGTGACCATGTAATGCTGGAGTACTTGATTTTAAGGGAATTAAAAACAGTATGTATCATGGACTTAAAAATAGTAGATTTCATTGAACTCAGAGCAATGATAAATAGGTTTCCAGACAGGAGAAGTTAATGGGAAAATTGCTCGAGAAGGGTGGGAGTTCCTATCTATCAATTCCAGTGAGGAAAAAAATGAGGGCAGCAGAAGTAGCTATAGAGCTAGCAAACAGCTTTGTGAACATCTGAACATATCTCTATCTCTATATCTCTATTGAAAACGGTAAGACGGCCAGGTCACTAAGGAAGAGACAACCTAAAACTAGAAATCATGTCAAAAACCCAAAAGCTCAGAAAGGGATGAGGTTGATGAAGGATGCTAAGATATTCTTTGTGTTAAAAATAACAGGAAAAGAAAAGAATCAGTGTTTTAGCTGATCAGTGAAGACAGCAAAATGCTAGCGGGTAATAAGGAAAAAGCAGAACTATCTTCTCTCTGTCATCAGGAAAAGTTTGAATAGCAGAATGAAGTGGCAGGATTGAAGCTTGAGGTTGATAAAACCACTCTCAGGGAATACCTCTTTACTTTGAAATTGCATTTTAAGGTACAGAAAAAAGTAGCAGGTGGTCTGGCTAAACCCTTGTGTGGTACTTTTGAGAAATTCTGGAGAACTGGTGAAGTGCCAAATAACTGGGGACAGCAAATGTTATCTCTGACTTCAAAAAAGGAAAAAAAGAAAATTCCCGTAGACCAGTTAAACTAAGCAAAGTTTTAGAGCAGATTAAAAAGAGATTGATCTCTAAGTGGTTTTTGAAAACAATGTGATAATTACCAGCATGGATTTATCAGAAACAAATCTTGCCAGACTAACTTTGTATCATTTTTAAAATAAATTCTGTAATAGATTGTGGGAATACTATAGACATGATATATCATGATTCAGCAAAACATTTGACAAGATATGACATCACATGCAGATTAGCAAGCTAAGTGTGAGCAGTATGGCATGGCCATTAAGTAATACATCAGGGCTTTCCAAAGTGCTGCCGCTGGCGACACACGAGCGGCGGTGCGGCGGCAGCACGGCGGCGGCGCAGGGGTGCGCGCGCACGGCGGCGCCACAGGAGAGTGTGCGGCGGCGCGGGGGGGTGCGGTGGCGCGTGTGTGCATGGCGGCGGCGGCTGCCGCTGCCACCGTGCACGCGTGCGCCGCCGCTTCCGGGTGGTGTGGCGACACACCACGCTGTGTGTGGCGACACACTTTTGTATCGCGACACACAGTTTGGAAAGCTCTGTAATACATATTTGCATGTCAGTGGTTCCTCATCAAATTAAAGATATCGTGTGAAGTGTCTTCTACCCTTCAATACTTTCATAAATGTCTTGAATGAAGAAGTGGATGGAATACTAATAAAATTTGCAGATGACAAAATTGAGTGGGAATAGCTAATAAAAGACAGAAATAAAATTCAAAATTATTTTGACTGATTAGAGAAATAGATGGAAAGTAACAGAATGAAATTTAACAGTGAAAGCTGCAAAATCCTTCACTTAGGAAATAAAAATCAAACATACAGGTATAGGATGTGGGCTACTTGGCTTAATCATGGTACTTGTGACAAAGTCTTGGAATGGTAGTTGATCGTAAACTGAATATGATCCAGCAATGTGATGTGGTTGCAAAAAAGGCAAATTCATCTTTAGGCTACATCAGTAGCGTCAGCAACGTTAAGCATTCTGGGAGTTGTTGTTATTATTATTATTATTATTATTATTATTATTATTATTTATTTATTTATTTATTTATTTAATTTATATGACCACCCATCTCCCCCAACGGGGAACTCTGGGCAGTTTTGGAGTTGCAGTTGAAGTCCACACATCTTAAAGCTGCTGATGTTGAGAAACACTGGGCTACATCAGTCTAAGTATAAATTGCAGAATAGGAAGTAACCAATCTAATGTATTCTGTTTTGGTCAGACCCCTACCTCAAATGCTGTGTCTGGTTCTGGCAACTCACTTAAAGGATTCAGGGAAATTGTAGCGAGTTCAGAAAAGGGCAAAGGATGATCAGGAGACTAGAAACTAAGTGAAGACAGATTAAAACTGGGTTTGGTGCTGGAGAAGACTCCTAAGAGTCCCTTGGACTGCAAGGAGGTCAAATCAGTCAATTCTAAAGGAAATCAACCCTGACTGCTCATTGGAAGGACAGATACTGAAGATGAAGCTCAAATACTTTGGCCACCTAATGCAAAGAGAGGACTCACTGGAAAAGACCCTGATGCTGGGAAAGATTGAAGGCAAAAGGAGAAGGGGACGGCAGAGGATGAGATGGTTAGATAGCATCACCAATGTAACGAACATGAATTTGAGTAAACTCCGGGAAACAGTGGAGGACAGAAAGGCCAGGCGTGCTATGGTTCATGAGGTCACGAAGAGTCGGACACGACTAAACAACTGAACAACAACAACAACAAAATCTTCAGCTTTAAGAAAAGATGAGCAAGGGGGTATATGATAGCATTCTTCAAAAACCAAATAACTGAAAGGATGCCACATAGAAAAAAGTCAAAATCTGTTCTCTCTTCCCCATAGTATATGGCAGAGCTTTCCAAACTGTGTGTCGCCACACACAGTCTGGTGTGTCGCCACACAACCTGGAAGCGCTGATCATCAGTGCTTCCGGGTTTTCCCGCGGCGACACACCAATTGCAGCGCACAAAACCCGAAAGTGGCAGCAGCGCTTCCGGGTTTTTGCGCGCTGCCGCAAGGACGGCACTTCTGGGTTTTCCCACGCGACACATCAACGCCGGTTGGTGTGTCGCCGCGGGAAAAACTTTGGAAAGCCCTGGTATATGGAATAATAGGTTTAAGTTACAGGAAGCAACATTCCAATGGAATGTTACACAAAAACTTTCTAACAGAGAGAAAGTGGGCTTTCCTTCACTGGATTTGTTCATGTGGAGACCAAGCATTTGTTTGAGACACTTTGATTTGGATTCATAAACTGAGCAGGAGTTTAGACTCAAAGCCTAAATGGTTCCTTCTGACTCTATGTTTCTATCAAGGATGCAACTGAAGATTTCCAAAACTGTCAATATAACCTGATTTGAGCAGAGTCTCTTCTTTGAAAAAGAAAAGTATTGAGCAAAACAATACTTGCCTTTGGGCATTCATACTTAATACAATGATGTATTGTATTGTGACACAGTCTGCATGAGAGAGGCAGTTTTTCTTAACTTGATGCTTCCTTTGCCCATACTGGCTGGAAATTCTAAGAGCTGCAATTCCAATTCATTTGAAGGGTACCAAATTAAAGAAGGCTGAAGAAATGGAAGACACCCAAGACATTTCCCCACCTGTTATTGTCTAGGGCAGTGCTGGCTGAGAAATTCTGGGAGTTGAAGTCCACACGTCTTAAAATTGCTGAGGTTGAGAAACACTGGTCTAGGGAACTATCTCAACCAACCTGTTTAATTTTCACTAGTTCATCTCCTTTTCTTCATGGAAACATGTGTCACTTAAAGTAATCACTATAATGCACCGTAAGGTACAAGGTAAGAAAGAAAATACATATGAAAACAACAGTATTAGAAAGACCTGCCTTTCCCCACATAACTACTCACTAGCTGCATTGGGACTACAAAAACTCCTAAAATTCTCATTTGAGAATTAAGGGGACTTGCAAACCCATGACACATCAAGGATGCTGGGTTGGAGAAATGCTGGTAAAGAGTGCCACTCAAAACCCAGGGGAAAAACAAGGTTGACAACACCACTGCCTCCTGTTTCACTTCAGTCATACAGTACTCCCTCCAAGTACCTATATATCTTTCTTGGCTTGCTATAATTTTAGATGCCCCATCCATGTATGCTATATGAGTGGTAAAGATTAGCATTAGCCCAAACCAACAGAGAAGGGAGCTGCTCTTTAAGCAACAAAACAAAAACTTTGAATGGCTTCTTCCCATAGTTTGACGGATTTATTATTATTAGTCCCTACTCAAAAATGGTAATTGTGAGGCTTTAGTTCACAAACCACATGTTTGTTTGTTCCTCCCTCCCTCCCACCCATTTCTATGCTGGATTTAAGATAGCATAAAAGAAATAGCTTTCTCCCACTGCCTTTCTTTCCTCCTCCTCCACCCAGCTTTGGAAGAGCCCAAGTAATGATTGAAGGTTGCAATGCTTGATATATAGAGCTGCAGTTGTTTCAGGTGCACATGTCAAAAGATCAGGTGTGACTGGTGGGAGGAGAATAGCTACAACTGCAATTCAGAGAGACCAGATGGCTTGCAAGGAATGGAGTTTGAAACCCAGGGAATTCTAATGATTAGAAGCTCTGAATGAGTCTTGGGATGCCGGCAAGCTAGGCATCCTGGGAAGTATTGTAATTAGCATCTATGAGGCAATTGTAGGACATTCTTGCATGTAATACTTCATTCTGTAGATTGCTACCAGAACAGCTGAATATGCCTGAGTGGCATGAGTTTAAAACCAAAAGAAAATAACCGTTTCTCTGCCTAAAGTGCATTTGTTAAATCTGTGCTAATTAAAGTCAGATCAAAAGAGGATACTGGCCACAGTGTTTTGTGCATTCCATCTGTTCCAGGTGGTCTTATATCCCAAATAACATTTTGTTATTTCCTGACTGGAGGACAGCATTGAAAGAACAGGTGTAAATGTAAAATAGTTCCCTGTTGGGATGGCATCTCTGCCAAAAATGTCAAACCTGGCCTAGGCTTGGCCTCAATATTGGGTGCCAGTTTTCATAAATGGATGGTGATGATTCATACTTTAGAGAAAGAAGGGCTGAAAAATAGCATAATGGTAGCTTAAGGAAAGAAGGAAATTGTGATGTAACTTTAGCGAGAGAGGGCAAAATATAAATGTATCTATAACCACCCTCAAGAATATCAGAAGCCACTTCTTTATAATTTTCCTTTCCTTTCCTTTCCTTTCCTTTCCTTTCCTTTCCTTTCCTTTCCTTTCCTTTCCTTTCCTTTCCTTTCCTTTCCTTTCCTTTCCTTTCCTTTCCTTTCCTTTCCTTTTCTTTTTTGACTATTTACTATTTTTATTTATTATCTTCATTTTCTTTTATGGTTTTTACTTTGTTAAAATTTCTTCAATAAAAAAAATATGAAAATAGCATAATGATACTACCTCTCGCATACTGAATGGTGACAGAATGTCAGTGATGAAATTGTTCTTGATAAATGAGAGGTCATTGGCAGCACAGAACAATTCACCTAATCTTCCTTGCCCTCTGAAACTAGATAGAGTAACCATCACCACCATTGAAAGTATGTTCTGATTTTAGCCCCATTTACAGGACAGTTAAAAAACCAGTATAGCCGAGTGATCTACTGCAGCTGGAAAACTATCAGACACTAGGCAGTTGCTGTATTGTTCTTTGGTTTGTTTCAGACTAGAAACATTCAAACCTTCTCAAGCAGAAAATTTGAGATTCCCACCCCCCCCCCATTCCTACACCAACATATTCAAAAAATGTTTCTCCTGCTTATGTTTTAGACCAAAGAGTGCTGAAAAGATATATTAGCAATTTTAGTGCTGTTACTCCTTGAGAAGTGCAGAAGAACTCATAAATATCCATCAGTTGGTATCTCAACATATCTATTCCTGGGTATTCTAGTTCTGAATTTTCCTGCTGTTCTGAATCGGCCTTACAAAAACCTACATACTCTTTAATTTTATGCTTCATAATTTTTATGAAGATTTGTTATAGGGACTGGAACAATAACTATATTCTGGAACTATGAGGAGCAATTTAGTTACCTTTCCAGGGGCCTTCCTTCCAACCTCTTTTTTTTACAAGAAAAGGCAAATGAAGGAAATTTGGCCTCAGCCATGTATGGACCCACTCTAAGTACATTCAGAAATTGCTTAGGTAGATTGAAATGTTTCATTCAATGCAATAAAGCTGGTCAGTCAAAATACAACCCCAAAAGTTATTCCAGTATATTACGTTTCTTCACACTCTCCTGTTTATTGGGTTATTTATAAAAAATAAGGGGAAAATTACATAGGGTGTAATGAGAAGGAAATGTAGAAGGGGCTCAAAAAATATTCTGTTCCTGGACACTGATCTGGAACTATAGGCATCTGCAGGTGGGACAAGCAACAAAATATGTGTCTTGACACAAAAATTGCAATTTAAGTTCTTGCATCAAATGTGTCCTGATGTCACTTTGTGCTTGAAATAATTTTGATACAGTCTTGCTTTCCTGTGGATGCCTATGTCTGGAACACCTGCTGGAAAATAATTTGTTTATTTGTTCAGTTGCTTCCAACTCTTCGTGACTTCATGGACCAGCCCACGCCAGACCTTCCTGTTGGCCGTCGCCACCCCCAGTTCCCCCAAGGTCGAGTCCGTCACCTCCAGAATATCATCCATCCATCTTGCCCTTGGTCAGCCCCTCTTCCTTTTGTCTTCCACTTTCCCTAGCATCAGCATCTTTTCCAGGGTATCCTGTCTTCTCATTAGAGAAGTACTTCAGTTTTGCCTTTAATATCATTCCCTCTCAGAATTTTCCTCCAACACCACAGTTCAAAACCATCTATCTTACTTTGCTCAGCCTTCCTTATGGTCCAGCTCTCACAGC
The DNA here is from genome assembly GCA_023362775.1 of Charina bottae. NCBI lineage: Eukaryota > Metazoa > Chordata > Lepidosauria > Squamata > Charinaidae > Charina > Charina bottae. Next base: position 163,888,093 of record JALMGJ010000003.1, on the reverse strand, counting down.
CATAGGTTACTACAGGGAATACAATTGCTTTAACTATGCGGACCTTTGTTGTCAGTGTGATGTTTCTGCTCTTAACTATTTTATCGAGATTTGTCATTGCTCTCCTCCCAAGAAGTAAACGTCTTTTGATTTCCTGGCTGCAGTCAGCATCTGCAGTAATCTTTGCGCCTAGAAATACAAAGTCTGTCACTGCCTCCACTTTTTCTCCCTCTATTTGCCAGTTATCAATCAAGCTGGTTGCCATAATCTTGGTTTTTTTGAGGTTTAACTGCAACCCAGCTTTTGCACTTTCTTCTTTCACCTTCATCATAAGGCTCCTCAACTCCTCTTCGCTTTCAGCCATCAAAGTGGTATCATCTGCATATCTAAGATTGTTAATGTTTCTTCCAGCGATTTTAACTCCAGCCTTGGATTCCTCAAGCCCAGCACGTTGCATGATGTGTTCTGCGTACAGGTTGAATAGGTAGGGTGAGAGTATACAGCCCTGCCGTACTCCTTTCCCAATCTTAAACCAGTCCGTTGTTCCGTGCTCTGTTCTTACCGTTGCTACTTGGTCGTTATACAGATTCCTCAGGAGGCAGACAAGATGACTTGGTATCCCCATACCACCAAGAACTTGCCACAATTTGTTATGATCCACACAGTCAAAGGCTTTAGAATAGTCAATAAAACAAAAATAGATGTTTTTCTGAAACTCCCTGGCTTTCTCCATTATCCAGCGGATATTGGCAATTTGGTCTCTAGTTCCTCTGCCTTTTCTAAACCCAGCTTGTACATCTGGCAATTCTCGCTCCATGAATTGCTGGAGTCTACCTTGCAAGATCCTGAGCATTACCTTACTGGCATGTGAAATAAGTGCCACTGTTCGATAGTTTGAACATTCTTTAGTGTTTCCCTTTTTTGGTATGGGGATATAAGTTGATTTTTTCCAATCTGATGGCCATTCTTGTGTTTTCCAAATTTGCTGGCATATGGCATGCATCACCTTGACAGGTTGACAGCATCATCTTGCAAGATTTTAAATAGTTCAGCTGGGATACCATCATCTCCTGCTGCCTTGTTACTAGCAATGCTTCCTAAGGCCCATTCAACCTGACTCTTCAGGGTGTCTGGCTCTAACTCACTGACCACACAGTCAAAGCTTTTGTTTGTTTTGTTTTGTTTGTTATGCATAGTGAGTTGTCTTGGCAAAATTCTATCAGCCTATGTCCTGCTTCATTTTGTTCTCCCAGACCATGCTTACCTGTAATTCCAGGTGCGATTTGACTACCCAGCTTAGCATTCCAGTCTCCTGTAATGAAAATGAAATCTCTTTTTGGCGTATTATCCAGTAGGTGCTGCAGATCCTCATAGAACTGATCTACTTCTGTTTCTTCAGTATCTATGTTTGGGGCATATATTTGGATCACTGTGATGTTAAATGAATTGCCCTGAATTGCCCTGAATTCGAACTGAGATCATTCTATCATTTTTTTGGATTGTATCCAAGCACTGCTTTAGCCACTTTATTATTAATTATGAAGGCTACTCCATTCTTCTGTGGTTGTCTTGTCCACAGTAGTAGATCTGGTGGTCATCTGATGTGAAGTGGCCCATTCCAGTCCATTTCAGTTCACTGACACCCAAAATGTCTATTTATTTATTTGTTTGTTTGTTTGTTTGTTTATTTATTTCCACCCAGAGTCTACCATGGTAGAGATGGGCGGGGATAAATCCAAATAATAAATAAATAAATAAATAAATAAATAAATAAATAAATAAATAAATAAATTTAATCTTGACATCTCACCAATAACCACATCCAATTTGCCCTGGCTCATAGATCTTACATTCCAGTAAGTGGTGTGTTGATCTTTAGAACATCGGATTCGTCATTCACCACCAGCACCGTCGGCCGCTAGCCATCCTTTCGGCTTTGAGCATCATCACATCTGGGGCTAGTTGAACATATCCTCTGTTCCTCCCCAGTAGCATTTTGACCATCTTTCGACCTGGGAGTCCCATTTTCCGATGGTATACCGACATATCTCTGGCTGTACTGATCCATTTAGTTTTCACGGCAAGAATACTGGGGTGGGTTGCCGTTACCTTCCCCAGGGATCGTATTTAGTCTGACCTTTCTGCCATGACCTTCCCGTCCTGGGTGTCCCTTCACGGTTTAGCTCATGGCGTCATTGAGGTGCTCAAGCTCCAGCACCACAACAAGGTAACTATCTCCTTTGCTGGAGGCTGGAAAATAAGACACATCGTATTTTAGTGCACAGTGTTTGTGAGCACTTTCTAACATGTGATGGGTTCTTATGTCAGCTGGTTTTCCACACGTCACCCCAGAGTTACAGTTATATCCCATTTCAGTGGCCTGCTACAAGCCAGTGTAATCCGTGAGCTCAGCATGCCCCAGAATCAGCATATGCTGCTGTAGAAGAAAGCTTGCACATACTGAGATTTTGTTTGCTTTGGGTTATTTGATGGCAGACATGAAGCCTTGTGACCGTGCTTAAATTTGCTAGGTGACATCAGTTGAATTCTTTTTGTTTTTGGTTAGCCTTGGGATCTATTTATAGGCCATTTTGTTTTCAAATAAGCTTTAACAATATGTCCCCCAAATACACAGATGGCTGGCTCACTTTCCCTAAGAGCAGGAACTTGCCAGAACTAGGTTCTATAAAGGTTAATTGGGTGTCTCTACCCAGAAGAAATGCAAAAAAGCAAGCACAGTTTGCCTCTTTATTGTAGTGCAGAGAAAGTTTGCTGTCTACCTTATACCAAGGTCAATATAATTTGGCATTCAGGAACATTATCCTGTAATCGAATCCTGAAAATTCGGGAACAGGTTGAGTTTTTTCCCCAAGGCACTTTTAAATGATGAGAAACTCTTTGATTTTGGAAACCATCAGATTTATCACTCAGGAATTTTTTTTTAATAAGTGCCTATAAATGAAGGGAGGAGATAGGATTGCCTCCAGAATATCCTTACTTGAAATTTTATTTTAAGTGTTCACTCCATATTTTTTCATAGGAATATGGAAGTTCCTTCATTTTCATATATCTGACAGAACAGCACTGCAGCATGCCTTATTTTTGAACTTTGACCTGGCAACATCTCAGAGGAAAGAAAAGGAAGCAAGTTCATCAAAGCGCCCAGCTGGGCTTTTCAAAGGGAGAAAGTGGTTGAATACAATGCTCTATAAGAACATCTTTCCTCCTCTGCAAAATATCTAGGCAACCAAATGTCTGCACTGGGAAAATGGTACCAAAAAAAAAAAAAAGCTGTACAGTGCATGATATCCCACATTCATTCCTTTCTTTCCTCTCCTTTAAACCATCTCTGCCTTGGCTTCAACAAACCCAGTATCATGGACCCAGTTGAAGATGTCCAAAATACATTAAATCCTGATGCCACACATCATTTTGCATAGCAGACAACTGCACTAATAGTATTTAAGGACACTTTTAAGTGGGTTGTAACTTGACCAGTAACTTCTAATGCAGAAGGTAGTTTCCAGTTCTCCCAGTTCTCTATTTGTGTGAATCTTTTAAAGAGATTTCAATGAGTGACCTTCAGTAGTGTTTAAAGTAGTATGTATGTATGTGTAAGACTGCCATTTTACTGATGTGTATTAGTACATGCTCCACACACCATAAGAAAAGGATCAAGCCATTTATTTATTTATTTATTTATTTATTTATTTATTTATTTATTTATTTATTATTGTTCTATTTCACTTTGTATTAAAATGATTCAAAGCAGTTAACAAGCTAATTAAATCTAGATTTTTTTAAAAAAACAATATTTCAAACACCAATTAAAATACAATATATACATTTAAAATATTAGTTGGTTCTTAGAAGAGTGAAAACCAGTTAGAAGATCTACTCAAATGTCTTCATATCTCACTTTTTTTAAACAATTTGAAAGTTGTGATACAATTTAATTAGGAATTTTTAAAACAGTTAGATAAAAACAACTTAAAAACAACCACAGTTAGAAATGAATTCAATAAAACCTATAAAAATATTTCAACTGCTTTAAAATTCTCTAAAGACAAGAGAACAATAACAGCCAGCCATAAAAATGCAGCAGTACCAGTTTTAGCCAAAACCCGTTGAACAGCAATATTTTAAACTGGAGTCAAAAGTATATTATGATGCTAGAACTACTTCTATGACCTTAATTTAGGCAGTATTTCACTTGATTTTCATTAATAGATTGTGGATATACAAGCACATGTATTGTCCTTTCTACTTTAATGAGATAACTACCTACCACAAATTTGGTGAGCTGAGCTGTCAGTAACTTTCTTTATACCATTACTGTGATTTACTGTGACCCTGCTTTGGGATTGTAATCTCCATTCCTTGTATTCCTTTTATCAATGTGACTATTTAAAAAACAGCTGATTATTAGTTCCAGTGCTGACGTTTCATAACCCAGTTTCAGCAGCATCATGTAGAAGAATGACCTTTCCAGTTGCCTTGATTTGGTTTATGCTTATGGTTCTAGAGCATCTCAATCTGTACATATGGATTAGCATTTTGAGAGAAACACAAGTAATTTTAAAAAAAATCTCCATTTGATCCTCTAGTAAAAGCAGGATAGATTTTAGTTTAATTTAGGAATGATCCTGCAATATTTGTAATTATGAATAAGGGAGAATTCCATACAGGGTTCTGTTTTCAGCAACAACGAGCAATTCTGTTCATTACATGAAGATGTGAGGTGTATTTTATTTAAGAACCCTTTCCTTGTTTCATTGCAAACTTTTTATTATCATATGCCATGGATAGAAAAAAAAATCCTATGACCATACCTGATTGGAGGTAAGTTAAGCCTTTCTTTGGGTATGTTTACTGAGATTCTGGAGAGGGAGGGAGGGAAGGAATTACAGTTTCTTAACAAGTAGTTGCAAAAATAATAGTCAAAATAATTGTCCTTTTCTGAAATGTAAAAACAAATAAACAATAGATCATAGTGTATTGTCGAAGGCTGAGAGATCAGAGCTTTGATTGCAAAGCTTGGTCTTGCATAATTAAAGTTTAGGGTACCCAGATTAAAAGTCAAGGGACAGTAGTTTCCTGGCATGTCACGTTGTGTCAGGAATAGCTGAACTGGTCAGATATGAAGCATAGAGAATCCCTCTCGGGTGCATCTGGCCATGCCACAGACTGGAAATTGAGGAAGCAGATAAAGCTTTGCTACCAAAGAACTTGTGCATTCAAGACAGCAGAGAAAATGTCCTCTACAGGAACTGTTTGCCCTCCTGCCGCAGAGCCTATAAAGAAAGCTGCTAACAAAAAGGTTATTCAGAAGGTTGCTTGAATAAACCCAAAGGTAACAAGTATCCACTGAGCAGATGTCGTGAGACTGAACTGCACTTGGAGAACTGCCGAGATATTTTAAAGTAGCGCTTTCTCATTAACCTAAGCACAATGCTAAAAGTCCTTTAAAATAAAACTTTCCAGATGCCACCTGCATCTGAGATGCTAATAAGATGGATGCCATTAAGCCCACTAATACTGGAAATGCTCTTAAGAAAGAGCTACGACGGATTGTACGGACACAAACAAATGAAAAACTAATTTATGTATTCTTGCAGCTGCATCACCAGGCAGTGCATGAGTCCGGACCAATTCACAGTTGACTAATGTTCCCTCCCTCTTTGCAGATTTGGACATTTAACCATAATGAAGATTTATGGTTGGCAACTCGCAGTTGGGAGCAGGCATCACTATATGGATAACTTTTTTGTTTACTAGTAAAAGGCCTATTAGAAGGAATCCTTAAACCCATCATGAGTACACATTTTTGCAAAACAGTGGATTATTGGTATTTGTGTATATGTAATACATTATATGTAGTTTAGTTAACTTTCTGTTTTCATTAAATATCTTCACTATCTGGATTACTGGAGTTCAAAAGTTTCAAGGGTAGACCACACCATATGTAATGTTTGAATAAAGCAGACCGACCTTAGAGCTATATTTCTACATATGCAAAAAAGACCAAAAATGTGTTTGCACTGAGAGGTCCTGTAGTTCAACAGTTGAGTCTCAAGTTGAATTTCTGACATTGTTATTTCAAACTTATCAGATATCAGGTGATGTGAAGAACTGGCTGCAACTATGAAGACCTGTTGCCAATCACAGTATACAATATTGGCATAGACAAAATAACCAAATTGCTACACAGCAGCTTCCTATCCAGTTTATGAGTAATTTTCCCTTGATCATCTCCAAAATTCTCAGCAGAAAATTTCATACCTGGTTGCCTCTTTACATTTTACAGCACATGTACATCAATGGAAATCAGCTATGTCCTCATTTCTACCCCTATGCGTGCTCAACATCATTTTATCTTTGAGTGCATAACAGCAATATGTACATCTTGGCTATGCTGGTTGAGAATTATACAGCTAGTGCAAAACATCTGGAGGACCCCAGCAAAGGAAGTCTGGGCTAGGCATAGGTATCCCTTTGAACTGGATTAATTATTTTCAGATAATGTTCCTTGTTCTAAGATGGTAAGTGGTGTATTTTATTCTTCCATCCAGTTTGTATAAGACATCTTTGTGCTAGAGTAGCCTTATTCTTGTCACACAACTGACTGAATGAAATATGAATAAAAATGGTAGCAGCAGGATGTGGAAGATCCCAGGAGATTTTCTTTCCCTTCTAAGCTTGCATCAGTTACAATATGTAACTTTATCTCCTCATCTAATTGGATATCAGGGCAGCACAAGTCCTTCTCTTTCTTGTTCCTACAACAATCCTGGGTGAAAGATTCATTTGAGAGCTCAAGATTATGCAGAGATTTCATGGCTGACTGTGGATATGAACTTAGATCTCTCTGGGAGATCTGTCCAGGCAAGAAAAAGAGTGGCAATGGAATATTTTGAATAATCTGCCTTGCAATTTCTCAGAAGTATTCTTCCGCTGTTTCTATTTCTCTCATTTATTCTCGGGGTGCTTCAGATTTCTTTCAATCTTCTTTGGGGACTATTTTTGAGTTTATGTTATTGGGGAAGTGATGATGTGGAAGCACCTCCTGTATCTCCCCATCACTCTGAAGCTTCCCTGGCTGCCTGGTTTTCATAATTAAAAAATCCCAATGGGAGTAGTGTCCTCATCATACCTTCCTTTGGAATTTGACTGAAACATGGTTAGTGTGGGAGGCTGCTAATTCCTTGAGAGGTGATTGTTCAATGGAAAACTGAAGATTTACAGACATCTCTTGGCCACCTGGGCATTTCACTGAGATTCTCGCCTCATTTGAGATACAGTTCAAAGGCAAATCTTCTGTTCAATGAAAACTAGTAGAAAAACTGCAGAAAAGTTTTTTCTGGATCACAATGCATGGCAGCTGGCTATAACTGGGTGGAAGAAGGTGATTTAGTACAGATCCCACTTCAATCCAGTGTCAAAGTTTTCACATGATATGAAACAATTTAATTTTCATTAATTTCACCAAATCAAAGTTGACTTGTATATATTAGGTATGGAACATATATTCTTTGTTTGGCATATGAAGTGAGTTTGAAACTGCTGCAAGATTACAGTGTATTCTTTAGTGTTTTATTGGATTTTTTGGACAATTTCTTCGTACAAATTCATTTGAACTTCACACATACAAGATTTGACTAGACATGCTTCTTTAGGATGATTCATTTTTAAAACTAATCACACAATCCTTTCAATGTTGGGAGGTAGTGACAACTATGTGTTCATCCCAGAAACTGAGATTTCAGTTCAGCCTATATAAAACTTGCTTTTTATGTCCCTCAGCTCATTACCTTCTTCTCCATCACTATCTGAGGTTTAGATTACAAATTTCATGGGAGAGAAACTTCTCCATTTACTTACCCACCCATCCATTCATCTATTTATCCATTTTTCTTATTCATATATGTATAGCATAAGGTTAAGAAACAATGGTACTGTGTAATTGATAATATCCTTTCTCCATCCTTTCCCTCTGACTTGTGCTTTTTAAATTGTGTTATTACACTCTAATCTGCTGAAATGTTTTCATCTCTCTTGTGTAGATAGTTGGCTAGCTTCCTTACTTGGTTAACTTCCTTGCATGAAGAAGAACTCTGCTCATGGAAGGTATCCATGCAAATGGAAGAGACAGCCATTTTGTGATACTTCGCATCTTTTCATCTTTCTTGAGCATGGCTGAACAAAGGAGGTCACTATACTTCAGAAGTTCCCACTACTGTGCCCTGTGCATTATAGCTAAGACTTCTCTACCAATGCTGCATTAAGTTTTAGAAGAAGCACTATACTTTCTTGAGCAGGGTTTCTCAACCAGGATTCCGTGGAAACCTAGGGTTCCATGAGAGGTCACTAGGGGTTCCCTGGGAGATCATGATTTATTTAAAAAAATATTTCAAATTGGGGCAACTTCACATTAAAGAGGTAAGTTTCATTCTTTATTTTTAGTTTAAGAACACTGTTCAATGCACGAAGTCTTCCTCTATCTGCCCTTAGGCAACCTCCTCCTGTTTTTTCCTGCTACACCTTAAAAGTAGTGCTTTCCAACTTGTGCCAGCACAAATACGCTGTCTGGTTCACCAGCTGCACTTCATTTCACTGTAGGCAAATGCCTCCACTACAATTATCTGCTGTGAGCTCTGGCAGGAATGCCCTTTGCCCCCTAGTGACTGGTCACTGCTGCTCCACAGCCATTTTGTCCTGGGCTGCTGGATTGCTAGAACGGTTAACTTCCTTTTAAAGCTTGTTTGTCCCAAATGCATTTGCAAGACACTTACAGCTTGAGAAATATTCCTAAATACGTAACTGAAAAGGGAAACTCAGTCTAAATGTATACATCTTAGCTTACCTCTGCTTCAGAGTCAGTGCCCAAAACTAAGGATTTTGTCAGACTTTGCCCAGAGTAGCTTTCATCTAGAAAGCTCACAGGCAGAGATTCAAGAACACAGCTCTGGCAAGATACTTTTATTTCAGATACAGTGGTAAAAAAAGCCTTTAATAACGAAGAAAACCAGATACTGAAAACTCTAGGATTCAAGGCTTATGTGTAGCAGTTCCCAGCTTCAAACCCTGCATCTTGTTCTCCCATCCTTAGATTTCCACTTGTTTCTCAGTGGAAAAAGTGATTGGCACATGTGCATTGTTATTTTAACAGGAAAGTCTAATCTCAGGCCCTTTGCTCTTCACCTTGCCAACTCGAGGCCTCACAAATGTGCTTAATTCTTTCCCCCTACATATTGAAAATAGCAAAAATTGGCAGGTTGACTTCAACCATCTATGCGACTCAACTGGCCTAGTCAGGAAGGTGTTCTCTATAAAAACATCAAGGTCAAAGCTTGGGTCTTAACCCTTACTCATTAGGGAAAACAATCTGTAGCCATCACGGGAGGAATGAAAGACGCAGTTCCGCAAGGCTAGCTAATTTTCATTATCTCCATGTTTTTCTTTCTCCTGGCTTCTGCCAGATATCCTTCTTTAGCAGTCAGTGGCTGTGCCAAAACCTTTTCGTTCTTAAACACTTTAGGTGGAGGAGTATGCACTGCAGACGCGGAGGGGGAATCTCCAGTGCTTGGTTACATTCATCACTCTTGCTTCCTTAGATTTGCAATCTGCTGCGTTCTGGGGAGGGGCTGTGTGTCTTCCAACAATGTGTGGCATCTTCCTGTGGGTGTTATTCAAATGGAACTCTGAGAATTCCAGCGTGCTGAAAGAGTCTCTGAAACGCAAGGCGAGCAGGTCATAAGGGGGTGGAAAAGAAGAGAAAAAAACCCGACAGTGACAAGTTAGAACAGAAGGTGAATCAATGGCTGGAAGGGACACTGGTGCAGCTCCATCTGGAGAGAAAAGGGCTGTTGGTGTGTCTGGAAAGCATTATTTCTGCACAGCACTGAGCCCTCTTTCAGCTTAGAGGTAGGGATCTTAGCCCGCTGCCAAACATAAGCCTTCCTGATGGCACATTAGAGGGGGAGTCAGAGAACAAATACACCGGTGGCACAATGCAGGGGAAAAGGCAGCCAATCCTTTTGCTTTAGGACCCGTCAGGCATCTGCCTTCTCCCAGGAGGCAGTCCACAACTTCGGATTGCATTAGCCTAGGCTCCTCTTTCCTATCACTGGATGCTCCAATTTGATGACAATTTAATTGGTTGGATATGAAGGGAGATCTAGACGTCTATACTGATTGATTGTTCTTAACAGCTCAGTCTCACAGAACGGAACTGTTGTGGTCTGCCTGCTCATCTTTGATTTTTTAAAAGAAGTTTGACAATCTCAATATGTAAATGTAACAAATTTCAAACTGATAACAACTTTCTGGTTTTGTGGGTAAAGATAAATTAAAAACAGCTCCGATCTGCCTGCAGCTTACTCATAATTTTTCTGCCCCTTGGAAAATAACTCATGCAGATCTGTTTATTGAGTTCCAGTTTCCTTGACAGTATTTTGTGGTTTTGCTCTGTCCAAATTTTAGTATCCTTACAATAGAAACCTTATGCATGTCTGCAAAGTTCAGTGGGACTTGTTCCCAGGTAACTGGGAATAGAATTTCATCCTTACTGTATATAATCAATGTGGCATGCCTGTGGTTTAGAGTACACAGATTTCTAAGAAGAAACAAGACTGTTCAGTTTCTCCCCTGACTTTTATTTTTAGAGCATTCAGTATAATGCATTTCTATGTAGTGGATGTTTAAGACTCTGCACTGTATATTACATTGGATGACAGCCAGTTAGGGAGATTTCAGATGTTACTCTAATCCTGGATGCAAGCATACAGACATTTACTACTTTTTGTTGGGGTTTACGGTTATTAGGATTGACTTGATAGCATGATAACTTTACTTCATACATCAGTCCTGTTGTTTGTCTATTACAGCTGTGACTGAAATGGGGAGTTTGTTTAGATCACTGTGATGATTAGTAGAAACATTTGCTAAGTTGCACACTTATGTACTATGCAGAGATGAGCAACCTGTGGCCCATGGACTTCGTATGCAGTAACCCAGTTCCATTTTGCACTTACTTACTTACTTACTGTCCACTACAAATCACTGATTTTCAAGTATACAGTTTCATGGTTAAAAAATAAAAAGATCTAAAAGAAGTCATTAAGTGTAATACTGCTTTGTCTCAGCTTCTCCTCCTTCTTGGAACATGGCTGTGCAAAGATCTGATTGGTTGACATGTGCCAGTCAACCTCCCCCCTCCCCCAATACTTCTCTAAAGCAGTTTGCCAAATGTGTGTGAGTCAGGAAGTTAAATAAATCAATGGCTACATGCAGTATCATGTGAATGGACTTCCACTTGTGCAGTGAGAAATTGCCTTATTCATTCTCTTCCCCCTGGACTCCCCTAAAAATATAACAAAGGATCCACTAATCCTGGGGAACAGAAATGGGTAAGTGCCTATGAAACCAGGACTTCAACCGACTAATGCTGTATGTTCTGTGGGCAAGTACAGAACTGAATGGACCCTACAGGTAGTCCTCACTTAATGATCACAATTGGGACTGGAATTTTGGTTGCAAAGCGAAGTGGTCATTAAGCAAATCCAACTTGATTTTACTACCTTTTTTGTGCCGGTTGTTAAGCGAATCACTGTGGGTGTTAAGCGAACCACATGGTTGTTAAGTGAATCGTGTGCTTCCCTATTGATTTTGCTTGCCAGAAGCTGTCTGGGAAGGTCGAAAATGGTGATCATGTGACCATGGGATGCTGCAAAGGTCATAAATGCGAACCGGTTGCCAAGTGCCCAAATTGTGATCATGTGACCACAGGGACGCTGCAATGGTCTTAAGTGTGAGGACCGGCCATAAGTCGTTTTTTTCAGCACCGTTGTAAGTCCAAACCATCACTAAATGAATGGTTGTTAAGTTAGGATTCTCTCCATCCCCAGCAAAAAAGAAAGAAAGAAAACCTATCAAGGATCTTCAAAACAAAGAACAAACTGGTTAGTCAATATATTGTGAGGAGGAAGAATAATCAGTATCTGTTCCACTCTTCATGTCAGAAGATAGAAGGCAGGAAAGATTTTTGCCTGCAAATGTCCTTTCTCTTGACTCCGGCTCCTCCTTGCAGACATGTCTACATGCAGTCTAAACTTATCAGGGGTCCAGAATGTCTTTGCTTTTGGTTAGAAGTGTATTTAGATTTTTGTCTGTAATGTAACAAAAGCAATTTTATTAATTAATTAATTTTGCATTAACAACAACAATAAGAAAATACTAGATTTTGAACAGCAAACTTGCTTGTAGATTTAGTATTTGTAAAAAATGTAAAAAAGTGCCATTTTATAGAAACTGAAAAATGATATAGAAATTTCAATTTTTAGAAATGTCTGCTAGGATTTACTATAAAATGCTTCTTTGCAAGCTATATTTTAATTTTAAATCGTCATAATATCTCTGAAAAAGTGTCTTCTAGTTCTTTTACATTGAAAGTTTAGATTAGGAACAACGACAACAACAACAAACCTCTTGAACAGAGTTTTCTTTAAACTGGAGTGAAGCTCACTCCCTTCAACAGTGTTTCTCCAAATCCACTAAGAAAATTGTTCAATAAGTTTTTAACAGTTATTCCCAGTGTAAGAGAACTTAAGGCCCTTTCTTCTGAGAGCAGTAAAACCCTCCTGAATCCCCATGAGCCATGGGGTTTTGGGGGGGGGGTAGGCTTGGGAAGCTGGGCTGATTAGTTTTCAGCTCAGTTCCTGCTCCGTTGAAAATGCTATAAAGGTGGTTTAACTGTTTTTCCTCTGAAGCTCAAGGCGGGTGTCTTCTTAGTGCTGAAGCTCATACCTAATTTCCCCTCCCTCTTGATGTTTCCCCCCCTCCCTCTTGATGTCAAGGTACTGTCCTGCCTTGCATCCTCCTCCTCCCCATCCCAGATTTCAGAAGTACTTAGAGGGGGGCTTTGCTGCTCCCCTCTCCTGCACACCCACTCACAAGCATCAGGAAACAGGGAATAGTGCTGGCTGGAGCATTTATTTCCCTGCTTCCCTCTTGCAGATAATATTCTTCTAGTTTCAATAAAATTGCACTTTGTTTGTCCAGCCCTAAAGTTTCTACTGGCAACTTTGACTGATTTTTTAAAAATCGGTTCTTTCCTTAACTTTGATATTAATGCAAAATTACTATTCAGAAAATTAATGGTAATTTTAAAGGTTTAAGTTTCCTAAGAGTACTTTTTAAAAATTGCCTTAAAAAATGCTTGTTTTTGTTTGTTTTCTAAGAGTTTCTTATATATTTCAGACCTGAGATATCATCTTAATATAATACAGATATGAGTTAAAGCAAAAACATGTCTAAGGGTTCCAATAATTTTAATATATTGAAATAAAACTAGTGGTGGGAAATTTCCAGTGTTTGCAGTTTTTATAGCCTTAGAGCATGGCCTCTCCATCTCTAAACAAAATTGGAAGTTTCTGGGACTTGAACAGACAGCAGCTTGGCACCTTATTGTATAAATATTTAAAAGAGTAAACCTAAGACAAGCAGGAGCAGAACAGCGGATCATCCTAATTCCAATGTCCTCCATATGATGCCAACCATCATGGGCTGTGACCACCCCTTTCCTGTGCTTTTAGCTAGTGTCAACCTCTGTTTTTTAACTTCAAACCCTCCATTTCTAAGACCAACCCCTCCTCTCAGTTCAGTTGGCCAAATCGGAATTGTAGGCTTCCCCAGCGTGGCCCTTTGGACATGTGAGTTGGCCTTCAGGGAGTCCCCACAGATCTGCAGGTCTTCAAAGTGGCCTCTCTGTTCACACGAGGCTACCCTGTTCCTTTTTGGCCTGTGGAGTGCTCCCTCATGTTGTTGTTCTTTAGCCAAAGCTGTCATTTATCAAAAGAACAAGAGAAGCCATGTGATGATTTTTTTTTCCAGGATTCCTTTTGGCCAGTGGCCGAGTGCTAATGAAGCCCCTTCGAAAGTGCTAAAGAGCTGTTGCCAGAATCAGTTATCGTGAAAACAATAGGGGAGTGGCACACAGACAGGAGATCCAGTGTATGTGTGCGTGCAAGCGTGTGAGAGAGAGTTAGTGAGTGTGTGACCCTGGGTATAGAGGGAAGAAGGCTTTATAAATGTATTTTTGTTGTCCTTTTCCCTTAGGGTGGAGGGGGAGAGGGCACAAAAAGGTTCCATACCATGCTTTGCTTTATTTTTTATGCTGGATTACTGGGAAAAGAATCTAATGGGAATACATGCAATCAGATTTCATACAGGCTGGAGAAAATTCAGATTGCAATCCTCAGTTGAGAGTAAGCTCCGTTAACATAATGGCATTTATTTCTGAGTAAACATGGGGAGGAACTGGCCGTGCACCCAATAATTTATTTATTTAATTTCATTTATAGCCCACCTTTATATTCAAACAAATACTCTAGGTGGCTAACATATTTAATTTATTTGTGTTTTATTACCGGATACATTCTGACCTTTATAAATGTTCTGCTACATTGTTTGTTGTTATAACAGAGCAATAATCCTAATAAAGTGAAGATGTGGGTAGGGAAAAAATATTAATCCAATAAAGCCACGGAGATTCATTTTACCGAGTCGGAACTTGTTAAGCAATTGCTTTATTTGGTATTAGTCATTTATACTTGTATTTTTTTCTGCTAAATATTTGGGTTTTTCCAAGTATTTGCCTACTGAATAAATAGCTTGTTTTAACTTCCCTGTAGTTTAATCTCATTTCTGTCTAACATCTGAGAACATTTTTTATATTTCCTCTTGTTTCCATTTTACTTCATATATGGACATGGGTGAATATCACTTCCCCCCTTCTCTCTATCTAATGTACGTGCATTACATTAAAAAAAAAACTTTTTCAGTGTAAAGTAACCTTCAGAATAAAAACGTGGGGAAAAAATGCGAAAATATAAGTAAAGGCTATATGAGTAGACTTCCTGCAAACTCTTGGTTCTGGGTCTTTCGGCAAATTTGTTCTGCCTATTGTGCATATTTATGTGGAAAATGGAGCAGTCAATTCATCTTCCTGTTTTTATTCATCCTGTAGGCCTGCTTTTTGATTTTTATGAATCAAAATATCTTGCTATTGTGTTGCCTAAATGCACTTTCAGGTAGCTAGTTGAGTTTGTAGCCTTCAGCACCATCTACTGGAGGCATTTAAAACAGAGGAAACCTGTTCAGTACAAGGATTTAACAAGCCGAATAACTGGGAATATGGTGGCTGGTAGCTGGTAGCTCTAGGTGCTGTTGCATGTAATTTTACCCTCCACATTGGGGAAACAAAATTAATAAAAGGAAGAGTTTCTTCAAACATACATAGAATGTCGTGATTTCCTCCATAAGAAATACCAACTCATCTCCCCAAATGCATTGGATGGCTTTCATATGCAAAGAATATTAGCTCAACTTCTAGAAAAAAAATATGTTTTTTTAGGTTTTAAAATGTAGACATTAAGTCATAATCTCATATTTTAAATGCATACATTTTATAAGGCTGTGTGTGAGCCGCTCCACACTGAGCCCGATGACGTTCCTCCCAATTACCACACGGAAGCGCTCGTAATGGAAGAATGAACGGTTTATTTCGTGCTTACGATGGTGAACGTTAAAGAAAGGCAAGAATGCTTTACATGAGTGTGGTTGCTTTTTATACCCTTCTATTCCTGATCCCGCCCCTTCTCTTCTCAGACTTGCTTCAGATCAGGCCATGTAAGTGTCAATCGTTGATTGGCTGTTTGTTGCCACTTTCCCTCCAGTTTCGCTCTTCCCGCTTCTTTCTTTTATCGATCGCTTATGACAGGACTCTGAGTTTCTGTCAGAGTTCTGACATGCCTCCGGCCCAAAATCTTCTCCCCCCTCCCCTGTTTTGCTTTGACTCTGTCACGGTATCTGTGAAAAAATAAGGTAAACAATATTAGTAAAGTTTCAGTGGGGTTTGTCGTGGAATTTGCGGTGGAACCTGCTAATTAGTGCTGGAGCTTGCATGTTTTTCTCCGCCACCCATTCTTTGAACCCTTCTGGTAAGTGCTGCCACTTGACTAAATATTGTAATTGTCCCCTGTGTCGCCGTGAGTCGAAAATATTATCGATTTCAAAATGTGGCTCTCCATTTACTATCTATCGGTGCTGGTTCTGGTGCTTCCGGGTGCCATTGATCTGAGTGGTGATATTGTTTCAATAAGCTTATATGGAATATGGGATGCACTTTCTTCAATGATTTTGGAAGTTGGAGTCTCACCGTTACCGGGTTTATTACTTTTACTATGGTAAATGGTCCAATGAACCTTGGGGCTAATTTTTGTGATGGCTGTGTAGATCTTAAATTTTTTGTTGACAGATATACTTTATCTCCTTCCCTGAGTTCCCACTCCCTTGTTCTGTTCTTATCTGCATACTTTTTGTATGTAGCTTTCGCTTCTTGCAATGAGCGCAGCATTATAGGCCAATTGCTGGTTATTTTATTTACCCACTCATCTGCTTGCAGAGGTCTGTGTATTTCTGTCCTGTGGATCATTGCTATTTCTGGAATGGCCGCGAAGTCCTGACCGGTGGCTACCTTGAACGGCGTGAATCCCGTGCTTTTATGTACTGCGTTATTGTAGGCTACTTCCGCAAATGGTAATAAGTCAGCCCAGTTGTCTTGCTGGTAGCTGATATAGCAGCGGAGGTACTGTTCCAGTACGGAAATGAGGCGTTCAGAAGATCCGTCCGTGCAAGGATGGAACGCGCTGCTTAAACCTTGTTCCGACCCTATTAATGTCAGGAACGCTTTCCAGAATTTTGAGGTAAAAGTAGTTCCGCGGTCGCTGATAATCCATTCTGGCGTGCCGTGTGCTCTGTATGTATGCTGTATAAAAAGCTTGGCCATTCGTTGTGCAGTTGGGATACCTTTGCATGCGATGAAATGCACCTGTTTTGAAAATAAGTCTGTCACTACTCATACTGCCGTTTTGTTTTTGCTCGTGGGTAGGTCGACTACGAAATCCATGGCAATCTGTCGCCATGGTTCTGTGGGGTTGGCTACATTTTGTAGCAGTCCTGTGGGTTTCCCTATTGTTCTTTTGGCTGTAGCACACACCTGGCAGGTTTTCACATAGTCTTTTACGTCTTTGTGCAGTGTGGGCCACCAAAATTTGCGCCTGACTAGATGAACGGTTTTAACAAACCCAAAGTGTCCGGCCGTCTTGTGGTCGTGGCTTGTTTCCAAAACCCGTTTTCGTAAACTGTCGGGTACATACAATTTGTCGTCCTTCCACCATCCGCCATTGTGTTCTTGTAGCATTTCCTTGTTTTCCACCCACCAATTGTCATTTGGGATAGCCTTCCGTATTTCTGTTTCTAATGTGGTTTCAGTCCGTCTCCGCACTCCCTGCCTCCTTGTAACCGCCACGTGTCCCCCTTGCAAATTCTGTGTGTTCAGCATCCCTACTGTGTGTGCGGGGTTACTGGGGAATAACGTTTCCATGGTTTCTTCTGATCTACCTTCATGTTGTGGTAGACACGATAGCGCATCTGCTAGGTAGTTCTTGCCCCCCAGGAAGTATTTTAACGTGAAGTTAAATCTACTAAAAAACTCAGCCCATCTGAGCTGTTTGGGGTTGAGCTTCCTTGGGGACTTTAATGCTTCCATATTTTTATGATCTGTCCATACCTCAAATGGTACTGACGATCCTTCTAGCAAATGTCTCCATGTGGCTAACGCGTATCGTACCACAAACACTTCCTTTTCCCAAACACGCCAGCGTTTTTCTGTGTCGCTAAATTTCTTCGAGATGTAGGCACAAGGTCTCAGGTTCTGTTCATCGTCCACTTGCAGCAAGATCGACCCAACTGCATTATTGGACGCATCCGTATGGATGATGAATGCTTTGTTGACTTCAGGGTGCTTTAGTATGGGCTCTGCTGTGAAGAGAGCCTTGAGTTTCTCAAATGCTTCCTGGCATTCCGGCGTCCACTTTATCTTAGTATTTGGTTGTCTCGCGATTGTCTTGGTTCCATTTCTTTTTGTCTTTAATAGGTCAGTTAGCGGTAGCGCGATCTGCACGAATTTTTTTATGAATTCCCTGTAAAAGTTTGCAAACCCTATAAATGCCTGCAATTGCCTCCTGGTTCGAGGGGGTTCCCACCCCAGGACCGCTTGTACCTTAGCAGGGTCCATTTCAATGCCCTTGTGCGATATACGAAAGCCCAGGAAGTCCAACTTGTCTTTATGGAATTCACACTTGGTCAATTTGACGTATAGTTTTGCATCTAACAACTTTTTCAGCACTGCTGTCACTAATTGCACGTGCTCCTCCAAGTTGTCAGAAAATATTAATATGTCATCCAGATACACAATGACTCCTTGGTATAAGAATTCGTAGAGGACCTCATTTATCAGCTTCATGAAGATGCCTGGCCCGCCCGCAATTCCAAATGGAAGTACGCGATACTGAAATGATCCGAGTGGGCAATTGAATGCTGTCTTCCATTCGTCCCCTTCCCTTATTCGTACCCTGTAATATGCTTCCCTCAAGTCCAATTTCGTGAAAACTTTCCCTTTACTCAATTGTGCCAGCATGACTTTTAGTAGTGGTAAAGGGTACTGGTTTGTGACCAAAATTGCGTTAAGTCCCCTATAATCGGTGCATAAGCGCAGGGAACCATCTTTTTTCTTCCTAAAAAGCACTGGGGCTGCCAAGGGGGAGTTATCCGGTTCAATGAATCCCCGGGCTAAGTTTTTATCTATAAAGTTGCGCAGTTCTTGCAATTCCCTCTGTGTCATCGCGTACATTTTCGGTTTTGGAAAGGTAGCCCCCGGGATGAGTTCTATAGCGCAATCCGTTTTACTGTGGGGGGGGGTAGCTGATCACACTCGTGTTCATCAAATACCTCTCTTACCGGTATGTAGTGCCTTGGGAATGGCGTCATTTCCCCTTGTCGTGTCTTCTCCACCTTCGCACTCCCAGCCGCCCCCGTTTCAGTTCCTGTTCCTTCCGTATTATTACTCTCGGAGCTATACTTCTCATCTATAAACTCCATTTCCCCTGACACCCAATCGATTTGAGGGTTTCTTTCTTTTAACCATTTAAGGCCAAGTATTATGGGCTGTGTACCATTTGCGGAAGTAGCCTACAAAGGCAAGAAGTTTGACACTGTGTGTTTTCCTACACATGTGTAGGAAATGCCACAACTCCCCAAAATGAATTACCCTATATCCTTTTGGATTAAACAACACTAAGAAATAGTAAGCTTCATACATTCCGCAGTGACCTGATAAGAGCAAAAATCTGGTCTGCACATCCCCTACCCAGCATAAAGTTGCAGTGCATCAATTTCACCAGCACTCCCGTTGGCGGGGAAAGAGGAATTTACCATCCAATAATCATATATCTATTCCTATGCATTTATTTATTTTGTGCCTTCAAGTCAGTCTTGACTCCTGGTGACTGCCTGGACAAGTCCCTGCAGTTCTCTGGGCAATATTTTTGAAGTGTTTTGCCTTGCCTTCTTCCTACGGCTGAGAGAGTGACCGGCCCAAAGTCACTTTTTTCTTTTTCTTATCTTGTTTCTTTTAATCGGTTTAGATTAGGTTTTCCTTTTCTTTTTTTAGAATGTGTATTATAAAATGTTCTATGGGGTTTTGAAGAGTAGATTAAATATAAAAGAGTATATTAGAGAAAGAATTATTTCTATCTATCGTATGAAAAACCAACATTTAAGGCAGATTTTTTTATTTACATGACCAGAGATAGATTGGAAGTTATCTAATTTTCATATCTTTTCTTTTTCTTTTACTTTACTACACTTTTTCTTTTCTTTTTCTATATTTTGTATTTCTATTTCTTTTTCTGTTTCTAACTTTTAACTATGTATTATAAAATTCTAATAAAATTTCTTTAATAAAAGAATGTGTATTATAAAATGTTCTTTTCTACATGCTATAAAATACATAGTACATCTACACACTAACAGTAATCCTATGTTCAACCCTGCATACTCGATCTTGAGACTGATTTTGAACAGCTGCCGATTTTATGGTTTAAATATCTGCCTAATTTTTGAGGTTTCTCCCCCCACACCCCCATTTTTAAGATATGTTTCCTGAAGACTCAAACACATCTTTTAGTGTTAGCCTGGTTGGTTCTGCTAAAGCTATAATCACTTCTGGATGTTGGGGCATACAAACCTTTAGATATAACCTCTAAAGCAGCGCTTTCCAAAGTCCCGCCGTTGGCGACAGACCAATGGCGGCGGCGGTGCGGCAGTGTGTGTGGTGGCGGCGGCAGCGGCAGCGGCCTTGTTTGTTGTGCTAAAACCCAGAAGCGCTGATGGCACGCCGCTACCGCCGCCGCGCGTGCCGCTGCCACCTTGCGTGCCGCCACAAGGGCGGCGGTGACGTGCCATCAGCTCTTCTGGGTTTTGTCGCGACACACTAATGTGTCACGACACACAGATTGGAAAGCTATGCTCTAAAGCTTTCCTTCTCATCCCAACATGCTGGCCTGTCAATAATTCAAGGAACTGAAATTAAAAGCAAGGAAAACTCAATGCATTTCACTGAACCTATATTTTTTGGTCAGACCTTGTTTTAAAAGATAGCTTCAGCATTTTTAAATCATAATTTTATGTTTTAAAAAAATAATTTGAATCAGTCACACGACATATAATGGGGCATACAGACTTCTAGACAATAATTTTAAAAACAAGTTGTCTAAGTTTTAAAAGCCCACTGAAGTGGTTAGTGAAAATCAGTGAAGAAAGATCAACTTTGCTCCTGATAGAGTGCTAGCCAACTTTGTTGGGGAGTTGTTGTTGTTTTTCAGTCGTTTAGTCATGTCCGACTCTTCGTGACCTCATGGACCATAGCACGCCAGGCCTTCCTGTCCTCCACTGTCTCCCGGAGTTTACTCAAATTCATGTTCGTTACATCGGTGATGCTATCTAACCATCTCATACTCTGCCGTCCCCTTCTCCTTTTGCCTTCAGTCTTTCCCAGCATCAGGGTCTTTTCCAGTGAGTCCTCTCTTCGCATTAGGTGGCCAAAGTATTTGAGCTTCAGCTTCAGCATCTGTCCTTCCAATGAGCAGTCAGGGTTGATTTCCTTTAGGATTGACTGGTTTGACCTCCTTGCAGTCCAAGGGACTCTCAAGAGTCTTCTCCAGCACCACAGTTCGAAAGCATCAATTCTTCGGCGCTCAGCCTTCCTTATGGTCCAACTCTCACAGCCATACATTACTACTGGGAAAACCATAGCTTTAACTATACGGACCTTTGTCGGCAAGGTGATGTCTCTGCTTTTTAATATGCTGTCTAGGTTTGCCATAGCTTTCCTCCCAAGGAGCAAGCGTCTTTTAATTTCATGGCTGCAGTCACCGTCTGCGGTGATCTTGGAGCCCAAGAAAATAAAATCTGTCACTGCTTCCATTTCTTCCCCTTCTATTTGCCAGGAAGTGATGGGACAAGATGCCATAATCTGAGCTTTTTTAATGTTGAGTTTCAAGCCAGCTTTTGCACTCTCCTCTTTCACCCTCATCAAGAGGCTCTTTAGTTCCTCTTCACTTTCTGCCATTAGGGTGGTATCATCTGCATATCTGAGGTTGTTGATATTTCTCCCGGCAATCTTAACTCCGGCTTGTGATTCATCCAGCCCGGCATTTCTCATGATGTACTCTGCATATAAGTTAAATAAGCACGGTGATAATACACAGCCTTGTCGTACTCCTTTCCCAATTTTGAACCAATCGGTTGTTCCATGTCCGGTTCTAACTGTTGCTTCTTGACCCGCATACAGGTTTCTCAGGAGACAGGTAAGGTGGTCTGGTACTCCCATCTCTTTAAGACTTTGCCACAGTTTGTTGTGATCCACACAATCAAAGGCTTTAGCGTAGTCAATGAAGCAGAAGTAGATGTTTTTCTGGAACTCTCTTGCTTTTTCCATGATCCAGCAAATGTTGGCAATCTGATCTCTAGTTCCTCTGCCTCTTCGAAACCCAGCTTGCACTTCTCGTAGTTCTCGGTTCACATACTGCTGAAGCCTAGCTTGTAGGATTTTGAGCATAACCTTGCTAGCATGTGAAATGACCACAATTGTACGGTAGTTTGAACATTCTTTGGCATTGCCCTTCTTTGGAATTGGAACGTAAACTGACCTTTTCCAATCCTGTGGCCACTGTTGAGTTTTCCAAATTTGTTGGCATATTGAGTGCAGCACTTTAACAGCATCATCTTTTAGGATTTTAAATAGCTCAGCTGGGATACTGTCTTCTCCGCTAGCTTTGTTGTTAGTAATGCTTCCTAAGGCCCACTTGACTTCCTCAATTCTTCTTTATTAACCCCCAAATGATTTAATCAGATGATGTTTGCCCAACATATCCAGGAAGCAATATTTTCATTATCAGGTGCCAATCTTTCCTTTATGTTGAGGAAAAGCTGTTTATTTTAGAGGGAGAGGCTGCAACTTTGAAAAGAGTTTTCCATGAGAATACCATTTACTGCAGGTACCACTTAATATGTTTTTAGATGATTTTTTTTAAAAAAAAAAGATCTTTAAAAGAATTGGCATTTGGTAGCTAAAGCAAGTGCACCCTTCAAAACAATCTATTTTTGTTTCTCAGAACTCTCAGTGGAGGAGAGTTCCACATTTTGGGAACAGCCACCTGGAAATCTCTTTATTCGTGCCACTTGCTTGTACATGCAAACCTCCCCTTCCTACTCCTGCTCTAGTGCAGGTAAGTAGAACAGTTAGCAAAGAGCTAGGATAGGTTTGAGGAGGTGGCATAGTGGATATTCTTGCTGCCCTGCTGCGTTCCTAGGATGCGCTGGGATTTCCCTGAAGTCGAGTGCAACAGAATGAATGACAGGCACTGTTGCATTCCAGGGCTGGACCACGAGAACAAGCTGTCTGCTTACTTGCCACTACCCAGCAATACAGAACATAGAGTCTAAAAGCACTTATCTCTTTAGCATGAATGCAGGAGTAGGAAGGGGAGGTTTGCATGTACAGGCAAATGGCACGAATAAAGAGATTGTGAAGTCCTTGGTGCTCTCTGAGCTTGGTTGTTTCCTTGCAAACGTTTTGTTGCCTGACTTGGCAACATCTTCAGTGCTAGAAGGGGGTGGATTGACCCCACCCCCTTCTAGCACTGAAGATGTTGCCTAGTTGGGCAATGAAACGTCTGCAAGGAAACAACCAAGCTCAGAGAGCACCAAGGACTCCACAGTTCAACCCTGATCTACATATATTCTTTTCTATTGATAAAGAGCTTTCCAGGTGGCTGTTCCCAAAATGTGGAATTCTCCTCCACTGAAAGCCAAGTTAGTTCCTTCTCTCATATCATCTGGCAGGCAAATACATTTTTATACAGCCTATATGGGTTGGATCAGTTGGCTGATAAATTCTGTTGGTATGGTTTGTTTTAATTATGTTAATGATGTTTTGACCTATTTGTACAATTTTTGCTTCTTATTGTGGACCTTTATTGTGTTGAGGTACAAATTCAATAAATGAAGTTAAGGATGTATTAAGAATTTAATGTATTAAGTATTTAAGAACTTCAGGAATGAATTGCTAGAAGATATCATTGCTGCTGCATTAGGGTATATTTATAGATGGATTTTATGAATACAAATTCATGGTAGAAGATTTCTGTCTTTTAATTATTCTGAGTCATGCTAGCTAAACAGAACCAGTGTGGTCAAAGAAGATTATCACTCTGCTCCTTAGTGAGAATGCCACAGGATTCTACATGACTCTTATTTTATTTCCTATGCTATTGATGTCTTCCCCCTTCATGGATCACTGCCTTGTCGTGGCGAAGGGGCTTGCGTAACTCAATGAAGTCAGGTCAAGAAGAACAGGTCATGACGGAGAGTTCTGACAAAACGTGGTCCACTGGAGGAAGGAATGGCAAACCACTCCAGTATCCTTGCCAAGAAAACCCATGGACAGTATCAAAAGGCTAAAAGATATGACGCCGGAAGATGAGCCCCTCAGGTCGGAAGGTGTCCAAAATGCTACTGGGGAAGAGCGGAGGGCAATTCCGAGTAGCTCCAGAAAGAGTGAAATTGCTGGGCCAAAGCCGAAAGGACGCTCAGTTGTGGATGTGTCTGGAAGTGGAAGGAAAGTCCGATGCTGTAAAGAACAATATTGCATAGGAACCTGGAATGTAAGATCTATGAATCAAGGTAAGCTGGATGTGGTCAAACATGAGATGACAAGATTGAACATCGACATCTTGGGAATCAGTGAACTAAAATGGACAGGAATGGGCGAATTTAATTCAGGAGACCCTTATATATACTACTGTGGGCAAGAATCCCTTAGAACAGGGGTCGGCAAACTTTTTTTGCCGGGAGCCATTTTGATATGCTCGTGCACATTTTGAAGTGCTCGAGAGCCAGGGGGCGGGGTTTGCGGGCGGGGACCAATCACGTGGAAGGGGGCGGGGTTTGCAGGCGGGGACCAATCACGTGGAAGGGGGCGGGGTTTGCGGGCGGGGACCAATCGCGCACACTTAGCGCCTGCTGCCGCCATGCCCGCCACCCCCACTGCATTGCCCGCCGCGGCCACGCACACCATGCCCGCTGCCACGCCTGCCCCGCCACGTCCGCCACTGCACCTCCCCCGGGGTCCGAGTAAGCCACGACGGGCGGGCGGCGAGCGAAGCGTCACCCCGCCTCCTCCCCCGGGGTCCTTCGTGAAGACCTTCTCCTCCATCCTCGCTGCTCCCACCGCCGTTCCTTACTGCCTTCCTTCTTCTCTCCCTCGCCGGCACCCACCACCCCTGCCCCACCTCTGCCCCTTCTCCTCCCTCCCCCTCACAGAGATTTCATCTCTGTCTCCTTCTTATGTCTTCTGTCTGCCTGTCTCTTTCGAAGCAAGCGCGCGCGCAAGCGAGGAAGAAGCCGCTTTCTTTTTTCATACGTCCTATGCCTTTCCCTCCACCGTTTGGCGTATTTTCCCGCCCCCCTCGAGACTGGCGCGGCCTGAGGTGGCGGCTATGCCCCCTACGGTGGGCGAAGGCGTGCGCACGTGCGTGGGGGCAGGGGGAGCAAGCAAGCGCGCAAGCTAGGGAGAAGCCGCTCTTTCTCTACTCTGTGAAGTAGATGCACGGGGTGCCTGTCGGGATCGAGACTCTTCGTCCCACATTAGCACTTCACTTCCACTCACGGGGCTGCTTCTCCGGAGGCGTGCACGGAGGAAACAAAGCTGAGCCGGGCAGAAGCGGCCGGGGCGGAGAGGAGCGCCCGTTTAAAACCAGGCTCCAAAGGCTGCGGGTGGAGACGTTGGTGGCCGGCGCTGGAGGAGGGCGATTGATTCTTCCTCCTCCCGCCCTCGGGAGCCTTCCAACTTTCGCCCGAGTCGGGCAGCGTTTCCAAAGCGGCCCTTCGGATCCTATCCAACGGGACGCACACAACCCCCCTCCTTTCGTTTAAAATCGCGATCAAAACACGCGGCAATAAGCAGGCAGACAACGGTGGCCTGAAGCAGTTACTTGAACCGTCCAACTTTGAGAGAGCCATCTCCAGTGACAGCAGAAACGCCAGAACTCAACTCCAGAGGAAAACATGGGGGGGGGGGGTGTCATGACGGTAATTTTAGCAAAAGGACCACATAGGGAAAGGAGGAGACACTTTAGAGGGTAAGTTAGTACCCCAACTTCATATCCCCTCCCCGGAGAAAAAAGTGCGACCCTTTCCTTGGGGGAATTTCTGTTGGAAGAGTGGAATACGGTCACTTCGGGGGCAGCTGTTGCAGCTAGCACCTTAACTGCCCCCCACTCCCCCCCCCACGCGCCCGCACGCTTCTCTAACCTACCTGCTGCAGGGGCATTTCCAAGCCTAACAATGCCTCCCCCCCCCACAGCTCCAAGAGTTGAGAATCGGGAAGGGCCACGTGTCTGTGTGTGAGAGAAGAGGCCGGCATTGCAAGCAGCGCGCAGGCATGGGAGAACTAAGAATTGGGGGTGGCTCACAGCGTGTGCGTGTGAATGTGTGAGAGGGTCGGCCAGATCCGAGCCTTTCCTCCCCGATGGGGTTCAGGGTCTGAACAGGCAGCATGGCTGTGGGGAAGAGGAAGGCTCTCTGTCCGGCTGGTCGCTTTTTCGCTTCACCCCCGGACTCGGCGGTGAGGTTTGGCAGCGTTTGAGACTGGGAGCCGGGCAGAGGGAGAGAGAGGGAAGGGGGGGCGTCTCGCTTCTCTAACCTACCTGCTGCAGGGGCATTTCCAAGCCTAACAATGCCTCCCCACCCCACAGCTCCAAGAGTTGAGAATCGGGAAGGGCCGGATCTGGCCGGCCCTCTCACGCATTCACACGCACACGCTGTGAGCCACCCCCAATTCTTAGTTCTCCCATGCCTGCGCGCTGCTTGCAACGCTGGCCTCTTCTCTCACACACACAGACACGTGGCCCTTCCCGATTCTCAACTCTTGGAGCTGGGGGGGGGAGGCATTGTTAGGCTTGGAAATGCCCCTGCAGCAGGTAGGTTAGAGAAGCGAGACGCCCCCCCTTCCCTCTCTCTCCCTCCGCCCGGCTCCCAGTCTCAAACGCTGCCAAACCTCACCGCCGAGTCCGGGGGTGAAGCGAAAAAGCGACCAGCCGGACAGAGAGCCTTCCTCTTCCCCACAGCCATGCTGCCTGTTCAGACCCTGAACCCCACCGGGGAGGAAAGGCTCGGATCTGGCCGGCCCTCTCACGCATTCACACGCACACGCTGTGAGCCACCCCCAATTCTTAGTTCTCCCATGCCTGCGTGCTGCTTGCAACGCCAGCCTCTTTGTTCCTGCCTTCAGAAATTAAGGAGAGGGAAATAAACTGTCCCCCCAGTAGCCCCCCCATAATCGGAGGACAACTACCACCCCCAAGATTTACTTCAATCAGCTGGGGATGCCTTACTTGCCCCATCCCCTGATCCTCCCATTGCCGGGACAAAGTGGCTTCCCGCCAGAGGCAAAGGAAAGAAAGGGTAGAAAAGTTTGTGGCACTGGGAGCAACATCACATACAAAAGCCTCCACGGCACCCCTCTTTCAGGGAGCACCCCCGTCCCGCAGCGCAGAAAGGAAACTCAGCCCACGAGACCTACACAGACGGGGAAGGAGGCCAGGGATCGGCCTCCGCTTTCACCGGCGGTATGCCCCGGAACTGCTGTGGAGCTGAATGAAGGCTCTGGCAGCGGCAGGAGTGAAACGAGCCGGGAGGCTGACGGCGACTGTACGTGCGCGCGCGCGCGCGCCCGCACGTGGTATTTTGTAGAAGAGCCACACTCAAGGGGCCAAAGAGCCGCATCTGGCTCGCGAGCCGCCATTTCCGACCCTTGCCTTAGAAGAAATGGAGTAGCTCTCATAGTCAGTAAAAGAGTGGGAAAGGCAGTACTGGGGTACAACCTCAAAAACGACAGAATGCTTTCAGTTCGAATCCAAGGCAAACCATTCAACATCACAGTGATCCAAGTCTATGCCCCAACCACTGATGCCGAGGAAGCTGAAGTTGACCGGTTCTATGAAGACCTACAACACCTTCTAGAACTAACACACAAAAAAGATGTCCTTTTCATCATAGGGGACTGGAATGCTAAAGTAGGAAGTCAAAAAATAACCGGAATAACAGGCAAGTTCGGCCTCGGAGTACAAAATGAAGCAGGGCAAAGGCTAATAGAGTTTTGCCAAGAGAACACGCTGGTCATAGCAAAGACTCTTTTCCAACAACACAAGAGACGACTCTACACATGGACATCACCAGATGGTCAATACCGAAATCAGATTGATTATATACTTTGCAGCCAAAGATGGAGAAGCTCTATACAATCAGCAAAAACAAGACCTGGAGCTGACTGTGGCTCAGATCATGAGCTTCTTATTGCAAAATTTAGGCTTAAATTGAAGAACGTAGAGAAAACCACTAGACCAATCAGGTATGACCTAAATCATATCCCTTATGAATATACAGTGGAGGTGAGGAATAGATTCAAAGGATTAGATCTGGTAGACAGAGTGCCTGAAGAACTATGGATGGAGGTTCGTAACATTGTACAGGAGGCAGCAACTAAAACCATCCCAAAGAAAAAGAAATGCAAGAAAGCAAAGTGGCTGACGGATGAGGCTTTACAAATAGCTGAGGAAAGAAGGGAAGCAAAAGGCAAGGGAGAAAGGGAAAGATATAAACAACTGAATGCAGATTTCCAGAGAATAGCAAGGAGAGATAAGAAGGCCTTCTTAAATGAACAATGCAAAGAAATCGAGGAAAACAATAGAATGGGGAAGACTAGAGATCTCTTCAAGAAAATCGGAGATATCAAGGGAACGTTTTGTGCAAAGATGGGCATGATAAAGGACAAAAAAGGCAGGGACCTAACAGAAGCAGAAGAGATTAAGAAGAGGTGGCAAGAATACACAGAAGAACTATACAAGAAAGATCTTAATATCCCTGATAAATACAATGGTGTGGTCACTGAACTTGAGCCGGACATCCTAGAGAGTGAAGTCAAGTGGGCCTTAGGAAGCATTACTAACAACAAAGCTAGCGGAGAAGACAGTATCCCAGCTGAGCTATTTAAAATCCTAAAAGATGATGCTGTTAAAGTGCTGCACTCAATATGCCAACAAATTTGGAAAACTCAACAGTGGCCACAGGATTGGAAAAGGTCAGTTTACGTTCCAATTCCAAAGAAGGGCAATGCCAAAGAATGTTCAAACTACCGTACAATTGCGCTCATTTCACATGCTAGCAAGGTTATGCTCAAAATCCTACAAGCTAGGCTTCAGCAGTATGTGAACCGAGAACTACGAGAAGTGCAAGCTGGGTTTCGAAGAGGCAGAGGAACTAGAGATCAGATTGCCAACATTTGCTGGATCATGGAAAAAGCAAGAGAGTTCCAGAAAAACATCTACTTCTGCTTCATTGACTACGCTAAAGCCTTTGATTGTGTGGATCACAACAAACTGTGGCAAATTCTTAAAGAGATGGGAGTACCAGACCACCTTACCTGTCTCCTGAGAAACCTGTATGCGGGTCAAGAAGCAACAGTTAGAACCGGACATGGAACAACCAACTGGTTCAAAATTGGGAAAGGAGTACGACAAGGCTGTATATTATCACCGTGCTTATTTAACTTTTATGCAGAATACATCATGAGAAATGCCGGGCTGGATGAATCACAAGCCGGAGTTAAGATTGCCGGGAGAAATATCAACAACCTCAGATATGCAGACGATACCACCCTAATGGCAGAAAGTGAAGAGGAACTAAAGAGCCTCTTGATGAGGGTGAAAGTGGAGAGTGCAAAAGCTGGCTTGAAACTCAACATTAAAAAAAAACCCATTATGGCATCTTGTCCCATCACTTCCTGGCAAATAGAAGGGGAAGAAATGGAAGCAGTGACAGATTTTATTTTCTTGGGCTCCAAGATCACCGCAGACGGTGACTGCAGCCATGAAATTAAAAGACGCTTGCTCCTTGGGAGGAAAGCTATGGCAAACCTAGACAGCATATTAAAAAGCAGAGACATCACCTTGCCGACAAAGGTCCGTATAGTTATGCTATATAAGCTATGGTTTTCCCAGTAGTAATGTATGGCTGTGAGAGTTGGACCATAAGGAAGGCTAAGCGCCGAAGAATTGATGCTTTCGAACTGTGGTGCTGGAGAAGACTCTTGAGAGTCCCTTGGACTGCAAGGAGGTCAAATCGGTCAATCCTAAAGGAAATCAACCCTGACTGCTCATTGGAAGGACAGATACTGAAGCTGAAGCTCAAATACTTTGGCCACCTAATGCGAAGAGAGGACTCACTGGAAAAGACCCTGATGCTGGGAAAGACTGAAGGCAAAAGGAGAAGGGGACGGCAGAGAATGAGAGGGTTAGATAGCATCACCGATGTAATGAACATGAATTTGAGTAAACTCCGGGTGACAGTGGAGGACAGGAAGGCCTGGCGTGCTATGGTCCATGAGGTCACGAAGAGTCGGACACGACTAAACGACTGAACAACAACAACAACAACAACAAGCTTATTATAAACTTAAGGAAACAAATTTAAACAGAAACACAGTTTAACCAAAAACACAGTTTAGGCAGTTTAAACAAAAGCATAAAAAGCATAGCATAAAGAAAGGAAATCATAACATACCAGCAACTTGACCCTATCCCCTTTAGCTGTCAGGAGCCTCTTGACCAAGACAGCAGGGATCCCCTTAGGATGGCAATTTTCCACAGCACCCAGCGCGCAGAGTCTGTGCAGAAGCTCCCAAACTCAAAAGACATTCCTAAGGTTTTTATCAAAGTCTGGCCCTCAAACCCCGTGACTCTGTTTCCATGGTACCGAGGCTGCATGAGCCGACCTTGATTAGGATGGTTCTCAGAGTCTGTGTACCTGTTTATGACATAATTCAAACACCTGGGAAGCTATACAGATAAGCTAGTGCCTAACAACAACAATCTCTTATCCCCCCCCCCCATTCCAAACAGAAATGTTTTCTGGAGGGGCTGTTGGAAGAGTGGACTTATTCTTAAACTTTTAATCTTGGGGTTTTCTCTTATCTCCCCCCTCATTCCAAACAGAAATAAAAACAAGCCAGTTAAACATCAGTATAACTCAAAATAAACTCTGATATTCGTGTGAGGGAGAAAATCAAAATATGTCACTTAACTCCTCGAAATAACAGTGGTCTTCTGCATTGCCACTACAGCTGTCCACAGTATTCTCAGGAGTGTCCTCCAACACCAAAGTTCAAAAGCATCAATACTCTTCCTATCCTGCTTCTTCAAAGTCTACTTTCACTTCCACAGAGTGTCACAGGGAATACCATGGCTTGTATCATTCTGATCTTTGTAGGTATAGACAAACCATGGCATTTGGATATCTTCATGGATGCTGCTCTACCAAGTGCTAGTCTGTGGTATATTTCTTGACTGCTTGTTCCTTTACTGTTTATGGCTGAACCTAACAGGCAGAAGCTATCCACCACTTCGATATCTTCATTATTAGTTCTAAGGCTGGTTGTTCTACCTGTTGTAATTAGTTTGGTCTTCTTTATATTTAATTTTAGTCCCATTTTTTCTCTGTGCTCTTTGACTTTTAGTACTAGGGCTTGCAGATCCTTTGCATGTTCAGCTATCAGGGTAGTGTCATCAGCATAGCTCAGGTTATTGATGTTCCTTCCTTCAGTTTTAGAACCTTCTTCCACTCCAGCTTCCCTATATATATATTCAGCATATAATTTGAATAAATAAGGGGAGAGTATGCAGCCTTGTTGTACTCCTTTGCCGACCTGGAAGTAGTCTGTTTCACCAAGTTGTGTCCGTGCTGTGGCTTCCTGACCTGTATATAAGTTTCTCAGGAGGACAATGAAATGTTCTGGAATTCCCATTTTTCTCAGCACTTTTCACAGCTTGACGTGATCGACGCAATCAAAGGCTTTTCTATAATTGATGAAGCACATACTGACTTTTTTTTGGTATTCTTTGGCTTTCTCAATTATCCAGTGTGCATCAACAATAATGTCTCATGTTCCTCAGCCTTTTCTAAAGTCAGCTTGAACATCTGGCATCTCTTTTTCCACGTACGGCTCTAATCTGTGTTGGATGATCCTAAGCGATCCTAAGTGATTGACACAATTGAAGGCCTTTAACATCCTATCCAAAGGATCACAGTCTCTCCTCTATAACTGTTTAGAGTCTAGAATTTAAGATCAATTTCTCTGAATATCCCTGTCATATGAGGTGTGGTGGATAGCTTCTAGAGACAGGGCCTTGTTGGTAGTGATATCCTGGCTACAGAATGCTGTCTCAAAAGTGGTGTATTCAGGACCCTTTATATTCCTTTCAAGCACCAGATGAGAGAACTCTACTTTCTCATGCTCTTAAATCCTGATAGTTTTCAGTTCTTTTACTCTAATTCTTTTACTCAAACATTATTTGTCATTATTTTGATGTTGGTTTTAAGCCATATTTACATTGTATGTTTGTGTTTTAATACTATATATGGTTTTAAATTACTGTAAACTGCTAAGGGAAACTCTGTCTGGGGTTAGGAACAAAACCATATAAATGATAAAAATGAAAAAATATCTAAAATCCTTATTTTTGTTAACTGTACAAGTTGTTTTAGAATTCTCACATGTTTATCATTAAAACAGCCTTGCAAAGTGCATTAATATTGCTACCTGAGGAATTTCATTCTTGGTCAGGCTTCGGATCCTTGTTTCTCATATCCAAACCCAACACGTTTGTGGCCAAAGGCTCATGGTGGAACTCATGCTTTGCAAGCGTGGACAAGATCTGAGCTTGTAATCTTCAGGTAAGGTGGCAAAGACTCCTGTCTAAAGAGGCCTGCCATGCACACAGTACAGATCTAGACCAATCAGTGGCCTGCACTGGAGTAAGACAGCTTTTTCTGTTCTCAGGGACAAGCTATATTTTTGCAGTTAAAACATCCACCAGGATTTCTTTCAGGAATGTATAACGGTTATCAATAAGGTTCAGACTCAAGATGCCCTATTGTTCTGGAGATAGGACCATTCTGTTGGTTCTTTCCTGCCACCCACTGTATGAAAAGAACCCCTTGTTCTCCTCTGTCACATGGAGCCATTTCAGATGTAATATTTATGCATATAAATGTTTCAGGAGAGCTCTGATTTATCAACCATCTCCTCCTCTTTCTCTCTCTTATTCAAAGATTTCAACAGAGCAACAGATGGCCCTTGCAGGCCATTTGCTGTGACTGAAATGGTAACACCACTGAGAAGGGCTCAGAACTTTGTGACTAATAATGAGTGCTGCTTCTTCTGCAAGCACTGTACTCACTGCATCCAAAAATATTTTATTTGTTTTAAGAATAACAGGCGTCTGGGCTTGTACCACCTGCTACTTTCTGTTCTTAGTGCATGTAATTTTAAATAATAATAAAATATGGCTTTATGTTTGTTTTCCCATTTTGAAATTGACTTTTGCTCTGAATTTGGAATGTAAGGAGCAGCATGCATGCTCCCTATTCATTCAATTAGACCTATTTTGAGTCTATCCTACGATACTAGAAATAGCCCTTCATTTTAGTTCTGCTTAAAATAATATAATCATGGAGAGAAGGACTGCCTTTGGCAGTTTGCATCTGAGCAGCAAGCAGAGTTAACTTGGTTACACTCTTTCCTGTTGAAGTGAGATGCATTATATTTCTTTCAAAATCAGAATAATTATTTTTTAATTTGCAGGTACACATGGAAATTATTTTCTCTTCCTTTTCATAATGCATTCCCATTTTGGTGATGCATGCATGTTGATTGAACAGCTGGAAAAACACCCAGCTAGGCCTAGCTCTACAATATGGTCAGCTCC
This sequence comes from Charina bottae, assembly GCA_023362775.1. Classification (NCBI taxonomy): domain Eukaryota; kingdom Metazoa; phylum Chordata; class Lepidosauria; order Squamata; family Charinaidae; genus Charina; species Charina bottae. The sequence continues at coordinate 163,854,830 of JALMGJ010000003.1, read as the reverse complement.
CCAGTTTGCCAACATTCAAGGAAAATAACGAGAAGGGCCAAGGATTTACTTATCTAAATATGTTCTGATAAGGAAGAAAGTGAATGAGTCTGGCTGTCATTATTTATGTATTTTTATTTTATTTATTTTCTATCCTGCCTTTATTATTATTTTTTTATAAATAACTCAAGGTGGCTAACATACCAAATACTCCTTTCTCCTCCTATTTTCACCCGAACAACAACCCTGTGAGGTGAGTTGGGCTGAGAGAGAGTGACTGGCCCAAGGTCACCCAGCCGGCTTTCATGCCTGAGGCGGGACTAGAACTCTCAGTCTCCTGGCTTGCCATTGGCTCCTTCGTAGGGCTGAGAGAGAGTGATTGGCCCAAGGTCACCCAGCCGGCTTTCATGCCTGAGGCGGGACTAGAACGCTCAGTCTCCTGGTTTCTAGCCCGTTGCCTTAACCACTAGACCAAATTGGTATGATGGGTCAACCAATGACATGGTGCTTAGCAGACCTCATGTGTTATGTTTCCAGGCTGGTCTCTGATGAGGGTAGGTAGCCGATTCCACTCTTAAACAATAATAATTGTTTATAATAATTTATAACAAATTATAAACAAATAAATAAATTATAATAATAATTCCACTCTTAAACAGTAATAATGGATATGGAAGAGTGAAAAAGCCAGGACTGCTTATAAAATGCTAGGAACGTGAGCTGGAAGTGAAAGGGAATGGAAAACAAGTTTGTATCTCTCTCAGGTGTGGATGGAGCGGTGAGGGTAGAAGTGGCAAAGGGTGTGGCAGTTGCTACTTGAAAGGGACAGAAAGCAGGTGACCTGAGAATGGAAAAAGATGCCGTTGTTAATGAACTATTAACTATTCTTACTGAAGGCCAGATAGTTCCAAAAGGTACAGAATGAACCCTTTGTAGTATCCTGAGGACAGAATGAACCTTATCTTGTAATTCTAGAAATAGAATTTAAAAAAAACCTGTTACTTGTCTAGTGTTAGAAAAGCATGCTGTTCTTCCCCATATTATATAGGCACCGGGTTAGAAACTGGGAGACCATGAGTTCTAGTCCCACCTTGGGCACAAAGCCAGCTGGGTGACCTTTGGCCAGTCACCCTCTCTCGTCCCTAGGAAGCAGGCAATGGCAAACCACTTCCCAAAAACTCTGTCGAGAAAACTGAGGGACTTGCCCAGGCAGTCTCCGAGAATCGGACATGATTGAACGTGTGTATTTGTGTGTGTGTGTGTGTGTATCCCTCAAAAAGCAGCTCTATGACCATGGTTATATAACAGTAAACCTACATAGATTAATTGTGGATGTTGTAATGATGTTTCACAAGGGAAAGAAGTGCTGAATTGAATATAGATGCTGAAAGATGAGGGTAAGATGAAAAATCTCTCTCATGAAAATGAGTCCACTCCACAGGCTGCAAAATTGTAGCTGAGGTTTCTGATAATATAACCGTGCCAGTAACATTGCAGATTTCAAAGGAAAAAATAGTTGTCCTCAGATAGAATGCCAAGGGTAAGAGGAGCATACACTGGGTAACATATAAGATTCTGCTGATAGAAGAAAAATACATTTGGAAAACCTTTCTCTTTTTCTCACATGACTGTTCAATTAAAAATCTTGAATTGCTGCAATCCAAAAAAAAAAGCAGTTTTAGAGTTAGGTTGCTCTCACATGGAAAGTGTAAATAAGATGTACTTAGCTCAAGGTTCCCCCCCCCCTCATTTTAATATACTTACAGTATGTAGGTAGTATATGAATAGCATGCCAGAACTTGATCTAGTCCAGGGAAGGCTTCTTGTCTAGCAAGGAACGCTGATGGAGAGAATGGGCTCCATAGATACAATTCATAAGAGGCTCTTAGAAGCAGGCACCTTGCTTCTCTGCAGTAATGGGGTAAATCTGAAAGCAGCACGTAATGAGAGCAGTGTCTCTTTAAGAATTCCTGAGGTTACTAATGGAGATAGGTCACACTAACAGTCTTAAATAAACAAATCATTTTATTTTTATAAGAGTACTATCAGTCTGTGGCTGCTTCTGCAGGTCTAAAAATGTGTGAAGGAAATGAGCTGATACATCAAACCTTCATATCCTAAGAATATATGGGGAAAATGTCACAGAGTATTCTTGATGAATGCTATAAAAAGGATGCATTGTTATCAATCCCGCATTTGGTGATGAATATATTACTGAGTGATAAAGGCAGGATTTACCATATGTAAGCTAACAGTTGTACCAAATTATGTATCCCCCCCCAAACAAACAAACAAATGAATGAATACATTTCAACATCAGCTTGTACCCTGGATTCAGAAATAAAACATTAAGAAGACTACAAAATGACAGCAAGCAGTCCATACTGGTCACGCCAGAAAAATCCAGTGCTCCACAGGTAGTGACGGTCAAGTTAAACTGAAATACAGGAGACTTAAATTATTTGTGGCATGGGTCTAGTTTATTTCAATTCCAACCCTATACCCATTTTTCTCCCCCTGGAGGCATCTTTCTGGAGCTGTTACCACCCAAAGAGGGATATGGCAAGGGTGCATTCTGCCCCCCCCCCACACTTTCAATCTCTATATTAATTTAATAATTCAGGCTCTCACATCTTCTGCTCTTCACTCTCCAATGTTAGCAGACCATGCAATTCCAGCGTTGCTATATACAGATGACACAGTAATTTTGTCTGTCTCCCAGATGGGAATGAGAAGGGCATTGGCTTCCTCTTGTCTAAGGAACAACTTGCAATAAATTGTAAAAAAAACTAGTGTTAGTTTTAGCACAATGCAACTATAGGATGCATAAATGGCAAATTAACAGTACATCAATAGAGCAGGTGCGTACTTGTAAATACTATGGGGTGCAGTTCCAGGCCTCCTTATCTTGGAGCACACATTTCTCCTGTTGGGCCAGTGTTGCTCAATGGAGCTCCTCAGCTGTCTTGAGATATTTCCATTCAAAGAGAGCACATTTTATTTCTGCAGCTTGCAAGGTCTTTCTTGCTAAGGTTATTTCCTGGGTTCTTTATGGTGTTCAGATCTGTACTTTATTTGTACTTCACAAAGTTTAATACCCTGGAAGCAGGCCAGTCCAAGTTTATAAGAGCTATCCTTGCAGTGCTAAGATGCATCAAGGATGCTGCCTTACAGTTAGAGACAGGTTTGGTTTCTGTGGGTGTCAGAGCCTGGGTCTATCTCATTAATTTCTGGTTAAAATTAATGTTCTTTCCCCTGTGGATCTGGCCCCAGTGGTTCTCAGATACCTTTTTAAATCAACCTGGCTAACAAGAGCTAACAGCAAACCCCGGTCTTTAGGTCTCTCTTTGGAGAGCCTCTGCCCGTTGGGTTTGAAAATGCCAGGAGTCATCTTAAGCAGCATATCTGGGATATTGATTTCCAAACCAGTCCAAGCCTAGTATGCAACCCTACAGTCTGTGTTTTTTGTTCAAATGGGCATGTGCCATCATCCTATCTCTCCTTCGTTCTAACGCTGAAATTTCACCAGGCCTTCACCTTGGCCAGGTTGGACGCACTTCTCCTTGCAGTCTTGTGGTGGTGTTATAAAAATAATCCTCTACAGCAGCACATATGCCCATGTGGGGACAGATCCATGGAGTCCCTGAGACACATGCTCCTTTGTTACTCTCTTTACAGGAATCTCAAAGGATATTCATCTATCCCATTTTAAAGAAATACCTCAGCAGCAAGTAGGATGCTTATTTGTGGCTTCTTCTATCTGACCAGGATTCTGACGTATCTTCTCAGGTTGCCCGATTCTGTGCCTCAATTTGTCCTATTTGTCCCACCTACCACTGAAGATTAGTGCTAATCTTGGTGATCACCACTATTACTTTCATTATATTGTATATTATATTATTGTGATGTTATTTATTTTATGCCTATTTTTACTCGTATCTATATATTTCAGGCGTATGTGTTTCTATATAGTGTTTTTGGCTTAAAGGCTGTAATAAAGGTTTGATTTGATAATCATTTATCAAAGTACAGTATGTCCCATTGGAAAGACATATATAGAATTGTCCTGCAAATGTTACTAATTTTCTCTAAATTAGGCCCTGCAAGTTAATTTTATTTGTAGGAAATCATTTTTGTTCTAAGAGTTTCATTTGACTTCACATTTAACTTAAAACAGGGGTAGAAAAACTTTTGGCTTATGAAGCCATTTTGAATTTTGAGCATGTTTTGGGGGTCTCATAAAATAGCTGCCATGGGGGAGGGGGTCCCTATTCACAAAATAATTATAATGCTGGACATGGCCAGTCACAAAGCACTTTTTAGAAAGCAAATAGGTTAGATTGCTCCCTATCCATGTTTCTAGTCCCCCTTACCTTCAAGGCTTTCTGTCACCACTTTTGTCTCTTTTTCTGGGAAGTTGAACACATTTCAGAAAAATTCAAGGGGTAGCTGTCACTACAGACATGTGCGGTATTTGGACTGCAGCTGAAATAAACAAGATTTATTCCACTCTCATCTCATTCCTGAACATCCCTCCCTTTTTAACTGGTCTCATTCCAAAATTCATGGACAGAGGAAATTAAAAGGAAGTGAAAAGTTCCAGTCAGTGACACACTTTCTACAACATGGTTTTTAAAGCATAGGTTGCAGTAAACCCTTTAATAAAAAGAACTGTAAGTTATAAGTTCTTACAAAACTATTGTGGAAGGCACAGTAGTTGCATTTGCTATGAGGAAAAATGGCCCCTTACTGTTATGAAATGCCTTTTTATTACGAGATTAATTCTCTTGAAGAATATCTGTATTTAAATTAGTTAAATTGCTATCCAAGTATGTGCTCTTCCCTCAGATTCTGGAATAACTCTCAGAAATCTTCACACACACACACACACACACACGCACACACACTGACTACCTGTGATCTTGATGTATGGATAATGAGTTGCTGGTGATTACAGGTACATGGTGACATATTTCAGAATAAGGAAGTTGGGTATTGATTAGCTAGACCAAGGTCATGTAGATATACAGTATGACACAGAGGCCAAGTGTACCATCAAGCAGGGAGAGGAGAAACAGATGACCACACTGTGTAATATTTAACTTCCGGCCATTCATAAATAATAGTAGTCATCTTAATAAAAATCTGCCAGAAGTGTAAGCATTCTGACAATGTTTAATATTTCATTTTAAAGCTGGAATAATGAATGCTAAATTATATGGCAATACTTACAGCAGAACTGTATGTACGACATTCAAATTAATACTAAATGAATTCATTGCAAGAAGGATAATTACAATGAATGGCTAATAAATTAATGATGACAGAGCATTTAGGATTCCATGCATACATAGATCATTAAATATCCAATTAGCTAGCTGTTTGTAACTGTAGCAATAAGACGTGACAAAGGTATTTGAAACTGGCAAATCTATTGGCTTTTTAAAAAGGATTATTTAGGTCTTTGATTGTTCTATCCTACTTATAGAGCCATTGTCTCTAAAGTGCTCATAATTTCTTCCAATATGGTTATTCACATCATTCTGGAAAAAATGTGCTTTCTATTCTTTCCTTCCAAGCTATTAATAAATAATATACAATGGTCCTGGACATAACAGAACCTTGTTCAGATAGATGCACGATCAATGACTATTATTTGTTATGAATAATTTGTCATATAGCAAATTTATTACGTGGGCTTTAGTGCTAGCATCTATTTTTCAGTGCTAGCCTTCAGTACATGACTAAATGTTAGATGGAAGGGCCTAGGTGCAAAGTGCATTTCCCTCTGTAACAGAGTCCACGGGAGTTGGGAAGCCAATAAATTATTATTATTATTAATAACAGGAAATTAGGAGAAAGGTTTCAAGATAGATACAAGTTCAAGCACCTTTTTCTAGGAATTAAAACTTGACAACATAATAGTAAATTTTTTGACACTTTCTTAATTAATTTAGAACAAGCTTTAACAATGCAGCCATAACGGTAAATGCATCAAATTAGCACTGTTACTCCAATTTATCACTAGAACAAAACCCACCCTAAAACATGTTATAGATTAGTACCTGTCACCATCTATTTCTGTTAATAGTGTAAATCAAAGTTATCCTCTAGATCAGGGGTGGGGAACCTTTTTTCTGCCAAGGGCCATTTGGATATTTATAATTGGGGACTGGGGGGTTGGGGAGCGGGGTTTATGGGATTTCCACGGACCGGGGGCCGGAGTTTGCGGACGGGAGCCAATCACAAGCACTGGGGGGTGGGGTTTGCAGGCGGGAGCCAATCACGTGGAAGGGGCGGGGTTTGCAGGCAGGAGCCCCGCGGGCCTTAGGCGGGATCCCCACAGGCCGTATACAGCCCGCGGGCCTGACATTGCCCACCCCTCTTCTAGATCCATATGAAGCCCAAATGAGGCATTTCAGGGTAATTTGGAACAGATTGTTATTTACTTGAAGCAGAACAGACAGCTCACCTGTCCTGTTACGAATCCAAACCCTCCTCACATTTCCTCCCCCAATTTGTCATTATGGAGCCCTGGTGCAATGCCAGTGGCAGTGTGACAGCAGCAGAAGTGTCTCTGTCCTAACAGTTGCTTGTGCAAAATTTCATGGTCTGCAGGTGAGGAAGAATTTGTGTCATCAGTTCAGAGTAAATTCAGAACAAACTACTGTTGGTCACCCCAGCTGAAGTGTTTCTTATGATCAGGTCACAATCAGTTGCTTCAGTCACCGAATCTTAGATGCCTTCCTGTGACTTAAAACCATTATTCTGTGCTATGCACTCTGGGGCAATAGAGAACAGGTTTTAAAGTTTTCATGGGTGAGAACCCCTCAGGTACTTAAGGAGTCGTACCGGTCTAACCTTCAGCCATCTTTTCACTAAACTAAACATGCCCAGTTCTCTCACTCCTCATAAACCTTCGTTTCCAACCCTTCCTTGCAGCTGTTTCAGCTTTTTGGGCTCTTTCTTTAAATATGGTGTCCAGAAATGGATACAGTTTTCCTGCTGGATGTCTGACCAATGCAGAATATAATGGAAATATTACTTTCTGTGATTTGGAAACAATGTTTCTATTTATGTAGTCTGAAAGTGAATTTAACTTTTTTTGCAATAACATCACACCACTGGCTTATTTCAGCTTGTGATCAACTATAATTCCAAGGTCCTTTTCACATATACTATTACCAATCCAGAAATTCTTCATCCTATACTTTTGCATTTTATTTCCTTTCATAAGATAAGAATTTTGCATCTGCCTCTATTACATTTCATTTGTTCTATCAATATAATTGATATTGAATTGATAATTTGATATTATATTGAATAATTGATAATTATTCAATAAAATTGATATTGAATATTATTACTGTCTTCTATTATCTGTACCACTCATCTGCAGAGCTGATAATTTGCTTTTTATTCATCTCTTCCTCCAAGATATTAATGAAAATGTCTTGGGGCCAAGACAAAACCTGTGGCATTCCACTTAACAGCTTACTCCAGTTTGATGACAAATTGTTGATGAACATTTTTGAGTACACTTTAAAAGCCAGTTGTAGATCCAACAACCCAACAGCATTACGACAATCTAGCAAAGATGATGCTGATCAAAAGTCCTTGCTAACTTTTGGATTACACTCCATTGTTTTCAAGGTGCTTACTGAATGATTGCTTTATGATCTGCTCTAGAGATTTAACATGTATTGATGCCAGACTGACTCTAGAGTTCTGGGACCTTCTTGATCTTTTTAAAACTATGGACAGTATTTGCACCTGTAATCTGGTACCGCACCTATTTTCCAGAATTTCACAATCAATAGGTTCAGCCAGACTGTCTAACCTTTTTCAGTATCTTGAGATGTAATCCATTTGGACCTGTAGATGTGAATTCATTTAGATTTATAAATATTCCTAGACATTGTTTCTATTAAGCTCAAACTGGAATCTTGATTCTTTAAATAATTCATAACTGCAAAGTAGAATACATATCCTATCGTCAGAGAAGATAAAAAGTAAAGCTTCCTTTTAGATAACTCAGTTTCTGTTAATATCATGGACATATCTATATAGTTCCCTTGGCAACAAACTGAAATTTTGCCATCGTCTTCTGGGATATTTTTTTTTTAAATTCCCAGTCTACCTATAGCCCTGGGGTTTCTTCGTGGTCTCCCATTAGACTACCAAGTACTAAATAAGAATTGAGTAGTTCTTATTTGTTATGGCTTTGTCAAAGCTTTAAAGGAATGCTTTGTTTTGATGAAACTTCAGTTGAATCACACCATAGAAGCACATCTGCAAATCAAAACATAAACCTGCTTCAGAGTGAATCTTGAATCTCTAATTGATATGAATTGGAACATTTAATTTTTTGCCATAGTCACTGAACGGCTGATGTTTAGTTCATTTTCTATTCCTTTTATTTTGAACACATCTGAAGAAACACTTTTCTTGTTCCTGCATTCTTTAACCTCAGCCCATTCTAACTTTTAGCTTTCTTGACATCATCACTATGAATCTGAACTACATTTATAAATTCTTTCTTGGTGATCTGTCCCGTTGTTGATTGATTGATTGATTGATTGATTGATTGATTGATTATGTGCCATTGAGTCAGTGTTGACTCTTAGAGACCACATAGATTTTCTCCAGAAAGATCTGGCCCCAACCTGGTTCTTTAGCTCTTTCAACAACACACCCATTGCTGTTGCAATTGAGTCCATCAATCACTTTGTCTAATCAGTCTTCTGAACTGGTTCAGTTCAAGTCAAACAGCTGATTCCCTTAACTGCTTCTTCCACCTATGAAGAAGAAATTTGTCAGTAAGGCAGGTTAGGAATTTCCTAGAGGAGCTATGCTGAGCGGTTTGTCTCCCAGTACATGTTGGGAAATACCCCCACACACTTCATTACTATTTTATGATCCTTAGAAAGATCCACAGTTTGTTTTTAGAAAACATTATTCACACTTTCTCCTTGGCTAAGTAGTGGGTAGATTATTTTCTGGATTGTCAGTGGCTTAGAAAGGACTTGAAAGGTACTTGTGTATCTTAAATCAGTTTACTCAGCAGCCAGGCTCCCAAATCTTGACTTCTAGGATTCACTAAGCCACTTATCCTGCTCTGTTGGCCCTGTTACTTGGCTGAGTAATCAGTCATCAGACTCCATGGGCAAATGTTAACCAATCCCAATCCTTAATTTAGGCCCTGGCCATCTCAGTGAGTGCCACTATGAGTATGCCACAGGCATCTCCTTTGGTTCCCACCATGTGCAACTATTGTTCTTGAGGCTGATTTGACTTGTCAATAAGACTTTTCTATTACTGTTTTGACCAAATGGCAGTCCAATATCATGTGTGTTATATGCTGTCCAGTGTAAATATGCTTTAAGGGCCGTAAGAGCCATAAGATGGGAAAGATGGGACTTAAATATGGCCATTAACAGTGAGTACTTGGACAACAGGCTGTGTGCTTACACATATCATGTATCCTTTTCCTGAAAAACTGCTTAGCTGTCATAGCTTTCTTCTAAGCAATTTCAGAAATGTAATTTTGCATGATAGTTTTTCATAATATTCTCATAAAATGTTGATTTCTGCAAATTTTCCCTAGAAAATTCTGAAATTAATCCTGCTTAAAATGGCTTACCTTTATATTAAAGATGCACTTGGGATCTGTATCGATATTCCACAACTGTGTGTACAATGAATGTAATTCTCACTGTTTTATTATTTGGAAAGGGAGATGTTGTGTGGCAATAAGAGTGTACAGAACGATATCTATGCATTGGAAAACTAACATTCCAGTATGGCTGGAAAGAAAAAAAAGGCTAATGTTGATATTTCACAAATTCATTGTTGAGGCACATCACCAGGCCCTCTAGAAGCAGCTTATTCAATTCCATACTATGAACCTCTTGTTCACTTGGCAGTGAAACAAATGTCCCTATTTTTCTTTGTCAAATATTCAAGAGTATGTAATACCACTCCATTCATTCTCATTCTCCCTCCTCACAGAGTTTTCTTTGTGTTTTCTTATGTATCTGTATTTTTAGCGTTTAGCTTAGCCCTTCCTTATTCCCACTGATTTGAAATCAAGCCATGTAGTCCATTTGCTTGGGTAGCTCCAGCAATTCATTCCGGGGAAGACAGGCCTTCAGAGGCAGTGAAACCACGCAGTGGCGGCTTCCTTCTTTTTCACAGCTGAATTGAACAAAGGCTGCTGCAAACTAGAGGACCCATGGAAAGATAAACACTGATTCCTCTATTTTCAGCAATTAGCAAATACAAGGCACTGCTAGTGTGGTTGTTTAAAAAATCAACATCATGGATATGGAAATGGAAATGAACTTCAACCTTGCTTCTCTGAAAGGCCAATTTACTTCCCAAATCACATTAAAGCCAATGCTTAAGTAATAATTAATAGCCATAATGCAAGGGGTATATAATTTGTGTTGTTTCAGTTTGCACTGTGGTGGAATCCAGTGTCAGAGGACTATTGTTTTGGCTTTGAAATTCAATTATTTCTTATATCTAAGCAAAGTGTGGAGTAATTCTGCCCAAAGTCAGTTAAGGCATCACTAATTTACCCCAGTGTGACAGAGAGAAGAATTTAACCATCTGCCTCTTTTTCTCTCTTATGAAACCAGGACCTCACACTTGAAATCAATTCTTTTGTCTTCTAGTCTATCACTGTGGCTGTTAATCTTGTTCCAGCATCCCTACTGGGTATTTCTCAAGGCATGAATCTCCTCCCCATTCTTCCCCTCCCTGCCCATCCTGCTGCATGCAGTCCCTTCAACCGCTCATCTTTTCCTTCCTTCCTTCCTTCCTTCCTTCCTTCCTTCCTTCCTTCCTTCCTTCCTTCCTTCCTTCCTTCCTTCCTTTCTTTCTTTCTTTCTTTCTTTCTTTCTTTCTTTCTTTCTTTCTTTCTTTCTTTCTTTCTTTCTTTCTTTCTTTCTTTCTTTCTTTCTCCAGTCCAGTCAAAGTATGCCTCACTTAGTGGATTACTTCCTAATTGGATATTAATTAAGGCAGTTTTTAAAGTGCACCTTTAGTGGTAAGCCATTTTGTTCTGTAGTTATATCAGGCTTTCATATGTACAGTACTTGTTCAGATGGCCCAGTCTCATTGTCTGGCATTGCATACCCAGTTCTTGACTGAGAATTTGGCAGCTGCTAACCTGTAATCGTTTAATCATGTAGGCTGCCTAGAATGATAACCAGTCAAATTATATTTGTATATAGGATTGCAATTGAGGTTTTAATTTCTGGACTATACAGTTTGCAATGGAATATGATTGCTTAGCTCGATAGCCATATATTTAAAAACAACAACAACTCATATGATAATTATTTTGGCTTTCTATTCTGATAGTTCAAGAAGACTGTAGAGAGAAAAGGAGGTCAACTGAAGGCACCTTGTTAAATGTGTATATCAGCTAGGTAAACATATATGCTCAATACAGAAAATGGGTGATTTACAAAGAGTACAGATTACTGGCTACATATGCTTGAAATTTGAACTGGCTGCCACACAATTAAAATCCTCAGAAAATTTGACCCAGGCTTCTGGTGAGTGTTGAATCCTAGCCATGCAAATTTGGGCTCCAAGATCACCGCAGACGGTGACTGCAGCCATGAAATTAAACGACGCTTGCTCCTTGGGAGGAAAGCTATGGCAAACCTGGACAGCATATTAAAAAGCAGAGACATCACCCTGCCGACAAAGGTCCGTATAGTTAAAGCTATGGTTTTTCCAGTAGTAATGTATGGCTGTGAGAGTTGGACCATAAGGAAGGCTGAGCGCCGAAGAATTGATGCTTTTGAACTGTGGTGCTGGAGAAGACTCTTGAGAGTCCCTTGGACTGCAAGGAGGTCAAATAAGTCAATCCTAAAGGAAATCAACCCTGACTGCTCATTGGAAGGACAGACGCTGAAGCTGAAGCTCAAATACTTTGGCCACCTAATGCGAAGAGAGGACTCACTGGAAAAGACCCTGATGCTGGGAAAGACTGAAGGCAAAAGGAGAAGGGGACGGCAGAGGATGAGATGGTTAGATAGCATCACCGATGTAATGAACATGAATTTGATTAAACTCCGGGAGACAGTGGAGGACAGGAAGGCCTGGCGTGCTATGGTCCATGAGGTCACAAAGAGTCAGACACGACTAAACGACTGAACAACAACAACAACAAATATATACTATAGCAGAAGGCTTCTCTTTTGAGGTCAGATGATTTCTGAAACATGCAGAACAACCTATTCCGAGGTTGGCACATTCTGTGCATCTCCAGGGCAAGGTTGCTGATGGAATGGAACAGAGCACACACTTTGAGTACTCTTCACTTCTGCAGGTTAGGTAAAAAAAATACTAGGAACATTCCATTTAGTGTTTTAATAAAAGAACAACTGATTAGCACATGACCCAGGAAAATATTTCATTTTTATTGGAAACCTTAAGCATAATACAGGTCTCTCTTAATAAGGAAAAAAATCACAGAAGAAGGAAATTAATGAATAAAATAATAGAACAGTTTTTAATGTTATGAACATCAATTGATTTGTGCTACAGTTGAGGTTATAATACAGACACACTACCTGCATATGTTATTGTACAACTATTGATTACACACTGAAAAGCCTGAATGCCACAGTTTTGATGTACATATTTTCCTCCATCTGTTTAGAGAAAGGAAGACTGAATAAACTGAAGCTTTTACCAGAAGCGCCCTCCACTAAGATACTTTACCTGCAATAGAAACAGTGATTGTCAGCTAGTAAATATAGTCTCACACTTTACATATCATGGATGTAAGCCATATGATATTTTCCCGTTGTCTTTTGAAACCTGCATTTTTATATAGTGACACTTACTATTCAGGATGGATGTATAAACCTATTTGATTCACATATCATCTTCTAGGCAGCTTTTAGAATATGTCTTATATTTCTTTTTCTTATTTCCATCAGTCCTGTTTCAGTGTTAACGCATTTGGTTTTAAGAGATAAATCCTACAAATCCCGGCCGCTCTAAGGCCTCACCCAAGAAGTCAGTCCAACCCACACCCACTGTCAGATTTCTCGTATGAAATTAGCAAATTGTTTTCTCTACAAAGCACAGCCAGGTGGCCAGATAACTAAGCCTTCCCATGGGAACAGTTTGCCATGATGCGTCTGTGGGAAGCCTTGCTCTGTGTAGAGCAAGGGAGGGGGGAATCACATGCTTGCTTAGATGCAGCACTGCCACCCAATAGCAGGTCATGCTATGTGCTATGGCCTATGCTTTAGGCCTGGTGTGTGTCACACCTAACTTCCAGCCAATCAGAAAGCTGGAAGAACTGAATATCTAACCATGCAAAATGGCGTTCTATGCTTCTTGACTTCTTGTGTCTTTTAGCCATGTACCACACACGCACACAAATGAAAACACACCCAACTGTCTGCTGAGCCTAACTGTAGGCAAGAACTGAAGGAACAAATTCAGCGTTATTAAACCACAATTTAAAAGAGCTGGTGGAACCTCTTCCTGCATGGTATCTCTTCTGACTTGTTATGTGCCCTGAGAAGAATTTTTAGAAGTGACCACCAATCTTTTTGCAACACAACCGTCTGTTAAATGATGAGTGTTTTAGTTGGTTCTGTAAATGAAAAATTAGACATGTACTAGATTTCCGTAATCACTGTGAACTTTTATTGCTTCCTACACACTCACTCTTAGCCACTTTGTCTAGCCACTTCCTTTCCCACTGTAGGTTTCCTTCTTCATTCCTGGGGTGATCTTAGTATCTCTACCCTTGAAAATATGTCCACAGGTGCAGTTTATAGTTAGGCAGGGTAAGCTATTCATCAGATGGGGAGTTACAGCTTCCTCTTGGTTCTCTTGTTATATTTTGCAAAGTTCTGTTGAATAACTGAGGATATTTTAAATTATTTTAATCAATTAATTAATTAAATAGTCAATGAATGTAAGCCGCCTAGAGCCCTCCGCTTAGGGAGGGGATAGGCGGGGTATAAATACAATAATAAATAAATAAATAAATAAAAATTTTATTTTATTTTATATCCCATTGGAAACCTGTTGACAAATTTTGGATGTTCTGCATTCCAAATGGAGTTTACCTTGAAGATGCAGGTTTTATATTTAGAGATCACAAATGTATTTATAGCATGTCTTATACAAGTGATAAACCTCAAGTTTCAAACTGATATACAATACTATCATTGCTACATTCAGAAGCAGGATATGAAAGTTGCATTGCTATAGTTGGGTAGTATACTTCAAACTTAGATGGAAGTTGACAAATTCCATATAACAGTAATATCTGTTATATGTATTGAGTGAGTAAGTGCTATAAGAAACCTCTTAAATACTTGAATACATAAATTAAGCCATGATTCAAGGACATTAGTTTATAACAAAAAGAATGCTTTACTTCACAGCCAGTAATAGTTCTTGCAAGAATACAAGCTAGGCACTGTTTGAAAATAATGTGCTTCTCTAACAAGACCTACTGTATTTCCTGAAACAGTTATATTCTTATTTGCATATTGCGAATTGACTTGTGTACTACATATTTCCTTGAAGCTGATTTAATTTCTTGTCCATTTTGACACCAACAAACTTTTCACAAATTATAGTGGCTAATTCCAGAGTTGAGGTAGCCTTGGGCAAAGTATACCCTGATGGGTCTCTGGCGTTGCTGGGCCCATGGAGTCAATGCTGGGCACTGTTCACAAGTTGGCTGGGAACTGATATTCTCATAACACTAGAGAATTCTCACAATACCCTAGAGCCTTCAAAGAGCAAATCTGGGTCCATGGAGTAAACACCGGGCGGTGCTCAGACGTTGGCCGGGAACTGGTGTTCTCAAAATACCCTAGACTGAATCTTCACATAGCAAATCTTTAGAACAGTTTGTAAAGTTTTTTCTGGAGTCCTTGCTCCATATGCTTTTGGGTCCAGGTGCAATTGTTACACTTGACTCTGGAGCACTGTGAGTTGAGGTGAATACCAAATTCCTCTATGTATACTAACCGAACACATCTTTTCCAACTGGTTTCCTGACTGCAGAGAAAAAGTCAAACATTGATATTATCAGTTAGTTATGTATATGTGTACATAGGATCTAGGAACACCTCACAGCTGAATGTGTGTAAAATAGGGGTGGCTGTGCAGGAAAAAAACACACAGAGAGACAGCATGAGAGAGAGAGAAGGGTAATTTCTATGTATTGATTGTACTGTTTTTAGGAAGTTTGGTTGTATTTCTGCTTATACCATAGATTTCTCAATCTGGCGTCCTTCAGATGTATGCAACTACAACTCTCAGAATTCAGTGTGAACACACAACCTGAATGAACCAGTTGAATGGTGAGAATCTGGGATATAGAAACTCCTTATTCTAGTGTGCCTATACTGTACATCCTTTTGAGGTTTCACACTCCTGGAATGAGTAATAGGGAAAGGCATCTTAAGTGTGATGAGAAAATTATTATTATTTTTAAATACATCAGCAGCTGTACAGAAACAAGGTGTTCTGCATTTTTTTTCCTTCCTGAGGATATTTTGGGCCAATTTCTTCCCTGGTCAAATTCTAATGAAAAATATATTGAGGGTTAATATATCCGAGCTCTAGGAAAGTGGCACAAGCAAGGCAAGTATACTCAGTTCTTTCTTTACTATTAAGAGCAGGAATAAAAAAAAACTATACATGGTTGTTACAAGAATTTACAGCCTTTTGCAACAGCATGACTAAACCACAGGGATGAACCTGGGGGATTGTGCAAGAAAAAAGCATGTTGGACAAGTATGACTTAAAGGAAACTTTCATGCCGACAATAAGTATTTCATATGAACAAACTATGATAGGAAAAACAAAGACTGGTAACATAAGCCATAGATGTGAAAGCCCCACTTCTCTAAATTAGGCACTACAAGGACTCATGAATTATGAAAAAGCAGCAGAGTTTGTGGAACACCACATGCTTTGAACACATGAGGCCTTAGGTATCTTTTCCAGTTGAAAGATCTGAATTAGAAGGACTGAAAAATAATTCATCTGAGACTTTTCTTTCTCGGCCCTGACAGTGGATGCAAAGGATTGAATTTGGGAACTTCTATTTGTAAATCATGTAGTGTAGACTGCATGCAGTGCATAATGTTTTGCATTCATCTTACTGCCTACCCATAGAACAGGGCTTTCCAAACTTTTCTCGTTGGCGACACGCCAACGGCGGCGCATGAAAACCCGGAAGCACAGCCACAGTGGCAGCACTTCCAGGTTTTCGCGCGCCATGGCAGCAGCGCTTCTGGGTTTTCGCATGCCGCAGTGGCAGTGGTGGTGCTTCCAGATTTTCGCACGCCACCGCCACGGTGGCGCTTTCAGGTTTTCGCGCACTGTGGCGGCGGCACATCGTCGTCATCCTAGTGTGTCGCACAAAAACCTGGAAGCACTTAAGGGGCGCCACCGCCACTGCACACGCTGCCACGCGCGGTGGCAGCAGCGCGCCATGAGCTCTTCCGGGTTT
The DNA here is from genome assembly GCA_023362775.1 of Charina bottae. Lineage (NCBI taxonomy): Eukaryota > Metazoa > Chordata > Lepidosauria > Squamata > Charinaidae > Charina > Charina bottae. The sequence goes on along the minus strand of JALMGJ010000003.1, from coordinate 163,838,329 downwards.
TCTTGCAACACACCTGGGCCCCGCAGGCGACACAGTACTGTGTTGCGACACACAGTTTGGAAAGCTATGCCATAGAAGATTATGCCGTACACACAGAAACTGTCCCCTCGTTCCCTGATTTCCAGCCTAATTGTTCTCCTAAAGTAATACTTTCCCTCATTTAAGTTTAAATGGATTTGACAAGTTGAATACAAAGTGTGGCAGAAAATCATCATGGCCAATTTATGATAGATTAATATCAAAGATATAAAACTGTAATTTCATACTTAGTATGATTTCTAAATATTATATGTTATCTATCATGATTTAGAGATAAAGCAGAAGGGATATACAAATAAATAAATGAACCCATTCCTAAGAAACATCCGCTATTTCCTACAACTCTTTGAATGATTCTTCACAAATGCAATAGAAGCAGAAAAAATTATGATGGCTATTATAAACCAAAGGTGAACTCAACATTGTATGCAATCCAATTTTGTACATGTTTGGTGTTTAGAAGTAATTTTTTTAAGCTATGGTGAACCTTCGATTCAGAGATCAGTAAACTGGCTATTGAGATCAATTGACAAAATAACTTAGTTCTCAAATCTAAAGAATCCATAAGTAAATTAATTTGTCTTCCATTCTGGCAGATGTATGTAAGAACTACCTAAGACTACAGCTAAGAATTAATAAGTCTTTTGTCATTTCCATAAGTTTGCAAAGCTTAAATATTGAAAGCATGTGAGACATTTTGGATAATTCCTCTTTTGTGCAAACAGTTTTAATTTCTTTGGATGTTTAGGTGGAACCAGATGCATAAGTTAATAAAACTTAAATATTCATAAGCAGAATTTTTTTTTAAAGTACGGGATGATAAGGTATTCAATGTCAAAGTTGTATGAAGCATTTCTCTTTTCTTACTTTTTTCATCATTCCAGTTTACAGTTAGAATGTTATATTTTCTTTCAGATGTATTTTTCCCCCCAGGTTGGATATTTCGGTAGAACATATGACCTATGATACTGCAGCAACAAAGTCCAGGGACATATTATACCCTCTTGCCTCCATTAGGTTTCGTATCTCATTCCTCTAGTTGTTAAGCCTAGATTTATTTATTTTTTTCTGGTGCTGACAGCTGGAATAGTCCTTAACTTCCCTCCACTTCTAGTAAGTCATGGATATTTTAATAGTTGATCTTGTCTTCTTTTAAAATGCCAAAGGTCATGGATCCCTCTTCCCCTCGTTTATAGGGTTTTTTAAGATAAAGCTATTTGTAGATGATGTTCAGCTGTTTGGTATCCTCTTAAAATGGACATTTATTGCATTCCTTGCAACAACATTTTCGCCCAACAAACTGAGAAAAATAAAACAGAATTGTTTCTTACATCTAAACAAGACTGAAATAAAAACTTTAGTTAGAGATAAGTAACGCTAAATAAATGTTTGTGGTTGTGAAACTGAAGCAATAGAAGTGGACAGGGTCCTTGGGGGTGTGAGTTCTGCCACCTGTGTGTTGGACCCATGTCCCTCCCATTGGTTAAGGCTCCCAGGAGGTGGGATGCGGCTGGATCCAAGCAGTGATTAAGGCATCATTTCAGGAAGAGGTGATGCCCCTTGCCTTGAAGGAGGCGATGGTGCACCCCCTTCTTAAGAGACCATCCTTGGACCTGACCATGTTAGAAAACTTTTGTCTGGTTTTCAACCTCCTCTTCAACATCTACATGAGACCACTGGGACAGGTAAGTAATACATATCTATCCCAGCTGACCCTAAATGTTGGGTCAGTTGGCTCAGTATAAGGGTTTGGATGAGGAGGAACCAGCTTCAACTCAATCCTAGCAAGATGGAGTGGCTTTGGGTCTTTGGTCTCCCTGAGTCTTGTGAAGTATCACCTCTTGCCAGGGTTGCAATTCCTTGGACAGAGCCGGTGTGCAGCTTGGGGGTCCTCCTGGACTCGCAGTTCCTGCTTGAGGAGGAGGTGGCAGCCCTGGCTTGGGGTAGGGGGCTTTGCACAGATTCATCTTGTGAGCAAATTGCCCCCATTCCTGGACTGGGAGGCCTTGCTCGTGGTCACTTATTCCCTGGTCACTTCCCAGTTGGATTATTACAACACACTCTACATGGGGCTGCCCTTGAAGACCCTCCAGAAATTACACCTGGTCCAGAATGCAGCAGCGTGGGCAGTTTTGGATGCCCTATGGCAGAGCTTTCCAAACTGTGTGTCGCGACACAAAAGTGTGTCGCCTGCGGGGCCCAGATGTGTCGTGTCAAAACCCGGAAGCGCTGATGGCGTGCCATCAGTGCTTCCGGGTTTTCCCACGGCGACACACCAATGGCGGCGCGCAAAAATCCGAAAGCGCCGCAGCCACGGCGGCATGCAAAAACCGAAAGCAGCAGCAGCGCTTCCGGGTTTTTGCGCACTGCCACAACGGCGGCGCTTCCAGGTTTTCCCGCGGCGACACACCAACGGTGGCGCGCAAAAACCGAAAGCGGCAGCAGCACTTCTGGGTTTTTGCGCACTGCCACAACGGTGGCACTTCCGGGTTTTCCCGCGGCGACACACCAATGGCGGTTGGTGTGTTGCCGCGGGAAAACTTTGGAAAGCCCTGCCCTATGGTTTGCCCATGTTCATTGCTGTATGAACTGCACTGGCTTCCACTTCCTTTCTGGATGCAATTCAAGGTGCTGGTTATCACCTTTAAAGCCCTGAATGGCACAAGGCCAGGGTATTTGTGGGATCACCTCACCCTGAAGTTATCTGCCTGTTCCACAAGATCAGATAGGGTGTGCACAGTCCGGGTCCCTTCCCTTAAATGTTGCGATCTAGCAAGACCTAGGCAGCACACATCCTTGGAAGCAGCTTCTGTCCTTTGGAACACCCTTCCCCCAGATATCCAGCAGGCCCCTACTTTCCTAGCCTTCTGGAAAGCCTTGAAGAGTTGGCTTTCCCACAAGCACTGGGGTAGTGTGTGGCTGGAACCCAGGAAAGAATAGGAAAGAAAATGCAGCTTATTATTAACCTGCCTGCTAATGAAATTGAATCATGATTTTTATTTCATTCAGCAGAAATGTAAAATAAATGGGATTCAAAGGATTAGTGCAGGAGGTAAATTTCAATTTTAATTCCTTTAATCATAAATCCACAGTGCTAGATAGATGGCAATGCACTCTGTCACAGAGCATAAAAGTACAGGATTAAACTGATCATATCACTTATCTCTTGCTCAGCCTGAATCTTGTATAGTTTTGACTCCTTCCTTTCACAGCTCTAACACAAAATCCCCTTATTTTTTCAAGGAGAGGGGAAATCGAAGCCATTGCTCACTGAGGTTGGACATTTGTTTCATATTTATGTTTTCACAGCAAGGCAGTCTTAATTGCTGATTTGCTGTGGTTTAAAGAAGTGTGAGCATCCCTTATTGCTAACAGTGAACTATTTAACTTGCACACAACTATGCCTTTGGTGGGCATATTAGAGAAGACAAGCTGGGCTTTGTCTTCTCTCTGAAAGGAAGTTTGTATTGGCTGTATCCAAGCAAATGACACTGTTTCAGCCTTAATGATTCTTTTTTTCATTATTTTATATTTAACTTTCCAAGAGAATGGTACATCTTTGCTTCAGTACGTGACAAATTACGGAATGGCAGGACACAGCTAGATCTGTATGGTCAGATTTGTGCCACTAAATATATGGTTTACAATCCTATGCAAGATTTAGGATGTTTTGTGTGTTGGTGGAATCTGGTCTTTGCATTGCGATTCATGTAGTTTTATGGGTGTGCTTTTCTCACACAAAATTATTGACACAAGCATTACCTGTTGGATTCATGCTTACTTTTCAAATTGTTCTAAAATGCAGGTGACATTTGAATCACAGTTTTCTAGGCTGGAACTGGATTTTGCTCCACTGTTAACCCTTTTTGTTGTTGTTGTTGTTCAGTCGTTTAGTCATGTCCGACTCTTCATGACCTCATGGACCATAGCACGCCAGGCCTTCCTGTCCTCCACTGTCACCCGGAGTTTACTCAAATTCATGTTCATTACATCGGTGATGCTATCTAACCCTCTCATTCTCTGCCGTCCCCTTCTCCTTTTGCCTTCAGTAGTTCCCAGCATCAGGGTCTTTTCCAGTGAGTCCTCTCTTCGCATTAGGTGGCCAAAGTATTTGAGCTTCAGCTTCAGCATCTGTCCTTCCAATGAGCAGTCAGGGTTGATTTCCTTTAGGATTGACTGGTTTGACCTCCTTGCAGTCCAAGGGACTCTCAAGAGTCTTCTCCAGCACCACAGCTCGAAAGCATCAATTCTTCGGTGCTCAGCCTTCCTTATGGTCCAACTCTCACAGCCATACATTACTACTGGGAAAACCATAGCTTTAACTATACGGACCTTTGTCGGCAAGGTGATGTCTCTGCTTTTTAATATGCTGTCCAGGTTTGCCATAGCTTTCCTCCCAAGGAGCAAGCGTCTTTTAATTTCATGGCTGCAGTCACCGTCTGCGGTGATCTTGGAGCCCAAGAAAATAAAATCTATCACTGCTTCCATTTCTTCCCCTTCTATTTGCCAGGAAGTGATGGGACCAGATGCCATGATCTGAGTTTTTTTAATGTTGAGTTTCAAGCCAGCTTTTGCACTCTCCTCTTTCACCCTCATCAAGAGGCTCTTTAGTTCCTCTTCACTTTCCAGTAGCAAATCAATATTATAATGATCAAAATGGAATTCTATATATTCTTACATAATACAGCAAAAACAACGTACTGAGAAAAACTATAAATACCTGCATTTAGGGATTTCATGATTTTTGCATACACTCAATGGTAGCATAACTAAGGGAGGATGTAGGGGAGAATATTCTTTATTAATTATATTCAAATGTCTGCATAGTTCCTTGTTCCCCAGCACTCAAAGACACTATTGTAAGATCCTCTCTTTTTTATGTGCAAGAGAAAATTATTCTTTTATTCTGACAAATTATTATTTGTCTTATTTGTCTTATTCTTTTATTCTGACAAATTATTCTAACAAATCAGGTCAGATTTTTTCAGAATTAATACTTAGTGTGTTTTCTGTCTCTTTTCTGTCATCTAGTGGGTGTCTGGGTTTCTGCTATTGTAATCCTGACAAATACAAGTTCATGGCTATTTTTCTTTAAAAGATTGCTCTTGTGTTTTCTTATGCTGGTGTCTGGAAATTAAAACAGCCACAACAAACTATTCATACGTGTTCTTTCCCTGTCATTTAAATTGTCTTTTTTATTATTTGAGAGCCATAATCTTATACTGCCACCTAAAGGCCATCAGGGTAATCTTCGTTAGCTTCTTATGTTAGCACCACACTGCTCATTTTCCTAAGTGTTTGCTTCATCTCCACCAGGCAGAAATCTGGTACTGTATAGTTTGGGTCCTGTTTTAGCAAGCGCATTTGATCAGGAAAATAGCTACCATTTTATGCCATGTAAAAAAGAAGGAATCTTCTGTTTGGTATCTTACTTCAGCCCTGAATGTGCTTTACTGCATTTGATCCATTCACTTCCAGGAGACTCAGGCTTGAACCAAGAACTTTGACCTGACGAACTGTTGCAGGCAGGACGCAACCAAGCTCTGAGAACAGCAATACTGCAGTTTGAAGACGGCCACCCTCCCGCAAGCAATTGTGTCTGGCTTGGTTGTTTCATTCGATCAACAATTGATCTAACTTTGTCTTTAGGTCCTGCTGCTTCCATGACTATTGTATGCATGAATGTGCAGGTTTCAACATATTGTTTTACGGTGTCTTCTCTAGAAAACACATTTCCCCAAACATTGTTTTGGAAAGTTTGCATCTTTCCTGAAAAGATAAGTTACTGTAAACTGGACAAAGAGGGGAAAGTCAGTTGCATATGTATCTAGGTTTTCTTTTAATTGCCAGAGCAGTGTGGTAATTAAGGTGTTGGACGTGGGTTGATGTCCTGTGTAGATGCAGAAATAACACGCCGAGGCTGGGGATCTAGTCTCTAGTGTTTATTGGTACCTACATACAGAATACTGCTAAACTGATAGTGCTCGAAGAATCCCAAAGATATGAGTCCAACCTAGGGCGGAGCTTTCCTGAGGCGTTTGGGAAAGAAGGCCAGGCTTTCCGAGCTACGTGCTCGCTCCCCTGTAAAGGGCAAGCCCCCCCTCCACTCTCCTGTGTCTCCCTGACCCCCCCCCGAAAAACATTCCATAGCAACCCCCTCCTCTCTTTCGTCCTTGGTGTCAGGTACAGTATTATTATATTATATTATTTGATCTTATAAGAGAGATTCTTGAGTTAGACAAGTGTCGTGTGTAGGTGTAGAAATAACATGCCGAGGCAAGGAATCTAGTCTCTAGTGTTTATTGGTACCTACATACAGAATCTTGGATACAATCCAAAAAACAATCCAAAAAACGATAGAATGATCTCAATTCAAATTCAGGGTAAGCCATTTAACATCACAGTGATCCAAATATACGCCCCAACCACAGATGCTGAAGAAGCAGAAGTAGATCAGTTCTATGAGGATCTGCAGCACCTACTAGATAATACACCAAAAAGAGATGTTATTTTCATTACAGGAGACTGGAATGCTAAGGTGGGTAGTCAAACGACACCTGGAATTACAGGCAAGCATGGTCTGGGAGAACAAAATGAAGCAGGACATAGGCTGATAGAATTTTGCCAAGACAACTCACTGTGCATAACAAACACTCTCTTCCAACAACCTAAAAGACGACTTTATACATGGACTTCACCAAATGGTCGACACCGAAATCAGATTGACTACATCCTTTGCAGCCAAAGGTGGAGGACATCTATACAGTCGGTAAAAACAAGACCTGGAGCTGACTGTAGTTCAGATCACGAACTTCTTATTGCAAAATTTAGAATCAGACTAAAGAGAATAGGGAAGACCCACAGATCAGTTAGATATGAGCTCACTAATATTCCTAAGGAATATGCAGTGGAGGTGAAGAATAGATTTAAGGGACTAGATTTAGTAGATAGGGTCCCAGAAGAACTATGGACAGAAGTTCGCAACATTGTTCAGGAGGCGGCAACAAAAAACGTCCCAAAGAAAAAGAAAACCAAGAAGGCAAGATGGCTGTCTGCTGAAACACTGGAAGTAGCCCAAGAAAGAAGGAAAGCAAAAGGCAACAGTGATAGGGGGAGATATGCCCAATTAAATGCAAAATTCCAGAGGTTAGCCAGAAGAGATAAGGAATTATTTTTAAACAAGCAATGTGCGGAAGTGGAAGAAGACAATAGAATAGGAAGGACAAGAGACCTCTTCCAGAAAATTAGAAACATCGGAGGTAAATTCCAGGCAAAAATGGGTATGATCAAAAACAAAGATGGTAAGGACCTAACAGAAGCAGAAGAGATCAAGAAAAGGTGGCAAGAATGTATGGAAGATCTGTATAGGAAGGATAATAATATTGGAGATAGCTTTGACGGTGTGGTCAGTGAGTTAGAGCCAGACATCCTGAAGAGTGAGGTTGAATGGGCCTTAAGAAGCATTGCTAATAACAAGGCAGCAGGAGACGACGGTATCCCAGCTGAACTGTTTAAAATCTTGCATGATGATGCTGTCAAGGTGATGCATGCCATATGCCAGCAAATTTGGAAAACACAAGAATGGCCATCAGATTGGAAAAAATCAACTTATATCCCCATACCAAAAAAGGGAAGCACTAAAGAATGTTCAAATTATCGAACAGTGGCACTTATTTCACATGCCAGTAAGGTAATGCTCAAGATCTTGCAAGGTAGACTCCAGCAATTCATGGAGCGAGAATTGCCAGATGTACAAGCTGGGTTTAGAAAAGGCAGAGGAACTAGAGACCAAATTGCCAATATCCGCTGGATAATGGAGAAAGCCAGGGTATTTCAGAAAAACATCTATTTCTGTTTTATTGACTATTCTAAAGCCTTTGACTGTGTGGATCATAACAAATTGTGGCAAGTTCTTGGTGGTATGGGGATACCAAGTCATCTTGTCTGCCTCCTGAGGAATCTGTATAACGACCAAGTAGCAACGGTAAGAACAGAGCACGGAACAACGGACTGGTTTAAAATTGGGAAAGGAGTACGGCAGGGTTGTATACTCTCACCCTACCTATTCAACCTGTACGCAGAACACATCATGCGACATGCTGGGCTTGAGGAATCCAAGGCTGGAGTTAAAATCGCTGGAAGAAACATTAACAATCTCAGATACGCAGATGATACCACTTTGATGGCTGAAAGCGAGGAGGAGTTGAGGAGCCTTATGACGAAGGTGAAAGAAGAAAGTGCAAAAGCTGGGTTGCAGCTAAACCTCAAAAAAACCAAGATTATGGCAACGAGCTTGATTGATGACTGGCAAATAGAGGGAGAAAAAGTGGAGGCAGTGACAGACTTTGTATTTCTAGGCGCAAAGATTACTGCAGATGCTGACTGCAGCCAGGAAATCAGAAGACGTCTACTTCTTGGGAGGAGAGCAATGGCAAATCTTGATAAAATAGTTAAGAGCAGAGACATCACACTGACAACAAAGGTCCGCATAGTTAAAGCAATGGTATTCCCTGTAGTAACCTATGGCTGCGAGAGCTGGACCATAAGGAAGGCTGAGCGAAGGAAGATAGATGCTTTTGAACTGTGGTGTTGGAGGAAAATTCTGAGAGTGCCTTGGACTGCAAGAAGATCAAACCAGTCCATACTCCAGGAAATCAAGCCAGACTGCTCACTTGAGGGAATGATATTAAAGGCAAAACTCAAGTACTTTGGCCACATAATGAGAAGACAGGATACCCTGGAGAAGAAGCTGATGCTAGGGAAAGTGGAAGGCAAAAGGAAGAGGGGCCGACCAAGGGCAAGATGGATGGATGGTATTCTGGAGGTGACGGACTCAACCATTGGGGAGCTGGGGATGGTGACGGCCGACAGAAAGCTCTGGCGTGGACTGGTCCATGAAGTCACGAAGAGTCGGAAACGACTGAACGAATAAACAACAACAACATACAGAATCCTGCTAAACTGATAGTGCTCGAAGAGTTCCAGGGATATGAGTCCAACCTAGGGCGGAGCTTTCCTGAGGCATTTGGGAAAGAAGGCCAGGCTTTCCGAGCTACGTGCTCGCTTCCCTCCCATGGGCGGCAAGCCCCCCCCCCTCCGCTCTCCTGTGTCTCCCTGACAGTTGGGGAGCCCAGGTTCAAGCCTGCCCTCAGTGGTGGAAGCTCGCTTGAGGGAATGGGTCAGCCAGGTATTCTAGACCACCTCACACAATTGTAACGGATGGGAGAAAAATGGAAGAAGGAGTGCCCTAGGATGAACGCTTAAGTATAAATCAACTGGAGATTAAAAATGTTTTAATTCAAATGGATTGATGTTTGACTAATTACCTTTAGACTCACATGTTTAGGGAATTATGCCAACCTGCTCATCCTACTACACAAAACTAATCCGAAACAGACTTGGTTGGGACACTACCAGAAAATACCAAGGGATTAGGCTGGTATGGAAAATTAAAAGAGAAAAAAAAAGTCCAGAAGAAGAGAACTTCCATATTATTATGAAGAAAACATCCATGAAACTGCCAGAAGCTGAGTTTGACTCAAAGGAAACTTTATCATTCCATGTTTAAATTGCAGCTAAGCTCAGCATTGACCAACCTAATGTAATAGGCAGTAGGAATAACCCTGAGGAACAGGAGGAAGAGCCACAACCAAGGCAATGGTTAGATAAAAGAAGTCTGAGCCTGGGGCAGAAATGTAATTTCAGAAAGCATCTCCGACATGACCCTCCCTAGTTCTCATGAAGATAAAGGGAGGGAGTGGGGAGGCACATTCAGACTTGCAAGATTCTGTTACTGTAACCTTATAATAAAGTAGTATTAGCATTCCTAACTCTGGTGTCCTAGTCTGGTCTACCTTGAAGGGCTGACACCTAATAACCTGCAAATATTCTGAATCATATTTCTTCTGTTTTTAGTCAGCATGGTCAATGGGTGGACATTATGGGAGCTGCAGTCCACAATATCTGGGGAGCACCAAGTTAAAGAAGCAAGAGTGCAGCTAAATGAAAACTGGTGATTTGTAAATGAACTTCTGTGGATGCTACAGTACTGGCAATTACTTTTGTTTTTTTAATAGGTTAAAATTTATTGATTTCTAGAGTATAGATAAAATACAAAATAGAAAATACAGAAAAGCATGAAAATAGAACTAAAGAAAAAAGAAGAAAAAAATATAAAGTGCAAATAGACAGAAAACAAAGACGGAAAAATGACTTCCGACTTTCTCCAATACAGATATAGATAAATTTACAAAAATAATCTCTTACCAATGATTAAATCATAGTAACTGGCAATCACTTTTGTGATGTAACTTTTCTTTTTATATATAGATGTCCTAAACAACTATGGGTTTTTTTGTTTCATCAGCATAGTAGCTGTCTGCAAGCAGGGCACAGCTTAAAATAACTTGAACAATGTTAAGAAAAGTTGACATAGTCATACCTCAAGGGAATATCATGTGATTAATCTGTTTAGCCACTGGGTGCCAATGTTGTCTCATATTTCATAAGCTGACATTTTTCTTATAAATCTGAGAGCTTTGACCTAAACAGATGTTCATATATTACAATATTTGGAGATCTAATATAACTAGAGATCTGAGCATTTTTAAAGACACCAAAAAGGGAGTGTGGGTGGAACCCTAATTAATCTGGGAATGGCATGCCAGAAATATGATCCCCAAACAATGCTAAATATAATAATTATGTAAGTTTGCAAAAGTATAAAATCCCTAATGAAACAGACTAACTTTGAAATGATACCTCAGTAAAACTCTTGCTTGTTAGTGACTAATGGCACACTACTATTTAAATGGTTGCTTCTAAAAACATTCATTAATCATTCTCAGGAACTGTCTTGCCAATTCATTATTTCAAAGTAGAAAGTAATTTCAATATTTCAAAGTTCAACAAATTTTGGGAAATATGTATATTTTAGTCAGGAACCAACTGGAATAATGTTAATAGATTTGGTTCTAAGACCTTTGAGCAAGTAATAAGGGCATATTTATGTATCAGCTGCAAAACTTCAGTAGATCACCAGATGGGGGGTAAAAAATTATTTTTGTGTGTCTCTTTGCTGCCATCTAGTGGTTTTCTGGATTCAGTAGCCTTTATAAGGTAATACATACTGTATCTGCTTTATTCTTTATTGCGCTCTATTCTTTTCTCATCCCTTTGCTACCAATAATCTTTTTTACAGATTTTCTCCTTATTTGTGTATAGGTATGAGCATATTTATCTGCATATATGTCAATATCTCTTTGAATCTTTTTCCATAAACGGAACAGAATTTTATTTATTTATTTATTTATTTATTTTCTATCACACCTTTTTATTTTTTATAAATAACTCAAGGTGGTGAACATACCAAATACTCCTTCCTCCTCCTATTTTCCTATTTTATTGGACCTAAACTTTCTGCCTCCCTATTATTCTTTAGTTTTCTGAAGCCCTGAAAGGTTATTCCTATGGATTTTGGGAAAACAGATCTCACTTTAGCAGTTCTAAATGATGGATAACTGGAAGCAATCTTAATCATCAATTTAAATAGTTAAAAGGAAGTCATTACTTTTAGGATACTGTAAAGGGATTATCAGTTTATGATTTTAAAATATGCTTGTTAAAAGCAAGGTATGTTTAGATTTCTCAAATAGGTTTGTTGTTAAATCATTTGAAATTTCAAATTGATCTTACATTTTTCCGGAGTTCTCCATTTAAATTGATGATTAAGATTGCTTCCAGTTACCCATCATTTAGAACTGCTAAAGTGAGATGGTGAGAAACATGTGATTGGATCTACCATCATTCTTTAAAAAGATATATGTGTCAGTAATGGCTTAGCGGGTAAGACGCCAGGCTTGTCGATCGGAAGATTGCAAGTTCGGAGGTTCAAATCCCTAGCCCCGTGTGATGGAGTGAGCTCCCGTACTAGCTTCAGCTCCTGCCAACCTAGCAATTCGAAAGCATGCAAATGCAAGTAGATGAATAGGTACCACTTCGGTGGGTAGGTAACAGCGTTCCACGCGTGTCATGCAGCCACATGACCGTGGAAGCGTCTTCGGACGCTGGCTCTTTGGCTAACAAACGGAGATGAGCACCGGCCCCTAGAGTCGGACACGACTGCACAAATGTGCGGAGGGAACCTTTACCTTTACCTGAATGGAATGGGATGATGCTAATTGTGGATCCAATTGGCCCTCGGCAGTAAGAAATCAGGTTTGAGGAAATGGAAGAGGAATCTAGATTTAAAGCAGAATTCAAAAAAGAAGGAAAGGAAAGGAAAGGAAAGGAAAGGAAAGGAAAGGAAAGGAAAGGAAAGGAAAGGAAAGGAAAGGAAAGGAAAGGAAAGGAAAGGAAAGGAAAGGAAAGGATATATATGTTTTTAGGTGTAATTCCACAATTGAAAAGTTTTGCAGCTGCTAAGGGAGTGAAAAAGTTCTTATCTATTGCTTTATGCTTTGTAAACCTAGGAAATTAATATCTCACTTGGAAGAGTGAAGGAGGAGGCTGGGATATGTCAGTTTTCTACTTGAAATGTCAAGCTAGCTATTTATCCACTAGCAGATACAGAAAGCTAAAAGGTAAAGCTAGGGTCCAGAAGTTTGACTCTGTGATGGGATGTGAGGGTGACCTTGGAGAACAGAGGGACGAGATGCTGCCTAGGGAACGATCTGATAAAAGGAAAGGGAGTCTGCCAGAGGGTAACGGCCTAAAGAAGAAACTTAGGAAGGACCCACCCTGACCACTTAAGCGATAAATAGGGAGGGCGGGAGATTTGTACTTTCAGACTTGCAAGATTCTGTTAATGCAGCCTTACAATAAAATAGAATTAGTTCATCTAGTCGTGTTTCCTGTCTGGTTTACCTGGAAGGGCTGACAGACACCTAACATGTCCTGGACACCACAAAGCAGTTTTTTAGGCAACAGTACCCATGTGGCTTGCCATTGTCTCTCAAGAAGTTTTTCAGCTCCCCAGACTAACCTACAGCCCTGATGTTCCCTCGTGGTCTCCCATCTAAACATTAACCAAGTGCAAGCTGAGCTGAGGCATGGTCTGCCAAGGTCTGCATTCGCTTTTAAATAGGTAAAAGGTAAAGGTTCCCCCCGCACAGTTGTGCAGTCGTGTCCGACTCTAGGGGCCGGTGCTCATCTCCGTTTGTTAGCCGAAGAGCCAGTGTTGTCCGGAGACGCTTCCACGGTCATGTGGCCACATGACGCGCGTGGAACGCTGTTACCTACCCACCGAAGTGGTACCTATTCATCTACTTGCATTTGTATGCTTTTGAATTGCTAGGTTGGCAAGAGCTGGGGCTAGTGCGGGAGCTCACTCCATCATGCAGGGCTAGGGTCTCGAACCTCCAAACTTGCGACCTTCCGATCGACAAGCCTGGCGTCTTAACTGCTGAGCCACCGTGCCCCCATTTTAGATTACCATCTTGAATTGTAGCATAATACCACATACTTGTACTTTGATTTTAGTTCTTGCTCCCCCATTTTATGTAACAGAAAACATGTCTGAGCTTTGATATGGTTCTAGGGAGAATTATTTAAAAAGAGGTGCTGGTTTCCCCCCCCCCCCATACTTAATGCAGTGTAGCTACTCTGTAGCTTTTGTTGTTGTTGTTGTTGTTCAGTCGTTCAGTCGTGTCCGACTCTTCGTGACCTCATGGACCATAGCACGCCAGGCCTTCCTGTCCTCCACTGTCTCTCGGAGTTTACTTCATGCAAATAGTGAAAATTGCAAAGGACCACTAGAGGTCAGTGTATTTCAGACAAAGGTGTTAAAATTGCCAAATGAGATTTGGCTACAAGTGCAAGCTTTTAAACCCTATTGATTGTTCTTAATATTTCCATATTATTTATCCACACACATCTCCCGATAAACTGTAAAACAGGATGTTTATTTAATTGGATATTAGATGGTGCTTAATATCCAGTAAAAATGATGTGATTTGTCATTTCGGGTGCAGTAAAAGATGTTTTAGACAAAAGACAAAATAATATTGTTATGAGGTCAGTGGATTGGTCAAGATGATCACAAAGGGTCTCTTTATTCTTGTAAGTGTTTGTCTGAAATCTTGTCTCAAGTTTCTGTAAGTTGAGCAGAGTGAGTTCCCAGAGGCAATGCCTCTTAAGGCAGACAAAGGCAGAGTTGATTGCTCAGATTGTGTTTCAGTAACCCCAGGAAGACATGTTGATTTTGCCACATCATGCCCAGGCATGTCCTGGGAATCTCAAATGATAAGTGACTTCCCCTTTTGTCATTCTGAGCAAGTGGGGGGGGGCATTTGCTAGCCTATTGTCTTTGAAATCCTTTGAGGTGGGACTGTCTGCATTAATTCTATGGAATTATAAGCTTCTTTGGAAATCTGATAGAACAGTCATTTGTTGGAGTATAATATGAATTCTTCATTGTATGCCCAGCTTGTACATATGTGTAACTTGCCCTTATAACACTTGCCCTTATATTACAGAAATACCATCAGCTCTCAATGACCTTCACAATGATCTACATTTTGCAATCCCTAAAACGTCTTGCTGCACATTCCTAATGAAAGAGATGGACTATGACACATGATCACTATATTGTATTGGAAACTTCTTCCCTTGTAAATCTGTTTAGAGTTGGAGGCATATTTTTTTTAGGAGTGGTAGGTTGAATGAATGAATTTCATGTTGATAATTTATCAAAGTGGATGTTAAATGGTATATAAAATAGTATGAACAAAAACATTAAATATAGATTCAATAGTTACTTTATTTGATAGATGTTTATTTCAAGAACTTGCAGAACAGCCTTCTTAGAAATATTCCACTTCAAAATATATTTGGGAAATTGTATTTTTATTGCAATCTCAGAAATAAAGTCTTTCTTTAACATCAGGCAGATGGACCAACCTTCCTATCCCCATAGTTTTCCAGAAGCTCCCCCTTCATCAGAAATCATGCCCCACAAGTCCTGCTGTGTTGCCTCATTGTGGCAGGGGGTTGCTCCTGGGAGGGATGAATGAGGAGTGTTGGGAGTATATGCCAAGAGTATATATTTCCAGCAGGGTCACCCAAGGTGGGAAGGTCATCCCAGATGCCCAGCTAAAGCAAGCAGGCACCCATACTGGGCAGCAGCAATATAGGAAGATGCCAGAGGCAGATGATCACTTTAGTGACAATGACAAAGGCATCAATTCATACTGCACAGGAGAAGGCAATGGTAAACCACTTCTGTATTTTTACCAAGAAAACCACATGGATAGAAAATATAAAATAATTGACGATATAGTGCTGGATGATGGGCCCTTCATATTGGATGGCACTCAACATACTACTGAGGAAGAGCTGAGGATCTTTCGGAGTACTAATTGTATTTATGATGTGGCTAGATTAAAGCCTAGTTGCTGATGATGCCATACAGGAAAAGAAAACCTGAAGCCAAAAATGAAGAAAGAGAAGAAAGCAAACTGGATGTCAGAACAAACCATGGAAATTGCCAAGAAGAGAAGAGAAGCCAAAGCCAAGAAAGAGAAAAATCTCAGGAACAAAGAATGTCAGAGAGCTGTTAGAAGAGACAAGAAGCAGTATTACAACAACATCTGTAAAGACATTGGAGATGGAAACGGACATGGAAAAAGGAGCCTTCCAAGAGATCTCTGAACTCAGGAAGTTCCAACCTTGAATTGGTATGCCAAAGAATGCCAATGGACAGACAGTAACCAATTCAAAGGAGATCAAAGGAATATGGAAAGAGTATACTGAAACACTATACTGTAGAGTTGTCAACATCCAAGATACCTTAGAAGATATTCCTTACCTACAGGAATCTCTAGTACTAGAAGATGAAGTTAGATAGCACTCGGGTCATTACCAAGTCGGAAGTCTACAGGAACTGATGGAATACCCACTGAAATATGGCAAGCAACAGAAGAAGAATCAGTCAAGGTTCTAATCAAGCTATGCCAGCAAATCTGGAGAATAACACAGTGGCCAACCAATTAGAAGAGGTCAATCTACATTCCAATATCAAAAAAAGGAGACTTAACAGACTGTGCAAACTGTCATAAAAAGGTAAAGGTTCCCCCCGCACATTTGTGCAGTCGTGTCCGACTCTAGGGGCCGGTGCTCATTTCCGTTTGTTAGCTGAAGAGCCAGCGTTGTCTGAAGACGCTACCGCGGTCATGTGGCCGGCATGATGTGCGCGGAATGCTATTACCTACCCACCAAAGTGGTACCTATTAATCTACTTGCATTTGCATACTTTCGAATTGCTAGGTTGGCAAGAGCTGGGGCGAGTGCGGGAGCTCACTCCGTCACGCGGGGCTAGGGATTCGAACCTCTGAACTCACAATCTTCTGATTGACAAGCCTGGCATCTTACCCGCTGAGCCACCACGCCCTTTGCAAACTGTCATACAATCTCCTTAATTTCACATGCTAGCAAAATAATGCTTAGGATCATCCAATGCAGATTCAGGATACCTTTAATGAAATCATTTTACATAAGACAAATTGTTTCATATTATGAATAAAAAACTATAGGAGTAAACCATTAACACTGGGGAATTACAGTTCCAAGCAGTAGCTATTGTGCATCATTGTAGATAGCAAAAACTTAGAATAGGACCTTGTGGCCTTATACTAGAGAGGCTTTGCTTCAGGCATCACTTTTCATTAAGGAATCTTGACCTCATGCATCATTTTTCAGAAACTATGCCTGGTATATAATAATTCATTTAACCTCAAAGGTCACTGGCATCCTTTTCACCACAAAATAAAAGCTGCCTTGTGCTTCTGCTGATCTCTTGGAAGAGATATTGCCCACATAACTCCATACACATGCACACAAAAAGATTGCGGTAATGACCCATTTACGTTAAAATTGCATAAAAAGGCTGACAACTTTACTTATATATTGCAGTAAAATCTGAAATGCTTCATTTTATGGCCCCAAAAGCAGTGTTTTGTGTTATGCAAAATATTATTATCCTTTTTTTCCCTTTCAGAAGAGGAATGGAAACCAAGGTGCTGACAACACAGAAAGTATGAATGGCATGAATATTGCTGGCATTTCATCCATCAAGAAGATAATACCTCCCATCACTGTACATTAAGCAAGAGTAATCTAGAATTATTTTGTTGTTGTTGTTATGGAAAAGCAGTTTCTTTAATTAAAAATTAAGTCTAAACAAGTTCAGATTCAACACAATTTATCCAAGTGTCCATTTCATTAAAACAAAATAAATGATACCAGTATATAGAGACTGTAGAGTAAGCAGATTTTTGTAGGCTGTACTGTCATAAAATGTAAAGAAACCATTTGATTGATTTGTTGTCTTCTTTGCTCAAGTCCCCAGTCTCAGTTGTGAATACTCAGTCCATTTTTAACAGCTGTCTCTTAAACTTAGCCTCTGCAGCCATAATTCATAAATTCTAACCTCCCTTAGGTCAAGATTGCTTTCTACAAAGGTTATTCCAGAGCAGTGGCTGGGGAATTCTTGGAGTTGAAGTCCACACATCTTAAAATTGCTGAGGTTGAGAACACTGCTCTAAAGGATAACCACACTCTAAAAATTTCTGGTATTGGGCCAGAATCCCGCCTTTGTGTTTGCTGCTTTCTTCATTCACAGAGGCACACCTTTACAAGCAGGGGGATGAAAGGGGAGCAAACCAGATGGCAACGTGGTCTCTTTGCTAATTGTTCTGTGGAGCTGTAATTTGAGAGGATAAAGGGCCATGACAATACCCTCATGTTGTCCTGTGCAAAGGGTTTGTTTTTCTGGAGAATTCATTTTATTTATGATCCATTGAATCCATTTGTATAATGCTTTCAATTATTACAGCAATTGCAACAATAACATGTTTATGGAATTGTTATTTGACACTGAAGTAAACCACACCCCACTTTTTTTAAGGGTAGTAGCAGTGGGACAGGAAAGACAGTGAGTGCCTGTGACACTCAGAGGTGTCCATGGTGTGTGTCTGTGTGTGTGGAGGGAGGAAGGTATGAAAAAAGTCATAATGGTGGCCATGCCTGTGTGATCAAAGTTCTAACTCTTTTTAGTCGTGATGCACAGAACAAAGAGGCAGGACTTAAACTGCATGGATGTGGCTGCTATCTAATTCCTTTGATCCCCTCTGTGGATGTCTCTGGGGTAAGTGCCTCTGGCCTTCCCACTGATGGTGAAGGGAAATGGTAGGTAGTGAATCACTCCAAACTACATCATCCTTCTACTCTTCCCCCTATTCCACCAGCAGCACCACATAGAACAAAGTCAACTGCTACTGATGCACACGTAGTTGTATCACATCTACAAACTATGTTGGAGCTAATATGCAGTCAGGGCTGGCTTTCGGTTTCCTCTCGGTACATTTACGTAGAACGGGACCAGGTGCTACTTTTCTTTCTAAAA
This sequence comes from Charina bottae, assembly GCA_023362775.1. Classification (NCBI taxonomy): domain Eukaryota; kingdom Metazoa; phylum Chordata; class Lepidosauria; order Squamata; family Charinaidae; genus Charina; species Charina bottae. The sequence goes on along the minus strand of JALMGJ010000003.1, from coordinate 163,819,890 downwards.
TGTGTAAAGTTGGTTCCCCTAATACAGAAAGTCTTGCTGACATGTCCACATTGCTGCTTGCTTTCTTCCATTCTTGCTTTGTCAGTGTAATTCTGAATGAATATATTTCAGCTTGTTCAAGAAAAGATCTTTAGCTTATGACTGACTTATGCCTTGCATTAAAGAGATTTCTAGTTCTAAATCTAAAGTTATTACTGGGAAGTTCTAAAGAGCTGCTGTCAATCTGTACAACCAATAATGAGCTAGATGGACCAATGGGTTAACCTGATCTTAGCTTTTTCTGTTTCTATTAACCTCAGCTGCATTTGCTTATTAAGAGAAAAGGATTACCGTAGCCTCAGGATGTCAAAAGATCTTATAGTATTAATTAGTAATTTTTGCCTCTTCTTATAGACATGCCTGCATCCATCTATCCATCTTCAGAAAGCCTTCAAAGGTGTGAAGAGTCTATCTTTTATTAAATAAAAGGCAAAAGTGAGTGCAATGTATCTGAGTTATGCTGCATAATGTATTTAACAGTAAAATCCACAGCTAATATACTAGTAGCTCAGTCATAGTTCTAAATGCAAAGAATTACACACCTTCCCTGTAAAATTCACACTTCAGATAAGCAAAGATTCACTCCTAAGGGAGAGGGAGGCCAGCATTTCATATCTAATTTCAGTGATGGACCTTATAGTTTGTACAACAGGACATTGGATGAAAAAGGATGTTCCAGCACCCCAGTCCCAACTGTTCCCTTCCCCTTGACATTGTTGCAGGACTACAACAGAGAGAGAGATATAGGAGGAAGCCCTAAGAAATCAACAGTGATTAAGGAAAGGACAATAGGAAACACTGAACAGAGTGGTTGGCATGCAAAGGAATAAGGATACAGTTGGTTGTTATGCATGAAGTCCGATGACTGATTTAAAAATTCAGAGTTCTGTTCAGTGGCAGAATGAGTAGCCTGTTGCATTTAAATTATTTAATGGGCAGGGGGAGAACTAGTACACAGTGAGTGTTGCAATTATGCAATAGGATAGGCCAACATCACACAAATTGGCAGAGATTGTCTTCCTTCCTTCCTTCCTTCCTTCCTTCCTTCCTTCCTTCCTTCCTTCCTTCCTTCCTTCCTTCCTTCCTTCCTTCCTTCCTTGATTGTGAGGCTTGCACTACCATTTTTATGTGATTCCCTCCTGTACACAGTAGAAAATCACATGACCAATTTTCTGCAGTTCATTACTGAATTTCAATTGTGTAGTCAGGGAGATTTTCAGAGGGCACTAAAAAGGGCTTGGACCAATGTAGTCCTGGGTTCATAGGATACCCTCTCCTAAGATAAAAGAGGCATAGAATTTGCAATGCATAGCTCAGAGGTCAAGTGCAAACCTAAAATATTGCAGCTACAGTAATAAGTCAGAGGTGAGATCTATAAGCAGCAGTATGGCTCTTCCAACTGGCTGTTGCACATAAGTCTGTGATAATGTTTTTTTCTTCCCAAGTGAGTTCTAGCTGACTTTCATCTCACTTACTGCCAGTAAAATTGATTGATTTTTCCTATTGCCCTCATATTTAGAATAACTATTTGGGGAACGTCAATCACCATAAATGTCAGTTTAAATATTATGGAATGCATCAACTGTGAACAGCTTTGGAGCCAAGAAAAATAACTTCCTCAACAAGAATACTCAGCATCACCTGGATGGAGCTGACAAGCTTTGATTTGGCTCTTGTGCCTCCTCCAACTAATGCCTGTGCCATCCTTTAGATATGATGTGAAGTTCCTATCCCTGACTTTTTAAACTGCAAAACAATAATACAGATCATTTTAGATTAAAGGTAAAAAGGTAAAGGTTCCCCCACACAGATGGCCGGTGCTCATCTCCATTTGGTAGCCGAAGAGCCAGCGTTGTCCGAAGACACTTCCACGATCATGTGGCTGGCATGACGCACGCGGAACGCTGTTACCTACCCACCGAAGTGGTACCTATTCATCTACTTGCATTTGCATGCTTTCGAATTGCTAGGTTGGCAAGAGCTGGGGCGAGTGCGGGAGCTCACTCCATCATGCAGGGCTAGGGTCTCGAACCTCCAAACTTGCGACCTTCCGATCGACAAGCCTGGCGTCTTAACTGCTGAGCCACCGTGCCCCCATTTTAGATTACCATTTTGAATTGTAGCATAATCAGCTTTTAATGACAAGAAAATATTCCATCTATTAAGACCAAGATTTGGACAGATTTTCCATGTTCTATGGCAACTTTCTGAACCACTGACCTATAGGGTCATAAATTAATAGAGAGGAGCACTTTGCTTTTCCATTCCTGCTTTCTCAGGGACCATGGAAAGAAAAGCAGGGGCATCCTTAGTGACAGCCAGAGGCTTCAAAATGGAAACATGACAGGCAATCAAAGCGCTACCCCTTGTTGATGTGCATTGCATGAATGTAAGAAGGGGAGACTTTGCCTAGTCACGCCCACAATTTTGAAGCCAGTGACCATAGTTGCAGACACCCCTGATGGAAAGGTTAGAGTTAGAGATGAATTAGAACCATCCTAAGTAACTCTATCATTGAGCAGTTAGTGGTAACTTAGGAACTTAACATATTGGGCTAGAACCAAGAAAATCTAGATTCAATTCCTATTCAGCTATAGAGTTCATTGGGTGACTTCAAGCAGCCAATATCATTCAGCCCCAGATTTGTTAGGGGGATATAATGAGAAGATACTCCTGTTGGCACTATCTTGAACTTTCAGGTAGGATTTAAGTGTAAAAATAAATAGAAATAAATAAACTAGGACCCTTAATTGTTACATGCATAAAAAGTATTTCTGCTGCTGTTCATCTGTTCATACTCAACTACGCTGTGAGAGATATAAGCTATAAAAGGAACTGCTAAATTCTTTATCTAGGAATTGATTCAAATTTGGGAATAACACAAATATGATTTATTTAATAAGGTAGAAATCTCTGTTTCCTCTTCCTCTTTATAATAATATATAATATATTATAAACCTTTTCATGAAATCTTCTATTATGTCTTCAGAATATAACCATTATCTGTCTATCACAGTGAAATTGTAGAAAGAAACAACCTAGGCAGTTGATACACAAAAGAAAAAAAATCATTTATTTATTGAGTTTGTATTTTGCTCTTCCAATGAAAAATGGCTGTCAAGGTGGCTAAAAATAAAAGGAAGAAAGTAAAGTAAAGTAACATGTCCTTCAAGTTGAGCTCAACTTCTGTTGAGCAGAAGGGCAACTAGGGTCTGTGTCACCCGGGGCAAACATGGATTCCGCGCCCCCCCAGGAAACATTCAGTATACAAATACTATTGTGTCATTTTGGTGCCCCCCACCTAGCGTGGCACCTGGGGCACATGCCCCGCTTCCCCCCCCCCTAGTTGCGGCCCTGCTGTTGAGTACAAGGATACACCCATGGGATTTTCTTGGCAACAGGAAAGAAATGGCTCACCATTGTCTTCTTCTAGAATGTTTGTTTTTACTTTTACAGTCCAGCCACAGCCCAGCTTTCAATCTTCCTTAAAGCACCAAATATATACTGAATCGTGTCCGATTCTCAGAGACTGCCTGCACAAGTCCCTGCAGTTTTCTTGGCAAGGTTTTTTGGAAGTGGTTTGCCATTGCCTCCTTCCTAGGGCTGAGAATGACTGGCCCAAGGTCACCCAGTTGGCTTCGTGCCTAAGGCAGGACTAGAACTCATGGTTTCCTGATTTCTAGTCTGGTGCCTTAACCACTACACCGAACTGGCTCTCTCAATATTATTTATTGGGTGTGAAAACCTCTTCCATTCTGCCACCGACATTTCCAAATTTGTCAGGCTGGTAGTTTGCTAGTTAACTGGCAAGTCAAAATTTGTTGAGCTCATACATTATTATTGCTACTGCTAACATTCTTACTTTTACTATGTTTGCAACTTCTATTACTTTTACTAATCCTTGTTCTTTAGGCTCAAAGAAGGTGAGAGAAAAGCAGTCATGCGAATTTGTAATGCATGCCTCCAGCAGGGCAGTTACTGTTAAGCACAAATTGTATCTGGATAATTAATCAGATGATGTTCATTTCTGAGAAAATAGCTAAACCTCTCATCTAAAATAAATTGGCTTCAATAGTGCATGAATGAATACCAAGCCATCGTTTAAACATTGTTTAATGAAGCATTTCTCAGAAAATACTATTGCCCCAAATGCCTCATTTTTAACTGTTACTTATTTTAGGTTGTTGCCACCTTAATTTGGACAACACATTGACATATTTCTAATACATAGAAATACTTTTATACTGCATATTCTTTCAACTATACTCTTTTTCTAGCAAGCCTATATAAGGCAAATATTCTCACTTTTTTACTGGAGAACTGGAAAACTTCTTGAGTAAGGCTATGTAAGGAAATATCTGAATTTTTCTCTCAAAATTACAGATTTCTACAAGTACCAGATGGAAATTTATAGTTTTCATTCAACTTTTTTTGAAGGCAGTTTCCTAATCTCTGTCAAGATGAGTTTCACTCCTGGTAACTTCACAGACACATCTACTTGGTTTTCTTTTCAGCAATATGGAAGCGATTGGCCAATGATATCTGGGATTTTTTTCCACTTCCCAATCTAGCTTACAGTTCCCTGGTGGTCTCCTATCCAAGTACTGAGCAGGCCTAGTTTTCTCCAAGGTCAGCAAAGTTAGCCAAAGCTATTTATCTCTGGGATTAAAGCTATTTATTCTTAACGCTCTCTCCAACAACACCCCCTTTTTTCCTGCTTACAATTGTTCACCCAGTTTGGAGTGTATAATCCTGTGGAGAAAATAATTACTGAGGAAAATCTCAAGCATTTCTGATTGGCCTTGTTCAAGACTTTAGTATCTAGAGATTGCTTTGCATTTAAAAAAAATAGTTGAAAGAAAAATACGCAAATCTGTTGGGGATACCTAAAGTACTCCTAATATACAATTAAAAAATTCCTCAAGAAATAAAAACAACACAGTGCAATTCACAGGAAAAACAATCCATAATGTAATCACTACTTGATTTGCAGTCTGTAATAAGGCGTTCCTCATCCATGAGGAAGGGCTGTTGTCATGGGATGCATTATGGGACTGGATTGGTTGCAGAGAGGGGTGTTCCCCTCTCAGAAATGTGGCTACTGGGTTTATTGCATCCACAGCCAGCCAGCTGGTAGCTGTGTTCAAAGTGACCTGGTCCCTCGTAGGTAGGAGGGGTGAAAGAACACCTGCAGGTCTGCTGTGAAGTCTACTGTACTCAAGGCATCTGTTGGATAAAGTTGCTTGGGTCCCCGCTGAGTTGGACTCTGCCTGTGCAACTCCTTTGGAGCTGATTGCAGCATCTGGCTTGGTATCTGGGAACCAGATGAGCTTGTTAGTCCTAAGAAGGTGGACAGGGCTATAAGCACAGCCACCTGGTATTAGAGCCATGACCTGGTTGGTTGGTTGGTTGGTTGGTTGGTTGGATGGATGGATCCAGGTTGCCAATGCATCCTTGAGGGAGAGGGTGGTTTCACTAGCTCTTAAAGAGCTGGTGGTTTGTCCCTTCTCGAGAAACCACTGCTGGATCCAATGGTGTTGGACAACATATGCCCCACATCCAACCTTTCTTTTTTAGGGAATGTGGTCAGTTTGTAACTTCAGAGAGCCCTGGAAGAAACAGATTATCCAGACTATACTTAGTCAGGTTTCAGACTGGGATATAATACTGAGAAAACATTAATCGAGGTTGTGGATGATTTCTGGCAGGATCAGGATCAGAATGGGGTGGTGCACCCACCCTGGCCCTCCTTGATCTCTCAGTGCACCTCAACATCATAGGGATGCTTCTGGACTGACTCTGGGAGTTGAGAGTGGGAGGTGTCTCTCTTCATTCCTCTGGGGTCAGTTCCAGTCAGTGTTGGCAGGAGAGGAGAGATATAGCACTACACACCTGGTTTTGGGGGTCCCTCAGGGCTCTCCACTCCTATATAATATCTACATGATCTCTGGATGAGATAATTCATTAGCATGGGGTGGCAGGGTGCTCATCACAATCATATTTCACTCATATTTCACTAAAATGCAGTTTCTTTGATTTTGACTTCACACGATGTCTGAACACAGCCACTCATAGTTTTAAAACTATGGCATAGGGCTTTTTATCGATATGGAGGTAATTATGATGATGATGATGATGGCAGCCACTAACCAGTATATCTCAATAAAAGCAATAATATCATTGTAATGGTAAAACAATAAACAATAAAGCACAATACAAACTGACAGTAAAAAGAATAGAACTAAGAAGAGATAATTAAATTTCGATTGGTTCTGCAGGCAATAAAAATAAATTTAGCAACATTTAAAATGATTGAACATTATGGTAGGACAGTAAATAGTGTAGATAAAATGAGTCTGAATAGCTGAGAACTTGACTAAATGGTGAGGCTATGAAACAATTGCAAATGTCCTTATGAAAAGTGCAATATAGAAGAAACTGAGTCACAGATTTGACTACAGCACATAGGCAAAGCCCGGATACATATGGGATTTTTAAAAATTTCTCTTCCAGAATAACCATATTGACACTTTGAATCAAGCCAATGATAAAGTTCATCTAAATTGAGCCACCCACAGTTTCATGTAAGTATCTAATACTAGCTGGCTTTATTGAAAGACCTCTCTAGGGAGTGAGGGTTAGTTCAACTGCTCTTCCACATCCAAGATCCAACACCTTAATAATAATTTGGCCAGATTGAAAGTGATCACCAGCAAAGCTTCCTGAGAAACTAGAAGAATGCAGCTTCTGTTGGAGGGATCTTTTTGATCTCATGACAAAGTTCTTGGCGTAGGGCATTGGAGAAAATCCTTAATCAATAACTGAAAATATTTAAACATTTCCCCATCTCCACTTTCTTAGCAGGATATGTGGAACCAGGCAACTATGTATTGTTCAACAAGTTCAACAATAACGAAGTAATGGCTTAGCGTGTAAACTCATCCATAGTCCTGAGATATAGTGAACACAATTCAACACAAATTGTATTAATCTTCAGCTTTTGATGGCAAACAAAGGGAAAAGTAAGGAATAAGAAGACTTCTCATTGACTTTGACTTTGCTTATCACAGTCCAGTAAAAAAGAAATGAATGGCGAAGTTTGTCCTATGGCTTAAATGTTCATAGCCTCTTCATTTTTCTTAGCGTAAAGACAGCACTTTTATTCATTAAAACAGCTTGTCCTTTTTAGGGCTTCTGCACCAGCCTGAAAAAAGGAGCAGCTATTTTAAAAGTTATATTAATTTCTCTGAGTCCATTCCTGAAAGCACCCACACATAGAAGCCTGAAAAAAGAGGCACCACTTTAATGACCAGCAGAGAGTTGCTGTGTTCACACCAAGTGAAGCACAAAATACTTTTTCCAAAGCATTTTTATGTATGCAAATAAACACACACACACACACACAAGGAGAAATAGTTTGGTGAATATAGAACAGATGGAATCACTAATGGATTACAAGGGATCCATTTTAGAAGACATACCAGCTTTGACTGGTGTGCCAGTTGCAGCCTTAACTGGTGTAGCAAGCCCTGAGGAAGATTACCATGCCCTTGTCATTTTGCATTTGGGTAGCTGTAATTAACTTTACATGGGACTGTAAAAAACACACAGAAACTTCAATTAGTGCAAAATGCAATTACCTACTGTATGTGCTTATTGGTCAGTCTTGTTACTACCACGTAATACTACTACTACCAGAGCTGCATTGGTCCCTGGTGTATTTCCAAGTGCAATTCAAGGTTATCATCTAAAAAGCCCTACATGGCTTGAATCCTAGGTATCTACAATATTGCCTTTCTCAGGTAGGTTCTACCCCCCCAGTTTGGGTGTCCATAGAGCACCTGCTGAGGGTCTTCTCCTGTCAAGAGGTATAATGGGAGGGGGTATATCTGTCAGCCCTTTGAGGTTGATGAGATCAGGAAACAAACACCACAAGAAATACTAGAATACTTTCCTGTTATAGGCTATAATAACAGAATCTTGAAAGCCCGTCAGTATCCCTTCCCTCCATCTTATACCAAAGAGAGTCAATGTAGGACAATCTTGAGTTTCTTTCTCACTCTTTCCTGTTTTCCCAGGCTGAGCTCATGTTTTACTAAAGGTTGCCACATATTTTCTTCAAGGCCACCTCTGTAGTTTTCTACTAAATTGGTGGGCATTTTACAGCTAGCTCCTCAAAGCAAGAGTGCTCCCATTCTCATGGCCTTCAGGAGGCTTGTCAAAACCTGGCTTTTCTGGAAGGCAGTTGGGGATTTAGTCACTGGTGCCAGAATTGGCTTAATTATTAAAGTGGAGCATTATTATTAATGTTGCTTTATTGTCATTTGTACTGTGTAGTTTGCATTTTGTATACCACCTAGAGTCCGTTTGGAGTGGGCAGTAAATAAATCTAATAAATAAACAAATACATGTACATAGGTTTATTAAATTCATTGTTTATGAAAATTATATAAAAGAGATTAAATGATCATACAAGCTAGCAATGTGGTATCTTTGCAAAATCAAACCTAGCTACTGAGCACAGGATAAACAATTTTGGGATATTCATTTCTGTATCTAGAGCAGAGCTTTCCAAACTTTTCATGTTGGTGACACACTTTTTAGACATGTATCATTTCGCTACACACTCTTACAGCAGGGCATCATTTCGCGACACACTCTTGTAGCAGGGCACAAGGCAGGCACTAGGACCTGCACGGAATCACAGCAGGTTTGGAGGCAGCAAGGCACAAGGCAGGCACTAGGGCCTGTGTGGAATCACAGCAGGTTTGGAGGCAGCAAGGCACAAGGCAGGCACTAGGACCTGTGTGGAATCACAGCAGGTTTGGAGGCAGCAAGGCACAAGGCAGGCACTAGGACCTGCCCGGAATCACAGCAGGTTTGGAGGCAGCAAGGCACAAGGCAGGCACTAGGACCTGTGATACACAGTTTGGAAAGCTCTGTTCTAGAGTAATAAAAACAGACATCATTTGTTCAATTATGGTTTTCATTTATTTACAAGCTATCTATTTATATCCTATTATATTACTCTTGTGTCAGAGTGCCTGTAGTGCAGCACTCAAGCTTCAAGTATGCTTATATTTCTCTGTCAAAAATGTGATTTGAATGTTATTTAAACAATAGAAGTGTTACCAATAGGAATCTCTCTCTCTTCTATCTATCATGTATCATGTATCATGTATCATGTATCATCTATCAATCATCTCTATCAATCATCTCTCTCTCTCTCTCTCTCTCTCTCTCTCTCTCTCTCTCTCTTTCTCTCCATCCATCCATCCATCCATCTCTGGAATCTTTGCAAGGAATATAAACTATGTGAAAATATTACACCAGAAGCGGTCTGCAAAACAAACAAACAAGATTCAGAAACATTGCTCAGCCCTGATTTCAATCATGAACCGCAAAATTAAGAGGGATGTAGAAAGTCAAAGAAATCAAACGGTGATTCAGAACAATCTAATGAAAATGCAGAGAGCAACATCGGGCTGTCAGCCTGGAAGATGGCAGTGAAGAATAGAACAAAGATTCCTGAAGCTGATGTATTCCCTCCTTGACACACAGAGCCATTCCTGCTAATGGTAAATGGAAGCAGCTTGTATGATTCCAAAAGCAGATTGTTGCAAATGAGTGCAGTATGGCAAACCGACACTGAGTAGCTCCAACAGGATGTATATCATAAAGCTCATAGTACTGCAGCTCTCCACAGGGGGCCATTTAGAAGGCTTCAGATCTTCTCTGAATATATGATCATCATCAGAAAGGAACAAAAGGGAAAACATTGTGGAGCATCACCATTTGTGCACTTCCTGAAAGAATAGAGAATACTAAGAATTAAGGCAGAGGAAAGTTATATTACTGTATGTTTAACACTGCTTCTGGTAAGGGATTGATGTTTTTCATTTCAACATCTCCCTTATAAGTCTTTTTCCAACTGATGTAAAAAAAGGTAATTTATATTTGGCTCTATCATTTTAATTAGATAAATCAGTTGAGTTTTATTTATTCAGAGTTATTTATTTTAAAAATTATATGTCAGACATTCCCAGAGAGCTCTAGTGGATTATAATACACATAAACATTAAAATGGAACAATCAACAGCAAGAAGAAAATGTTCAAGCTCCTTCCTAAACTTGAATAAGAAGAGGGGCTCCACCAACCATCATTCTGCTGGACAATATAGCCTTTCCAGAGATTTGCTTTTATCTTAGACGTTTGCCTTTATCATTTTATCTGATCACCATATTAAAATAACGTAAATCCTTTGCGGTTTAAGTTACATAAATCTCATGCTGAGGAAAGTTTGAAAAGTTATAAAGGCAAAGTGAAAAAGAAAGGATGGAAGAGACATAATTCACATTGCAAAGGATACCAATTTCATGACCACAATCTCAGATACCCCCTTTTGATGTTAATGTACATATAGTTTGATATGGCTATATATAATCCTCAGTGGTTTGCAATCCACATTCTGGCAGAGGGTTCTTTTTGTTGTTGCTGTTTCCTCTTTTCCTGCTCACAATCAGAATCAAACTGTGGAGGCTTTTAATACATAAGCAGAAGTCAGAAGGACAGCTGCATGCTACATATTTAATGTACCCCATGTTTAGCTGTCATCATTTACGTAAGCTCCAGATTAATACCATGAGTCTGCATATTATGTCCAGTGATGGTGAACACGAGTAAGAAGGGGTTGTTTTGCTCAGTCCTTTTGCTTTTGGGCTCCCAACTGGCATCTGTTTGGCAACTGTGGCCCTAATAGCATCACTAATTGGTTCAGACAAAAAGTTGCCGAAGTGCCATATTGTCACTGCCCTACATTACTTTTAACCCAGCCAGTAGCAATAAAACCTTCTATTTCCCCTTCTCTTCTTCATTAACACCTTTTATCACTAGCTTACAGATGTTGTGGGACTTAGATTTAAGAACCTGTATTTTGTGGTTGATGGAAGAGACAACCAGATAGGTAACAAAATACTTACTGTTAACAGGCTGCTCCTGATATGATTTCTAATCCAGTACTTCTTAAGGAAGACAATTTACATATACAGGAGTGAGTCATCAAGAAATGACCAATCACCTTTTAATCATCCCTTAGCATTAGTTGTTTTTGTCTGCCTTTGTCCTCCTCCTTTTTTGGCCAAGACCATGGAAAGGTATGTCAATTAATATAATAAAAATGTCACATGGCATTTGTTTGATCATGTTATAGAATAATATATTGAAATGTCTCCCAACAGTCAATCCATGAATGTTCATGTCTCTCTGAAAAGGAAGACAATATATAGTCCTTCAAACTCTTTAGTTATGATGCTCAAACTCCCATAGCATCTCTAGGTCTACAGCTAATCTTTAAGTCTTTGTTTCTACTGGAATGAGGAATTCCTCCCCTGGAATTCTCTGTCGTGCACTGTGTCTTCTGATACCAAATAAATGGATAGACACATACACTCTTATTTGTTGGATTTATGTCCTACCTTCCAATAAGGAGCTAAAGGCAATGTATAGAGTGCTCCTTCCACAACAGCAACCCTGTGAGGTAGGCAGGGCTGAGAGAGATTGACTGACCCAAAGTGGCAGCTGAAACTATTTTGTTAATACACACTGCCATTCACACACCTTCTATCACTGTTTCTACACTTGATATGTCTGCTAGCAACACAGTACATTCTGTATCTTTACATAACATATTCTTTCCCAAAAGGAACAAAAGTTTGTTATCGTTCTATACATATCTAGGACCAACATCCAACAATGTGATGGAAGGCTGCAAAAATGACAGTATATTCTCTTTCCACAGAAAAACCTCCAACTTTCCTTTTACTCATGTCAGGGACAGTATGGAACTTTTGAATGAGGATTTGGAGAGAGTCTTGCATTAGAGGAGTGTGAAGTAGCTGAAATGTAACCTGGGTAAGTCACAGTTATGGATATGGTAGCAGATTCCTTTGAATGGAAGCTTAGAACTGATTTTAAACAATTATTCCTACTAAAAAAAATAGTTTAGAAGTCCTCCTGAATGCATATATGCTGGAGTAATATAATGTGGTGGCTTGGGAGTGGTTGGGAGTGGTTGGGAGACATTTCAATATATTATTCTATAACATGATCAAACAAATGCCGTGTGACATTTTTATTATATTAATTGACGTGGGGCGTGGTGGCTCAGTGGGTAAGTCACCAGGCTTGTTGATCGGAAGATTGCAAGTTTGGAGGTTCGAATCCCTAGCCCTGCGTGCGGAGTGAGCTCCCGTACTAGCTCCAGCTCTTGCCAACCTAGCAATTCGAAAGCATGCAAATGCAAGTAGATTAATAGGTACCACTTCGGTGGGTAGGTAACAGCGTTCCGTGCGTGTCATGCGGCCACATGACTGTGGAAGCGTCTTCGGACAATGCTGGCTCTTTGGCTAACAAACGGAGATGAGCACTGGCCCCTAGAGTCGGACACGACTGCACAAATGTGCGGGGGGTACCTTTACCTTTTAATATAATGTGCCATATGTGGCCATCTTTGAAAATATCTGGAAACATCAGCTGGTGTTGTAGATCCTGATTGTTATGCTAGCAAGAAAACAGTGGCATCAAGGAGGGTGGGGTAAAAAATGAAGATGGTGTAAAAAGAGGCAGGGCATTAATCACACACTCACAGCCTCCATCTTGATATTTGACACCCCCATCCCCAGTGGATGTCCCTGAAGACAAACAAACGTAAGACATGAATCAATAACACTGGTTGGAAGTGCATTTCCAAAACAAATTAAAAGTATTGTTTTCAACTTTTAAAGCTTTAAAATCATTTTAAGGCCAAGTTACTTGAAGGACCGTCTTCACCAGTATGAACTGGTGGCACACTTCAATATAAGTAATAAATGTTCTTTTTTCCTTTTTATCTGCTCATCTTTCAGGACAGTTACACTGATAAGGGAGGAGGCCTTTTCTATAGTAGCCCCAAAGGTGGATCCATCAGGTTTCATTATCATAAATTTTCATAAAAGTGTGGAAGGTTTCTTTCTTACTCTTCTTTGAGTGGATTTTATTGGATTGTTGAGGTAGTTAGATCAAACTGAGTTTGGACTTGAGTGCTGGCTAACTTTATGAAGTATGAATTTCACAAATGCTTGCTACTGTATTATTTCATAATTTTAGTGTACTGTATGGAATTTTACTGTTTCAGAGCTCTTGGGAGGGGCTTTTGTCCTTAAAAGAAGCCTAAAATATTTTAAACAAACTGCTTTTAAAGCTGCTTTAGCCATCTTTAAAGGTTTTGATTTATAGATAAATTATTCATCACCTTGTTTTCACCCCAGCCAACTGCCAATATCCTCTCTCCAAGATTTACCAAAGATGACAAATGAATCGTAGTCTACAGAAATCTAATTACCTTCCAATGATTGTGATATCTTATAGCAACTGATAATCAGATGGGTGGAAAGGTAAATAACTCAGAGGGGAAATCACAGTCCATAAGAACAAGCTATCAATGAGAACAGTTCATAAGTGGTACAGCAGATGCATATACACCCTATGCCATTAGAGATTCTCCATCCAGGGCTGCAACTGGGGGGGGGGGGGGCAAGCGGGGCATGTGCCCTGGGTGCCGCACTGGGGGGGGGACACCAAAATGACAAAATAGTATTTGACAGTACAGTGCAAGTTCTTCCTCCCCCTCCTCCTCGCTGGCAGGTTTGGTGGCTGCAATCAGAGAGGCAATGCTGAACGCGTTGGCCTTGGGGGACAGGGGGTTCGCCTCGTCCATGGGGCGGGGGGAAGCAGGAAACCCACCCACCAGCGCTCTCCAAACCCAGCTCAGCGCTCCATGGGCGGCTGGCTCAGACATGGCCGAAATGAGTGGCTAGGAAAGGGAAGCAGCAGCGGAAGCTTCTGACATGGCTCTCCCTCCACCCCCCAGAGCCCGTCCCTCCCCTCCCCACCCCTCCCCAGCCCCTCGCTGCTCCCTGCAACCAGCTGGCGGAGAGCGGCGCCGAGCGCACTTTCGCCCTGCCCCGCCGCCTTTTCACCCGTCACCTCCCGCACTGGTGGCAGGCAAAGGCAGAGATCCGGACACGTTTGCTCTGAATTAAGCCCTGCTGGTGCGCAGAGAGGCCCGGCCCTTTCTCTTCCCATCCCGGGAGACGAGGGTGTGCAGAAGTAAAGCTGAATACCTGCCCCCCTTCCAAAACTTGCAGATTTTTATTTCCCCAGGTCCCCATTTCCAGCTCCGGGCACCCCGCCCTCCTTCATTGATTTCGTCCCCTTTGGATTGGAAAGAACAAGCTAGGGAAAGGAGGCGGAGCATAGCTTCCAGGATGGTTTCCTATTCTTTTAGCAGCAGTGACATCTCATTTATTTATTTATTTATTTATTTATTTATTTATTTATTTATTTATTTTTATCCCACCTTTATTATTTTTATAAATAACTCAAGGCAGCGAACATACCTAATACTCCTTCCTCCTCCTATGTTCCCCACAACAACAACCCTGTGAGGTGAGTTGGGCTGAGAGAGAGTGACTGGCCCAAGGTCACCCAGTGTAGTGGCAATGCGGAAGACCATTGTTATTTCGAGGAGTTAAGTGACATATTTTGATTTTCTCCCTCACACGAAGAAGATTAGAGTTTATTTTGAGTTATACTAATGTTTAACTGGCTTGTTTTTATATCTGTTTGGAATGAGGGGGGAGATAAGAGAAAACCCCAAGATTAAAAGTTTAAGAATAAGTCCACTCTTCCAACAGCCCCTCCAGAAAACATTTCTGTTTGGAATGGGGGGGGGGGGCAGATAAGAGATTGTTGTTGTTAGGCACTAGCTTATCTGTATAGCTGACTCTGAGAACCATCCTAGTCAGGGTCGGGTCATGCAGCCTCGGTACCATGGAAACAGAGTCACGGGGTTTGAGGGCCAGACTTTGATAAAAACCTTAGGATTGTCTTTTGAGTTTGGGAGCTTCTGCACAGACTCTGCACGCTGGGTGCTGTGGAAAATTGCCATCCTAAGGGGTATTCTCGCTGCCTTGGTCGGGAGGCTCCTGGCAGCTAAAGGGAATAGGGTCAAGTTGCTGGCATGTTATGATTTCCTTTCTTTATGCTATGTTTTTTTATGCTTTTGTTTAATCTGCCTAAACTGTGTTTCTGGTTAAAGTTGTTTGCTTAAGTTTATAATAAAGCTTAAACTCTCTTTATCCACTGGTATGCTTATTGTCTCTGGATCTAAAAGAACCAATTGCCTGAGCACCTGATCACTGCTTGGACACTTGGCAGAACACCCAGCCAGCTTTCATGCCTAAGGTGGGACTAGAACTCACAGCCTCCTGGTTTCTAGCCCAGCATCTTAACCACTAGACCAATCTGTATCTTTTTCTGGACAATGAAGTAATGTGTTGTGTCTGTGTGTTTGTGCTCTCCCCTCGAGTTTCATCTGTGCTTGTTTGTGTCTCTGTAGGAGCTCTCTCCTATGGATCACATGATGAGGAGGAAGGAAGAAAGGAAGACAGAGCCCAGAAGCCCCTGTTCCTCATTTCTTTCCAAAATTCATTGGGTTGGGGGGAAAAATAGCAAGGTTGGGAAAGCATGCAATGCTTGCTGGAATTATGAAGGGTCATGTGACCAGGGGGAGGATGGGAGCGTAGAGTGGAATAGTCAGCAACATTCCGAGCAGCTGCCCTGCTTTCTCCCCCATAGGGATGCATTGGGGGGATTTTCCTGCATGTTTATCTCTGCAGCCCCCTGCTAGATCCAGCCCATATTCCTCCTCAATTTTTCCTTTGCTGGGTTTGCCCCACAGCTCTCCTGAGGATGGACAGAGTCCTCAGCTATTTTACATAATTTCTTTCCCACATTCTGTAGGGTAGGAAGAAGAAGAAGAAGAAGAAGAAGAAGAAGAAGAAGAAGAAGAAGAAGAAGAAGAAGAAGAAGAAGAAGAAGAAGAAGAAGAAGAAGAAGTAGTCCTTTACAGTGGCTGTATGTCAAGCCAGGTTATTTGGAATTTTATTCCTAGAAGTGAGATTAGAGTAAGATCCTGTGGAAGACAAACAGCGGGCAGCAGTGAAGAGCCAGGTAAAGGTGGCGGGATGCGGTGGCTCAGCGGGTTAAACCGCTGAAGCTGTAGGGCTGCCAGTTGGAAGATCGGCAGTTCGAATCCCCACGCAACGAGGTGAGCTCTCGTTGCTAGTCCCAGCTCCTGTCGACCCAACAGCTCGAAAGCTTAGCAAGTAGATAAATTGGGTACCACCTTAAGTGGGAAAATATGCTGGCATCCTGTATGTAAGCCGCTCAGAGTCCTCCGTTAGGGAGGGGATGGGCGGGGTATAAATATAAGTGAAAGAAAGAAAGAAAGAAAGAAAGAAAGAAAGAAAGAAAGAAAGAAAGAAAGAAAGAAAGAAAGAAAGAAAGGAGGCAATAGTGCTGAAATCTGTCGTTTGGTGAGGATGATTAAAGGAGAGACCAAACACAGACTTTCAGCACAAGGCTTCAGGTGAATGCTTGCTACAATCAAACTCTAGTGATGAGTCTCCTTAACTCAGATGGATACCATATGATATTGTTCACAGGAATAAAAGGAATGTCACAGCAATTTTTGTTACCTATATATAGCTAATCTGTCATCTTTATCACAAACAATAATTTGGGCATAATGGTATATATATATTGCCTTCTATTATTACTGTTATTATTTCAATTTTTATCTCACCATTCTGTCCAGGATGAAGAAATCCCTTTTCTGTTGATTATTTCAAGGTCATGTTACTGTTTATCAGGATAAGTAGAAGAAGATAAATCAAGAACAGATCACTGGACAATTTGCAGTAGATCCAACAAGTTGATTAACTCCAACTGTTCAACAAAACCAACCAATCAAATTTATTTATTTATTTATTTTATTAGATTTATATTACTGCCCATCTCCCCCAACGGGGACCCTTGGAGGAAATGTTTCCTCTTCTTTACAAATCCCCGGTCGTTAATGATTCAGGCTTCTGTTTTGGTATACGCAGGTTGTCCCTCATGAGAGGGAGGAAATTAGGAAAGTCGTGTTTTCTGAGCCATTATTTTGCATATGATTCTGTTCTGACTACTTAGAGTGAGCATAGCTCCATTCCTTGGCCCACTGTTTCACATTATATTGGATCTTAGATTTCTAGTTTTTAAAATATGTTTATGTGAGGAGATGGAAGAAAACACACATTACACAAGCCAAGGTCTGCATATCACTGGATTCTTCACATCAGATCTACCCTCGCCTTACCATGTTTGGCTATGTTGATCTTCGAAGTTGTACATTTTACTTCACTCAGGTTTTAAGCATTTCATTTTTTTCTATGTGTTTGTTTATTTGTTTGGGGGAGGAGTTTGACACTGTACTTCTTGCTTTTCTAAATCATCCTTATTTTGGGGGAAAGGAGTAATTTCCCCCCTCTCAGTTAGCCTTTCCCAGCCATGGCTCCTTCCTGCTGGCTTTCTAAATCAATACAAACATACCCACACAGCTTAGTAAATTAATATTAGTGAACTAATATAGTAGCATGACAGGCTGGTCCATAAAGCTACAATAGATGAATGTACAGTAGCTTCTGTTTTGAAATGTGTCTATAAGATAAGCCTCAGTTTTAGATCAGAATCACGTGATATAATTGCAGTTCAGTTTGATGATCTACAGCTCAGTGTTGTGAAATAATCCATCCCTTATTAACCAGATGTAGCCCATTCCTCTTTTATAGGCATGAGTAAAGGAAAATAAAAGCATGGCCTGAGGTACTGATGTTCAAATATTTTGCTAATTCAGGCATCAGCATTTCACTAAGAATTTTTACTGGCCAATTTGCTTCATGGATCAGACTTCCCTCATTTCAACATAAAACTGAACAAAAGTAAGAGTAATCTAAAAATAGTGTATTGCTGGAGACAGGCCCGCAACCTGGGTCTGTGTCACCCGAGGCAAACATAGATTCCACGCACCCCCCCATGAGTTGGTGGGGGGGGGCGTGGAAAGTTGACCCTTTCCATATCTTGCAAGGACTGGCTGGGGAATTCTGGGAATTGAAGTCCACACATCTTAAAGTTGCCAAGTTTGAAAAACACAGATCTAAACAGTCCATTGCTGAGCAATTTATGAAAGAAGAAAGCTGCTTGTACCACAGTTCTTCCCTCCACCCCCATGACTTGGGATCTACTACTGTGCAGACTTGTGATGCTGCCAATCAGAACTCCAGATGATTTAAATCAGCTTCATTTTGGCAATTTAGTTAAACCCAATGTGTACCATCCTCTCTGGATGAATGTATATTTTAATGACCAAAACAACATGTCTTTGAGATGGAAATGGCAACTCTGTGAACATCACTGTACTCTCCAGCCTCCACCTGTAAAACATGGAAAAGTATCTTATATACAGTACCAGGCAGCTAAAAAAGGACCAGCACCAAGCCATGATCTGAAATATATTTGCATGGAAGTTGATATTAGTGTGAAAGAGATTTACTCATATTTGGAATCAGATTTTACATCTTCTATACACTGTGGAAGAAATACACTTTGTACACTATTTATTTATTTTTACTACAAATTTAGTCACCACCCATCTCACTCAAGGAGAGACTATACACTTTGTACACTTTGAAAAGCATTTACTTCCATCAATGTTACATTTCTATTGATGCATTTTATACATTCATTCTAATTATATGTTGAAGAACTAAAAAAAACTGGGAAGGAGATTCAGTATCGAACTATCAGCTTCATTTCCTGTCCTGTCTTGTGTTAATACAAGATGCCGTAGTAGCGCATTTATTTGTCCCTAGAGTAGGGTAAGCAAAACAAATCACTCCTCGGGAGGGGTAAATCAGTATCGCTCTATTGATTTTCTATGATTCATATGTTAAGAACTGGCACACTGATTCTATTCAGCACAGAAGCTGTTCAGCCTCAATTGTACGAACTGCAGGGCTTTTTTCAAAAAGGGTCATGTCCTCCATCTGTTCATTTCAGTGGCAAAATTCTCTGTCTAATACAATCCTCCAACAGTAGAAATTATTTACTGTTACCCATGGCATTCAGATAAATTGAAACTGTGCATGTATATTTATATCCGCATAAAACCTTTGTCTAACAATGATTATACAGTTATGATGCTTTCTAAACAAGGCTTCATGAATCTTACAAAGCACAATTGGTTTTTGGAGATATGACTTCAAAATCTCTCAGCCACAGCCCAAATTTATCACACATATTATTTTTATCATCAGCAGATAAATGCATTTTAAAATTAAAATGTACAGTTTTAATTTTAAAATGCAGTTGCCTGGGACAATCACCCTTCAGAATGCAGGGGCATGTGTGGGAAGCCCCTTGTATCCGGAAAGCTAGCATGCTTCCTGCAGGGTTTAGCAAGGAATAGAGAAGGAGCTTACAGAGACAATTGTACAACCAGATTCCATTCCTCACATGCACGTTCCTGCATTGCTGGGACTGTTTTCTTCTCTTTCAGAGACAGGTCCTCCTAGAAAGATCTCCAAACTGCCTTTAATCCTCAGACTGAGTTCTCATCTACTATTATCAGAGAATGGAGAACTGAGACAAACCCCATGCTCACTTACATATTGGTGCTGCAGTGGGAAGCTGCCTTCCCAGGTGAGGAAAGTATCATGTTCCAAACAGCAAAAGGACATGAGTATGGTCTGATTCAGCCACACAATAGGGAAGTTTCAGAAGAAGAGCCATGGTTACTCGATTGCAGCAAAAACAACAGAAGTGTTTATTATTGATTGACTTCTAATCTGCCCAATAGCTAAATGGATTGCAAAGTAATTAAAAGCACTGAAAATTGCTAAAATGTTTGTTAAAAGTAGTAACACAGTAAAAACAGTAAATGGCACGAATAAATAACCCTGGAATAATGTGAAAGACACACAATCCACTATCCCAGAGGATGCTTAAAACCAAACTGAGAACGAATTACAGAAATGCTTGGGAGGAGAGGTGCCAAAAAGCCATCGCTGTGAGCACCAAGGTTGCATCAGGGAGCAGTCTATGAATGGAAAGCCTCAATTGAGACAATCCTTCTGAATCATTTTATCTGGCAAGGCCATCCTATTCTCCCTTATCTTTTAAGGCTAAATTAGAATACAAACATATCATTCAGTGAGAAATTATGATTCCAGACAAGCGTGAGTACCGTACCAATACAGATGTGAAAGACACATTGACGGTGGGGAGGGTGGCAGCATATCTTCCCTCCCTACCATTCCACATTAGAAGCTGACAAGACTAGCAGAGAAACTTACTCCAACGCTGGAGGGACAGCAGTGTCCTCCACTGCACTAAAATGCAGCAAACTAGAACAAGGGGGTCATGCCCAGCTCATTTCACTTTATGACACTTCTCTTTCCCCCAGAATTTGCTGTCTCAAGCAGTTAGCCCTACCAAGTTTAGGATGTGGAATTTAGAGAAAACCAAAGATTCTGGAAAGAGGAAAGAAAGAGGCAGGCACAAGCACAAACTAAGGAGCCAGCCAACACAAAGGCTGCTCAAGGATTTTACACCTTCCTCACGTATGAAAGCAAGGGATGTCAATCATACTTCTACCGTTATTCTATGTAAGTCCAAAATTGAACTTCCAAGTTACTGACTATCACACAAGATACGATCATCACATTGGAATGTCATCAACGTTATTAGCTGCCAGTCCATCCTCAAATGTAAAGGGATTCTTCTATTAATATTTTGTAGGCTTTACCATTGCCTGAAAAACGTGTTTTCCTTTCAGAAAACAAGTCCTGATTCTAGCATGAAGGGAGAAAAATATCTTGTTCATCTAATAGGAAACAAAGCAGTAGACATTATTTCCATTAATTGTTGCATATGTACACCTTATAGTCGGCCCTTGGAATTTGCTGTATTTTATATGCTGCACAACATCCACATACTTCAAAAGGACTTTTTAGGCTGATATTTCCACAGCAAGAAGAAGAAAAATGTAGCTGTTTGAGGCTACAGAGTTGGGGTTGAAAATTCTAGATGTCTAGTATGTTCAGATTATTTACTAGAAGAGTGGGTGCTTCACAAGTAATTCAGAAGGATTGCTTTGAATCTTGTGTAAACACAGCATCACTCTACTATTTATTAAAATGGTGATGACATTTTTCAGGCTTCAGTGACAACCTGCAGAAAAGATGCAGTTGCTTTAAAATTGCATTAAAAACACACTTTATTATTATTATTATTTCATTAAAGCAGCAGCATCTTTCTTCAGGCTGTTGTAGAAGCCTGAGAAAACTTGTGTTTTGATTAATAGCAAAAAGATATTGTGCCTGCACTTACGTGAAATCTAAAGCAATTTTTGAAGCATGCACTGCCATTATCTACTTTCCACCACAACAATTCTTTAAAATGAAACATTCTCCTGCTTCAGAGGAAACCAGTGCCTTATTATCATTTGCTTTAGTGTCTTCTGTAAAAGAAAAGAAGATGACTAAAGGAAAAAGGCAATCTCTGTAGACATTATCTTCAAGCAAGTGTAGTCTTTCAAACTAGACTCCTTAAGATCACAACATTTGTCTTTCCATTATATTTTCCTAAACATAACCATCCCTGATTCACTGGAGTTGGGAAGGCAATAAATTTAAAATAATAATAATAATAATAATAATATATGTATTCTGTATATATTTGACAAGTTTCAAAGTAACCTACCAATGTCTTCTCTTAAAGAATGGTGTATTCATAAAATAAGGTGAATGTCAAATTCCATCTGTATAGTAAGTAGCTCATCTGAACTTTCAAGAGGAAACATATGAGAGCAGAATTTGGCATAATATGTCAATGTCAAGAAAATAAAACAAAACAAAAAATCAGTAGTGTTATCACTGCAGCTTAAGTTAAATGTACTTCTTTTCATATGAGTATTATGAAACAATCCACTAGTACATAGCAAGCCAGTTAGTTAAAAAGAGCAAAGGTCCATGGGAAAAAACTGAAAATGTTTGCAGGATTCTGTATGCAGGTGTTTCTATCAAGGGTTGGAATCCTGCACAATATAGACTGGTATCTATATTACAAGTTTTGCCCCGTATGCACTTGCATGCAAAGTCATGATGCAAGTACAAAGGAGACAGAACTTTCATTATGACATTGTGATACACGTTTTGTCATTTGTCATCTTTGCCCTACCTGTAGACAAGGTTACCATGGTTGGTAAACAGCAATCTCTTAATACATCAAAAGAAATATACAGGGATAATTGTATGGACATAAATATCTGGAGAAAGAAGCTTTACTTACAGTTAAATGACTTAGGATTGAAAGGATAAACATATTGAACAAGTAACTCTGTGACTCCAACTACTCAATGGTCTGCAGAGTTAATGTTATTAGTGGTTATGGCATGGGCTAGAATCCAGAAGTCTGTGAGTTCTAGTCCCGCCTTAGGCATGAAAGCCGGCTAGGTGACCTTGGGCCAGTCACTCTCTCTCAGCCCAACTCACCTCACAGGGTTGTTGTTGTGGGGAAAATAGGAGGAGGAAGGAGTATTATGTATGTTTGCTGCCTTGAGTTATTTATAAACATAATAAAGGGATAGAAAATAAATAAATAATAGTGCCCATTAAAATAAAAACAAATTAGAAATGGCCAAATTTTCACAAGATAGCTAAATCCTGCAAAGTCTGTTCTTCCTTCCTTCCTTCCTTCCTTCCTTCCTTCCTTCCTTCCTTCCTTCCTTCCTTCCTTCCTTCCTTCTCCCTTCCTTCTCCCTTTGCTAGGAACCAGGAGACTGAGAGTTCTAGTCCCGCCTTAGGCATGAAAGCCGGCTGGGTGACCTTGGTCCAGTCTCTCTCTCTCAGCCCAACTCACCTCACAGGGTTGTTGTTGTGGGGAAAATAGGAGGAGGAAGGAGTATTAGGTATGTTAGCCGCCTTGAGTTATTTATAAAAATAATAAAGGTGGGATAGAAAATAAATAAATAAATAAATAAATAAATAAATAAATAAAATAAGGGAATCACTTATTGATGTAGATTAGCTGTGGATTATTATAATGAAACTATACCGTTCATTGAAATGCTTCTGTAGAATCTAAATGAAGCAGTGAATATATGTCCTGTATAGCTTTTTAAAATTCACTTATAATTTTGTGTGTTGCTTATTCTTTTCTCTTTGTTTTTTTGAATTCAATCAATAAAAGTAAAAAAAATATTTTAAAAAGAAAAATATGAATCAGTAGAATAAAATAGAAAACTGTGGAATAAAGCAGATTAAGTACAGCATGTGAGCACTGACATTATGGTGTTCTTGCAACATAATCTGGGATTTTGGAGATGAGGTAGAAACTTTACATACTTTGCTGGAATAACAGAGATCTTCCATTAGGCCTAGAGCAGGGGTCAGCAACCTGTGGTCCGCGGCCCACTGGTGGTCCACGGGCTGTTAGGAAGTGGGCCGCAGAGTGAGCCAGAGGAGCTGATTGGTGGGGGCCCGGAAGGGGAAACACCTCCACCTATCAGTGCACGGCAAAGAAGGGTGGAGGCAGCCTGAGGAGCACCCCCACCAATCAGTCTCCCCTGGCGGTGGCAGCGTGCGTGGGTGTGTGTGGTGAGGCTTTTCACCTCCCTGCCACTCAGTGCAGCACCGAGGGCATTTTCGGGGTCCCCGGAGCCTACCCTTTTGAAGGGGCACCCCGGCGGGGCATGGGGCGGACTTTTCCTGCCCCCCCACTTTTGTTCCCCGCAGTTTTTTCGGCCCCTACCAGGTAGCTCCAGCGCGCCTCTGCTTCCCCGCCGCACAGCTGATCGGCGCTCTGGTGGGGAAGTGGACGCACGGTGGGGAAGCAGAGGCGTGCCGGAGCTACCCGGTAGGGGCCGAAAAAACCACAGGGAGCAAAAGTAGGGGGGCATTCTGCCCCGTGCCCACACCGGGGTGCCCCTTCGAAAGGGCAGGCTCCGGAGACCCCGAAAATGACCTCGGTGCCAGGAAAAAATGCTGCATGGAGCAGCAGGCCTGCAAACCCTGCCCCCCCCATTCGTCCGATTGGCTGCTGCCCGCAAACCCCGCCCCCCATCCATCAGATTGGCTGCCATCCACAAACCCCACCCCCGGTCCTTGGAAAAAGTTTTCCAAGGAAAGTGGTCCCTGGTGCCAAAAAGGTTGCCGACCCCTGGCCTAGAGAACCAAGGACTGGTATACAAATATCATGTGTGCTACATATTTCAATAATGAATTAAAATGCTAGATACCATAATGGACTATGATGTTGTATTAACATAATGGATAAACTCCACTCAGATTCATTCATTCATTATTCTTCAGAAGTATATTTTCTTAATCTTTATGCTTGTTCAAGCAGCCATGGTTAATACAAGCCATGGTTTAGCATAATGAGTGACTCTAACCATTGTTCTGCTATACAGAGTTGAGTTTCAGTCTTACATAAAGTTTCTGGACCATATTCCTAACTCCAAATAATACCTAATTAAGCATAGATGACAACAGTCTTCAGGCTTGCAGGATCTACTTTGGTTCCCACCCTACCTTAGAATCCTGAATATCTACCAACTAGTGTTTAAAGCAAAGTATACAAACTTAGAATTAAAGAATATTTGAGACCAGGAATATGTCCTGAATGCTATAAGTGGATGGAATTCAGGATACTTAGACACAACACCTTCCACCCCCATTATTCAAATCTTCTGGATTTTAGCAATATAATTTAAAATACAGGAATCATTTTATTGTTGTGAAACATATGGGAGTTGGAGATCCTTGATGACACACTGCAAATTAGTCAGAATTCCACCAGTAAATTCTGATTGATTGATTGATTGATTGGACTAAGCTGGAAGCAAACCAAGAATCTTTGTGATCTGGAAGATCTATTCCTGCAGTAACTCCTTGCATTGTTGTCTACTTTTAACTGTGTATATAGATACCATGAAGCTGATAATATATAATTCTCCAATCCATTTGTATGAAGAAATTATGTTTGGGTGGGAACCTGAAAGGTCCTCACTGAAAAAGGGAAGATGCTTTATGGAGATTTAATTTTTTGCCAACATGCTGAATTTTGATGACATCTTAAATTGCTGGTGCTGAGCAAAACACATCCTTTGGGAACATGCAGTTGCTATGCAGATGGTGGTTTTTCCAGCTTTAATAGTGTTATTCCTAAGATGTAGCTATAAGAAAAGGAGATGGTCTTTCTTTTCTCATGGTCGTATCTCCAACTGCCTTAGCTTTAACAATAAACACATGCAAACACATGCAAATGCTGAATTTACAGGAGTCGGACACCCAGCATTGCAGCAGCAGGCTCTTTTGCATAAGGGCTCCATTCTTTTGTCACATATTCCTATATCATTCCCAGCATGTCATGCCATGAACAGCATTTCTGGAAGCATCTGTCACACAGGCGGGATCTCATTGTCATGTGTGCTCATATTGTGTTCTCCTGCTATAAGACTGGATTGAAGACAGAAGGTTTTTAGGACCCAGGGGGATGACTGCTATCGTGTGGAGAAGCACACACACTCATCCTATCCAAAAATGCATAGCCCCGTGGAGGCAGAGCTTGCTCATTCACAGTTCTTTAGAGAGATCTTCTGTTGAGGCTGAAAAGAGCAAAACCTGTCTTCCACCCATCCCTATCTACGAACAGAGAACCTCATCCAAGGTGGAGCTTTATGGCACTCTAAAGGTATTTGAGATGCATCTTTTCTGTGCTTGCAGTAGCTTTTGTTTCTTCCCGTTCTCTCTCTCTCTCTCTCTCTCTCTCTCTCTCTCTCTCTCTCTCTCTCTCTCTCTCTCTCTCTCTCTCTCTCTCTCTCTCTCTCTCTCTCTCTCTTTTTGTTGCAATGCCATGGCTGCGGCGTTTCAGCACTATCTTACGTGGACAGCTCTTGTCTGCAATCCATCTGCTCTTAAGCTCTTGCTTCCCCCATTACCCAACTCTTCTTCCTCGTCTTCCTGTGGCTTTTTTTCTTTTAAACTCCCATAGCTGTTAAAATCGAGCATCTTGAAATTCTCAGAGGAAAGCAGGAAAAATAAGCACACGTGCATATGCATGCACACGTACACACTAATGTATCTAGGAGCCTGAAGAGAGTAAGTTCAGTTGAAGGTTACAATTTGGAAAACAAAGGTCAAAGCGTAGGAGAGTTGGAATAGTGTGTGTGTGGGTGTGTAGAGAGGATGGAGCACAGTCTCTCTCAGCAGAGAAATGGGGCAATTGTAAAGATCAGGAGACAGAAGCTGCTCTTAAACCATTTGCTGTCTGCTTCCATCAGTCTTACTAAACCTTAAATTGAATGAGATGCTGAAAAAATAAAAAAGGAACAACTGAAATCACTTCTCAGTGAGAAATTATTATTATCACTCAGTAAAGAGGAGGACAAATCTCTTCCACCTAAATTCCCTTTTTTACTTTACTGCAGAAAGTAAAGATTTATCTTTCTCCTTGTGAGGTATAAAGGTCAAGATTTTAATAAATATAACCAATCTAAATGCAATGAAATCATGCAATTATTTCACAATAGATTTCCAATACTGGCAATCTTTTCTTGGGCTTTTCTTTGAGGAAAAATGGGTAAAAACAATAATCTAAAGTTAAAGAACGGATGGCTGGTCTTTGTTCTTAAATAACCAGCAGTTGGTTTATATATGGAAGGGACAAACAAATATGAGACAAACACAGGGAGAGCAAATTCCTGTGGTTCCATGGTATAATGAGATGATAACACAGATTGTCCTAGTACATTAAAAGTTAGTGCAGTGCCAACAAGTAAAATGATGTTATGTAACAGCATGATGTCATGCAGAACAGGCAAACGTATGCGTTTTCTCTTTCAGATAGTAACAGGATATCATTAAACAAATTCTTTTCCTGGTTTGATTTCCGTGATTCAGCTGATGTTGTGCCTTTTATTTTTAAACGAAATTATGGTAGGTATATTGATAATTCTCCTGTTTTGTTGACTCATCCCTGTTCTGAAAACCAAGAACCAGAGAATCAGCTGCAAGAGAGAGATTTTAAAAAGATAGAGAGAAAGCTTTCTGATAATCTGATTGTCATTGCATGGATATATGCAAATTGTTTTCTTTTGGCTCTTCAATCTTTTTAAAACTAGATTAGAAATAGCACATCTATGTAGTAATTAAGCTTACTTTGGCCATTCAAAACTGCAGAATTGGGCCTTCGGAACTACCATTGATATAGTGATATTAATTGAGAGGTGGATTTCATACATGGTAAAAAAAACCTTTTTATTTTGAAAGATTTGCTCTCTTTATTGACATGCAATTTATAACTGATGACTTCTAAACCAAATAAAGCCTAGCTTGAAGTTTTCATAAACAGCTTCATATCAGTGTGGTATAGTGATTTAGAGCCAGCATGGTGTAGTGGTTTAGGAAGGGCCAGATTTAAGCCAAGAAGCTCACTGGGTGACTTTGAGCCAATCTTTTTCAGCTCAACATACTTCAGATAAGATAGTATGTATGCCACTTTGTGCTCCTGAAGGAAAAGCAGGATATAAATCTAACAAACCAACCATACAATTACGGCAACATCTTGGGGAATAGCTCCACTTAAATGGTGAGTCACTGGTGTAATTCATTGTAATAATAGACATAGCCTGAACTTATATATCACAATCATCAGTTATCACCACATCACAAGAGAAATATGTATGTATGTATGTATGTATGTATGCATGTATGTGTATGTATGTATGTACTGTATGTATGTGTATATATGTGTGTATATATATATATATACATACACACACACATACATACATACATACATACACTGTATATATATAGTATATTTGATTGATATATGCAAGTATTATAAGTGAGTATAATAGTAATCGTTATGTCAAGCCCTTGCCATCAGAGAATAATTAGGAATGACTTCAGGCATGCTGGAGAAATTTGATAGCAGTAATACTTTGTGTAAAGCAATGATGGGCAGGTAGGCCTTTGGAAAATGCATTTGGTTTTCTCAGCCAGCCAATCAGAAAATTAATTTTTGAAACTTTTTTGTGGATAGTGCTATATCACCAGTAATTTTCTACTTGATGCCTATACTTGTTAAATTAGCATTCTAGGCCTGGTTTTTTTCAGTGATCTCAACAATAATAAATTGAGATGGAGTCTTGCAAACAGCATTAAAATAAAATTAGAAGAACGGTGCAAAGTCAAAAAGAGTAGAATATAAGCCCCATGGTTTCAGTATTTTAAAGAATCAGTTATTTGACATGAGAATTCTATGACTAGGGATAAATGTGTTAGTTTTGTGTAGACTTATGAGTGGGTAAACTGTTATGTTGGGAAGTTGGATTTGAATTATTTTTTGGTTTTGTGCCAAATTTGTGGATTTAGAATCATTGTATGGGTTACATTGCATAGGAGAATAAAACTGGTCCTAACTAGTACAAACAACATTTCAACAGTTACATTTATTTAGGTTCTGGACATAATGAACTTTTGTAATTATTATATACATGTATTCCCTATCTTAACATTAGATGATTATTTTCATTTCTTAATAGCTTAAAGTAGAACATCTCTAAACATTTTGATTTCCTTCTTTGTGAGAAGACAAATATTACGTTAAGACACTGTAGGGATTTTTTTTACGCAAAATGTTCAAAATTGATAACTATAATATTTAGTCAGTTTCCAATTAAATACTGTATATATCTTCTCAGAAGTAATCTCTGTAGGATTAAGTGGTGTTTACTCTGAAGTAAGTGTGTGTGTGTGTGTGTGTGTGTGTGTGTATCACATTTGAGTCAGCATTGACTCCTGGCAACTGCCTGCAAAGTCCCTGCAGTTTTCTTCAAGATTTCGGAAGTGGTTTGCTATTGCCTCCTTCTTAGGGCTGAGAGAGAGTGACTGGCCCAAAGTTATCCTGCTGGCTTCATGCCTAAGGTGGGACTCACAGTCTCCCAGTTTCTAGCCTGGTGCCTTAACCACTACACCAAACTGGCTCTCTAAAGGGGTATAGATTTTATATTAAGTATGTTAACCACCTTGAGTTATATATATAAAAAAGATGGGATAAAATAATAATAATAATAATAATAATAATAATAATAATAATAATAATATAGGAGGCTAAAGCTTTGGTTAATTAAGACATAGCACTTTATATTGTTGAGGATAAATGTAAATTATTAAAGCTGAAAATTAACTACACTTTTGTTTAATTGCTTTATAGCATTCAGGAATTTTTATGAATGAAACAACTCTAGTAGGCACATTTCAGTCACTAAATTTCTAAGGACCAATAGTAGTTTATATTTAGTAATGCTGTCAGGAAACACCCTGCTGTTCAAAGGAATATTGATCATTCTGGCTGCCTACATATTGCCTTAAGACCAGATGTTAGTATGAAAGAAGGGATGTAAAAATGGATGATGCATAGTCTTTACTTTTTAAAAAGTTATATGTGCTCATGTAAAACAGGGCATTTCACAAAAACAGCAAACCTGACATTTCATTTACTTTTGTGAAAAGATTTAACTCCATGATATGCTAGCACATGTCAACCTATTAATTCCCCAAATGCAGCTGTAAATATTATCAGCTGCCATCCCTCTTGCACACTTTCATTAACCCTTTTATCTTTCTTTCTTTTCACCAGCTCAATTGGTAAAGCTCCACATTTCCTGTGACTTATTGTGGTATATTAAAATACTGTCAAAAGATTACAAAACTGGTCAGCATAGCACAGCATTCACTCACTAATGGATGTCTACATCAAGGCTTACAGTTGGAATATAAATGTAATAAACAAACAAACAAACAAATAAATAATGACTTGGCTGGGCTGGGCTATGTCAGGGAGGGCATTTGAACTGCCTTTTTGGATAGCTGAAATAGCTTCTATATAAGATCCCTTTATATTTTTTCTAATCTAATTATGTATTTAATAATTCATTTCTCATATATGACTGACAGTCATGGACAAATAACAGTGTCTTCATCCCAAAGTTTTTAAAAATCTTGTGTGAGACCTATTTATCAGTGTATGCATTCCTAAGGTAGATTAATATAGTTAAAAGTATAGACTGTGCTGTTTTTCATAATTTCATTTTTATAAGTTTTTGTCACTTTCTGGAGGTCTGTTACCTAAGAGATATACAGTGGATAAATGACTTTTGTAACTTTTGCATTGCCAGTTCAGAGTTAATAATGACTATTTTGCTCTGACCGAGATCCAAGGCTTCATGGATAGCAAAATTCAGTAGGCACAACAGTTTTTTAAATATCTTACTCTCTGTTGTTAAGAGAGTGCTGGTCATCATGATTGTTAAGCTTTACAGATCACAATGAAGAACATATGTGTAGTTCCCTCTTCAAATTGTTGTCCATGGTTTTTGTGGAGAAGAAAATATTTATGACCCTAATCAGCATTTCCAGTTGAGACTGTGCCATTCAGACAAAAACCTGTCTTTTCATTTAAGAAATTAAGTTGCAAAGAGGCATTACTAATGTCACATAGAGTGGAATAAGTGGGTTGGCAGTGGAGTTCCCTAGACTTATGGTTCTGGGGGACTTCAATCTGCCTTCCCTGGGACGTGCCTCAGACACAGCTCGGGAGTTCATGGCTACCATGGCAGCCATGGGCCTATCTCAGATTATTCGAAACCCGACTCGAGACAGTGGCCTCACTCCGGACTTAGTTTTCTTGTCGGAGCAGTGGCAAAGTGATCTGAAGGGAGAGTTAGATCTATCCCCTTTGTCATGGTCAGATCACGCCCTGGTGGCCTTGAGATTCTCCTATGCCGCCCCACTCCACAGGGAGGCAGGACCCATTCGATTGGTCCGCCCCCGGCGACTAATGGACCCTGTGAGGTTTCAGAAGGAGCTGGGGGTTATTTCCGAGGATCTATTGTACGGTCCAGCGGAGGTTCTGGCCGCAGCCTGGAACAGGGAGGCGGCCGGAGCCTTGGACAGGATCGCACCTGTGCGGCCTCTCTTGCCAAATCTGACCCGATACTCCCCGTGGTTTACGGAGGAGTTAAGGGTCTTGAAGAGGGCTAAGAGACGCCTAGAGCGCCGCTGGAGAAAAACAAAGACTGAATCTGACCGAACACAAGCTAGAGTCGCAGTTAAGGCCTACCTTGTGGCGGTAAGAGCGGCGAAATGTCAATATTTCTCCGCTCTTATTGCATCCGCAGAATGCCACCCAACGGCCCTGTTTAAGATAACACGATCTCTTTTGGGTAGGGTGGAGCCTAGGACCCACCTGCAGGGCCGTGCGGAAGAATTTTCTGAGCATCTGCAGGATAAAATCGCTCAGATTCGATCTAGGTTGGACTCCAAGAGTGAAGCAGAGTCTGGAGAGATGCCGAGGGAACGTCATTACCCGGTTATCTGGGATCGGTTTGATCCTGTTGGGCCTAAGGAAGTGGACAGGATCCTCCAGACTGTAAGGGCCACCACATGCCATCTTGACCCTTGTCCTTCCTGGCTAGTGCAGGCAGCCAGGGAGGTTACATCAGGTTGGGTCCAGGCGATGGTTAATACATCCTTGGGGGAGGGGGTGTTTCCAGATGCTTTTAAGGAGGTGCTGGTGCACCCCCTCCTCAAGAAGCCGTTGCTGGACCCTACCGTATTGGACAACTTTCGTCCTGTCTCCCACCTCCCCTTTTTGGGGAAGGTGGTTGAGAAGGTGGTGGCGCTGCAGCTCCAGAGGATTCTGGATGAAACAGATTATCTGGACCCCTTTCAGTCGGGTTTCAGGCCGGGATATGGGGTGGAAACTGCATTGGTCGCGCTTACGGATGATCTCTGGCGAGGGCGGGATGGAGGGAGTGCGTCCATCCTGGCTCTCCTTGATCTCTCAGTGGCTTTCAATACCATCGACCATGGTATCCTTTTGGGACGGCTCGAGGAGTTGGGGTTGGCTGGCGTAGTTCTGCGTTGGTTCACCTCCTTCCTCTGGGGCCGGTCCCAATCAGTAGTAATAGGAGATGAGAGATCCAACTCTCGCCCCCTCATTTGTGGGGTGCCGCAGGGTTCGGTTCTCTCACCTCTCCTATTTAATATCTATATGAAACCGCTGGGTGAGATCATCCGTCACCATGGGATGAGATATCATCAGTATGCTGATGATACACAGTTGTACATCTCCATCCCAGGTGAAGTAAGTGATGCAGTGGCCGCCCTTTCTCAGTGCCTGGAGGCTGTGGGGGTCTGGATGGGGAACAACAGGCTTCAGCTGAACCCTGGTAAGACGGAGTGGCTGTGGATTGATGGTTCTTCTGGATCTGGGAAATTATCATCTTTGG
This sequence comes from Charina bottae, assembly GCA_023362775.1. Lineage (NCBI taxonomy): Eukaryota > Metazoa > Chordata > Lepidosauria > Squamata > Charinaidae > Charina > Charina bottae. Next base: position 163,787,569 of record JALMGJ010000003.1, on the reverse strand, counting down.
TTCTGAATGGGGTGGCACTTCCCTGTTCAGAATCAGTGTGGAATCTGGGGGTCCTTCTGGACTCACGACTCCTGCTCGAGGAGCAGGTGGCAGTCGTGGCCAGAAGGGGCTTTGCGCAACTTCGTTTTGTGCGCCAGTTATGCCCTTTCCTGGATCAGGAGTCCCTCCGTACAGTCACTCATGCCCTGGTCATCTCCCACATAGACTACTGCAATGCGCTTTACATGGGGCTACCCTTGAAGAGTATCCGGAAGCTACAACTGGTCCAGAATGCGGCTGCGCGCGCAGTTATTGGTGCCCCTAGATCGGCCCATGTGACACCTCTGCTGCGCCAGATGCATTGGGTGCCGGTATGCTTCCGGGTGCAATTCAAGGTGTTGGTTTTGACCTTTAAAGCCCTACATGGCATGGGACCAGGGTATCTGAGTGACCGCCTCATCCCCATAACTTCAAACCGTCCCACTCGATTATGTAGAGAGGGCATGCTCCGGACCCCGTCGGTAAGGGAGTTTCGTTTGGCGGGGTCCAGAAGGCGGGCCTTCTCGGCAGTGGCGCCTGCCCTTTGGAACAACCTGCCCCCGGAGGTGAGGCAGGCCCCATCGCTCCTGTCCTTCCGGAAGAACCTAAAGACCTGGTTTTGCCGCCTCGTGTGGGATGGGAACAGGAATAGTTCCTCGTGGGGATGGCTGGTGCCATAGAGCCCTTTTAAAGATCATGGTCTGCCTTCTTGGATTTTCTACTTAATTTATAATAATAATTAATTGTATATTGTATTTTTATGTGTTTTTATAACAGAATTTTAATCTCTATGTTTGTAAACTGCCCAGAGTCCCCTTGGGGGAGATGGTGCGGTGATAGAAGTCGAAACATAAATAAATAAATAAATAAAAAATAAATAAACAAGTGAGCAAAATGTTGAGAACCAGGCAAGATTGGTTATTTTGAAGAGTTCTTGGGTCCCTGAGGAAAACCATTTTCTCCTTCCTTTATGAGACCTCTGCTTTGGCCGGTTTTCTAAAGCCAAGGAAATCTGCTAATCACTGACAATCACAGATATTTTCCAAGTTAATAATATAGCTAGCATATAGCAGTATATATGTATTCTGTCTCAGGTGTCAAAATGTTCCACTTGTACTTCATTATGAGATGGCAAGATGCAATAAAATTAAAACTTTTACTAAAAGTCCAGTCTGTATCTGCTGTTCTATAGATAAGTCCCTTATAAACAACTTTGTACTTCTAAGCTAAAGCATATTCCCAAAAAACAGGAACATCAGTTATCTCTGGATATGGACATATCTCCATGTTTATCGGGGGAACTCCCTTGGCTTCCCCGAGAAGGAACTGTAGAAGAGGAAGTCATTTTAGATGCAGTCTCACTGTTTCTTGCCCTGAGCTGTTGTTCCTTTGAAAACGCTCAGTTTTTGTGCCATCTTGTGAGTGAGAGTGATATCTGGGTTCAGATTCTGTAAGCAGAGGACCCTGTGCCTGACTAGTATCACTCTAAGATTCTAAAGGTAAAGGTTCCCCCTCACAGTCATGTTCAACTCTAGGGGCTGGTGCTCATCTCCGTTTGTTAGCCGAAGAGCCAGCATTGTCTGAAGACGCTTCCGCGGTCATGTGGCCAGCATGACACACGCAGAACGCTGTTACCTTCTCACTGAAGTGGTACCTATTAATCTACTTGCATTTGCACACTTTCAAATTGCTAGGTTGGCAAGAGCTGGGGCGAGTTCGGGAGCTCACTCCATCACGTGGGGCTAGGGTCTCGAACCTCCAAACTTGCGACTTCCCAATTGACAAGTCTGGCGTCTTAACCGCTGAGCCACCGCGCCCCCCCTAAGATTCCACCTATAGACAAATATTGTATCATACTTGAGGAAAAGATTTTTAAAAATCTGTTCTGTGAAGTGAATTGAATGGATGAGAGAGTAAGAAAGAGAGTACAAAAAAGTGACTGTGCCATTTGCAAATTCAAGAGTCAATGACAAACTTGATTGGTGACCATCTGCTCAGACTTTCTCTTTGTTCTGGATACATGGTTCAAGCAAAGTTTGTTCATGTGTAACATAAAAAGGAATGGATCTAAAAATATGAATGATGTAATTCTTTATGATGAAAGATTGAGAGAATTAGTGAGGATACAAGGGTGAAAAGAAATTCTCAATGTGGGACAGAGCACTATATGGTAGTTCAAGAATAAATAGATCTAGGGGAAAATGGACCTGAAAGAAAAGCAAAGAAGTGAAAGAAACTAGAATGAAATTAGAATGATTTCTCTTCCAGTAATCATTCCACTTTCACTATAGTTTCTTCTCCTCTCCTCTCCTCTCCTCTCCTCTCCTCTCCTCTCCTCTCCTCTCCTCTCGTGTGAGTCCTGTATGAAAAAGTATGAGAATAATGAATAGAAAGTGGATGTAAGGAAAGAGGAAGCTGCTTGCAACAGAATGAAAAGAATAATGTTATAGAATGACTCAAAAGTATGTGCTATGCAATGGGAAGTAGGAAAAAGGAATGGTTAAGAATAAATGAGGCATAAAAATGCAAAGTGACTTTGATGAAAATATTAAAAAGTGAAATCCTTAGGAAAAGGTTCAATATGGCTCAGGGAATAAGACAAGGAAATGTGATATCCCCTTTGTTTAATGTATGTATGGATAAATGTATAATGAATGCTCACAATGATGTCAGAGATAAGTTGATTGTGGACATGGATGGGTATACACTTTTTTATATAAAAGATGCTCTATTGTTGGTGGAGAACTATGTGAGTTGCATCAAATATTGGATAGCTTATATTATGCAATGAAGAGAATGGGTCTGAAAATCAATGTGTGAAATACCAAGATAGTTGTGTTTAACAGGAAAAATGGGGTCAACAACTGTCAGGTATGCTATAATAGCAAAAAAAGAAGTACAGGTAGATGGATGTGAACCTTGTTAACTGGAGCTGATGAAGCTTTTAAATTAAAAAATTACACTCTAACTGCTATGCAGTAAATAATCCTTATCTATGATAAAATGAAATGTTATATACTTATAAAACTACTTAGGGAAAATAATTCATATGCAAAATGTGAATGTGAATATTTGGGAAGCTAAAAAGATTGCTATCGTTTTCAACAAACTATGGACCTCACTGAGTGACCCCAGTGATCCTATATCAGTTTTGCTCACAGGCTGTTTTGTGAAACTTTTCAAAAAATGTTAACAGGCTGTTTTGTGAAACTTAACAAAAAAAGTTCCTACTAAAAAAGCAATGGTTTGCACACTCTGCACAAGGGATATGTGTAAGGTGCATGTATATTTATGCTTCATATAAATTCCTCTCCACATGTTTGAAAAAATAATCTCTTGTTGAGAGATAGTAAGAATTGTATAAATATCAAAAGCTGTTCAGAGTATAACTCTTCAGAAATTATGATCTCAACTGGAATGAAGTTCCAGTTAGCAAGAAGAGGCAGGCATTATTTTGCAAAAAGTGTTCTTTCTTATTATTCCTCAAAATACGCACATCACACTCTCAGAGTCTTCCATTCTTAACATTATTCTTGTTAAATAAGGAATGACAGCATAATACTAAATATTAAATCAATGTAATAACAGTGCTGATGGCTCAGTGCAATTACATTTTCATGTGAGGCACAGAATGGTGGCATTGTATTATTCCATTCAAAATAGTTCAATTTTAATCAGATCGACACTGGCAATAAAAAAGGGAGAGAGACTCTTGAAAATGTGCTTATTTGATTTCTGTTTATTCACATATAATTGGTGATTTTGATCTATATATTTGTTTTACAGACAATGCAAATTATTACCTTGGATGGATATCTTGGGGTATGAATGGAATACCTGTGAATTTCCCCCCCCCCAATATAATGCAAGAGATAAATGCACTTGAATGGATCACCACATACTCTTAGTTGAATGGGACCATTGTATCTTCTGATCATATTTCTGAAGCTACGGATTTAGAAAAGCAACTTTTGAAGACATGACCCATTTGCATACTGGACTCAGTCCAGAGACTATAGAGAAAGCCCGTCTGGAACTTAATGAAAACCCAGATGTTTTGCACCAGGATATTCAGCAAGTCAGGGACATGATTATCACAAGGCCTGACATTGGATTCTTGCGTACAGATGATGCCTTCATCCTGAGATTTCTCCGAGCCAGAAAGTTTCATCAAACAGATGCCTTCAGATTATTGGCTCAGTATTTCCAGTACCGTCAACTGAATCTGGATATGTTTAAAAATTTCAAGGCTGATGATCCAGGGATCAAACGAGCTCTGATTGATGGATTCCCAGGAGTGCTAGAAAACCGTGATCACTATGGCAGAAAGATACTTTTGCTCTTTGCAGCCAGCTGGGATCAGAGTAGGTAAATGTAGATAGTGTACTTATCTTTTTTTGAAATACAACATTCATTAGCTAATGATTCATTATATTATTGGCAATCCAAATATTTTGTAATATGAAGCCTATTCAAATGTTGCATTGATTTGCCAATTATTTGACTGATCTAATATTCAAAATGATAAATGAAGAATGTACTTAACTCTTGCTTCAGATGTGTATTTAATATTTCCCATGCGTACTTCAGATTTCAAACAAAATGTTGTAGGAAATATTTCATTGCCTAGTATATCATACAATTGGTCAAAATGTGATATGATTATTGTTACCAACTACTGTTTTATTAGAATTGGGAAGATATATTTTTAAAAACAATCCTTTTTGTAACTATACTTACACTGTAACATTGTTTACAATATCATAATACTGGTCAATTCTATATGACTACAAGAGGTTTGAATAACCCAGGTGTCAAGGGAGAAATGCTTCTTTGCTATAACCAATCTTTCCACAATAGTGGAGCCCATAAATTCTGCTTTATTAACCCAAGAGTTATAAATGTCAAATACATAACCATTTGAAACTGCATAGAGACTTGGATGTAAAGGGCAAAGCATTACTGCTATGTGAAATGAAGGAAGGAAGGAAGGAAGGAAGGAAGGAAGGAAGGAAGGAAGGAAGGAAGGAAGGAAGGAAGGAAGGAAGGATCAAAGAAATGATTTTAAACTTACTGAATGGAAATAGGTTTTTAGAAATGTGTTTACCCACAAATTCTATTAAAATGAAAAGTTATTTTAAAATGTTATTCCTGCCCTCCCATTATTGCAGTAAATGGATGGTCAAAGGATAACCTACAGGTATTGTCAAAACAAACAAAACACCATTATTTTTCTGCTTCTCACATATTTATTTGAAAGACTGTTGCAAGGTTCAATTAATAGTAAAAACAAGCTTTGCAAAATCTCATGCTCTATTTTTTATAGTTCTATATTTTATTATTAAATGCATAACTGCCAAGACTTCTGCCTGCAGTATGAACAAAAACATTTGTGACATATTGAAGTCTTTAATTCAGAACAATTATATTTTGATTAAAACAATTATATATATTTAGTCCATAGAATCAATAAAAAATTTGGTGCTTCAGGAAAACATCAGCTTTAAACAAAATAATATACTGATACAGCAACCTATGAAAGTAAAAAGGAAGGGATGGAGATGCCTATTGTGGGTGAAGTCCATCTAGTTAATCCAGATCAATGTTTTTCTGTTTGATGAATCACGAATTACAGTTCATGATAGGAAACAAGAATGTATGCAAAATAGTTAATGAGACAATATAACTTCCATTTCTATCCTTTCCTGCCAGGATTAAGACAATTGTGTGATTGGTCTCTAAAAGCAAAGCTTCTTGTCCTGATTTTGTACAGCTTTCAAAGACTTCAGTGTCAAATGCAGACACTCATTTTTTTTCTTGACAAATAGCAAAGACAACATGAATGAGGAGATTACAAGAACATGGAGAAAAAGATTAGTAGACCCTGGAAATTAAACTCACATGAAAATAGCTCTGTAACCAGGTATTTTAAAGGCTTACCCACACAATCCATTCTAATACAATATAGGAGTAAACCATCACATTCTTTAAGAAGCACATTGAGTGAGATCAGTGTTTCTCAACCTTGACAACTTTAAGATATGTGGACTTCAACTCCCAGAATTCCCCAACCAGCATGGTGACTGTGGAATTCTAGGAGTTGAAGTCCACACATATTAAAATTGCCAAGGCTGAGAAACACTGAGTTAGATTATACAGACAATAGAATCAAGCTTAGATGTTACAGATAAGTTAGATAATACAGACAAGTGAGGCCCCCTTCCACGTGATTGGCTCCCGCCCGCAAAACCCGCCCCCTTCCACGCGATTGGCTCCCGCCCGCAAACCCCGCCCCCTTCCACACGATTGGCCCCCGCCCGCAAACCCCGCCCCCTGGCTCTCGAGCATTTCAAAATGTGCACGAGCATGCCAAAATGGCTCCCGGGATAAAAAGTTTGCCGACCCCTGAGTTAGATACTACAGACAAGTGAGTCAAGCTACTGTATAATTGTCCATTACACTTAGAGTAGCCATCTCCTACCTGGTGCCCTCCAGATGTATTGGATCACAGTTTCCCTCTCATAATTCCCTATCAAAAACTTTCTGAATGATTGACATTGTAGTCTAACATGTATACAGACATCAGCTTGGGAAAGCAGCATTCAATGCAATTCTTGTGTGTATCAGCAGTATTCTCATTTGCAGCACTTTTCCCAGCGTGTTAATTGTTTTTAGAAAATTGCAAGTGTTAGGTGATACTTCCACTGATTGGAAAGATGCATTATGTCTTAGGACACTATTCAGGACAAATAGGAACCAAAACAGAAGAAATATATTAATTAAACCATCCAAAGTTTAGGCTCTATTTCTCCAGATTGTCACTTGGTAAAGGTGATGACTGTATTCATAATTTGTAAGTCAGGCATGATTTACCACTTATAGAGATGTTGTGGTCTGAGAAGCCTGATATTAAGGTACTTTCAGGGAACATTAGACTGAATGGTCATGTACAAATATATCCATGTCTTTCATGGGCAGCATCTTTCATGGATAAAGAGCCAGTTTGCTCTAGTGGTTAAGGTGCTAGACTAGGAGCAGGAAGAACAGTCAGCTGGGTGACTTAGGGCCAGTCACTCTCTCAGCCCTAGATAGAAGGCAATGGCAAGCCACTTCTGAAAAAGTTGCCAAGAAAACTGCATGGACTTTTCTATGTCATCATTAGGGGTCGACTGACATAAAGGCACAAAATAATATATGTGGATAATTAGTGGGTATCTGACCAGGACTGCAGAACCTATGGCCCGTAACAGGTTGCTCAACTATAATTCCCATCATCTCTAGCCAGGAATACTGACAATCTTTGTTCAGCTACACCTGGATGTCTAAGGTTCCTCAGCTCTGATGTTGAGAGCGTGTATAGCTTATTGGCAGTTTGCACTCATATTTGGTCAGCTTACATGCAAGCTGCTACCAAGAATGTGAAAAATCAAACAACAGCATGGTTCAGGCTATTCTGAAGAAAAAAGGGCCCTATGACATCAAATATTTCAGTATTACCTCAAATATTCATATAAATTATTACTTTTTATACTAATATTTGCAATGCCTTTCCTTCTAAAATTCTGTTAATAATTCAAAGAAGTTGAAACTTCTAGATGTGGTGAAGACAATTCCATTATAGCCTTGTTGCTGATAATGTTATTTTTCTTCAGCTTACAGGCTAGACTGTTTATATAACCTTCACTCTGTCCAAATTAAAAGAGTTCCTTTTGTAAAGATAAAATGGAAGAAATAATCTGTTGCCTGGAGCTCCTATAGAAAAAGCAGGATATAAATATAGTATGTAATAAATAGTATCTAAAAAACACAACACAAGGACAAAGGAAGGATACACACACACAAATGCATGCACACGTGAAATTGAATTTATATACACAAAGCTAAAACATCAACATGCACATATATGCAGCACCAACAAGCAGTTTTGAAATAAAAATTCCCTTCTTTCAACCTTGTTCCATTCTGATATATGAGGTATCTGAGGTATGATGCCTCCCCTTTTCTCAACAGAGGTGAAATAGCACAACAGATATTCTTTTTGCCTAGCATAGAGGAAGTTGTTGGTTTAATACCTGGCAGATTTTTTTTTACAACTTTTCTTTCCCTGAGTACCTAGATTTCCTTCTGGGCTTTTATTCTTTAAAAATATCCAGGGATACACTATTTTACCATTTTTCCAGATTTGGGTTATTTGGAAGCTGAGGAAGAAATCCTTCTATGACTTCCAGTGAACGACTGCTTTTATTTGAGTAAAATATGGATAATATCTTCCCTATCATGTCAAGAAATTCCATGCCATTCTGCATAGTCCCTAAAACATCAGCTGAAAATATAATAACTAAGAACATTAATTATCCTTTTACAGTTACTCTGGGATAGATGATCTTTGATGTCATTTGGGGCAGGGGAAGGCTTTTGAAAATAAAGCAGTCTTTTGGCTGTGGTAGTCACAAATAAAGCAGTGTTGTGTGCTACAGCAGGGGTCCCCAACCTGTGGGCCGCAGCCTGTTAGAAAGTGGGCCATGGGGCTCCCTCCTGCAAACCCCGCCCCCCAGTGCGCATGATTGGCTCCTGCCTGCAAACCCCACCCCTCGGTCCATGGAAAAAATTTCTTCCACGACCGGTCCCTGGTGCCAGAATGGTTGGGGACCACTGTGCTACAGCAATTCCTAGCCGGACCTCTCAAAAGGCCAGTGGCCATGCTGAGCTGGGGTCCAACCATATTCATCTGGATCCTCTAACTTTCATCCATGTCCCATGTAGATTCCCCTTACCATTCTCTACAGGGTTTACCAGCTTACCTTGTTGCCCCTGAACCTGACGTGCTTAGCCCTTGGCACAACTTGCCTCGCTTTCACTCTTGGGCCTCTGTGGCAGGCTTCTAGGTCTTGGAGTTTTTTGGCTAACTCTGCCTCTTGGACTCCAGCCCATTTCTGCTTGGCATGGTCACTGTTACTGCTGTCGCTGTCCTAGAGTTACCTTGCCTACTGACACCACGTTCTCCTACCTTCCCTCTACCACAGTACCATCCCTTTTGCTTCCTTGTCAACTTTTTTTGGCTTACCACCTGGGTGGAGGAAGAGTGGGGCAGTCAAAAAGGAATAAACATGGTAGAGAAAAAGAAGATGGTGCTCCTGGTGGTTGCAGGTTTGTTGGGCACCATCCCTGCCATCAAAATGCTAGGCTTGCTTCCTGAGGAGTTGGCTGCATTGTTCAACAATGCATGTTCAACATAGTTTTCACAGCTGAACAAATTTTTCTTACATTTAGGCCAGGAGCAGGCAAGCTGTAACTAGCCAGCCCAGGAAAGGTCATAACAACATTGCAAACATCAGTTGGCATAACATCCAGAAATCTTGTCGCATTCAGTATCATTATTACATAAAATGAGTTGTAGTTTCAACTCACACCATCCACAAGTCTAAAACAACATAATTTCAAATAGCCACTATATACATGATACTGTTTTTGTATTTTTCCAAGGAAAAAAGGAAGAAGTTTTGACTTCAGGTATGGGAGTGAAAATGGTGGATGTTGTTCAATTTAACTAGTACATGGATTGTTGATACTTGTGAGACAGTTAATGGATAAAGATCCATTAAAAATCAACTGTGACAATGAGAAAAGGCAAATTCCTTCTTCAAGGTTATAATGATAGTGAAAATACAATTCTGAGTGTCTAAATCCATTAGTTATATTCGGAGCTATACAGTTTCTTATCTGATAAGAACATTGTAGAGCTGAGTAAAATATAGAAAAGAGGCTCTGAAATAGTACTTGAAGTATGTCTCCAATAATAAAAGTCTCAAGAGGTTGGAATGTTTCATTTTAAAGACAGATATGACAGTGGGCATAAATAGCACATTGGGAGATATCTGTCTGTCCTATCATTCTAAAAGTCTGGGTCATCAAGTGAAAGTGATTGGTAATGAAATCAGGTCAGACAAAAGTCTGTTGGCACATACAGTAAAAGTGTGATGAGAATCATGGGCTTAGTCCAGGGAGATACAAACTGAAGACTTAGAGCCACACCTGCAGCCTTGAAAAGCCTCAGATGTGGCTCCAGGCCCATTCAGAAATGACCACTGAATTCTAATTTTTAATTTGACACATCAGAAATGTATTACAGACATGGGGAGAAACCATATTAACCACATTTTAATAGAGTTAAATTTTGTATTTGTCCTACCTCAGGTTCTTTGACCAAAGTGTGACTTCAAGCTCAAAAAAAGTTGTTCACCTCTGGCTTAAAGGCTTATATTAATGTGCTAAAATCATATATCCTAAATGTGCTAAAAATCATATATCCTAAATCCATTAATGGTGATTTAGGAACAATCGTTAAATGGATCTTCTATGTTTACTACAGGCAGAGACCAGATACTGGTACAAATATATATTGGGAGAATGAGTTTGCTTTTTTCCCTTCCTGGAAGGCAGCCAAATAGGATAAGGGGCTGCTGATTGGTTGACATTGGAAAGCAAAGTGCTTCAAGCAGCCAATCAGATATCACATGCTCAGTCAAAGTTAGTGCTAGGATGCCCAACATGGTGCCTAGCACTAGTAGGCCTAATCTCCCTTGGTGGCCAACAGGCTTCTGTCTTGCTGAATTTTACATTAAAAAAGCATTTTAATGAGATTTTTTTCAGTTCATGCTTAATAATTATGATATCAATTCCACCATTTGAACACACTTGCTAGTATTGCCATGGTCCTCAAATTCAACTGACTGGAAAGTTTTATTATACTGTAAAACTGTTACTTAGAAAGTACAGTATCTGTCCTCTGGAATAATTTGAAATTGAATTCAATCATCCAACTCTTGGGTGAATTCTTGTTCTACTAACAATTAGAAAAAATATTTCTATACCCAATTTTTCATTAAAAGCTGAGCAGGACAAAATTAGACCCTGAACGTGAGACAAATTTATGGAGGTGAAGATATTGGGGTAAGTGGGAGGATCTGCTTACCATTTTGCTGTCACTTTCTTTCCTTCTATTTAAGCTATTTTTCTTGATTTGGACAGCAATGGTGGAGTTTTTCACAGCATGTCTCTTTTGGGTGCTTCAGTTCCCCACTACCATTACCATCATGAAATATTCTTCAACATTTCCAAAATGCATTGCATGAAGAACGGAAGATTTCCATCACAGTCCACATATGTATAGACAGACAGAAATAAAACTTTCAGCAAAATTCATCCTCTAAAAGTTCCCTGTCCCTACACATTGATTCATCAACCTGCAGGTGTGGTTTTGTACAGTGATATCTTCCAATGAGATTTCTGATTTCATTAATTACAAGAATAAAATTGAACTGACTATTCAGATTCTTTGACTGGATTACCAACCTGTCTACTTATCTATTACCTTATATACTCTTATCGCATGGAGGAGGGGGGGATATTGTTGGGTAAGATGCCATTGGGTTGGGCTTCCATCTGAGCCTGCCTATAACTACTCTAATTTAGGTTCTAAGGGCCTCATCTCCAAGCCGCCTGTGCTAGCAAGAAGATATGGGTGGGAAATAGTTTTTGTTCACTCCATTCAATCCCATCCACTGATTGTTCCTAAAAAGTTTTATTTTATTTAATATAAGAGTTTGTATCATAATTATTTGATTTAATGAACACAGAGCTATGAGGAAAGCAATTCTGTTGATCAGGAGAGACAAATCTCGCACAAGGAACCATTATTTATTTATGCCAGCAAGATATAATGTATATGAGGAGATTAAAGGTAAAAAGTATGAAAAATAAATCCTAATCTCATTAACTCCAATGGGAAGAAAATACATTTTCCCAGCCCTATGACTACCATATTTTCTCCTTATTCCTGACTTCTATTTTGATATTAAAAAAAAAATACTTTTTCTCTTCTTTAGAAAGTTCTATGGTTCACGGGGCTCTCAATCTAATCTAAAATATTTTGTTTTAGTTGCTATATTTTCACATTCTAATGATGCCTGTTATAAATAATAATGAGAAGTACTGTAACTCCAGAAATAACTTTGCACAGGTTCAGGAAAGTGAAGTCATCACTTTGTCTCAATTTCTACTGCATTTATCTAGTGCTGCAAAAGCAAGTGGGTTTTTTGTGTGGGACTTATGAAAAATGACTGTGATATTTTTTGAATGATTTCAAGATAGCAGCAATGAGTTTTTCTCTTTTCTCCCATTCCTAGAAATTCCTTCATAGACATTTTACGGGCTATTCTCTTGTCCTTGGAAGTTCTGATTGAAGATCAAGAGCTTCAGATAAATGGCTTCATTCTAATTATAGACTGGAGTAATTTTTCCTTCAAGCAAGCCTCCAAGTTGACCCCTTCCATCCTCAAACTGGCCATTGAAGGGTTACAGGTATGTAGTACAAAAGAAGGTGTATATAATACCTTTTGGAAATCAAAAGTTTTTTTTTTTTACAGGAACACTGTTTTCCAGCACAGAAAGAAATTAAAAAATCAATAGAAAAATCATGTTAAAATTTGAGGTTTAATTAAGAATGTCAGATGTTTATTTATTCGTTTCAGTGAAACAGTGAGTCACTCTTACCACAGGTTTGTACTGCATGCTGCAGCAATTAGGAATGTTTAGAGATTTGAGATTTAATCCATGGGACTTCCTGGGGATTAACAATTTGCAACATCTGTCAGACAAAATATATACCACACGTATACAGAGTGTCTGCATATGTGCTGCACGGAGGATAAAATAAGTATCCAGAGATAGAGCTTAGTATCAATCTGTATTACCATAAAGCCAAATGGTATTTTTTTAAAAATCGAAATAAAAAACAAATCCAAACTATTAAAATCAGAGCTGTATGGAAATGATGCCTATCTTTGCATCCAGAAATAAATGAACAGACACTCCTAGAATACTGAGAACAACATATGTGGTTTACACTTAATACCAGGTTCTGTCAATAATAGCAGTTGAACTACTGTGCTTTTTCAGCTGAAGATAATTTAAGGAATATTAGGAAAAGAAAGGCTGAATACACAAGCAAATTTTATTCAGATCAGGAAAGTTTGCATCACTAAGTGCTTTGGGGATAGCCAACTGTTTGAAGACAGAAAAGGCTATTACTAATGTATTACTATTACATTTGTAAATTTACGTTTGTAAATTTAATTTCCTTTGAAGTTATGATTCCAAATCTGTGCTGAGAATTTTCCCCTTCTTTGTTATCTCCCCCAAATATCTTTTTCAAGCCACCTGTCTGGAATACTAGCTGATAATTTATTATTTATTCAGACCATTTCAGTCAGAAAGTAGAATGGGAGGTCTTGACTATTTTCTGACTTCCTTGCAAGGAAGGCCAAATATCCACAGGATTAAAGTAGTAAAATAAGGTGCCCTTTTCTTCTGATCTTCAGCTGCAGCAGATATTTATATCTGTAATGACATAAAGGTATCAATCTATAAGTAAGCACTTTGTGGTTTAAGATGTGGCCCTTTTGAGGGAGTGTGGTTCCTTTCTGAACAGACTGTACACCATTTGCCCAGTCAAAGGAGCACCTATCAAATGTAACTCTGGCTTATTTGAGTTAAACTTCAAATTATTAGACTTGACTCTATCTAAAAGATATTCCTTTAGCTCTTCCACTGCCTTACTTGGGCATGATGAAAAATGAGATTGAGGATAATAATTATGTTAGTATACTATTGATACCATACTCTATATCCCTGACAATTTTCATATATACATTCAACAGTGTGGAGACAGAACTTTTTAGGATCCAAAATCAAATAATTCTACTAGCCTTACTATCTGAAAAATGACAGTCCAAGAATGAGTATCTATTGATCACTGTATCTAAAGGGTTCTAAAAAGTTTGCAGTATATTGTTTAATTGGCAGGCCTTTTAAGAAGGAAATCACATTGGCTCATTCCTAAATGTATATGCATTGGACTGCAAACCAAAGCAGTTTTATTTGGAATTACTTTTTTTTAAAAGTAGCTCTTCTGCAGCTCTAAACTGAGAATCAAAACTAGTTAAAATTGTAATGTTGTAATGTTGCAAAAGAGTGATTTAACAAGTTCCACTTTCACTCCCTGGATGTCTTGGGGTACTGCTACATTCCTTTAACTTTTCTTCTCAATCCTGCAGTAGGTTTACTAGAGATGGTATAATAATCTCTAATATCTTCTAGTTGAATTACTTTGGATTATGATTCATAGACAGCGGTAGAGAGGTGTCTGTTAACTTAAAACATCTGCCAGATGTGCTGTATATAAGAGCATGGCTTTGCTTCAGACAGGTGTTTGGACTTACCTTGGGTACATCTGGAAGCAAAAAATCATTTTGATTAGCATGAATGTGGGGGTTTCTGGAGCTTGCTTATTGTCTCAGCTGTGATAGCACTAAATTATTGTATTTTAACAGCTAAGCAATATTGATAAACAGTCTTAAATAGCTGCAATTACACAGAATTTGTTTAGTTTATCTAACATTCATAAAGAATTTGCTTTGTTTATCTAATATTAAGATGCCATTATGTTTAAGGTCAGGCATGTTTAAATGTTCTACCTTTGACACACTGGTAAGGGCTCTTCAAGAGCATTTCTAACAAGAACGAGAGTTTGCAATCCCTTATCTGTTGAGGATACTGTTTATTTTGTTTTTGAATATAATATTTACCATGACTTTTTAGTAAAGTATATTATTCACTTATTGGATTTCATAAAGATAAAGGCGCCTCTCCTAAAACCGTGGTTCTGCTGCCTGATGTTAATAATTATGTAATATTCAAAACAGCTGTACTGTGTTTACAAAGGCAAATGTGAAATAATATTAGGGTACTGGTTTCCCCTTTTCCCTAATGTATTCCTGATGAATTTCCTTGTTGGGAGAAATGTTGTGTGTATAATGGTTGATAGCTATATTATAGTAACTTTGGGGTATGTGTGTAAACAGTTGGGTTCGTTATTAGGCTGGATTCTTTCCAAAGGATGTTAAGTTGCAGTCCTAAATTGATTTCAGCAGGGAATGAGCACTTTTGTGCAGAAGGTTACTATCTGCCTCTGTCTTATTTAATTTGTTCCCTAATGCTACTTACATGTTACATTTTGCTCTAAACAGAAGAAGAGTGAGCTACATTTTGCATAGATAGTTGATTAGTATATAGTCAAAACAGTATGCTATCATCATCTTTCAACGTATTAAGAATTATTATTATTATTATTATTATTATTATTATTATTATTAGTGCTTTCTATATAACCAATAACAAAAGTTCTCAGGGTTGTAAATGAAAACAATTCTTTATTATGCTTCTTAACATGTGCCTAGCATCCCTATTGTGAGGTGAGCATTATGAGCCCTGATGTATTTTTAAGACAGGGAATATACGTAAACCTATGACACCTCAGATTTTGGACCATAGATACTTACATCTACTCATTGGAAGTTTTCCAATCGGCTATTGCAACAAGCCTCCCTCAACAACAGCACAGTTCCAGAATTCAGAATGTCAGTCATGCTGATTTTCTGTCTGTGTAGAGCTCTTTTTTATGTGGGGCAGGGAAATATTTAAGAATGGTTCAGCTTACCTATAGGCTGAAGGAGCACTGCCATCCTATTACTTCCTCAAAGTGCCACCAATTTTAATTTAACTCTGCTGCACATAGGCTCCGCCTTTGCAGTCTTAAAAGCAAATGTTTGAAGGATGGAAGAGTGAATCATACTTCACTTGGAGCTAATATAGTTTTGGAACTATCTGTAGCTTGAATCATGTCAACTGGATTTCCAGTTGACATGATTCAAGCTACAGACAATTCCACCTGGATGACTGAGAACCTTCATATACATAGTTTTGGAACCTTTTGTCTGGACAAGCTGTAAAAACCCTATTGTTCCCACAGTTCAACCAATATAGTCATTAAAAGTAAAGCTTTCTTGAAGTGAAGTGGTTGGTGTCATTTATATTTTGTTCAGCATCTGAATTATGCAAATGTTCCTTATATAGCAATGTATTAAATAGTAATAAGCTTCTTGTCAGGAACAGCATTTGAAAGAAATTTATTGATGTTGACTTTGCCAAAGGCACAGCATTTTATTGCTGTACCTGCCACATTCTCAGTGTAACATCTCTGTGCTAAGTGTTACTCTGGAATGTTTCGTTCTAGATGCTTGTCATCTTTAAAAGGGTTGTTTTTAAAGTGTCAGAATCAGCAGGACATTAGAATGTTGAAAAATTGTGCGTTTTATTAGATGGTTTTAAAAACTGCACACAGATCCTTATCATTTAAAATGTAACTTTATCTTTTTTTTTAATTATTAAGTTTTATTAGGTTTTTAAGTATACAAAGCTAAAAGATAAAGATGAAACGGAAAAAGAAATACAAATTAAAAGAAAAGAAAAAGAAAAGTGCAGTAAAGAAAAAGAAAAAAAGAATAAAGAAAAAGACATACATAGAAATTAGATAACCTCCGATCCGTCTATGGTCATAAGAATAAAATAGATAGTTTGTTTTAACATGCTGGCTATTCATATAACATTCATATATTTTTCCTTGTCTATTATGTACTATTTATCTATAATCTAATCAACAAATACTCCATATTTAGCTTTACTCCTCCTGCTTTTTGCAAATAGTCCATCAAAGATTTCCACTCATTAAAGAATAATAATTAAAATTTTCTTTTAGTAGGCAAATCAATTTGTCATTTTCTGCCATTTCTAATAGTTTCAACATGCATTCCTGTATTGTTGGTACACTTTAATTTTCCCAAAACTATACATATATAAGTAAAAAGAAAAATTTTTTTTTTCTATTTATGCATCCCAAATTCCGAATAATAAGAAAAAATTCTAATTTAAGTCTTTTAATTTATACCCAACTATACTATTATACTATGCATATAGAAATAAAAAGAAAAGAATTTTTCTATTTATACAACCCAGATTCCAAACAAAAAGAAAACATTCTGATTTAATTCTTTTAAGTTATACCCAACCCTACTATTTTTGATCTCTCGCTATAATATTTCTTCAGATTTTGCTCTTTTATAACTTTTCTCACAAAATATCTTGACAGTTTCTTATCTCTAACATAACGTGAGTCAACTCTAAAAATTTTATCTATCTCAGAGTCCATGTCTTCTTCTTCTGTCTCTAAGTATTGAACTAAAGTATCAACTATATATTTTCTCATATTCTCATCTAATTTTTCCAGAGCTCCTATCAGACTCAAAATACATTCTTCTTCTCTCATTTCTGCTAATACAATAGCATCTAAATTATATTCCATAGTAATAGAATCTGATTTAATCTCCAATTTCTTAACCTGGCCTTGTGTCTCTTTAAAATCCCCTGGAAGAATATTTGCAATTTCTTTGACAGTCTGTATTTCATTTCTAAATTCTTTTTCTGAGTCTTCCTTCATCACTTCCATTTTCTCTTCTACTTGTTGATCTAGAATATTGTCCATCTTTTTATCTATTTTTATATCAAAAGAAGTAATTAAATCATCCATCTTTTTCTCCAAGGTAACAGTTAAAATAACCGTCTTTTCCTCCAAGGCAGTAGTTAAATCATCTATTTTTTGATTCAGTGCTGTAATCGCATCCAATATTTTTCCCATATCTGATGTTGGTACTTCTGAAGGTGCAGCCATGGACTCCATTTCCTTATATCTATCCCTCTTCACTCTTGCAACCGCAGTAACCAGGTTGTATATAATATTCCTGTAAAGAGAAAAGAGAAATAACAAAAGACAAAGGAGAACCACTATAAACAATAATAAAAAAAAAGAAAAAGGGAAGAGGAGGGATAAAAAATTATTAAGGATTCAAAAGAAAAAAGGAGGGAAGAGAGGAGAGAAAAAAATCCAAATACAATGAAAAATTAAAAAATAAAAGTAATACTGCTTTTTCTTAATAGATATTACATTAAAAAAAAGGGCAAAATGTACTTTGGTAAAATCAACAATTCTCACATAAAAGAAAAATAAAAGATAAGAGTACAACGGGTAAGTCCTTTAGCTGTAGTCAAAATATCCTTGAAAATGTAATAACAATCCAGTTCTCAGGCAAGCTTATAATCACAAGTCCCAAAGAGGAGAGAGAAGAAAAAAAGAGAGAAGGAGGGGGAATAGGAAAAAGCCCCAACTCCAAATGTCTTCACTCTCCAAGACAAAAAGCAACAAGAAAGTCCACTAAAATCCCAAATAATAAGAAAATTCCCAAAACTATTTAAAACAAAAATATTCCAAAAATACCCATTATAATCCAAATAATTTCCAAATGCATTACAGAAAAAAGAAGGGAAAAAAAATACCATCTCAAGATGAAAAGCAGAAAAGCAAAGAAATAAGATAAAAGGCAGACATTAACCCATTTGAATTCAAAATCCAGAGAGGAAAATAGATTAGTCCCACTTCAGTAAATAAGCCATTCGTCAATAGTCAATGTCACTCCATTTCACTTCCAAGTAAAGTCATTGTTCTTTAAGCTCCCACCGTTTCTCAAGTCGTCTTTAGCAAGAAAGTTACACAATCACCAGCAGCATCGGTCATGTCCATAGAAGGATCTTAGCAGATAATATGTAAAGTTAAAATAAACACAAATATAAAACAGTGACTAAAAGTGCTGAATTTAGGTGCTACTCATCTGAAAAGATTTCGCTGTTCCCTGTAGAGCAATAACGATGGTCCTTCCAGTCGCTTTCGTCGCTTCAATTTCCTTTTTCCCGTGGTGGAAAAACGGGAATTGGGAAAGAGCGACGATTCCAGCGACCCTTGTGGTTTATCTTCTGATCCCCTTTTCTTCAAAGGGGAGATTTCAGCAGTTTTATTTCTTTAAAAACCGCTGCAAGCAGGCAAACAGCTGAGCCGAGCCAGGAGCGCTCGGTTCAACGCACCGGCGTCTTCAGCACCCGGAAGCGCTCTCCAAAATGTAACTTTATCGATAGCTCTTCATAAGCTCTTATAAGCTGAGAGGAGAAGAGGTACTAGATACAGTTCATTAGAGACAGAGGTACAGCCAATAAAACCATGTAACACCATAAACATGGTTTTTGCTGCACCTATCAGTTCACCACTGGGATAATATTTTCCGATTTCCAAGCCATTATGTTTCTTTTGTTCTTTTCCCAAAAATTAATGGAATAGGCAAACCTAAACAATTCTGAAAGGGCAGTGTTAGATCAGGTCATTAAATTCCTGCATCAATCAGAATTCATTACTCATTTTTCATATACTGTATGGTGTATTTGTTGGGCACAAAATAACATTAATTCTTTCATTACCTGACCAATCTGCTCTACAATAATAATGTTCTGCTCAGATTATAAAAGCGTAGGAAAAAGAAAAAGACAAGAGCAAAATATAGACACCTATCAAAGTTGCATCCTATGGTACTTCTGGTAAAATCTTAGAATCTAAAATGCCTGAGGGGAAAAAAAATGAGATACTCCAAGTAAGTTTCATTGGAAAGTATATTCCATTAAGTTTGATGATCCATTTGGCCAGGTCGTCTTTGCACTTCATTTGATTGTTGCTTAGAATTTGAAACTGCACAAAAATGATCCGATACAATGGGCAGTAGCAATAACCTTCAGGAACAGGAAGATGAGCCACAAGGAAGACAACGGTCAGACAAAAGAAATTTGAGTCTGAGGCAGAAAGTAATTTGAGGAAGCGTCTCAGACTTGACCCTCCCTAGTTTTCTTGTACATAAAGAATGGGGTGGGGGGGGGAAGTGTTATTCAGACTTGCAAGATTCTGTTACTGTAGCCTTATAATAAAAGCAGTATTAGCATTCGTAGCTTTGGTTTCCTAGTCTGGTCTACCTTGAAGGGCTGACAGAGATTGTTTATGATCACAGGGAAGAAGGTATAATATATTTTTTCTCATAGCTCATGTATTAAAGAGAAAGGGGGTTTGGGGTCTTTCATTCAGTGTTCTTCCTGTGACCACATTCCAGATCCTCCTCCTGCCCTTTGGGACATCTGTGGGGAAATAAAGAGGCCTGTGTATTTAGAAGCCTCAAACATCAGCTGAACAGAACATTTTTACTAGATCTGGGAGGTATACACAGATATCAACATCTAAGAAGCTATTCCTCCAAGTAAAGCACATTTCAAGGACCAAATTAAGCAATATTTAAACCTTTTTTACACCCACAAGTCCAGACACATCCGAATACATGCATACATAGATACATGCATACGTACACACACACATGCATACATTTCTTCAACTCTGAGATAAGTTCCATTACAATCAAATGACATCCCTGGATGTCACACAATTCCTTTAGGATAAAGGTAACTTTTCCTGATAGCAATATGGGCAAAGGAAGGGGTACTTACTAAAGGCTGCAGTATGTCATTTTCTTGCCAACATGCTCCATAGATTTTGATTAATTAACACTATTTAGGCTGTGTGTGCCATGCATTTCTGCCTTCTAGGTGTTGAGTCAAATATTAAACAGAATCTGATGTCCTGTTGCCAGATTTAGTTTTATCTAGTCAACTTTCTCTGCACAACAATGAAAACTGCTAAGTAGAAAGTATGGACAGATGAAAGAAACCAGACCTAAACATACTCCATTGTAACTGAGCAATGAAGTTAACTCTTCGATTGGAAGTCAACATAACATACATAACAAAATGGATAGTGAGGAAAAAAGATGCATTTAGCACTTTTTGCGAAACATCAACAAATCTTGCGGAGACAGTGGTATGCGTATGTATGTATGTACAGCATGTATGTATTTATATATAGAGAGCACAGCTTTCCAAACTGTGTGTCGCGACACTTTAGTGTGGCGCAACACACAGTCTGGTGTGTTGCCACACAACCCGGAAGCGGCAGCGGGGGTGTGCATGGCGGCGGCGGCAGCGGTGCGCCATCAGCGCTTCTGCGTTTTAGCGGAGGCCGCCACCATGCACGACCCCGCCCCCGCACGACCCCCCGCACCGCCACCACTGCTGCTGTTGGTGTGTCACCAACGGCGGCACTTTGGGAAGCACTGATATATATATATATAGAGAGAGAGAGAGAGGGAGAGGGGGAGAGAGAGAGAGAGAGAGAGAGAATTCATGGGTGTGAGACAGGCACAAGAAGGAAAAAAGTGAGGAAGAAAGAAAAGCAATATCAATATAGAAAAAAGGGTAAAAGGAGAGCATTTAACATAGGAGAAAAATTCTCTTATTTCCAAATTTTGATCAATAGGAGCTCAGCAAAGATACCAGATGAAGCAATGTTTTTCAAAGGACATATTAGCCATAGTTGAGAAATATGTGCACTGGAGCTTTGTAAATATTAGTTATACGGGTTAATTTTATCTCTTGCAAATTATGCAAGTGCACAGTGATTATGCCTCCTGGAAAGGCCAGTGCAAGAATTAATTTCAATTCCAGTTTAAAGGGAGGACAGGTCTCTTGGAACCACTGTTCAGCACTACCAGCCAGCCCCAAGGGCAGGTGGTGCAGTGGTTAGGGTTAGGGTAGGGGTAGTTATCAGTTCTAAATTTCTTAGGTGCAGGTTTCTAATAAAATTTTGACATTTTTCAAACTACACAATACAATAATTTTATATAAATGTTCTGGAGACATAATAAAGGAACAATGCCTGCAGTAACATACCTGTTAATTAAATTTTTCTACATTGCAAATATGCTACAAATATAGTGCTTTCTTTAAAAGCTACCAGTCACACCTATAAGCTTCTTAGGATGGATGCATTTAATTTCTTCCTATATTCCTTATAAAAAAATTGACTGGGAAAATTGTTATTTTTGCAAAGGTTTCTGTATTAAGCACTACCGGCTGCTTAAAGTTTGGATAAGGACCCACATCTACTTAATTTGTTATGGAAAATTAAAGAAGAGGGTGATTCACCATATGTGCAAAGTGTTTCCATTGTGCTTGAGTAACTGCGGTTTGTACACACATAGTCAAGATTAGAGAGTTATATGAGAAGATACCGTATAGGCACATCCTTCAGTTTCCTTGGGAAAAGACAGGAAGATCAGTAACACCAATTGGTTCATAGAGCACAATGCAAATTCTATTCACTCTCAGTATATATGTGCGGTGTACAAATCATGTCCCAGTTTATGCTTTCAACTAGATGGTTATACCCTTTGTACTCCATTTCATATTCCATACCACCCTAACATCAGTCTTCTTTCTATGCCTGCTGAATATGTTTACTCTCCATTGTGATGTTTTGAGGGGTTTTTTTTCTCCATTTCCCTGCAGGCTTGCCTCCCTCCCCAAAAGCTTTTTGTACTGTACTACTATCAATCTTAGAGCTTCTCAAGCTGTCAATTCTCTTGTATGCGACATTATCATTATCTTTTTTCTCAGGCATGTATGCAGACTTGCCAGCATACATATAAAAATACAGTAACAGGAATGTTTTTCAAAGTAGGAAACTGCAACAGCAGATTGTTCCAACAAAGAGCATACATCACTACTCCAGATTGAAACACATTAGCTTCAGAACAACTATTCATAATAAAGCTTAGAGCAGAGTTTTCCAAACTGTGTGTCGCGACACATTAGTGTGTCGGCTGCAGTGTGTAGGTGTGTCGTGTGAACATAATGAGAAACCTCTGAGTCGGACGCTCAGAGCCTCAAGCGCCTCACTGCTGCTGCCTCCGAGCCCTGCCAGGATTCCGCGCAGGTCCTAGTGCCTGCCTTGTGCCTGGCTGCCTCCAAACCTGCTGTAATTCCGCGCAGGTCCTAGTGCCTGCCTTGTGCCTTGCTGCCTCCAAACCTGCTGTGATTCCGGGCAGGTCCTAGTGCCTGCCTTGTGCCTCCAAACCTGCCCTGCCAGGATTCCGCGCATGGCCTAGTGCCTGCCTTGTGCCTGGCTGCCTCCAAACCTGCTGTAATTCCGCGCAGGTCCTAGTGCCTGCCTTGTGCCTGGCTGCCTCCAAACCTGCTGTAATTCCGCGCAGGTCCTAGTGTCTGCCTTGTGCCTGGCTGCCTCCAAACCTGCTGTAATTCCGCGCAGGTCCTAGTGCCTGCCTTGTGCCCTGCTGTAAGAGGGAAACTCTGTCCAAGCCTTGCCCTGCTGTAAAACGGAACTCTGTTTTCATGAGATATGTTGTGTCCCCATACATTTTGCTATTACAATTTATGTATGTGTCCATACTGTATCTCTTATAAGTTAGTTAGTTTAACCTCCGGTTTGCTAGTAAAACTGAATTACTGTGTCGCGAAATGATGCATGTCTAAAAAGTGTGTCACCAACATGAAAAGTTTGGAAAGCTCTGGCTTAGAGACTGTATTTATCACAAGTATCTTACAGAAGAAGGTACACCACCCTCTATAGCATATGGCCCGGGATCTGTGCCCCTCCTTGTTTGGAACTCCCAACATCTAGAGCAGGGACTTCAACTCCCAGAATTCCCCAGCCAGCATGCTTCTCATGCTGACTGGGGAATTCTGGGAGTTGAAGTCTACACATCTTAAAGTTGCCAAGTTTGAAAAACTCTGATCTAGAGAAATGTAGATTTGCCACTCTTGTTCTAATAAATCAGAGTAGACCTAGGACGATAGGAAGATAAAGACAGTGGTGAACGAATTGACACATGCTAAATAACTGATGGGGAAATAGTAAGGCAGGGTTAAAGAAGCTGTGTACTGTGTTTCTTAAAGGCTAGTGAGAACGGTTGGGCAAAACAATGACTACCTTGTACAGAATCCCTTACTTTGTGCCTGTGAGTGGATCTGTCATGCATTGGAACAATTAGCTATTGATATACTGCTTAAGGAAAAAATCCTTCAAAGAGGATTACAGAACTTACTTGAGATAGGGAGGAGCTGGAATAGGCACAGGATTTTTCATTGCATCTTTTGCTGTCCGTACTAAAAGCTTACCATGCAATGCTTTCCAGGAATCCTCTAGGGTTATTCATGGAATGCTGCAAGCCATCAGCCTCTTGTATTTAGATTGTTTGGAGCTGCAGTGAAGACCGTAGGAATCAGTCTTGCCGAGGAAGAGAAATGGAAGAATGAAGCAATAGTGCTTCCTTTGTTTATCTATGCATGCCTGTGCAATTTATCTTCACAGGCTCTCTGCCTGTGCAATTTATCTTCATTCACAAATATGTATGCTCTGATGCTACTTTCAGGGGTGGATTGTATTTTTCCTATAATTAATTATTGGGTAGCAACTGCATTGTTTAGTTCTGGTATGTCTTCTAAAGGAATAATGGCTTGCTTTATCATTGATTCATTGAGTATAGATTCGTTTGGAATAACCTGGGACATTTATTGTGCATAATGCCCATCCTCTTTGCTTTATTCTGTACATCAGGAAGCTTCATTCGGGATATAAATGCCAAAAGGTATATTTTAAATAAGCAACATGACACGCCTCCTACAAGGATGCTGCCTTGTGAAGGCCTAGAGCATTTATTAGCTCCCTGACTTGTACCTGGAACTTTGCCTTGGATACTGTCAACTGAATTAAAGCAAGAAAATGTAAGGATAAGATGGCGACTGCGAGCCGATGCCGATTGCCGGGCTAAGGGGAGATTCCCGGTGCCTTTCAGACCCCTGCTTCTGGACCCTACCTTGCTGTGCGGTGACCTTGGGTGGGTTTCTGGGGTCTCCCGGCCCCCATGTCTGTGTTCATGCTGGGGCCTGGCAGAGTCCCTGAGGGTACTTCGATCATGTACCTAGAGACCATCTAGATGGGTCTGGTCAGCAACGTTAGAGAGTGGGAGGTTATCTTAAGGGGGGCAGTATGTCAGGATAGTGAATCCAGCCATTTCAGGATTGGATGTGGAGTAATTAGAGTAGCTAGCCTGCTTGCATTAGAAGTGAGGAATGTAGCTAGTAGATTAGGAGACAGGACTGCTTATGCTTCAAGGCCAAATTAACACACATTATCAGTAACCGTTAGAAGACATTTGTACCTAACTGTATTTTATGGGGAAGGTACCAGAAGGGAGGGAGGAGCAAAGTAGCTTTTGTACTAATGGTTTGGCGGGCTTTTCTTCAGTCTGATCTTTGAACCGAAATGGTCACTGTTTTAATAAAAGTTTTCTTTCATATCCTTAACGGCTTGTGACTGAGAATTCTTAAATTAATATCCAGGATCATAATCATCACAATCAGTGCGGACTGTGTAGGTGGAGAGGCCTGAATTCGAAGACCTGTTCATCCCCCCCCCCCCAAGCTGCCTAGAGAGGGCAGAGGTGTATTAGGGTCACTCCGGTGTGGTGAATGGGGTGCTGCCTCCTGGGTGTGAGAGATGAGGGAGGGAGTCCGGGAGTGGATGTTTGTATATGTGTCTCACTCACCCCTTGAGTAAGAGATGGGGTGAGGAGCAGTGGATGTAGTGCCCCCCGCCAAGCAGGGAGAGGGGCTGAGGAGGGGGGCACAGTGGGTGAGTGGGTGTGTGGGTAATGGTTGGGGTATAACAGCGCCGAGAACACGAGCTGGAGTGCTGGGGGCCTGCCATCTCCCTGTGGTTGATTGGTTGTGGATGGGGATGTACAAATGGATGGAGGGACCCCTAACCAGGGATTCTGGAGGTCTAGGATTGAGGGGAAATGGATTTGGAGACTCTGGGGTTTTTAGGGCGGGCCATGTTGTTCAGGTTGTGACAGGCCGGGGATGCTACGATGGGAGTCAGAGGGCAGGTCATCATTGGGGAAGATGCCCCCAGTGCTTGATACCTGTGGCATGTTCCAGCCCTCTGTGCTCAGACCCAGGCCCTGGACAGCACACTCGTGGGTGCCCTGGTCTCTGGCTGTTGCTTCTTAACACCAGGTCAGTCAACAACAAGGCCCCTCTCATATGTGATTTGATCACATATGGTGTGTATTACCAACACCTGGCTGGGCCCGGAAGGACGGGTGCCCCTCTTGGAGATGTGCCTGGCCAGGTTTACGGTATGGCACCAGCCGAGACACCAGGGTAGGGGAGGAAGGGTGGCAGTTATCATCAGAGAGTCTCTAGTGGCCTTCAGGGGCACTGCTCCACAGGTGGCCAGATGTGAGACCCTGTTTTTCAAGTTGGGCTTGCAAGAACAGTTGGGAGTGTTGCTACTGTACCAGCCTCCCTGCCTGAGCTCCTGGAGGCTATCTTGGGGTTGGCGGTGGAGTTTCCCAGACCTATGGTTCTGGGAGACTTCAACCTGCCATCCCTAGGGTGTGCCTCAGAGATGGCTCGGGAGTTCATGGCTACCATGGTGGCCATGGGCCTGTCTCAGATTATTCGGGACCAGACTCAGGACAGCGGCCTCACTCTGGACTTGGTTTTCTTGTCAGAGCAGTGGCAATGTAATCTGAAGGGAGAGTTACATCTGTCCCCTTTGTCATGGTCAGATCACGCCCTGGTGGCCTTGAGTTTGTCTTACGCCGCCCCCCTCCGCAGGGAGGCAGGACCCATTTGATTGGTCTGCACTTGGCGACTGATGGACCCAATGGGGTTTCAGAGGGAGCTGGGGGTTATACCCAAGGTTCTGCTGCACGGTCCAGCAGAGGCCCTGACCGCTGCCTGGAATAGGGAGGCAGCAGGGGCCTTGGACAGGATCATGCCTGCGTGACTTCTCTTGTCCCATCGAACCCGACACTCACCGTGGTTTATGGAGGAGCTGAGGATTAAGAGACGTCTAGAGCACCACTGGAGGAAAACAAGGACCGAACCCGGCCAAACTCAAGCTAGAGCTGCTATTAAGGCATATCTTCTGGCAGTAAGAGCAGCGAAACGTCAATATTTCTCCGTTCTTATTGCATCCACAGAATGCCGCCCAGTGGCCCTGTTTAAGGTCACTCAATCCCTTTTGGGAAAGGTGGGCCCAATGACCCACTTTCAGGGCTGCACAGAGGAATTTTCTGGGCATCTGCAGGATAAAATTGCTCGGATCTGTTCCAAGTTGGACTCCAAGCGTGAAGCATGGTCTGTGGAGATGACTGGGGAACGTACTTACCCGGTTATCTGGAAACAGTTTTATCCTGTTGGGCCCGAGGAAGTGGACAGGATCCTCTGGACTGTAAATACTAACACCTGCCAATTAGATCCATGCCCCTCCTGGCTGGTGAAGGCATCTTGGGAGGTAACGTGTGGTTGGGTCCAGGCGATGGTAAATAAATCCTTAGGAGAGGGGGTGTTTCCGGCTGCCTTTAAGGAGGCACTGGTGCACCCCCTCCTCAAGAAACCATCCCTGGACCCTACAGTACTGGACAATTTTCGTCCAGTGTCCTACCTCCCCTTCTTAGAGAAGGTGGTTGAGAAAGTGGGGGCGTTGCAGCTCCAGAGGAGTCTGGATGAAATGGATTACCTAGACCCCTTCCAGTCAGGTTTCAGGCCCGGATATGGGATGGAAACAGCATTGGTTGCACTTATGGATGATCTCTGGTGGGAGCAGGGTGGGGCCAGTGCATCCATCCTTGCTCTTCTTGACCTCTCAGCGGCTTTCGATACCATCAATCATGATATCCTTTTGGGGCAGCTCAGGGAGTTGGTGGTGGGCAGCGTGGTTTTGCGCTGGTTCATGTCCTTCCTCCAGGGCTGGTCCCAATCAGTGGTGATAGGGAGCGAGAGACCTGACCCATGGCCCCTCTGTTGTGGGGTGCCACAGGGTTCAGTACTCTCCACTCCTTTTCAACATCCACATGAAACCACTGGGTGAGATCATCTGTCACCACAGGATGAGGTATCATCAGTATGCTGATGATACCCAATTATACATCTGTGTCCCGGGTGAAGTAAGTGTTGCTGTGACCACCCTCTCTCGGTGCCTGGGGGCTGTGGGGGTCTGGATGAGGAACAACAGGCTTCAGCTGAACCCTGGTAAGACGGAGTGGCTGTGGGTTAATGGCTCCTCTGTATCCAGGAAATTACCATCTTTACACTTTGCACTGCCCCAAACAGACCCAGTGCAGAATCTGGGGGTCCTCCTGGACTCACGACTCCTGCTCGAAGAGCAGGTGGCAGTCATGGCCAGGAGGGCCTTTGTTCAACTCTGTGTTGTGCGCCAATTACACCCTTTCCTGGATCAGGAAGCCCTCCGAACAGTCACTCATGGCCTAGTCATCTCCCATATAGACTACTGCAATGCGCTCTACATGGGGCTACCCTTGAAGAGTATCTGGAAGCTGCAGCTGGTTCAGAATGCGGCCACGTGGGCAATTTAGGTTCCCCAAGATCAGCACATGTAACAACGTTGCTGCAAGAGCTGCACTGGGTACCAGTTTGCTTCCGGGTCCAATTCAAGGTGTTGGTTATCACCTTTAAAACCCTACATGGCATGGGTCCAGGTTAACTGAGGAACCGTCTCATCCCCATTACATCAACCCGTCCCACCCGATCATGCAGAGAGGGCATGCTGTGGACCCCGTCTACAAGAGACTGCCGTCTGGCGGGGTCCAGGAAGCAGGCTTTCTCTGCAGTGGCCCCTGCCATTTGGAACACTCTTCCCCCAGAGGTGAGACAAGCCCCTTCTCTCCTGACCTTCAGAAAAAAGTTGAAGACTTGGCTCTACTATCTCACTTGGGGCGGGAATGGGAGTAGTCGTTCTTGGGGATGGCTGGCGCCTTGAAGTGGGCCTCTTATACACAGGAATTGAATTAGATCTGTTATTGCCATCTGGATTTTATATTTATATTTATATTCTGTATTATATTTATATTTATATTCTGTATTATATTTATATTTATATTTTATGTATTGTGGTTTTATTGTATTTTAATTTTTTAGCTATATTGTAAACCTCCCAGAGTCCCTCTTTCAGGGGGAGATGGGCAGTGGCATAAATAAATAAATAAATAAATAAATAAATAAATAAATAAATAAATAAATAAATAAATGCATACCTACCTACCTACCTACCTACCTACATACCCATCATCCTATTCTCATATGCAAAGCACAGAGTAAGAAAAGGTAAGCCAAAACTTTATAAACCAACCAACCAACCAACCAACAAACAAAGGCATTTGGATAAGAGAAAATAAAATGAAACAATAGCTGAATCTAGTTTATATCTCTCCATACTATTCTGTCCTTGAAAACTAACCTTGCTTCCTCCATAACCACTCTCCACTTCATACATTACCTTTTGTTCTTTAAACTTATCACCTCTCTTTTTGAGGATCTCGTCAACGCCATCCAATCATGAATTCAGGGTATTCCCCTTCCTGTCAACCCATTCACTCTTCTTTCATATTTTGCTTTTTAAATGTGATCTCCATTCATTCTCTCCAGATGACCAAATCAATGTACTTCCCTTGTACTGGTCAATCCTTTCTGAAGTTATATAATCAAAGAATCAGAGAGTTGGAAGGAACTATAGAAGTCATCTAGTGCAGGGTTCCTCAACCTCAGCCATTTTAAGATGTGTGGACTTCAACTCCCAGAATACTTCAGCCAGCATTCTGGGAGTTGAAGTCCACACATCTTAAAATGGCTGAGGTTGAGGAACCCTGATCTAGTCCAACTCTGATCAGGGCAGTGTAGAATTACTTCCTATGATCTGGCCTCTATGCTTCTGTTAATGGAACTCAAGCTAGTATTTATCATTTTAGCAGCAGCATCTAACTGCTGGTTCGCATTTAGTTGTGATTAACGAGGATACCCAGATCCCTTCACATGTACTATTACCGAGCCAGGTCTCCCCATTCTATATTGGTGTCTTACCTAAATTCAGTCTTCCAGGCAAAGTACCCTATCATAGGAAACAAAACCTACAATCTTTATTGCAATAGTACATCTGAAATAATGGAAATGAAAAATATCATTCTAAAGCCATGCCTAATTTCTTCTGTGGTGAGGACAGGAAAAGAGTTTCTTCCCAAATATAGAACCCAAACTATATGATAAACTGTGTCATTTTCTGGATTTAGGGAAGAAGGGATAGTATTCTGGGGAAACAAAATAAGGGAATACAAGAACAATTTGCCTTAAATATATAAACAGTGTTCTTAATTTCTTTAATATAAATTGCCCATGGAGAGACCTGTTTAGAGGGAAAGATGGAAATGTCAGAATAATGCATAAATAAAAAAGAGGTATATTCTTTTAGTATAAGCTTACCACTTCCAAACTAAAATCCACACCGTATTCTCTTAAAGCTAAAACAGTTTAGATTGAGGCCCTGTATCCTTTCAGCCAGGGCCGGCTCTAGACATTTTGGCGCTCTGGCAAAGTCATATTCTGGCCCCACTATGGTTTGGCTTATCTTCCGATTTTGTTAGGAATTTTGAAAAGGTACCCTCTTGTTTCTTTTTTTTCTTCGGGTTTTTGAGCTTTATACATATAAGTTTCAGCCCCGGACATTCCCCCCCCCCCCCGATTTTCTCTGACATTTTCACCCTATTTACACAGTAATTTTAATTGCATCAGCACCCATTGTTGTCATATGGCAACAATTCTCTGAAATTGTATTTAACCCTCAAGCAGGCACGCTGGCTCACAAAGTGTGATGTTACTGCTTTTTGCTTTTTTATCATGTTTTCTGGACGTCTGTTCGATTTTGGCGCCCCCTAAAATTTGGCGCCCCCGGGGCGGTGCCTACTCAGCCTTAGCCTAGAGACGGCCCTGCTTTCAGCTAGATGAAAGGTGAAGCCCATCAAAACTTACTCTGATTAGTCCTATGTAGGTAAAGGTTCCCCCCGCACATTTGTGCAGTCGTGTCTGACTCTAGGGGCCGGTGCTCATCTCCGTTTGTTAGCCGAAGAGCCAGTGCTGCCTGAAGACACTTCTGCGGTCATGTGGCCGCATGACACGCGCAGAACGCTGTTACCTATCCACCGAAGTGGTACCTATTAATCTATTTGCATTTGCATGCTTTCGAATTGCTAGGTTGGCAAGAGCTGGAGCTAGTGCGGGAGCTCAGTCCGCACACAGGGCTAGGGATTCAAACCTCCGAACTTGCAATCTTCTGATCCACAAGCCTGGCGTCTTACCCACTGAGCCACCACGCCCCCCCCCCCGCTTACATATATATACACATATACTGTACACACTAATCAAACTTACCCGCTGAGCCATGTTGTTAATTGAGTTCAGACAGGCTGCTTTACAGTAAGTAGCTTGTGAGTTGCAACCACTGTTTAGTTCTATGTGTTATCGCATGAAATATTTGCCTTGGTGATCTCTCCGCCTGCACAGTATTCTTTTGTGAGTTGAAAACCATATTAAATCAGTCTTCCAAGTAGTTTCTGTTCCCATGGATTGTTTTTTTTTCATTCTTCCCATGGCTTAAACAGAATGTAATTGGTATTTATACAGGTATCCTCACCTAACAACCATTCGTTTAGTGATGGTTCGGACTTATGACAGTGCTGAAAAAACTGACTTACGACTGGACTTCACACTTAGGACCATCACAGCATTCCCCCTGGCCATGTGATCACAATTTGGGTGCTTGGCAACCAGTTCAAATTTATGACCATCACAGCATCCTGTGGTCACATGATCACCATTTTCAACCTTCCCAGCCAGCTTCTGGCAAGCAAAATCAATGGGGAACCACGTGATTTGCTTAACAACCACACGGTTTGCTTAACGCACACGGTGATTTGCTTAACGCCCGCTGCAAAAAAGGTCATAAAATTGGGTCGGATTCGCTTAATGATTGCTTCACTTAGCAACTGAAATTCTGGTCCCAACTGTGGCAGTTAAGCAAGGACTACCTGTAATACTTTTTATATACCGTATTGCATTTGTTTCCCTAGAAACGAAGATTAAAACAAAAAGTTCAAGAACTTCTGTTTTTTCTCTCTTCATCAAGTGACTGTACAGAAACTATTATGAAGGATACAGTAGAAGTCTCTAATGCTGCAATAATTTATATACAAAATTGCAGGGGTCCCTCTTTCTAAAGATGTATTGAGCTGAATTTGCAAAGTGTGGGTGGCAAAAAGCATTTGTACAGCTATGAGAGCATCTTGAAAAGTAACTGCCAAAATAGCACTGAAGCAGTCCTCAGTTCCTTCTTGCCAAATAATTATTCTAGCAAAATCAACAAAGAAATTAATCAAGCTATGTACATTGTGCTTGCGTTCAACCATTCTATCTAGTTTATACCTTAGCTTGTTGTTGTTGTTCAGTCGTTTAGTCGTGTCCAACTCTCCGTGACCCCATGGACCATAGCACGCCAGGCCTTCCTGTCCTCCACTTGCTCCCGGAGTTTGCTCAAATTCATGTTCGTTACATCGGTGATGCTATCTAACCATCTCATCCTCTGCCGTCCCCGTCCCCTTCTCCTTTTGCCTTCAGTCTTTCCCAGCATCAGGGTCTTTTCCAGTGAGTCCTCTCTTCGCATTAGGTGGCCAAAGTATTTGAGCTTCAGCTTCAGCATCTGTCCTTCCAATGAGCAGTCAGGGTTGATTTCCTTTAGGACCTTATACCTTAGCTTGCCATTGCATAAAAATCTAATTTTAAAAATTCTTTTTCAAACTCAGAATGTGTATTCTTAAACCATTTTAACTATTATTTCTATTAGCCAAGAATTGCATTAGAACACCTGAGAAGTGTGTAAGTCAGCAGAAAGTTAAGCTCTGATTTATTTAATAGTATTGGAGATGCTTCTTTGGCTATACACAGTTATTTAGAGAACAATTAAGGCCATTGCAAATGTTTCCAGCAGCTTCAAAGTGATTCAGAGGCCAAACAGTCAGAAGATCTACATTTTATACTTACTAGATTAATTCTTTCTTATGCGTTTGGGCCTTCAACGTTTAAGCTAAGAGAAAATTAATGGATTCTTTCATGGTTTCTTTCAGTGGCAGTTTTACTTATACCTTTAATACGAAGTTATAAGCACCATATTACAGAAAATGCTAGAGATTTTGTCGTGGTCAAGATGCTGCTCAGTATTTTGAATTGGTAAGAGGAGTTTCAGAGGCTGAATATCAGATTTCCTTCATTTGTTAGTCTCTTTATTTCTACAGAATTAAATATGATCCCAAAAAAGTTCTTTGCCTAACAACAACAATGTCAACAATGACAATAACTACAGAGGCAGTGTTGAAATGAAACTAAACTAAGGTTATTAGATTTGATTATCTCTGTGATAGGAACCCCCTTTCTTCCCTCCCTCCCTTTCTCAGGTTTTTTGTTCCTCCATGTGTTGCTTGCTAGTTTTTGCCCAAGCCCACAGCCTGGCTGTTCATTTCCTTGTTTCCTGATTTCTTGGCATATTTTATTATTCATTTATGATGCTGACTTTTATGCAAAAATGAGTGAAACTGGACTTCCAGTGGGGACATGGCGGACTGAACAGCTGTGCCCGTGGGCTCAGCGGGCAGAACTGACAACGCGGCAGTTTTTTCGGGCCCAGGCAGGTTTTTCCTGAAGCCCAGGTGCGTTTTTACGGATAAGGAAAACACCTGGAATTACCCCATCTGTCCTCCGGATGGCTGCTTGCAGCCAGAAGATCACAAACAGCATTCACACTCGACTGGTAAGAGCAGTCGGGAGGCTGGGGCATCACCATTTCCAAGCCACACTGTAGCCTTAAAGGGACACTAAGACCGGCCACCCCATTTCTAAATCACTCAATTTATATCTTTTTTAAGTGCGCGTACCCTAAGAGAGGCTTTCTACAGCAAGGAGAAGCTGGCTGTCTTGGTGCTTATTGTTATTTTTGGGGTTACTTTTTTTAAAAAAAAATATTTTTAAGTTTTGGACTTTGTTTTCCATCCAAATATTAAGGAGGATTGAGAGTAAATAATTGTCTCCCTGTTATTATTTTTGTACTAAATTTGAAGATATTAGCATTTTCCTACACGTTGAATCGGCTGTTTTGAACGTTCAGTTTTCTGCTTCTACTTTCCCTGGGGAACTGTCTGTTATCTTACTTTCACTTGTGTAAACACATTTCAAAAATTTTTCATATCTTCGACTTTCACTGGTTAAGCTCCTAGGGGGTGCCATAATCTACTGCTTGAGACATGGAGGAGTTTAAGCAGACTTTCTCTGACTTTCACCGAGATTTTGAACAGATTCTTTTTGATTCCTGTCAAGTCTTAATGCAAGGCATTCAGGACATTGTGGAAAATATGAGGTCTAAAATGTGTCATCTGGTTGGGGATGTTGTGGAGGAAACTGAGGAATTTAACAGTGACAGAAATGTTTCTTCTAAGAGTGAGATCGAGACTTCTGTTGAAATGCTGGATGAAGATCGGATAGACGAGTTGAAGAAATTAAAGGGAGAGATTGAGTTGCAAGCCATAAGTGAAATTGATTTTCTGGTGAAACGCCATGGAAAAGAAGGGGTTATTGTGTATGGGAGGCCTCTTGAAGAGAAGTCGGAGTTTTTGAGGGGGGCAGTTGGGCTGTTTGATTTTTTTAAGAAAAAAACTCTGTGCTTATTGTGGGGATATGTAAATGCTCTGGTTTATTTTGAAGTGGGGTAAGGGTTTAAGAATATTTATCTGGATTGCTTTTAGGGTTCGGCTGATTTCATTTATCTTTAACAATTTGGATTAAGATTATTAAGGTATAATAAAAATAATAATAAATGTTTGGTTTTGGGTTTAATATGATTAAGATTATTAAAATTGTTGTATTATCAAGTATAATCTTAGACAATTTATATGTTTTTTAGTTTGATCTTTATTATAGTAGAAAGGAATATATAGAATAGTAGTAGGAAGGAAATAATTAAATAAATGTTATCTTTGGGGGGAAGTTGTTTAGGAGAGATAGATAGATAGCAGATAGATAGATAGATAGATAGATAGATAGATAGATAGATAGCAGATAGATAGATAGATAGATAGATAGATAGATAGATAGATATTCTTTTCTTTTAATATAAGGGGAGGGAGCAACTGTATTTAGTTATTTTTATAATGTGCCAATGGAATGATTTATAGAAATAATGTGATTTTGGTTTCATATAGAGTAAGGGATTGATTATGGAAAATTGTTGTATATCCTTGCTGTTCTCCAGCAAAGGAGATCGTTACCTTGTCGTGGTGCTGGAGCTTGAGCACCTCAATGAAACCATGAGCTAAACTGTGAAGGGACACCCAAGACGGGAAGGTCGTGGCAGAGAGGTCAGACTAAATACGATCCCTGGGGAAGGTAATGGCAACCCACCCCAGTATTCTTGCCATGAAAACTAAATGGATCAGTACAACCAAAGATATGTCGGTATACCATCGGAAGATGGGACTCCCATGTCGGAAGATGGTCAAAATGCTACTGGGGAGGAACAGAGGATACGTTCAACTAGCCCAAGATGTGATGACGCAGCTAGCTCAAAGCCGAAAGGACGGCTAGCGGCCGACGGTGCTGGTGGTGAACGACGAATCCGATGTTCTAAAGATCAACACACCATAGGAACCTGGAATGTAAGATCTATGAGCCAGGGCAAATTGGATGTGGTTATTGGTGAGATGTCAAGATTAAATATAGACATTTTAGGTGTCAGTGAACTGAAATGGACTGGAATGAGCCACTTCACATCAGATGACCACCAGATCTACTACTGTGGACAAGAGGACCACAGAAGAAATGGAGTAGCCTTCATAATTAATAATAAAGTGGCTAAAGCAGTACTTGGATACAATCCAAAAAACGATAGAATGATCTCAATTCGAATTCAGGGTAAGCTATTTAACATCACAGTGATCCAAATATACGCCCCAACCACAGATGCTGAAGAAGCAGAAGTAGATCAGTTCTATGAGGATCTGCAGCACCTACTAGATAATACACCAAAAAGAGATGTTATTTTCATTACAGGAGACTGGAATGCTAAGGTGGGTAGTCAGATGACACCTGGAATTACAGGCAAGCATGGTCTGGGAGAACAAAATGAAGCAGGACATAGGCTGATAGAATTTTGCCAAGACAACTCACTGTGCATAACAAACACTCTCTTCCAACAACCTAAAAGACGACTTTATACATGGACTTCACCAGATGGTCGACACCGAAATCAGATTGACTACATCCTTTGCAGCCAAAGGTGGCGGACATCTATACAGTCGGTAAAAACAAGACCTGGAGCTGACTGTAGTTCAGATCACGAACTTCTTATTGCAAAATTTAGAACCAGACTAAAGAGAATAGGGAAGACCCACAGATCAGTTAGATATGAGCTCACTAATATTCCTAAGGAATATGCAGTGGAGGTGAAGAATAGATTTAAGGGACTAGATTTAGTAGATAGGGTCCCAGAAGAACTATTGACAGAAGTTCGCAACATTGTTCAGGAGGCGGCAACAAAAAACGTCCCAAAGAAAAAGAAAACCAAGAAGGCAAGATGGCTGTCTGCTGAAACACTGGAAGTAGCCCAAGAAAGAAGGAAAGCAAAAGGCAACAGTGATAGGGGGAGATATGCCCAATTAAATGCAAAATTCCAGAGGTTAGCCAGAAGAGATAAGGAATTATTTTTAAACAAGCAATGTGCGGAAGTGGAAGAAGACAATAGAATAGGAAGGACAAGAGACCTCTTCCAGAAAATTAGAAACATCGGAGGTAAATTCCAGGCAAAAATGGGTATGATCAAAAACAAAGATGGTAAGGACCTAACAGAAGCAGAAGAGATCAAGAAAAGGTGGCAAGAATATACGGAAGATCTGTATAGGAAGGATAATAATATTGGAGATAGCTTTGACGGTGTGGTCAGTGAGTTAGAGCCAGACATCCTGAAGAGTGAGGTTGAATGGGCCTTAAGAAGCATTGCTAATAACAAGGCAGCAGGAGACGATGGTATCCCAGCTGAACTGTTTAAAATCTTGCAAGATGATGCTGTCAAGGTGATGCATGCCATATGCCAGCAAATTTGGAAAACACAAGAATGGCCATCAGATTGGAAAAAATCAACTTATATCCCCATACCAAAAAAGGGAAGCACTAAAGAATGTTCAAACTATCGAACAGTGGCACTTATTTCACATGCCAGTAAGGTAATGCTCAAGATCTTGCAAGGTAGACTCCAGCAATTCATGGAGCGAGAATTGCCAGATGTACAAGCTGGGTTTAGAAAAGGCAGAGGAACTAGAGACCAAATTGCCAATATCCGCTGGATAATGGAGAAAGCCAGGGAATTTCAGAAAAACATCTATTTCTGTTTTATTGACTATTCTAAAGCCTTTGACTGTGTGGATCATAACAAATTGTGGCAAGTTCTTGGTGGTATGGGGATACCAAGTCATCTTGTCTGCCTCCTGAGGAATCTGTATAACGACCAAGTAGCAACGGTAAGAACAGAGCACGGAACAACGGACTGGTTTAAGATTGGGAAAGGAGTACGGCAGGGTTGTATACTCTCACCCTACCTATTCAACCTGTATGCAGAACACATCATGCGACATGCTGGGCTTGAGGAATCCAAGGCTGGAGTTAAAATCGCTGGAAGAAACATTAACAATCTCAGATATGCAGATGATACCACTTTGATGGCTGAAAGCGAGGAGGAGTTGAGGAGCCTTATGACGAAGGTGAAAGAAGAAAGTGCAAAAGCTGGGTTGCAGTTAAACCTCAAAAAAACCAAGATTATGGCAACGAGCTTGATTGATGACTGGCAAATAGAGGGAGAAAAAGTGGAGGCAGTGACAGACTTTGTATTTCTAGGCGCAAAGATTACTGCAGACGCTGACTGCAGCCAGGAAATCAGAAGACGTCTACTTCTTGGGAGGAGAGCAATGGCAAATCTTGATAAAATAGTTAAGAGCAGAGACCTCACACTGACAACAAAGGTCCGCATAGTTAAAGCAATGGTATTCCCTGTAGTAACCTATGGCTGCGAGAGCTGGACCATAAGGAAGGCTGAGTGAAGGAAGATAGATGCTTTTGAACTGTGGTGTTGGAGGAAAATTCTGAGAGTGCCTTGGACTGCAAGAAGATCAAACCAGTCCATACTCCAGGAAATAAAGCCAGCCTGCTCACTTGAGGGAATGATATTAAAGGCAAAACTGAAGTACTTTGGCCACATAATGAGAAGACAGGATACCCTGGAGAAGAAGCTGATGCTAGGGAAAGTGGAAGGCAAAAGGAAGAGGGGCCGACCAAGGGCAAGATGGATGGATGGTATTCTGGAGGTGACGGACTCAACCATTGGGGAGCTGGGGATGGTGACGGCCGACAGAAAGCTCTGGCGTGGACTGGTCCATAAAGTCACGAAGAGTCGGAAACGACTGAACGAATAAACAACATCCTTGCTGTTAAAAGTCAGAAGTCACCTCTTTTTGTAATTTTGAAAATTTTCTCTTGTGTTTCTACACTTTTTTAGTTTTTTTCTTTTTTTCTTTGTAGTTCTTTGTTTTTCGGTAACTTTTATCTTTGCTTGAAACTTAATAAAATTCTTATAAAAAAAGTGAAACTGAGTATGAATGTTCTAAATTGGAGCATGTGGGTAGATCAGGCAAGTGCTTGATTTACCAGCGGGAAGTAAAGATTTGCAGTTAATGATCTAGTGATAGTCATGTAACAAGGCATGAAAAAGTCATGTCACATCGGTATTACGCAGAAAGATTTGCTGTTTGGTTTTTTTTCCTTACCTCATTTCCTACAGTGAAAAGTATGAAGAAAATGGTTTAGCAGGATTAACCATATGCTATTAAGTTGTCCACCCATGGTTCCATTTGGTTCCATTTCCATCCAGGCTGGCAAAGTTATTCAAAATGAAAAGGTTTATAACAGGAATTATTTTAAAAGAGGTATAACCTAGCAACAGGCATTCTATCAGGGTCTCCTAAACAGGAAATTGAAAGGGGCACACGGACATGCAATACAATTCACCAAGAGCCTAGATGACAATTGCCACCTGCATCTGCTCTAAGGTGCAGCAGAGGAAGAGATCAGAAGTACTGTATATCCACTCTGTTGGCTTTGCTGAAAGGCTGGTTCCTTCAAGCACCTTGAGCCTTGTTTCTAATGGCAAAGCCAAGAGGCAATCTTACCGTGCTTAACTCTTCTCCTCAGCCTGCTCCAGAATTTGCAAGTGATGGATGAGGCTAAGAAAAAACTGCAAGTCAAAGTGTCTAAATGAGGCAAATTGCATGGTCTCATAATTTCAGTGAGGCAAGTTGTGTTACCTTTGCAGTATAAAGTGCTTCACTGAGATAAATCCAACCTACATTGTACTGTATGTGCTCAGGTTTTGTTCCTAATATTTAATCTGTTAGTAAAAGCTAATGTGGTTAGTGGTTAGAAACTGGATTAAAACCAGGGAGACACAAACTCAAGTACCATCCATTGGATGACTGGACTCTGACTATCCTTGGCCCAATCTACCTTCCAGCGTTGCTGTGGAAAACATCTGCATGAGATAATATATATGCTATCTTGAGCTCCTGAAGGAAAGGTAGGATATACATCAAATGAAACAAACAAACAAGCTCTAAATAGCTTTCTGCTCAATCTAAATTTCTCTACACTTCACCTCAATCAAATCTCATTCAACAACAGCAGTTCCAACACTCCTGTCCTCTTTTGCTTTGAGTTTCTTCTGTTGCCTACAAGCCTCTGCTGAAGTTCCATCAGGTCAGTCCTCAGCCTTCTTCAGATCATTTGCTCTGGCACATGGAGGTCCTAGATCAGAGCTTTCCAAACTTTTCATGTTGGTGACACACTTTTTAGACATGCATCATTTCGCGACACACTCTTACAGCAGGGCATCATTTCGCAACACACTCTTACAGCAGGGCACAAGGCAGGCACGAGGACCTGTGCGGAATCACAGGAGGTTTGTAGGCAGCAAGGCACCAGACAGGCACTAGGACCTGCGTGGAAGCTAGGAGGCAGCAGCAGCCACGACATACCCAGACACTGCAGCCGACACACTAACGTGTCCCGACACACAGTTTGGAAATCTCTGTCCTAGATGAAGTGGAAGTTGTACGTGTGCTCAGGCAAATGAGAATACCATCCTTCAGACCTTCTGAATTAGCTGGGCTGTATGCACGGCCTGTTTTCCACCAAGTTTGAAGTCTCCCCATGCATTTAAATAAACAGATGGAGAGGGCTTTGTTCTTGGAGCCACCTGGGGCTGGGCCTCCTGTTTGAAGCTTCACCAATAACTGTTCCACTTCCTGCTATTTTAGACACTAGCTGGTCTCTGGCCATATGTCCAGTGTCTGGAAGGTTTGTTTTCTCCCTGTTCTGAGCTATATACCCTCTGTAGCTACAGATCAACTTACACTCTCCAACTGTCCATCTGATACTTTCTACATTAATCTCCAGGCCAGAAGCTTTTACTGATAATTTAAACATGGCCAGTGATGTTGTCATACAACAATCCTGACTTATGACACTGAATTATAATAAGAGAATACAGCACAATATCCTTGTCTAACAGAAGAATGAAAAAGCATTCCCTCTTTTATATTAAGTCAGTCTGGTACATTGTTTATTAGCCATTACATCCCAACAATATAACAACAAATGAAAAATATTGATTCCTGATCTCCTAAAGCAGTTTGAACAAAAAGATCAGGACTAATATACTATACATAACTTTTTTAATGATTGGCGGTAGTATGAGTAACAGATAAGCAATTACAATGCACAATGTATGAAGGGGGAAAGATTAAAACTCTTCATATCACAAGAAGGAAATACAGATGCAATAATAATTATCTTAGGGCTTTCTGTTGTCCTTTTTTTCATGGCATGTAAGCATCTAATCCTTAACAATGAGTTCAAACAGAATGGAATGCCAGAACTACTGTAGAAATCATATAGATACTCTAGTCAAGCTAGACATGTTTTGTTTATTTTTTCAGTGGCTTATTGTGCCTTCCTTGTGAGGTCTTTAGGCAAAAGTGGCTTCAGGATTCAGAGTAGTGTGAACAGTTTAATGAACTGGTGAAAGGAAAGGATGCCCATAAAATGGCAAATGGGATTTTTTGAGCTCCCAAACACACTTGGAGTTTGTTCCTTGCTCTTCTGCTGCTGCATATAGTATTAGTGGAAATCTTACTCTAATTCTTTCATTCAGGGGCATCCTGAATGTGTTTTTGTGTGTGTTAAAAAAGTCATGATGATTGAAGTCCCACCCCCTTTATGTGCAGGGCTTTGATTATGCAATTGTGGTCACCCTCTTTACTTGATGTTGTAATGGACAGAAGGAATAACCGTGAGGAACAGGAGGAAGAGCCACAACCAAGGCAACAGTCAGATAAAAGAAATCTGAGTCCGGGGAAGAAATATAGTTTGAGAAAATTTCTCAGACATGATCCACGCTAGTTCTCACAAAGATAAAGGGAGGGAGGGGGAAAGCATATTCAGATTGCAAGTTTCTGTTACTGTAACCTTATAATAAAAGTATTATTAGCATTCATAAGTTTGGTTTCCTAGTCTGGTCTACCTTGAAGTGCTGACAGAGATTGTTTATGATCACAGGGAAGAAGGTATAATATATTTTTTCTCATAGCTTATGTATTAGAGCACAGCTTTCCAAACTGTGTGTCGCGACACTTTAGTGTGTCGCAACACACAGTCTGGTGTGTCGCCACACAACCCGGAAGTGGCAGCGGGGGTGTGAATGGTGGCGGCAGCAGCGGCATGCCATCAGCGCTTCCGCATTTTAGCGGAGGCCGCCGCTGCTGCCGCCGCTTCCATGCACACACCCGCCCCTGCGCACCCCCCCGCACCCCCGCCATGCACGCCCCCGCCCCCGCGCGCACCACCGCGCCGCCGCCACTGCCGCCGTTCGTGTGTCGCCAACGGCGGCACTTTAGAAAGCACTGTATTAGAGCGTAGCTTTCCAAACTGTGTGTCGTGACACATTACTGTGTCGCCGGCAGGATCTGGGTGTGTTGCCAGATGACCCGGAAGCACTGATTGGGGAGGAACCAGAAGAAGAGGCACCCCTGCCAATCAGCGCACGCCAAAGGAGGGCAGAGAGGCGGGCTGAGCAGCGCAGATGCCTGCCACCGCCACAAGAGTCCCCTTTGGAGTCCTGCTGAGCCCTTGCCGCACCGCCAGAAAGCGCCACTGACTTGCCTCTCCGCCCCGCAATGAGGCAGGCCCGCTTGAGGTCAGGGGCAGCTGGCCAAGCGCGGGTTTGGCATGAGCGGTTCACGTGACGCTGCGCAGGCAGAAGCCTCTCCGCTGGGCAATGTGTTTGGCCGGCCAGAGGCTGCGCTTCTCACCCCCCGGGATGCAGCTGGAGCGCGCGGGGCACCTGGGACTCCCGGTCCGCCACCTCCCTCACCCAGCAAATGCTGCAGAACAGCCCTGGAATAACTTTAGAAGTAATTGGGTTTTCCTCCCAGGTTCGCGTTTACCGAATGATTACTTTGCATATCCAGATATTTATGGGGGGAGGGGACGGTTCCTGGTCCTGGGGTGCTGTGAGAAGAAGCTGTGCCCCTCAAAGAACACCTGGGGCTTTGGGACGTTTGCAAAAGTCCCGGATCCGAAGCCCCTGAAGGAGGGAGAGAGGCGCTCCCCAAGACGCCCTTTCAAAACTTAATTCCGTGCAGCCAGCAGGACGCCAAGGGAAGGAATGGTGATTAAAGCATTTGCCCAGTGAAGGAGGCAGCAGACCGGGATCCCCAGGTGCTCCGCACCTCCAGCTGCATCCTGGGGGGCGAGAGGCGCAGCCTCTGGCTGGCCAAAC
Source organism: Charina bottae (assembly GCA_023362775.1). NCBI lineage: Eukaryota > Metazoa > Chordata > Lepidosauria > Squamata > Charinaidae > Charina > Charina bottae. The sequence continues at coordinate 163,745,046 of JALMGJ010000003.1, read as the reverse complement.
ACATTACCCAGCGGAGAGGCTTCTGCCCGAGCGGTGTCGCGTGAGCCCCTGAACCCAAATCAGTCAACATCGAACCTTCTTTTCCATTTCAGGAGCAGCAGGCAGGTGAAGCTAAATTGCAACAACAGGCTTTAATCGCCATTCCTTCCCTTGGCGTCCTGCTGGCTGCACAGAATTGAGTTTTGAAAGGGCGTCTTGGGGAGCGCCTGTCTCCCTCCTTCAGGGGCTTCAGATCCGGGACTTTTGCAAATGTCCCGAAGCCCCAGGTGTTCTTTGTGGGGCACTGCTTCTTCTCACAGCACCCCAGGACCAGGAACCGTCCCCTCCCCCCCTAAATATTATTTGGATATGCAAGGCAATAGTTCGGTAAACGCAGGGCAGGGTTTTCAGGTGGGAGCCAATCGCGTGGGACGGGGGGCGGGGTTTTCAGGTAGGAGCCAATCGCGTGTGCCGGGGGTGGGGTTTTCTGGTGGGAGCCAATTGCATGGGCTGGGGGAGGGGTTTGCAGGTGGGAGTCAATCGCATGGGCCGGGGGACGGGGAGCCCTATTATTACTGTGTCGCAAAATGATGCATGTCTAAAAGGTGTGTCACCAACATGAAAAGTTTGGAAAGCTCTGTATTAGAGAGAAAGGGGGTTTGGGGTCTTTCATTCAGTGTTCTTCCTATGACCACATTCCAGATCCTCCTCCTGCCCTTTGGGACATCTGTGGGGAAATAAAAAGGCCTGTGTATTTAGAAGCCTCAAACATTAGCAGGGTTGCTACTTACATGGAAACATATGTGCACACAGTTGTCCATGCATAAGTTCTCTTCCTGCATGTATCATTTCAGTGATGTTGGCAGGAAGTAGGATATAACCAGAGTTCTCACATGGTAAGAACTCCAATTTCTGAATTTTTGAACAGGGTGTTCTTTATAAGAAGGGTAGCATAATTAGGCTGCTGCAGCCGCCCCCAAAAGCAAGCCCTTGGGCATTGTAAAAGCAAATTATTGTGGGATAAGGTAACAGGCCAAATTCATTAGATGCATAAATTCATCACTACAGCTTACTGTACACTGCCAGCTTTGAGGACAATGCAGGGCATAGATGAATGGATCCCATTGCCAATTAATAGTGTTGCATAGATACAGACAGACCAAGGGTTTACACAAGCAGACTAATGGCAGACAGTCATTTTTTTATGTGTGCTGATTTAATTATTTTCTGAATTTGCTGAAACTAAATTTCACAGTGTCAGCCCAATGCAGTATCTTCATCCTAGAATTGCTTGGGTCTGAATTTAGCAACAGCATTCATTCTATAGTCATATTTGACACAGGAACGATGTGGATCTTCTTCCTCTTCTTCTTCACCACCATCATCAGATTACTCTCTAATTTTATCACTCGACAGTAATAAAGAATATTGCAGTTTGTTCCATGAATAGACTGAAATCCATTTCAAATTTTGCATTTCTTTTGAAACAGTGGGAATTGCATTTATCTTTTTAAAGAATTTTGGCCTCGATCCACATATCCTTGCATGTGGATCTGTACATAATATTCAACAAGGCTTTACCAAAAGAGCTGTTGTATGCTTCCCCTGAGAAATCCCCAATAGAAGCCTGGCTGCCATGTTTTGATTACCTAGTTTCTGAGTTTTATGTAGTGCTTTTTGGTCTTAACTCTTTTTTGTAATGGTGAGCTTTTATTATTAATGCTTTGTTTTTATACTGTAAATTGCTACTGGCTGGTTTTACCTGGAGTGAGCAGGTTACAAATGTGTAAAATAAATGAATAATTGAGTAGTATATTGGTGTAAAGACCGCTATTTTGTTCTGTTGAATGCACAGCCATCTTATATTCAGAGATCTCAGGAGAAGAAATTTGCCCTTCATCTTAAGTGCATTTGGAATATATATTCAGGCCTAAAGACGTTCGCTGTTAGTTTATTCCGTTTTCCTATGAGTCTAACGTACTGATTTAACAGGATCTATGAGAAACATCATTTCAGAAGCTGCCTGTTCATCTATAGAAGCCATTCTGCTTACCTGAAACAGATTTCCACTGCTGTTGACTCTGGAAGGCTTGACTCTACCTGCATACTAATTTGCTGGGTATCTATTCAGAACCCCCAAAGCAGGCATTTGTGTCAGTTGCCATGGTGCTCTCACGCTGTTCCTCCCTCTCAACAGCTTCACTTATCAACATCTTCCTCTGTCCTCTATGCCCATTCATTCACCCAGAAAGTTCAGTAGTGGAACAATGCCTTGAGGAAGGGCTGAGGGAGGGCAAAGGCACGGGGTGAAGAGGTAAGGCATGTCCATAGATGTCTAAGGGAACTTGGTTCTGTGACCCAGTTGCGAATTACAAAACACAATCCACCTCACATTCATGCTGTGGTGCTTGAAAAGAGATTCACACATTCTTGTAGATATGCACATATACAAGCTCTCATGAAAACAGAACCAGGATGAGTGTGAGCCCCAGCTCTGGCTGGTTTCCAATCTGTTCAGTTGTATGAAAGAGCAAATAGAACATTAAAACGAAATGTAGCATGCCTATGTGGTTGAGGTGTCTCTCAAATGCACCAATTAACAGCCAAGCCTTCTCCTCCGACCGACACAAGCCCTGCTGTTTGTCTCTCTGTCAGTCTCTGTTAATTAGAATCTGTTTCCTTCTTCTCCACAGGACAGCTTTCCTGCTCGCTTTGGAGGCATCCATTTTGTGAACCAGCCGTGGTACATCCATGCCCTCTACACGCTAATCAAGCCCTTCCTCAAAGACAAGACACGGAAAAGGGTAATGAGAAAATGAAACAAGTCTGTGATGTTGCAAGCCTGCAAGTGATATAAGGGAATTTCTACTCTTCTCTACCTCTTCCTTTATCTCTTTGTGGTTTGCAACAAGGGATGAAGTCTCAGCTGGATTTTGTCAGCAGCCTAAATTTAATCACTATTTCAGCAAGAGAGAATTATTTTCAGATTCCAAGCCAGGTGTCAAAAAATCTTTCATCATATACACATGGAAAAGCAACTTTCTGTAAAATATAAAATTATATTTTTTTCAACCTGATGCCCTTTTAATGTCATGGACTACCATTCCTCACATTCCCTACCTGCAATAGATCTGGAAGACATCCAGGTCACAATAGGCTGCTAAACACATAGAGATAACATAGATACAGTAGATAGCATCTCAGGGCTATGTTAGAAAAGAACTGGCAACATTCCAAAAAAAGCTTTCTTTTCCATATATTTTAATCTTGGGAGAAATCTTTCATTTTGCTGTTTAGCACACTGTCTTTCATGTAATTGGATGAGAACAAAATCACTGATGACAATTAAATAATTCAAACTTCAAATGCTACTATAAAAGAAAAGAACTTGGGATACTGATTTTTGTCATGCATACATACATACCCATCAACTTTTCTTTTTCTGAGATATGCAATATTATGCTAAGTAAAAAATAAGTAAGAAACTAAGAAATAGTAAGCAAGAGTTATTAAAGTTGTAAAAGCTATTAAAGACATGAAATGAGGAAAGACATCTAAATCTCTTTTATTTTATAATACAAAAAAGCTATATACTTTTGTATGCAAATGATGACATGATAATTTGAATGATTTATTGAAATGTTATATAGATTGTATGATGCAATGAGGAATTTGGATCTGAAAATTAATATGCCAGAGATCAAACAAGCAAAATTTGAAAAGCAAAATGAACAATTGCAAGTTATATAAAAAGGTAAAGGTACATTTGTGCAGTCGTGTCCGACTCTAGGGGCCGGTGCTCATCTCCGTTTGTTAGCCAAAGAGCCAGTGTTGTCTGAAGACGCTTCCACGGTCATGTGGCCACATGACACGCGCGGAACGCTGTTACCTACCCACTGAAGTGGTACCTATTCATCTACTTGCATTTGCATGCTTTTGAATTGCTAGGTTGGCAAGAGCTGGAGCTAGTGCGGGAGCTCACTCCATCACGCGGGACTAGGGATTCGAACCTCCGAACTTGCAATCTTCCGATCGACAAGCCTGGCGTCTTACTCACTGAGCCACCACGCCCCCTTGCAAGTTATATATACATGTTGAAAAAAACGTTCTACCAAGAGACAAAAATTCATCTACTTGAATCTAGTTTTTCAACATGCAAGTTATATATACATGTTGAAAAACTGGATTCAAGTAGATAAATTTTTGTCTCTTGGTAGAACGTTTACTAATAATGGAAAAACGGATAAAGAAATTTCAAGAAGTGCAAATGCAGTTTGAAAGTCAGTTTTATGAACCAGCCTTGGTACATCCATATGTGGAATGACTGTAGTAAGAAGTGAAAGTGTGGAAGTCAGAGTTGGATATGCCAGGAGAAACAGTGGAATGCAGTGTGAGTGGATTATTAAGAAGTATATGTGTTAAACAAGGATAGGATCAAGAATGAATGGGTGTTGAATGAATGTGGATTGAAGAAAAAAACAGTGACCAGTACGAAAGATGCTGTACTGGTTTGCTCAAATAGAAAAAATGAATCAAGGTCGAATTGCAAAACCAATATATGAAGGCAGAATAAATGGGTTGAAAGGAAGGGCAACTCCAGAAAAATTGTGGTTGGATGGAGTTGAGGATATCCTCAAAAAGAGAAAGATAAGATGTTTAAGGAAAAATAAGACCATGAATGAAGCAGAGTATGGACATGATAAAGGCAAGGAAGGGTTGTCTGAAGGGGCAGGAAGGTATAGCAAATGATGCTGATGTAAACTAGGTTTATTTAGATTTCCCTTTCTTTTATCTTCTGCCTATTTCTTTTTTATCTCTACTATTTTTAATTCTTTTTCTGCACTTTGCATCATGTTGTTTTACCCTGGCAGGAAAAAGCATAATGGAGATGTATTTATGTATGTATGAATGTATGATTCATTCATATGTATGATTAAAAAAAAGACACTTGTAAATGCAATTCTTCTAATGGATAGAATTCTGACAGCAGTCTATTTGATTGATAGTGTGCCCCTATTTGCTTGATCAAATCTTTTAAGTGATTATAATAAATTGAGGGGCATTGGGAGCAAGAACTAGCATACTGCAATTTTAGATACACTTCCATGGAAATAAGCTTTGCTGAGTTTAATAAGACTTATACCAGCCTAGACATGGGTAGGATTGCACTATTTGTTAGGGTTTTTTAAATGTAGAGTCCACTCATCCATAATGAGCCAAGGGTCTTTCAATAAGAAAACATTTCTGCCAAGAGTCTTTCAATAAGAAAACATTTCTGTAAATTTTATATCTAAAATCTTATAAAGACATCCATTAGAAATTATATTAGATGTGAGAAATACAGCTAAATTCAATGTGATAATTTTTTAACCCTACTATGAGGGCAATAAAGGTGAGTGTGCTGATTTCTTGCTAACTCTGGCATTATGTTTTGCAATCTCTGGTTACAGTTTGATTGCAGGACATGGGAGTTCATGGGAGGACAAGGAAGGCAAATGACAAAAGTGCATTGTGATATCATGATGCAAACCCCATGACCTAGTTCCTGCATCACACATCAGAATGCAGGTAGGTAAGGGTGAAATGTACATCATGATATTACCATGTGTATATTGCCATTTGGAGATAATCTTGGTTTCCTGTGGACATTTCTGTTGTAGGAGCACATAGTTGCTCAGAGGTTTGGACATTCTTAGCAAAGTTCTTTAGGAATCTTAGCTGAAGAATCTTGGTTTCAGGTGACATTGCTCATGCCCAGTGCATTCTGTGCCAATACCAATGGTTTCTCAGCCTCTTTGTCCATGTTCTTGACGTACCCCAGTCATGGTAGAAGAACTTCAAAGGTCAAAGTCAGTGGCTTGGAATGGAATGGAAACTCCAGAATCATTGCTCCTTATCACTTGATTTTCTCACCCATGTTTGTACAGTTTATATTTTCATTACCATTTGTATACTCAATAATCTAATTCAGAATTACTTTATTGGAGTTGTTATCCAATCCCTGCTTTAAGGCTGAAAGCTTTCTTAGACATGTGCAAAACAAAACAAAAAAATGAGATCACCACATTCTAATAATATAGTAATACAATAAGATGATGACTATGGATAAAAATATCTTTTTAAAAAAAGAGAGAGACAGAACAAAAACAAAAAGAATACTAAAACAAGCAGGTAGCAAAGCAGGAATACAATTAACTAGTTCTCAGTTTCCTGATATATGACTTGTTGTTAGTTGGAGCTGAAGTCCAACACATCTGGGAAAGGCTGAAATACATGAAAAGGTTGGGGAAGAGAGGATTGATTTTACATGGAGCTTGAAGGTCAACAAGGTGGGCATAATGGCTGGACTCTGTTTTCATTCATCACCTGTCTAACTTCACAAGGCAAAGCTCTTGATGAAGGTGTGAAAAAGAAATCCACGTCCATGTAGGGATTTATATTTTGAGACCAAAACTTGAATTGTGCCTGCAAACAAATCAGAAGGCAATGAAAACAACGACAGGCTGGCTGAATTCCAACAGGTCAATGGCTATTTTACCATAAAGCAGTAGAGTTTTCTGAGCATCATTCAAAGGCAGGTTTTATGTAAAGTTCCACTCAACTCCACTGTTCTTGCTCTATAGTTATGTAAAAAGGTAAAGGTAAAGGTTCTCCCCGCACATTTGTGCAGTCGTCTCCGACTCTAGGGGCCGGTGCTCATCTCCGTTTGTTAGCTGAAGAGCCAGCATTGTCCGAAGACGCTTCTGCGGTCATGTGGCCGGCATGATGCGTGCAGAACGCTGTTACCTTCCCACCGAAGTGGTACCTATTCATCTACTTGGATTTGCATGCTTTCAAATTGCTAGGTTGGCAAGAGCTGGGTCGAGTGCGGCAGCTCACTCCGTCATGCGGGGCTAGGGATTTGAACCTCCGAACGTGCGATCTTCCGATCAACAAGCCTGGCGTCTTAACCACTGAGCCACCACCTTTTTCTTATTTTTACAAAAATCTTGATTATTGGAATGGCTATGAAAAATTGAGCACAAGCAAACTAACAACACCGTAATATCTGCTTTGTTTTTAAAAAGATCTTTCTTCATGGAAACAACCTTAACAGCCTTCACCAGCTTATACATCCTGACTGCTTACCCTCAGAGTTTGGAGGGACTCTTCCTCCCTACGACATGGGCACGTGGGCTCGGACATTACTCGGGCCAGACTACAGCGATGAGAATGAATACACTCACACATCCTACAACACCATGCATGTGAAGCATTCGTGTTCCACCCTAGAGAGGGAATGCTCTCCAAAACTCATGAAGAGGTAAGATCAAAGAAAAAGGTTCTAATCCAGAAGAATTTTGTTTGTTTTCTCTCTTTAGATAAAGGAATAGGAAGTATATCTGGGCTGCAAAACTTGAAATGACCATGAGGAGCAGGAAAGAGATGCAGAAAACTTTGCCATCTAGTGGTTTTCTAGATTTTTGCAGCCCAGATAGGAAAGACCTTGGAAATAATACTAAGGGGTTCTCATTCTGAAGACAGCTATAACATTGGGAATCCTATTTCATGCAGCATAAAAAGCAGTATGCATGATTATCACTTTCCTGGATTTTATTAATGATAACTGATCTCTCTGAGTTTATTCTCTATCACTTTCTATCTCTTTCAACACCAGTGGTGTATCAAGGGGGGTGGGGAGCATGGTCAACCCTGTGTGTAGGCAATAAGCAGGGTGCTGGAAAATATACAAGGAGGCTAGCGGCAGATGTGGAGTCAGGTCGCTGCTGCCTGCATGCTGATCAGCTGTTTGGCAATCGGTGACAGTGCAGCAGCTACAGAGGTAGCTTCAAGTGCCTTCAGGTCAGTTTTGACTCCTGGTGACTGCCCCTGCAGTTTTCTTGGCAGCATTTTTCAGAACACACTTGCCATTTATTTCTTCCTACGGCTAAGAGAAGTGACTGGCTCAAGACTAATCAGCTGACTTTGTAGCTAAGGTAGGACTAGAACTCATGGTCTCCTGGTTCTAGCCTGGTACCTTAACCATTACACCAAAGTGGCTCTCAGCAATAAAGGAAGGGAATGTTTTAAAAATGATGCACTCCGGGTGTCAGATATACTAGGTACACTAATGCTTATCATGGTGTCATGTTGCTTGTTATAACAAGTAATTTGGGTGCCTTCTGATCACACCAAGCAGGGTTGAAAGGAATCTCTTTATCATGGAGGCAGTAGAGTAAAACTCTGAAAATATCATTGCTCTGAAAATTAAAAAGTTAAATCTACACACATACCACCCCAAACCACCTCAGCTTTTAAGGACAGTTATACATGGCTGATAACATCTGGATACCTGGACAAATTCTAGAGCAGATCATAGCATAATTGATCTTCAAGCAGGCTGAAAGCAATGTGCTAATTATCAAAAGCTACATAGTCATCTTAAGAACAAGTCTTGTGATACTAAACATATCTCATTTTTATTTCACAACTTCCTTAATCAATTTTGAAAATGCTATAGACACAATATATCTTGATTTCAGTAAATATGTGTTATGTGGGTTATTGATCCTGGCAATATTTTGATGTATTTGATTTTTTTTAATGGTTGATACATTTGTTTAGCTTGTTAGCTGCCCAGCATCACTCAGCAAATAGGCAGCCATATAAATCAATCAATCAATCAATCAGTCAATCAAATAAATATATAAATATCCTATGCGACTTTGATTAGTGATCTAGTTAAGCGTGGGCTGCATTGTATGGCAATTAAAAGGATTAACAGCTCCTCATTAGATAGGGTACTGAGTGGATTGCCACAAGATTTAGTTCTGGTCCCTGTTTTTGTTGTTTATTCGTTCAGTCGTTTCCGACTCTTCGTGACCTCATGGACCAGTCCACGCCAGAGCTTTCTGTCGGCCGTCACCATCCCCAGCTCCCCAATGGTTGAGTCCGTCACCTCCAGAATACCATCCATCCATCTTGCCCTTGTTATGCCCCTCTTCCTTTTGCCTTCCACTTTCCCTAGCATCAGCTTCTTCTCCAGGGTATCCTGTCTTCTCATTATGTGGCCAAAGTACTTCAGTTTTGCCTTTAATATCATTCCCTCAAGTGAGCAGTCTGGCCTGATTTCCTGGAGTATGGACTGGTTTGATCTTCTTGCAGTCCAAGGCACTCTCAGAATTTTCCTCCAACACCACAGTTCAAAAGCATCTATCTTCCTTCGCTCAGCCTTCCTTATGGTCCAGCTCTCGCAGCCATAGGTTACTACAGGGAATACCATTGCTTTAACTATGCGGACCTTTGTTGTCAATGTGATGTCTCTGCTCTTAACTATTTTATCAAGATTTGCCATTGCTCTCCTCCCAAGAAGTAGACGTCTTCTGATTTCCTGGCTGCAGTCAGCGTCTGCAGTAATCTTTGCGCCTAGAAATACAAAGTCTGTCACTGCCTCCACTTTTTCTCCCTCTATTTGCCAGTCATCAATCAAGCTCGTTGCCATAATCTTGGTTTTTTTGAGGTTTAACTGCAACCCAGCTTTTGCACTTTCTTCTTTCACCTTCGTCATAAGGCTCCTCAACTCCTCCTCGCTTTCAGCCATCAAAGTGGTATCATCTGCATATCTGAGATTGTTAATGTTTCTTCCAGCGATTTTAACTCCAGCCTTGGATTCCTCAAGCCCAGCATGTCGCATGATGTGTTCTGCGTACAGGTTGAATAGGTAGGGTGAGAGTATACAACCCTGCCGTACTCCTTTCCCAATCTTAAACCAGTCTGTTGTTCCGTGCTCTGTTCTTACCGTTGCTACTTGGTCGTTATACAGATTCCTCAGGAGGCAGACAAGGTGACTTGGTATCCCCATACCACCAAGAACTTGCCACAATTTGTTATGATCCACACAGTCAAAGGCTTTAGAATAGTCAATAAAACAGAAATAGATGTTTTTCTGAAATTCCCTGGCTTTCTCCATTATCCAGCGGATATTGGCAATTTGGTCTCTAGTTCCTCTGCCTTTTCTAAACCCAGCTTGTACATCTGGCAATTCTCGCTCCATGAATTGCTGGAGTCTACCTTGCAAGATCTTGAGCATTACCTTACTGGCATGTGAAATAAGTGCCACTGTTCGATAGTTTGAACATTCTTTAGTGCTTCCCTTTTTTGGTATGGGGATATAAGTTGATTTTTTCCAATCTGATGGCCATTCTTGTGTTTTCCAAATTTGCTGGCATATGGCATGCATCACCTTGACAGCATCATCTTGCAAGATTTTAAACAGTTCAGCTGGGATACCGTCGTCTCCTGCTGCCTTGTTATTAGCAATGCTTCTTAAGGCCCATTCAACCTCACTCTTCAGGATGTCTGGCTCTAACTCACTGACCACACCGTCAAAGCTATCTCCAATATTATTATCCTTCCTATACAGATCTTCCGTATATTCTTGCCACCTCTTCTTGATCTCTTCTGCTTCTGTTAGGTCCTTACCATCTTTGTTTTTGATCATACCCATTTTTGCCTGGAATTTACCTCCGATGTTTCTAATTTTCTGGAAGAGGTCTCTTGTCCTTCCTATTCTATTGTCTTCTTCCACTTCTGCACATTGCTTGTTTAAAAATAATTCCTTATCTCTTCTGGCTAACCTCTGGAATTTTGCATTTAATTGGGCATATCTCCCCCTGTCACTGTTGCCTTTTGCTTTCCTTCTTTCTTGGGCTACTTCCAGTGTCTCAGCAGACAGCCATCTTGCCTTCTTGGTTTTCTTTTTCTTTGGGATGTTTTTTGTTGCCGCCTCCTGAACAATGTTGCGAACTTCTGTCCATAGTTCTTCCGGGACCCTATCTACTAAATCTAGTCCCTTAAATCTATTCTTCACCTCCACTGCATATTCCTTAGGAATATTAGTGAGCTCATATCTAACTGATCTGTGGGTCTTCCCTATTCTCTTTAGTCTGATTCTAAATTTTGCAATAAGAAGTTCGTGATCTGAACTACAGTCAGCTCCAGGTCTTGTTTTTACCGACTGTATAGATGTCCGCCACCTTTGGCTGCAAAGGATGTAGTCAATCTGATTTCGGTGTTGACCATCTGGTGAAGTCCATGTATAAAGTCGTCTTTTAGGTTGTTGGAAGAGAGTGTTTGTTATGCACAGTGAGTTGTCTTGGCAAAATTCTATCAGCCTATGTCCTGCTTCATTTTGTTCTCCCAGACCATGCTTGCCTGTAATTCCAGGTGTCGTCTGACTACCCACCTTAGCATTCCAGTCTCCTGTAATGAAAATAACATCTCTTTTTGGTGTATTATCCAGTAGGTGCTGCAGATCCTCATAGAACTGATCTACGTCTGCTTCTTCAGCATCTGTGGTTGGGGCGTATATTTGGATCACTGTGATGTTAAATGGCTTACCCTGAATTCGAATTGAGATCATTCTATCGTTTTTTGGATTGTATCCAAGCACTGCTTTAGCCACTTTATTATTAATTATGAAGGCTACTCCATTTCTTCTGTGGTCCTCTTGTCCACAGTAGTAGATCTGGTGGTCATCTGATGTGAAGTGGCCCATCCCAGTCCATTTCAGTTCACTGACACCTAAAATGTCTATATTTAATCTTGACATCTCACCAATAACCACATCCAATTTGCCCTGGCTCATAGATCTTACATTCCAGGTTCCTATGGTGTGTTGATCTTTAGAACATCGGATTCGTCGTTCACCACCAGCACCGTCGGCCGCTAGCCGTCCTTTCGGCTTTGAGCTAGCTGCGTCATCACATCTGGGGCTAGTTGAACGTATCCTCTGTTCCTCCCCAGTAGCATTTTGACCATCTTCCGACCTGGGAGTCCAATCTTCCGATGGTATACCGACATATCTTTGGTTGTACTGATCCATTTAGTTTTCATGGCAAGAATACTGGGGTGGGTTGCCATTACCTTCCCCAGGGATCGTATTTAGTCTGACCTCTCTGCCACGACCTTCCCGTCTTGGGTGTCCCTTCACGGTTTAGCTCATGGTTTCACTGAGGTGCTCAAGCTCCAGCACCACGACAAGGTAACGATCTCCTTTGCTGGTCCCTGTACTCATCAACATTTTTATTATGGACTTGGATGACTCATTTTAATTAATAATTTTAAATGAATACTTATTAAATTTGCAGATGATACAAAATTGGGTGAGCTAATATCCCAGAAGACAGACATAAAATTCAAAATGATTTTTATAATTTTGAAATGTGGGCTGAAATGTAAAGAATGACAATTCACAGACACAAATGCAAAATTATTTACTTAGGAAACAAGAATCAGAGGCACATATAAAAAGGGGTGGGTTGGAAATAGTATGTATGAAAAAGGTCTTGTAATAGTTGTTGATTACAAACTAAAATATAAGTCAGTAGTGTGATGTGCTGCCAAAAAAGGGACAAACGTAATTTTAGGCTTCATCAGCAGATATATAATTTCCAGATTGTGGGAAGTGACCAGAGTACATCTTGAACACTGTTTAAGAAGGAATCAGAAAAACTGGAACAGATTCAGAAACAGCACTGAGGATGACTAGGGGGACTTAAAAACTATGTCAGAAGATTGAAGGAATTTGGAATGTTTAGTCTTACAAAAAGAAAACTGATGGGGGAATATGATAGCACTCTTCAAATGAATATGATTTATTCTGTGACTTCACAGAGAAGAAAGTCAAGAGCTGTTTTTCATTATTTCAAAGACACAGATTAATGGATTTAAGCATTGGCATTGCCTATTCAGCACCTCCTGACCACAAGGGGGCAGTTGGGTATAGATAGACAGTTAAGGATTTACCCTGGGACCCTTCTTGATCTCTTCTGTCTAAGAGAGTGTTCATCTCTGATCACCTTCTTCCTACTTCTTTCTTCCAAGGAACACATGTACATATCACATGCTTTTTTGCATCTGCTGGTGGTAAGATGTGGGCCTTGCCTATCTTTATAATGTATTTCCTGTAAATAAATATTTCTGTTATAAAAACTGCTTACCTTGCTCAGATCAGATTCCTGCTTTCAAGAACACTCACATGCACATACAGAACACTGACCTCCAACATTAGCTTACAGTAAGGCAGATTCCATATCTTTACTGAAGGAATGCAATCATTGTTAGCTTACAAAGTAGTCTTTACCATAGAGATCCTAAGTTTCGTATAATAACGTGAGCATGCTTCGGTCCAAACTCGACTTTGGAGAGGTTATCTGTTGGTTTTAGCTATCTCCAGTATAATGATGATGCCCAATTGCATATTGCCACCCTGGGTTGGGCCAGTGATGCTGTGGAGGTCTTCTCACACTGTCTGGAGACTGTGAGGGTTTGGATGGAATATAACAGCTGGAGTTGATCCCAAGCAAGATGAAATTGCTATTATTGGTCTGCTTCAGAGTTGTTTCTCAAGCAAGAGAGACTGCCTCTTAGGAAACGGGCTTATCTGGACTCACAGTTGCTTCCATATGGACAGGTAGAAACCATGGCCAGCAGACCTTTGCCTAGCTCTGGCTGGTGCATCAATTGCAAACCCATTTGGAATGCAAGGATATGCAATTCACGTCCCTATCACTACCCATTTGGACTAGTGCAATACAATCTACAGGGGGCTGCTTTTGAAAACCACTCAGAAACTACCATTGGCACTAAATGTGGTAGCCACCAGAAACAAATAGCATTTGTGCTGTGGGCCCTGCATTGGCTACCAAGAGGTTTCTGGGTGCAGTTCAAAGTGTTGGTGTTGACTTATACAGCCCTATACTGTATGGCTTGGCACCAAGGTACTTGCAAGACTGCCTCTTCCAACCAGAACCAAACCATTCTGTACAATCATCCTGGGAGAAACTATTGCTTTCCCTCGTTTTCATGAACTGACAGGAGCCATGGCCAGAATGTTGTTGTTGTTGTTGTTACAGCTCCAGTCCTTTGGATTAGCTTTTATGCAGAAATCACGCTTGCCAGTGATTCAGGCAGTGGACTGGCACAGGGGAGGGCCAGGTTCTAGTCTACCAATTATTTAGCTGCAGAATTAATGGGACTTAATTCTGAATAAGTATACATAGCGTTGTGCTCTTACTATTACATTTTTTTTCACTAATATCTATAGCAGTATAACTCTAAGAAATACAAAATAAACACACAGACATTTCTCATGTTCAGTTCTTCTTTTTCCCCACACATAATAATCAGTACAGTACAAAGCATTATAGCCATTATCTATTCGGTGATAGAGGATAGAGATAGCACTTTAGATGCTAAATTCTGAATTATTTTTGAGTGGTGTGCTGGCAGATACACTCCAAAGAGTAGTGGAGCTGGGACGAAACTGAAATTCAGTTTGATTTCATTCTTATTTTAATTAATATTATGTATAAATCAATATTTTCCCCTTCCGTGAAATCAGAATATCAATTTGGTAACAACTTTTGGAGATACCAAGGCTTTGTGAGACTACATTGTACCCTGAGAATTTCAGGTTATTCACCTCTGCTGGTCCTGTCCTCATAATGTTGGTGAATAAAAATGTACATTGGAATGAATCCTAAATCACAGAAGTACAGATTTAGAAGCAGGGGTGTCTTCTGGGAGGGGAGTCAAAAAGTCAAGATGGTGGCCACAACCATGTGAAAGAGGTAGAGCTTTCATCAGATCACTTTTTTGATCCCCTTGTGGACATCACCGTTTAGAAGGGCACTTTAAAACTGTTAAGCCTGGGAGGATCCCATAGATAAAATGGCTAAACAAATACAATTTTTTTTTCTGTTGGAAAATACTTTCTGCATTTTGATTCTTTTAAAAAGATTTCTTCCATCTCTAGAAATGTACGCTAGTTACTATGACAACTTAATTGTCCTCTGTGTGTGCTGCCTACACTGCAAGAGAAAGAAGTATAGGCAAGAGAAGCTATAGTATGTACCTCAGAAAGATGAAAACCCTGCCATGAAAGTCATGCCAGATCAATTGCAGATCTCTGAATGACATTAAGGAAAATTACCAAGGAAGGATAGGAGCACTGAAAGATCATCAAATCAAACTTGCAAAGATGGATTTTGGAAAAGCAAAAAGAAACCCTCCAAGAATCATAAAAAAATGATAAATACCTCTTTGAGATTGGCAATATTTTTCAATACCCCCCTCCCCTCCAATTTTTTGCCCCAATTTCAAAAACTGTTTCAAAAGAAGAGGAAATAGGGCAAACATATGATTCTACTATTATGCTGGAGAATATTACATCTATAAACTTCTCCTTTTTACAGCTCAATATGCATTGTGATATTTATCACTACTACTGCAATAATAGCTGGCATGGTTCAATGTGTGCTCCCTTCAAATGGTATGAAGGCTCTATGTGGAGTCTTCCAGTGAAGTATGAAGCAGGTAGGCACCAAAAGAGGGCTTTTTCATGAATGGCCCCCAATTATGCAACTCTTTTGCATACTCATGTCGGAAATATATGGTCACAGCTTGTTGGAGTATTTAAGATGCTTGTTTAGATCTTCTCTCTCTCTCTCAAAATGACCACAAGTCTTTGTGGATTTCTCCTTCTAAAGGAAGCCTAATGTATGTAGCTTGAATCATGTCAACTGGATTTCTATTTTCTCAGTGGAAACGTTTCGCTCCTTATCCAAGGAGCTTCTTCAGTCTGAGCAAAGTTGGTAAGGGAATCCTAAATATGTTTCTAGGTAGCTGTGTGACCTTACACCTGGGGCTAGGTCATGGTTATATTGATATGTTATTTTAAGTCCTTTTATCATCTAAAGGAGGACTTAAAATAACATCTCAAATAACCATGACCTAGCCACAGGTGCAAGGTCACACAGCTACCTAGAAACATATTTAGGATTCCCTTACCAACTTTGCTCAGACTGAAGAAGCTCCTTGGAGAAGGAGCGAAACGTTTCCACTGAGAAAATAGAAATCCAGTTGACATGATTCAAGCTACAGACAATTCCACCTGGATGACTGAGAACCTTCATAGACATGAAGCCTAATGTAGGTAAATATTGTCCCTGAAATCTCTCATGGTTCAGACAAGTGACACCATAAACATGTATGTAGGCTGGAATTTGTCCTGCTCAACTGAGACTTCGAAGAGTATGGCCAGTGAAGGGGTGCACTTTATGCTCAGTTTCTGATCTTCCATGCTAATGAAGAAGGTCTGAAGGGGCAATGGTCTGATTCAGGTTTGCTTGAACAGCAACAGCAATCCAGATAAAGTATACTTTTTTCTCAAAATAGTGATTATCAAGAACCAAGCAGGTGCAGACACGGGGGATGGAACTTGACCAAAAACCCTTTGAGTCCCACATAGCACGAAAAGGTTTAGATTCAATCTTCTCTACTTCAGTGAATAACTACTGTATCTATAATATAACAAACCATTTTTGAACTGTAGACCAGAAAAATGAAATGTAAAATTTCAATGCTATAATGGGATGTTTGACCAGGAAATTTCAGTTTCGTCCCCTCTTTCTCTATAATGTGGATTATAAACTCTTTGGGAAGAGATGCATGGCATAAATCAACAGAGTCTTCTGGCACATTAAGACTAACATATCTGATATTGCATAAACTTTTGTGGATCACAGTCCACTTTGTCTCACCACTATGAGCCATGAAAGCCTATGCAATAATACATTTATTAGCCTTAAAATGCTCTTTGCTTTTTGTTGCAAAAGACTAGCATGGCTACTCCTCTAGAAAACATTAATATGTAAAATATTAATATGTACCAATTAGCTCATTCACAGCTATCAAAAATATCACGTTATATTATCAGTTTTTGACATATGCTATCTTCTTTAAGAGAGCCAGTTTGGTGTAGTGGTTAAGGCACCAGGCTATAAACCGGGAGACTGTGAGTTTAGTCCTGCCTTAGGCACAAAGCCAGCTGGGAGACCTTGGGCCAGTCACTTTCTCTCAGCCCTAGGAAGGAGGCAATGGCAAACCGCTTCTGAAAAACCTTGCCAAGAAAACTGCAGGGACTTGTCCAGGCAGTCTCCGAGAATCGGACACGATGGACGGATTTAAAAAAATCTTCTTTAAATAGTAAAAAAAACCTCATACACAAATGTCTTTCATTGTAGCCACA
Organism: Charina bottae; assembly: GCA_023362775.1. Classification (NCBI taxonomy): domain Eukaryota; kingdom Metazoa; phylum Chordata; class Lepidosauria; order Squamata; family Charinaidae; genus Charina; species Charina bottae. The sequence goes on along the minus strand of JALMGJ010000003.1, from coordinate 163,727,996 downwards.
CAAGTGTATCAATATTTGATAGATCAATAGTAGGCACCAATTTGTCCACTACATTTAGCAGTGGCTATCTAAGTTGCCTAGGTTTACAGCCATCTTTTGTACAGCTCCCTGGCCATCAGGGAGAGTGGTAACAGATTTTCCCCTCCTTGTCTTTCTAAGGTTCCACAGGTAATGCTATGGCTAACACTCAGACACCCACCCACCCAGGTATGTAATCAAAACAATAAAAAACTTAGAATGAAAGGAACCCATAACACAGAAGGAAATTTAAACACCTTCACAAGTTATCTACAAGAAAATCAATAGTCACAGATTGGAAGGGAACTCTTTTCCCCATTATTTTCTGCAGCAGGAATGAATCATTGGAAGACAATAGTCCAGAGGAATTGTATAATAGGTGAAGAATTAGAGGGAAATGAACAGATGGGAGGTGAGAGCCAAGTGAATAGAAGCTTTGCAATGTAGCCTGATTGATTGGTTGTAGTTTGAAAGGCGCAAAGCTCAACCAGAGGAGGAAACCCAGCAGGATGGTCATGGTTCCTTCCTCCCCCACACATTGGTTGTAGCAAATACGGCTGTTAAGAACACAGAAGTAGAATAATAGGATAGAAATAAAAAGCTGGGGAGTTGGAGTTTGTGGCTTTCACAGTGTTTTTATTAAATAGAGACTTACTTTAAAGCTGAGTTTGATTTGTTTAATATTTCAAGGAAACTTCTTCAATGCTTACAGATAAAAAGGAAGGCTATACTTCGAAGCTGTAATTATGCAAATTTATAAGGCTGCTCATCTTAATCAAATAACTCTGGGCAGCTAACAAGCACATAAAAAGCAATAGAAAAAATAGTAAAGATAACAGACAAACAATATCAATCAACCAGGGCAAAACCACAAACCAGGCTTTATTAACTGGCCCTAAGGATTGAGGGAAGAGCCAGGTTTTAAGGCCTTTCAAAAGGCCAACGGGGTTGAAGCCATCCAACCTTCAGAGGGAAGGCTGTTCCATGGCGCAGGTACCAGAACAGAGAAGGTTCCATAAGATGACACTGTTTCACAAAAGGGACCTGGAACATGCTCACCTTGCTGAACCAGGTGAGATGGAGAGAAACTACCAGAGGCAGGCAGTCTCTCAACTATCCTAGTTCTGTGCCATATAGGGCTTCACATTGGATAAACCACACATTGAATTGTACCCAGAAACTTACTGAAAGCCAGTGCAGCTCAATGGTGTTACGTGGGCATAACACTCTGTGCTACTACATTCTGGATCAGCTTCAGGTCTCCAAATGCCCTTCCAGGGCATCCCTATGTACAGTCCATTGCAGTAGTCCAACCAGGAAGTCACTAAGGCATGAATGACCATGAGCAGAACCTCTCAATCCAGGAACAGGTGCATCAGGTTCACAAGATGGATTTGTGCAAGGGCCCTCTTGGCCACAGCTGCCACCTGTTCCTCAAGCAGGAGCCCAGGAGGACCCTTAGATTGCATAACAATTCAGACTGTCAGAGTGGTACCCCATCCAGAGTTAATTATGGAAATTCTCCAGATCTGGGCGTCCCTAAAACCTACAGCTACTTAATCTTGCTAGAATTTTGCTAGAGCCTGTTCCTTGCCATCCAGATCCTCACAACCCAGAACAGAGATGTATAATTGAGTATCATCAGCATACTGATGATACTTAACTCTGTGCTGATGAGATAATCCATTGGATGGTCTCATCCAGCAGTTTTATGTAACTGTTAAGTAGGAGTTAGGAGAGTTGAGCCCTGAAGCACCCTACAAATCACGGCTTAGACTAGACCTCTCTTTCCCAACACTGACTGGAACTGGCCTCAGAGAAAGGAGGAGAACCACTAAGGAACTGTGACCCCACTCCCAACCCTGACCAGATCCATGGTCATAGTATTGAAAGTCATTGAGAGATCATGAAGGGCCAGGATGGAAACATCACCCCCATCCCTGGCCTGCAAGAAGTCATCCACAAGAGTGATCAATGCTGTCTCAGTGCTATCCTGAAAAGGATCCAGATAATCTGTTTCCTCCAGGATCCTTTGAAGATGTGAGCCTAAAAAGGGAAGATTGAAGACTGGATGAAAATTACCAAGAACTCTTAGATGCAGCAATGGCCTCTTGAGGAGAGGCAAGCTACCACTTACTACAAAGCAGGCTGCACCATACCCCTTCCCCTGCAAGGAGACATTCATTGCTATCTGCACCCAATGACATGTTGTCTCCCAGGAGGCCTTAACCAACCAGTTTGGATATGGGTATAAAGCACAGGTGGCAGGGCTCAAAGCCCCAAGGATCCTATCCACATTCCTCAGGACCAACAGGCTCAAACTCTCCCCAGATAATCGAGCAAGACCACGCCTCAGTCAATTCCATAGGACCTGCCCAGCCAGATTTCAGCTCCAAGCAATTTTATGCAACCAATGCTGAGACTAATTCTCATAGCAACCCTGCAGAGACTGTCCTGGCTCCTCTCTAAAGGAACCTTTTTATTTCCTTGAAATATCTACTGGAACCATTTTTAGAAATCAAGATGACATTGGAAATGGATGCTTTTCTAGAAGCATGCCAACTTCCCATGTCATTTTAACTTTTAAAAGTTTCCTATAATTAAAAAACAGACAGTTGGAATAGGAATATGAAGTTTGGTGGGAAACAACGGAAGTGCCCAAAGGCATCGTGTTTACCTAACCCTGGTCTAAACTGTTTAATTACAGACACCTTTACAAATTAAGCCATGGGTTTCCTACAACAATAATGCACCAGTGCTGTACAGTTATCATAGCGATGAAGATAGCGAATAAGGTTGGAGCAATAACACATCCCTGTTTAACGCCGGATTCCACTTTAAATGGATAGCTTTGAGAGCCATTGTTATCCAGGATTGTTGCCATCATGGAGTAGCCGCAAGATGTTCACAAATTTATCAGGGCATCCGATTTTCAGAAGGATGGTCCAGAGAGCAGTACGATTTACAGTATCAAAAGCTTTAGTCAGATCAATAAACGCCATGTACAGAGGGCAGTTTTGCTCCTTGCATTTTTCTTGAAGCTGTTGTGCAGTGAAGATCATATCCACTGTTCCCCTGGAAGGGCAGAAGCCATTTTGCGTTTCAGGGAGGATGTCTTCTGATATAGATAGGAGACGGTTTGCGATGATCTTTGCCAGGATTTTGCCTGCTGTGGCTAGAAGGGAGATGCCTCGATAGTTTCCACAGTCTGTTCTATCACCCTTTTTAAAGAGAGTGATAATTATGGCATCCCTAAAGTCTGCTGGAATCTCCTCCCTCATCCAGATTTTTTCGATGAGCTTATGAAGTTGTTGTGTAAGTTCAGGCCCGCCTTCTTTAAAGACTTCAGCAGGAATCCCATCAGGTCCACTAGCTTTGTTATTTTCCTCATCATGACCATCTCCCACCCGGAAACCTATGCCCTCATTGTGGGAGATTGTGCGGATCCAGAATTGGCCTTTACAGCCACTTACGGATCCACTGTTAAAATTTTACCCTTGGAAGACAATCTTACTCGGCTACGAGTGATCGCCAATGACATGACATGACAATGACATGAATGACAGTTATCAAAACACAAGAGCCAAGTTTGAATTGAGAACAACTTTTCTTGGTCCAAACTGTGAATAGTGATCTGGGAGGTAGGGGTGCCCCCACTTGCTGCAGTTTCATAGCTTAACTGCTCTCCATAAAGCACAACGCATAGCAGGAGCAGAATAGTCCTTTACGGGTTTCTAGATATTGTGGCTTTCCAGATGTCCATGAGCGACAAAGTCCAGTATCCCTCAACCTTTGGTCATGTTGGCTTGGCCTGCTGGGAATTGCTTATCCCAATCTGATTACAGATATGCCATTTTGACAGCAGCCTCCTTTCCTCAGAATCTCATTATGAAAATGACAGACAAAAACGAGTAGACCCATTTCAGTCCTTAAGGGAGCAGGTACAGTTCGGATTTTTTTTACTAGGTGTAATGTTAGCCACTTCTAGTATTACAGAAAGGTACTCCTAGACCAGCTATGCAGGAATGTGCAGAATCATATTGTCACAGATCTTGTTCTTTCTTTACCAATAAACTACCTTGCAATATTGCCCAGATTACTGCAATATGAAACTACTTTGGGTGACCCATAATGTACAAACTAATCATGGGAAATATAAATGTTTGCTCTTCATTCCCTGCCATTTTCCTAGTTGAGCCTAGGATTGGAATGTCTTTCTCTCAGGCTCAAATCTTTCTCTTGCAAATTAGCTTTGGAAAAGCAGTAGGTGCTTTCAATTCATTGCAAATGATCCAAGACTTAATCTGAGGGTTAGAAAGTTATAGAAAGCAAAGAAACCTCCCCCTTTTCTCTCACTGAAGAGGCCACTTGTCCTTGGAAAGAAAACAGCAATGTTTGCAACAAGCTGGAACTGATTTCTTATTCCCAAGATTGTTTTTATTAATAGTTTTAAGAAGACAGAGCATGGTAGCTTTACTATTTTTACCTGGTAGTGATGTTGAAGTAACTGCTGGTGATTATTTATGTGGAACATAATTTGTACTTTCTAAATTTAGCTAATACCTAAATGGCATTTAACATGAATGAATCACAATCCACCATTAATTCAAATCTGTGTGGTAAATCTCACAGCAATTTGGAACAGTGTTCAGATATTGCGACATACATTATTGGAAAACTGAAGTGGTGCATTTAAAACACCTTAGTACACAGACCTCTCACCTGCAATTGGCATTACTATAAAGCAATTCTTTGAAAGGAACAGATCCCCACCTCTCCAATGGAAAGTGCTAGTATTCCTTCCTACCTGAACTGAAACTGCCCAAGGGCAAAGTCTTAGAGTCCTCAGGATAGTTCCTGAACCTAATTGGATCCTAAGTACTTGTTTTTTCAGGAGTGAAAAGAAATACAATTGCTAGCTACCTCTGAAATAATACATGGATTTGGTTATCCAGAAAGACAATAACAATGAACAGTAGACATCCCTTTTAATTCCTAAGTAATATTTACTATTCTGCTTTTTTCAGGTCTCAATCAGTGGTGGAAACTGGAACATTAAAACACGAAGAACAGAGTGTGAATGAGAACACCCAGCCACTACTAGCTCTAGATTGAGATTGAAATCACTGCAAAATACAGCTGTATCCTCAGACTTCAGTGGCCCACGAACCTTTTAAAGCAAAAGACAGGTTTAATACACATTAATGTGCATTCAGCTTGAAAAATCAGGCTCTCCATCATTGTGGAGCAAGTAACGATTATCACCAGCCATGTGTTTATGTGTCCAAAGCTAGAGGCAAAAGTTTCCTTGTGGCCCAGAATAATAAGTGAACGAGTCTGATTGTAAAACAATTTTCCCTGTTTTAAAGAGTGCATTATATTAATAATGTCTGAAACACAGCAGTGATCAGTCACTGAAAGATGGATCCATTGAAATTCTCTTGTACTATTTAGGCAGAGATTTCCAGTTTTGTTTAAATAAAAATTAGAAGGTGTGCATGTCTGTGTATATACACATACATATGTATTTACACACCCACTTTAAAGATGTCTTGAGTTTAAATATTGCAGTAAGAAGCCTAACTTAGTTTGCAGCACAGAAATATCACCTCCAAAGTTTCTCCTAACCTGATTACCTCCCGTCATCACCAGCAGCATGACATCGATCACGTTTACCATGCATAATGGAAATTGCAATCTAATATTTTTGGAGGGCACCCAGCTGCGGAAGGCATGTGTGAAATACATGCAAATACAAGTAGGTGTCTTGAATGTCTTGGGAGATTAATATTCCAATTCAGGACCTTTCATTTAGGTCAATTGAGCTCAGTGGAATTACTTAACTATCTTTTCTCCTGCAATCAGTTAAAGATATAGCCAAGAAGGGCTTGACTGACTGCAAATATAGGTTATATTTGTAACAGAAAGGAAAAGCTTGGGATCAGTTATTTAATACACTCCCCTTAGAAAGAAAACTGGAACAAATAGCAAAATACAGAGTTCAAAAGCCAAAGAGCACGTTGCTATTCTAGACTTTGTTCTGCTTTGAGTCCCTTCCAATCCCTATAAAGAAATAAAAACAAACACTATTTTTTTTTACAAATCAGCTGTATCAACATTATTTTTGTTGTGATTTTATTTCTTCAAATACAGAAAACACTTTGGTTGCATATCACAATAGTAAATAACAGTATTTGGCAATCTTTAATCAGAGAACATTTAAGCCATATTCATAGAGAGGCTTACTCATTGTCTTAAGGGTGGCTATGCAACTCCTAGGTGGTGCTCCGAAGCAATGATGTTTTTCAGCAGTGGCCATATATGATGAACATATCCATATAGGATAAAATTTTTGTTGTTTATTCGTTCAGTCGCTTCCGACTCTTCGTGACTTCATGGACTAGCCCACGCCAGAGATTCCTGTCAGCCGTCGCCATCCCCAGCTCCCCCACGGTTGAGTTCGTCACCACCAGAATATCATCCATCCATCTTGTCCTTGGTCGGCCCCTCTTCCTTTTGCCTTCCACTTTCCCTAGCATCAGCTTCTTTTCCAGGATATCCTGTCTTCTCATTATGTGGCCAAAGTACTTCAGTTTTGCTTTTAATATCATTCCCTCAAGTGTAAAATTTTAGGGACATCTTTTAGGAACTGACTAATCTATTGTATAGTGCTAGAGCAGTTGCTTGTACATGTTGCTGCAGAGATAATATACTTTAGTCAACATTTCTATTGTCCCAGAGCTACGTAAGTGTGAAACTTACTCTCTTCTATGAAACCAGGAATGCTCAATCAATCCTTTCTTTCTTCTCAATGAAATACAGGGTCTCCATTCATAAAGGAAGCTTACTCTGGACTTCTGCTTGTCCTGGTCAAAAATTAATTTGTTTTCATTAGCCCTTTGCCATGGAACCAACAATGAAAACTGTTAATTACAGCCTAGCAAATGAGTTTTTAATCAATTTATGGTTTAGGGAAAATGTGCTGCACTTACCTTTTGCTAGGATTTTATACCCTCCAAAAACAATGACCAAATGCATTGTAAATTTCGAGAAAAGGCTGCAACAAGCATTAAAAACTTATCTAAAGATCTGTGTAATTTATTTTCATAATCAAAGAATATTTGGCTCCTGTTCCTTTTTCACTCGCCAGAATGTTTTTGCCTCCACTGAGTTTTGCACACTAATCAATTATATCCACTTATTTTCAGCTGTCCCTCACTTTTTTTCCTGCCAAATGGGTTAGGGTTAGAGCTATCGATCGATGTTTGACAGTTACCTCTGTAAATTTATGTACCCACTCCATAATCACAACAAGGATATTGCACCAAACGATTAAGCCTGTGGCAGACAAAACTTGTTGGACATGAGATTTTAACACTAATGGCGGGCAAAAAAAGGAAACAAAAGCCAAACGTGTTATCCGTGTGTTATAGATAAAATCCACAGACATCCAAGTTAGCTATTTCAACTCAGCTAATAAATCTTGAAATTGTGAAATAAATAAAGCCTGTGTGTAGATTATAAAATATCACAGGGACATCTTTCCTAAAGAATCTTGGTATTGCTAAGGTTGGGTATGAATAAGCCTTAAGTTTGCAGTACTACAGTGCATCACTTTTTTATGTGCTGCTTCCAATAACATCTTCACAGAGGACTGTAGCTTGAATCATGTCAACTGGATTTCTATTTTCTCAGTGGAAACGTTTCGCTCCTGAAGAAGCTCCTTGGATAAGGAGCGAAACGTTTCCACTGAGAAAATAGAAATCCAGTTGACATGATTCAAGCTACAGACAATTCCACCTGGATGACTGAGAACCTTCATAGACATATCTTCACAGAGGAGTATAACAACATTATAGTGAAAAGAGTCAAAACTGAGACATGTGTAGGTAAAGGTTCCCCCCGCACATTTGTGCAGTCATGTCCAACTCTAGGGGCCGGTGCTCATCTCTGTTTGTTAGCCGAAGAGCCAGCATTGTCCGAAGATGCTTCCACGGTCATGTGGCCGGCATGACGCGTGCAGAATGCTGTTACCTACCCACCAAAGTGGTACCTATTTATCTACTTGCATTTTGCATGCTTTCGAATTGCTAGGTTGGCAAGAGCTGGGGCTAGTGTGGGAGCTCACTCCATCACGCGGGACTAGGGATTCGAATCTCCAAACTTGCGACCTTCCGATCGACAAGCCTGGTGTCTTACCTGCTGAGACATGTGTACTCTGTGCAATATACTTTGCAATTAAAGGTTTCTAGTAGCTATAGTTCAAGGAAACTGTGCTTTATTGCTGAGCTGAAAACCAGATTTGATACCGAAACAGAATGTGCTGTGTATGTTAGGGCTACCAAGATTATTTGGAAATAGTGCTTTGGACTTCACCAAAGTATGAACACCGAACCTTTCCTTATTTGTTAATGCAGCTGTTCTCAAAATTTCTGCACCAGACATAACAAGGCTACAACTGCTTTAAGGAATTAGTTCATGAGGAATCCTGAAACAAGAGGCCCCACATGAACGAATAGGAGATGATGTGCTTCTACTTCACAAGGCCCAGACCTCCTCTTTAAAGGATGCACAGCCCTAGGGCACATGTCTCTGTATGTGCATCTGTATGTCCATGCACACACACATGCACCCGCACGCTAGATTTGAAAGCGCTTGAATTTAAAGCACAGTGTATTGTACCACAAGGATTCTTAAATTTTGAGATACTGTATCTCCCTAAAATAATAACAAATGTGTGTGGAACCCTCCTCCCCATGAGTTAAACTAACAATTTTATTGGGATTAAAGTTGGACATGAAATAAATATGGTGTTCTTGGTGCTCTCTGAGCTTGGTTGTTTGCTTGCAGATGAGTCACACTGATGATGTTACCTAGTTGGGTAACGAAGCATCTGCAAGCAAACAACCAAGCTCAGAGAGCACCAAGAACTCCAGTTCAACCCTGAGCTACAGGTATTCTTTTCTATTAAATATACTGTTTGTAATAATTGAATTACAAATTATATATCAAAAAGCAAGAATAGAATCTTGCATCTTTATTACATAGAAATGTTTCATTTGAAATAAAAGAAAATCAAATGGGAAACCATCTTTTTTAATGGGAAGGAAGGATCAACTTGCTCGCTTTTGCATAATTCCTGAAATCAGGACTGCATTTTCATGAGAGCCACTTTCTTTTTTTTTTTTTTTGTTCATCATTTTTTAAAATCCATATTTGTTTTTTATAGCAGCAACTGATTCATACAAAAAGGGTGTTGCAAACTTTAATCAGTAGACTGGGTATAATTAGCTTTTTGCTCTCTACACCCCCTTCCCCAAAAATCCATTGTGAAAGACTAGACATTTAAAATAATGAAAAAAAACCCACTGCAATTCACTCACTTGCACACTTTTACAGGCATTCCAAAGAAACAGATACACTACTGTTGGGCGGCTACTAGTACTACAATAGATATACTATTTGTCTGGTAGAGATGCCAGAGTCACAAGAATATTTCTGAGAGAAGGCAAACAAAATAACATTCTATAACATAAATAATTTTAAAAAAGAAGTATTTAAGGAGTTTACACAGTCCTTGTTCCTGTGACAAGAAAAAGAGGAACCTGGAAAATTGATTTACACATTGTTTAGTATTCAAGTCTGAGCTTGAATACCAAGCCTCAGACGATATATATTATTTCAACACTGATATCCCTTAAGATGCTTCCAACCCTCAGTTTGACAACTCCTGCCATAGCAAATAACAGACAACAATCAAGGTGGATTAAGAGATTATTTAATCTTTATGAAATACTGACTATATTTTGCACAAATTATGACCAAATATTATTTGCAGGAGGGGGTGTGGTAACTCAGCGGTTAAGACACCAGGCTTGTCGATCGGAAGGTCGCAAGTTCGGACGTTCAAATCCCTAGCCCCGCGTGACGGAGTGAGCTCCCGCACTAGCTCCAGCTCTTGTCAACCTAGCAATTCGAAAGCATGCAAATGCAAGTAGATGAATAGGTACCACTTCGGTGGGTAGGTAACAGCGTTCTGCGCGCGTCATGCGGCCACATGACCGCGGAAGCGTCTTCGGACAACGCTGGCTCTTTGGCTAACAAACGGAGATGAGCACCGGCCCCTAGAGTCTGACACGACTGCACAAATGTGCGGGGGGAACCTTTACCTTTTTATTTTAGTTGAATTTCTGTTCCTGACATAAAAAACCCCTTTGATTTAAATTCAAACATCCTGACTTTCAGTGCTTCCTGGTAAAGCCCTTTTCTTCCCATTCACCGCATTTTTTTACAGAACTGTACAGGGTATCCTGATACTGGTTTTGAAATATTACATTTGACATCTTCTTTCAAGTAATCCTCATATGTTCTTCTATCAGTTCTTCCTTACTAGGGGTAGGGAGATTAAGGAAGGAAAGACATAATTGCTATATATTTTGAAAGACTGCTTATGACTACACTTGATATGGCAAATATTCAATTAAGTTAATGAAACTAAGCCATTTTGAACATATTTATGTATTATTATTATTATTATTATTATTATTATTATTTCAAATTCCAAAAGACAGCCATGTCCTGCCTGAAGGAGTTTCCGATCTAAAATTCAACATAAGAGAGAATAGAGCAAGGAGTAGATGGAAGAAGGAAAATGCTCATTCAAGTTGCTCAATAGGGAACAGGACTACCAGTACAGCCCTTTACATATTTTTATCCTCAATTTAAATAAACCCTTTGTAAAGACGCCAGGCTTGTCGATCGGAAGATCGCAAGTTGGGAAGTTCGGAGGTTTGAATCCCTAGCCCTGAGTGATGGAGTGAGCTCCCGCACTAGCCCCAGCTCTTGCCAACCTATCAATTTGAAAGGATGCAAATGCAAGTAGATAAACAGGTACCACTTCGGTGGGATGGTAACAGCGTTCCGCGTGCGTCATGCCGGCCACATGACCGTGGAAGCGTCTTCGGACAACGCTGGCTCTTCAGCTAACAAATGGAGATGAGCACCGGCCCCTAGAGTCAGAGACGACTGTGTGGGGGAACCTTTACCTTTACTATTTCCAGGGGCACACTGTTTTAATGTAATTGTCCTAACAGTATCTCAGCATAGCCTTCCAAATGTAGGTCTGCAAAATGCAATGTGTACTTTGGCACATTTCTGTGCATAAAATCACACCTACCTTATAGCTTTTGGTAATGAGCAATTAATTGCTTATAACTAGTCTTGGTCAACATAATTTGAAACCTCTAAGCAAAGTTGCTTGAATGCCAGTCTTGTTTTTTGGATCATAGATCTATTTTACTAAATCAAAGAGGAATGTAAAAATTATATAGTGGCAAAAAAGAGAAAACAGACTCAAAGCTTGGCACTGACAGGTTGAATGAAAATGCATCATTAGAAAAGTTTCATTATCACCCATTAATGGGACATCCACGTGGATATCACTTTACATAAATGGCATAACACCACAGAACTGTATTTATAAGGTTCTTTTCTCTGTCCTATTTTCATGTAAGATATGAAACTGTTATAAAATAGCTCCAGATATCAATTCTTTCCTAACCAGGCTTTACGCTATGAAGGTTTTTTTTAAACTGCATTAAAAAGTTGGTGACAAAAATTGCAGCTGAAAGCCTCCATGTATTTCAGTAAGGCTTAAAATATGTTTTTATGTTAGAAAAAGTTAGAAATAAACACAAATATCAAAATTGGGTAAAACATGCTCTTAACTAGAATTGGACAATTGTTTATTCATCTTTTGACTTGGAAGGAAAAAGCCACCCTCGGTAAAATAGACAGCTGCTCATATAAGGCTTCACTGTTGCTAAATTAATGTAAGTTGTCTTTTTACAAATGGAACTAAAAGAAAATTACAAAAGGAAAGTGGTTCAAAGAGAACAAAAAAAGTATCCATACATACTGTATCTGATAGAAAAATACCATTATCTATCAAAAATAAGATACAAAACCATCCGCTCACATTATCTACAGCTCACCCTATAAATCCACTGGATGAAATTGAAGTAGAATTAGAAAAGAGAACATGACAAATTTTCAGATTGTTCTTCTACAAGACCTTATGTGTGCTCTTATCAGGGGAGAGGTGGATGCACTGCTTGAGAACACAATCCACTAATACTGCTTCTGCACCTCCTTCCTCATAATGACTGGAAACTGCACAGTAATAGTGTCTGGAAGTCTGCGTTCCTTATGATTACATTCAAGCTTTTGTAGCTGGGTGGCTTTTACATCAAGGAGTTCAAAAAATACATAAAAGAAAAGTCTGGCACATGTTTTCTTTCAAAATGTAGCACAGGGTGTTCTTTGGCTGATAAAAGCATAGAATCCCAACTTGCAGCATGAATACAGAGCATTCAGATCAGTGTTGTAATGATGTAGTACACAGAATAGGATGCTTTAAAGTCCTTACACATTCTTGATACAGTTCCATTTTGTTTTTGTTTCAAGAAGTTGTATTTTCCAGCACAGAGTGTGAAGCAAAAAGGGGAAAAACTTCAAGCCCACTTAAATAGCTGGTAAGGTGCGTCGCTGTTGTGATGTTAACTCTGGATGCCAGACATCCACAATGAAGATCAGTCGATAAGCATCAGCATCCTGCCACACTTCATGTTCAAAAGAATCGTCAAAAATGAGAATCTTCCCTTCTTCCCAGAACCTGAGAGAGAAAACAGATTATATTTTACCTGCTGCCTATGAGAACTCAAAACTTTTCTAATCGTATCTACATCCTGGATGCAAAACCTACATAGGTGACCACAGCTAGCAGGCTCACTCTATTGTACCATAGTTGTTATTTCTTTCATTCCACCAGGTCCATCCAATACAGGAGAAAAACTGATAACCTGGGTGGGAGACTGGCTACTTGTACTGACCCAGATGCTCTCACAGAGCAATGCACTATTTTTCCCCCGAGGAAAGAAGTATCTGAAACTACATCTGATACCATGTCTTATTCTTTTGATTTTTTTTTCACTTCCAGATGTTGTGTTGCAAAGGTTTTCAAACTGTTGTCCACAAGTCCCCATCCACTGAAACATTGTGGGATAATAGGTAATGAAATGAAAGCAACTTGGGGGAGGCATATGATAAAAAGGAAGGAACTATAGAACTATATGAAATAACTGTGGTGGATTCCAGAGCTGCTGCTCTTTCCCCGGAGGGAGGGGGCACATTCCAGGGAGATAAACGATTTCACAGTCCGGATTCCGCTGGTGGGAAAGTCAAGAGGTTCAAGGTGACTCCGCCTTAGAGCCCTTGCTGAGTATTTTACCCATAGGTTAGTGAGAGTGCTTTTAGTCTGGCTAGATTGATGTCAGGAAAGGCAGACAAAGAACCACACTGAGCCTCAATTCCAACTCTAGTTATTTATTGTTCTTGCCATATGAGACAGAATCTAGCCAGACTAAAAGCACTCTCACTAACCTATGGGTAAAATACTCAACGAAGCTCTAAGGCGGAGTCACCTTGAACCTCTTGACTTTCCCACCAGCGGAATCCGGACTGTGAAATCGTTTATCTCCCTGGAATGTGCCCCCTCCCTCCGGGGAAAGAGCAGCAGCTCTGGAATCCACCACAATAACACAACCACATTTTGTAGTTGCTGAACATTCAAGCAGGTATTATAGTGAGAACAGTTGAAAGGATCAATCAAGACTAGGCAAAAGTCAAGAAGACTGTGTGATTGAAGCTCCACTCCTTTTTTACATGCATTGCACATGTACACTGCGCTTAAAAAGGAATAGAGCTTTGATCACACCTTTGTAGCTGCCATCTTGACTTTTTTGACCCCCTCCTGTGGACCTCCCTGCTTGTCAGTGCCTCATCATCACAGCTTCTCAGGATACTCTTTACTATCCCAACTGAATTTCACCTTTTTTAAAAGGGGGAGGGGGAGATCAGTGGGCACCCATGCAAAGAAAAGTTTGGAGTGCAGCCACATACCATAACTTCCATATAAACAAATATGAAGCTAAAATCTTGACAGTTTGCTTTGCAATGTCACATTGCCTTTGTTATTATGTTTTAATGATAAGAACCTCAAAATTATTTGACACTCAGATGAACAGGGAGCTTGGATGCTGCCAAATTCAGCCCCTGTGTGGATATTGTTAAGTACAGGTACCGTATTATATTTATTTATTTATCGTATTATTCCACCGCCCATCTTGTAACGACTCTATATAGCTCTGACTAGGTGGAGATAAGCAGGCTTCTAAGCATCATGTCTCTACTACTCTCTCTGCTGGTTCTTTGCTGGCTTAGCTTGCAATGGAGCTGTTTCTCTTGGCTTCCCCACCAGCTCTTACTATCCTTGGCTCTGGCCACTTGGTACTCTAGAAAAAGTGTGTTGTGGGGAGAGGAAAAGATACCTGGTTTCTTGTGCACACCGAATCCTGCAGCCTTCTTTAGGAATGACCAAGCCTAAATGCATCCTCAACCTACAGTTAGTGGGCCCTGTGTGAGGCCAGACGTGAGTCCCTGGGTGCATGACAGAATACTTGATCTGCAAAAAGACGTACAGTTTATTTTAAAAGAAAGTTTTGTCAGTTATACCAACCTTCTAAAAGTATAGATATATTATATTTAGTTGAACCCAGCCAAAATGACCAACCAGCACTTCTATGCTAGTTTATGTTAGGGTCCCTACCTGCAATTTTTAAGCCGTTTACTTGTGAACAGCTTTATAGATGAAAATTAATGTCAACTCCTCAGAGGACATAATAGCATCCCAATTAAAACTGAATCTCTTAGAACTATTCTACTTCCATGTAATTAATATACACACATTATATGTTTTTATGATATGTATATGTCACTGAATGTCTATTATGGATTACATTTTTGCTTTAAAAATAAGAACGTAAGTATATATATTTCTACCAATGGCTTTATTTGCATGCATTAATCACAGTTTAGAGAGACAAAATGTCTTAATTTTGTCCACTCCTCTCATATGACCAACCGGAAGATTTTAATCTTGAGCTGCAAACTGTAATTAATGATTACAAATTAAAAGGTCAAGACTGTTTCCAGCCAAACTTGATTCCTAGTTATTCCATGGAGAAGACCATGTAGTTTTCACAGCAACAATATGGAAATGGTTTGCCTCTTATTTTTTTCCAGGATGCTTTTTTTCCCTAGTCTAGCCAACAGCCCTAGAATTTCCGAGTGATCTCCCATCCAAGTACAAATGAGGACCAACTCTACTGGTTTTTTTTAACCTCAACCAAGGATGTTTAGGTGTTATGACCTGTTATAGATGATTAAACAATCAATTGGTTAACTGGTTTCTGAAGCTGAATCATATTGTTAGCATTAAACACAATTCCAGAAGCAGACCATAAGGCAATTCAATCAAATCAGTTTATGGGCAGCACTACTTTTATAAATAGACAATGTTAACATAATCCTACTTGAAATAAACTTGATTTTAGCCATACTATGCATAATGTAAAGGTTTGTATCTCCTAAATTAATTGCATCTCCTTCTAGATCAATTGTACCTATTAAGAATTGTGAGGGAAATTGTAAGTTACTGTCCTGTTTCCAATTGAAAAGTACAAGAACATTCTGATTCAGGGCACCCTTCCACAGAGACAATACACTTTCAAGTATTTGAGAATCCTACAGTATATAGAAAAACATACATTGTTGCATCATTTGTCTATGACAAATACCATCCTGACCCACTTATAAACATTTAGCAAAGGTAAACTGGAAAGGTAGAGACTTTATATCAGCATTTGCGCTCAGACAAAACCAATTTTTTCCCTTGTTTTTGCACAATCCCCATTATTAATGATTAGCCTGTTCCTCTTCTTAATATTTTTGTAAATCATTCCCATTCCCACCTTACAAATCAAAGTAAAACACATACATCCACATGCATCCACGTCCCCACAGTATATATATTAGGACTGTGAAGAGATCTTGAATTTATTTATTTATTCAATTTATCTGGCCACCCGTCTCAAATCCATGATTCTGGGTAGCTAACAACAGTTAAAAGTGCCATAAAAATATAATGAGGGACCGTCTCGTCCCGATAACGTCAGCCCGCCCCACCCGTGCGTGCAGAGAGGGCATGCTTCGGACCCCCTCAACAAGAGAATTCCATCTAGCGGGGTCCAGGAGGCGTGCTTTCTCTGCAACAGCCCCCGCCTTATGGAACATCTTGCCCCCGGAGGTGAGACTGGCCCCTTCACTCCTGGCCTTTCGGAAGGCCCTTAAGACCTGGCTCTGCCGCCTGGCCTGGGACAACGGAGGTGGCAGTGCCTCCTGGGGTTGGCTGGCCCCATAGCAATAAGACCTATGCTACGGTCTCCAATCCATCTTGGATTCTATTTTATTTTATTTTATATTTGGATTTATTTTTATACATTTTCTACTTTGTATGGTTTTAAATATTTTAAATTTTTAAGTCTTAATTATTGTAACCCGCCCAGAGTCCCTTGTATGGGAGATGGGCGGGGAATTAATTAATTAATTAATTAATTAATTAATTAAATAAATAATAGTAAAAAAAAATTACACATATAATCAGCAGCTGAGTAAAAACAAAACCACCACCGACAAATCAACATAATGGGCTCTGCCACACATCCAGATCCCCAAGCTTGGTGACAAAACCATGTCTTTAAGACCAGCAGGGTCAGGGCCAATCTAATCTTGGGGGGTGGGGGGAGGATTTGAAGGGCAGCATGTGATTCAGGGCACACATGGCTGCGAATGGAGCAGCTAAAAGCAGCTGATGCTCCTCGGCTCACACGGCTGCCCTCTGCAGTGAATATGCAATCCCCATCCCCGTTTGCTTTAAGATGTGCAGAACAGGTGCTATATGCAGGCCCACGTGCCCTCTGAATCACATTTTGCCCTTTGAAGTTGGATAGTTGCCCAATATATGTAGATGTTTTTACACATCTATCTATACGTCTGTTCTACAAATCAGATACTACCTGCCCTCTTCGGCATCCTGTGGCTTCTGAGAAACGTTCTAATAAGGCACATGTTTTTGGAACACTGTTGCAGGCATTCTCATTTTTTCTTCCTACGGTGAAAGAGGAAAAAACATAGTTTAAGCATAGGTAATCTGAATTTCATACCCCCAAGTCTAAGTATAGTCATACAGGAGATTTGAAAATGTCAACTCAGTAGGAGTTTGAAAAAGATTTAAACGTGTAATCATCCCAAAATCCAATGATGATTGACCCTAATTCAATTGGCCTTCATACCTAAGTACAGAAGCAATGTAGTTTATAAACCCCTACTGATCACAATTAGCATCCACCTAGAGGAGGGTTGGGCAACTTTTTTCGTTGGAAATAATTTTGCCTTGGGAATAAATGGTATAGATTTACCACCAGGCTTTCTGCTTTATATGGTATGTCATGATAGCTATGGATATTTTATAATGAACTTTCACTGATCCCAGTGAAAATAATTGCATACCCCCCCCCCGGCATACTCCAACTTTCAGTGCATTGAGAGGGAACCATTGTAGAGCTATTTGAGTATTGCATTAAGATCTAGTGGCAGGTTCAAATGTATATGCAGAAACAAAGCTCCCTGAGTGACTTTGGTCCAGCTATGCACATATACCCCCTCTCCCTCCCACTGTCTCTCTTACAGCCTAATTTGCCCAAGTCAGTGTTGTGAAAGAGAATGATGTTCAATTCCTTAAGTAAATGCAAAGAAGGATTCCATAAAAATATAAGTGAAGTTCAGTGTCCTTTTATAAGAGTGGTGATGGGCTCATGACTTGCACAACATTAATCTTCTGAACTGAATATTATGAGCAACCTAAAGGAAAGTTTATGTTGTAAGCAGAGCAGCAGGGGAAAAAAGGCTATTTTATTATTTTCCAGCACCCCAATACCAGTCTTATACAGCATCCAGGCTGTATACCTCCTGATAGGTACATTAAATGAGCCTTGCCTCATTTTAATTTCAAATGACAGAACTGCATCTCACTTGTAACATGAATATGTCTCTTCTTTGCCAGCCCACATTCCCTCAGGCCACTTTGTAATGGTGCACCATCCACTTTGTTAGGTGTAAACCAACTACAAGCTTTCTACATAAGAGAATTGAAAAGTATACCTTCCAGATACTTGCAGAAATGAGGATTTTTTAAAAAATAGAGCACCTTTTAAATATTTTTTAAAGCTGCACAAAGTAGCATGCTAAAGGTACAGAAATAATTCTGGGAAGTGCCCCAAAGCCATTCGGTCTTGCCCTCTTTCTCGCTCCCCTGCCTCCCCACTTCCCCGCATGACGAAAAAAGAACCAACTACCAGCTTCAAGTGGAACTCTTTATTTTACTTTGACTTTGATAAAAAGTCCAAAAAAGAAAGTTTCATTTTATGTGATTCTTTCCAGAACCTAAAATAATTTACATGCAGCTTGTGAACAGATTCCAGCCAGGCAATGACCAGGCTTTTACCTGCTTTGCTTATATTAAGTATGGGCATGCACACCTCAAAAATGATTTAGAAGTCCTTCTTAATTATGACTCTGAAGGCAGTAACCAATTTCTTTAAGATTGAGTGGAAGCCTGAAAAAAAAAGGCAGGCTCCTTTAAGGGATAGTTGAGGGGTGCTATTCTTGCATTTGTGGGCAGTATGAAATAGTTCTTCTGAATCATTTTCTCACAGGTCTAACATTAAGTGCCCTGAAGTCCATCCCCAGAAAGCCAGAAACATGGCTACAGATTATTCAGCTTCAGAAAGATAAACCAAGAAGTCCAGTCACACAACCAGTTAAATGGGCCAGTAGCCGGGTAATTCCTTCACAATCCTAAAAGGAGCCAATTACAGTTTTGTCTTATCAAACTGAGTAATTTTTTCACTCGATTTAGCCAGTTGCTGTTTTTATTCTTCTCTCTCTCTCTTTCTGCAAGTATTATGTGCTTTGAATGTAGTTGGATCCTAACTTTTGTTCTGTGAACAGAAATGAGTTTGCATACTGTACATGGAAGAGATGTTCCCACCTTCCTCTTCCCATTATAACCTTGATTCCACATGTTTAGGATCCTTGCAAATGGCATGGGGCTCTTGATGGAAGGAAGAGTTTTGGTAATAGCTCTCCCTCCTTAAATGAAGAACAATTGAGAGTTCAAGCCATTGCATTTATTTTATTATGCATATTTTATTAGCTTACAGCTGGCTGCTCTGATGTTTGGTGACGAAAGGCTGAATATAATATACCATATTTCACCCACTAAATAACTCAGTTAGTTAGATGTCATGGAGTTGGATTCAACTTCTTGTGATTGCATAGGGAAATGATTACCAATTTGTCCAGTCTCTTGAAGCTTTTCTAAAGAAAATCCTGTGTTCTTCCCACCCATCTACCTTATAACTGTCTTCTTCTTCTACTTCCCTCAACCTTGCCAAGAACAACCTTGCTTGTATCACATGCCTAAAGTATGTGAACGTCAGCTTCCTGACCTCAAGGGAGTACTCAGCCTTTATTTGGTCCATGACCGGAAGTTTTTGGAGTCTATGATATTATTAGTGACCATCTTCACATCAATAATTCAAACATTATCTTCTTTGTCTCTTTCTCAAAGCCCAACTTTCACAGCTATTTATGAGCATAGCTGGAAAGACCACTGTTTTAACTATTCTGATCTTTATTGCACTAGAAGCATCCTTATCTTTCATTATCTTGTTTGTCATTGCCTTCGTTCCTAAGACTTGACTGTACTTTTCCAGTACACTTTGCATTTTTTATCTATACCAGAGCCTCCCAAAATGAAATTATCTACCTTTTTGACTTCTTCATTAATTAAGCTGGTTGACATTATGTTTCTCTTCCTAATATTTAATATTAACCCAGATTTTTCATTTTCCATTTTTGCATCCTTAATGTAAAGACTTTGACGTCTCCTTTGCTTTTATGCATATTTTAGAATATTAGTGTTTCAGCCTCTCATTTTAATTCAGGCTGTTTTTTCTCCCAATTCTGCCATTCTCATAATAATTTGCTATACACGTTAAACAGATATGGGAACAAGATGCATTCTGTCTCATTCCATTTCCTATTCTGAACCACTCTGCTTCTCCAAATCCAGCTGGTATAGTAGATTCTTATTCATGATAAAGAAGAAGAATCAGATGTTCTGGCATACCCATTAGCCTTCATTCTGGCATGATCTACATAAAGGCTTTCCTAACAACATTAAGACATATTATTAAAGAAGAAATGTAGATCTGATCCATGCAGTAAAATAATATGGACTTTACTATTTAATCCTATTACTACAAGGTTTACTATGTTATTTTCAACCATTGTTTTTTTGAGCTCAGGAAATTCCTGGATACCAGTCCAAACCTATGATTGCTTTTGGTTGTATTAAGAATATTTCAATTTCGCTTCTGAAATGTGATATATTGTTCAATGTGCAATAGTCCATTTCTGTTTCAGAGGCCTCCATAAGGCCTTTCTTTGTGGGCAGTATGTTTACTGTAGCTATATTTTGAGGCTCAAAGTATTAATTTACCTTGTAGAACAAAAAGCATGCTATTTTTCATTTCACTACATTTAACTCTAACCAGTAATTTATATTATCAAGCATCCATGCCAATTTATTTATTTATTTATTGGATTTATCACCGCCCAACTCCCCCAAGGGGGACAATATGTAGGCAAAACCATTAGACAATTAAAAAAGAAAAGTGGTAATCATCTGTGGAATATAGACATAAATATACAAACGCCCCTTTAGTTAAGGGTAATACACTTTGGTAAGTGTATCAGCACCCTATTTCAGACTTTTCCTTTTGGGCCTTAGAATCCACATCAGTGTGTGCAGATAGGTTTTTTCTTTACATACGATGGATATTAAGATTAAAATATTTGTTCTCTAAAGGCATTAATGAAGACCTCCGTTTGACAATTACTCTGATCATTCTGTCACTCAATATTTAGATTTTTAGATATATGGTTTATTTTTGACATTTAGAGTTTAATTTTTTAAGATATACTTTATTATTTATAGGATGATGGTCTTGAACAGTCTTTGTACTCTGTTTCCAGTAATCACACACACACTGCACATGAATTGTTCTTCTCTTTGTATAATTAATGGGCCATTACTTAGTATATTAAGAGTTTGAGTGTATCTTTGTTTTAAATGCCATTTTATAGCACTCTGTGGGTTATATTATTGCTTTTTAATCAGTGGTTTATCTTGGGAAATGTTACACGTATTTGTTTAATCTTTAGAACAGAGTTGTATGTTTATATACTTTGTAATTGGAAACATTTTTATATTATTGCCAAGAGTGGGGTAATAGCATGCTTTATTGCTTTTATTTTGCTAAACTCCTCTAATTCATTTGGACTTTATTGCTTACTGAGACACACACACATATATGAGGAAAACTTTTATTTTTGTTTTAATTTATTAATAGTCTGTAGCTTGAATCATGTCAACTGGATTTCTATTTTCTCAGTGGAAACGTTTCTCTCCTTATCCAAGGAGCGAAACGTTTCCACTGAGAAAATAGAAATCCAGTTGACATGATTCAAGCTACAGACAATTCCACCTGGATGACTGAGAATCTTCATAGACAAATTTATTAATAGTGTTTTCCTTTTCAGCTTTTGCATTACTTCACAAAATTCCATCATCATCCCTGTTCTATTCCATAGGTATCTAATTGTTTTATTTTCATGAGTTACTGTGCTATTCACGTGTATTACAATGTTGATAGATATATTGTAAAGAAGCAAATGCAAATCTCTTTCTTGTATTCTCTTTCATTATTAATCTTATGTTAGCTACCTGATCCTTTGCCTTTTCTGAAACTTACCTGCTTTTGGAATTCCTCTCTCCATATATTGCTCCATCTTTCTTTGTAAGAACTTAACCAAAACTTTCCTTTTGTGAGAAATTTGTTTATTGACTCACATTCTCTTGCAATTCCCTTCAGTATAGTTATATGCACTAATCTCTACGCCACACAGTCTTGTTCCATAATTGTTGACATATAGCTGTGTGCACTTTATCTGCCTTTTGCAGCTTTAAACAATTCAACAGATACTTCATCTGTGTCTCATACTTTCCTATTTGATACCTGGTTTACCACCTGTAGACTGCTCTAGTGGAGTTAGTTCCTGAACATATTATCTCTGTCTGCAAAAGTTTGTAATTCTATAATCCCATTTGTAAAGGAGTTAAGTATAGTCTTTCCAATTTCTTTCCATCTTGTAATACATTTAATTTTATTTGCCTCTATTGCATCTCTTACATGATTACTCAAGTATTTCTGTCTTACATAGATATCAGGTAGAAGCCACAATGACATTAAAATTACATTGTACTTTTGACATAAGTATATCATTGTGCTAACACCAATGGTTTTTGTATCGTTTTTGTTTGATTGTTTATATTATTGTAAGCAGCCCAGAGTCACTGGTCTGAGATGGACAGCTATATAGAAGGAAGGAAGGAAGGAAGGAAGGAAGGAAGGAAGGAAGGGAGGGAGGGAGGGAGGGAGGGAGGGAGGGAGGGAGGGAGGGGCTCTCATCCATGTTACCTTAGCTGTAAATTTTCCTGTAATTTCTTATATCAACTTAAAACATATCTTGTTATTTTCCTAGTTTTGTTGACAGTGATTGAGATCATGTTTTGTTCTGAGTTTCTTTTATTAAATTGAATGTGAACTAATAGAAGAAATGCAAAAAAAATTGCTTTTGCTCAAGTCTAGTAATAATGGTAAGAGCAGCATGGGTCTATCAAGAGCATGTTTCCAAAAAAGCCCACAAAAATTAGGGCTGGCACTACAGTTTTCATTATCCATCATATTTCCCTTTAACCTTTCAGTTGCTCCCCTTTGTTAGCATGGAAAGGGAACAATAGAAGAGACAAGAAAAGTAACTGCTGGCGTACCTTGCTGCCACAAAGTGAACTGGCTCCAGTCACCCTTTTCCCGCAAATTCTCATCTTCTGGAAGAAAGAGACCTTTGCTTCTATCCATTACAGCAAGTCCTTCATCCCGGATCACCTTCCAGTTTTTTTCTAAGGACTAATAAGACAAAACATCACATACATTGCATATTCTTTTAACTATTTCTGCCTCAAAAATAAACACAGCCTCATCAGTCACAAAGCACCCATCATGGTTAAATAAGAGCCTCTTTTCCATTTTCTACCTAGTTAAGTTTGAAAAAACAAAGACTAAGCCTCCTATAGTTTCTCATTTTCAACTACCTTTGTATCATAACAATTCCAATAATACCCAGGCACTTACCAGAATGGCTTCCACTTTCATTTGCTTTTGATTTACCTAAGGGGGTTCACTTCATGGACAACCCTATAATATGATGATCATTCAAGTTTATGCTCCAACCACTGATGCAGAAGAAGAGGAGATTGATGAGTTTTATAATAAAGTCCAATTTGAAATTGACAAAACTTGCAAGTAAGATGTGCCAAAGTTGGAAACATGAAAGAGGAAAATGTAGTTGGATTGTATGGCTTAGGAAACCGAAATGATGGAAGAGACCAACTTATCAATTTATGCCACTCCAGTGATTTCTTCATTGTTGTTGTTGTTGTTGTTAGTTGCTGGGGAATTCTGGGAGTTGAAGTCCATACATCTTAAAGTTGTCAAGTTTGAAAAACACTGGTCTAAATTGTGCAGGAAGCCAACATGAATAGCAGCAGATCCTTTCCTCCAACATGTGGATTGTTGCACGGCTGAGGATACAATATGTGTGGGAGAGGACAGTCTCTCATGGAAAATGATCGTTTGCCTGGCCAGAGATATACAGTAAATCCCAACCCTCCAGAGCAGAGATTTTTATAAGCCACCTAGCCATCTGAAATTAATTACAGAAAATATTGGGGAAAGTCTCAATAGCTTGGTTCATGAGACAGATGTATCTCTGAGCTATGACTCTTCCTCCAGACTACAAAGAAATCTGCTCCTGGCAAATGAACTGAATTACACCAGCCAAAGAATTTCAGGTTATTTTGAAAACTGACAGTGCAGGATATGGTTTAATCAATCATTTTCAGTTCCTTAATTAATGTATTATCATGACACAATTGAGATACATTTTAAACAGCTTAAACTGCAGGTGGGGGATAGAGAAAATGGTATTTCTAAAGATTGGGCTGTTGGATCCACATAAATTTCTATGGAGGAAGTGTATAACAAGAATTAAATATAAAAAAAATGCAAATACCCCTGGCTCACTGCTCTCCCAGATGAAATAGAGGAGAGCTCAGCTTTAAAAAAAAGCAACTGTGATGAAGAGGCAAGGACATCTAGAAGAAATAACAGCAGCTTATTTCTTCTAGATGACAAAATTATTGGATGAGGAATGGTTGCCACAAGCATCAGTATCAGGAAAATGACTCAGGGGTGTGCGCAGAGTTTGTTAAAAATAGTCAAGATGTCAGCCGTGACAGTGTGATTGAAGCTCCACCCATTTTTAAAGTGCCATCACCCCATTGTGGCTGCCATTTTGACTTTTTTTTACCCTACCCTTGTGGATACCTGCTCCAGGCACTGTCAAGGAGACGATTCCTGCCTCTGCCCTGAAGAGAATAAAGTGATGGCTGGTAGTGACTGAGGTTCTGCTATGGAGAAGGACCGAAACAGCAATCTGTTGGCTTATCAAGAGAAGCAGGCTGCCTTTCTGCGGCTAAAGCTTAGGATTTTGATTGAAAAGCTGCCAAGTCCACCAACAGCTATTATTAACTCGTGGTCTGTAGGAACAAATGATACATCCACTCACAGCCCTGAAGACACCAAAAAGGGACTGGACAGGAAGATGAAGGAGCCCCCGGGGCCCAAGGTGGTGATTTCTTCATCCCTACCTTTTAAAAAACATGATCCAGGAACAGGAAGAAAAATACTTGGAAACAAACAACTAGCTATGGAAATGGTACAAATGAAATAGTTTGGATTCTTTTATCATGAGACACATTTCTCAGATAAAGATTTCTAATTGTATGGATTGTATCTGACTACAAGTAGCACTTTACGTACTATGTAAAGTTACAAAGTAAAGTTCTGATGCTGCAAAATTGGAAAGATTTATGTTCCTTTTTTTTCTTTTTGCAAAACTGCAAATGATGAAGCGATACACTTACAAATTTAGATTGCATGAACAACAAACTTGCCTAAATTTCTTGGCATTAAAAATAGCAGAAGTAGAAGCATAAAGCCTTTTCAGAATTAATGAAAGTGTCATCTTTATTAAGCTTGTTATTACTCTGTTATGGCACATTTTACTTGTAGCAAAAACAAAACTCATTATTAGAATTACTTTTTTTTTCAAACAAATGTAATAATTTTACAGAGCATTAACATGCAAAATATAATAGTTACAAATGCTCCTTTCTAATGAATCCACAACTTTACTTTCTGATTCCTCAGGCATTCTTCCTGGTGCTGCACTGATGATGTTACCTAGTTGGGTAATGAAACATCTGCAAGCAAACAACCAAGCTCAGAGAGCACCAAGGACTCCATAGTTCAACCCTGAGTATAGATATTTTTATTTATTTATTTATTTTCTATCCCGCCTTTATTATTTTTATAAATAACTCAAGGCGGCGAACATACCTAATACTCCTTCCTCCTCCTATTTTCCCCACAACAACAACCCTGTGAGGTGAGTTGGGCTGAGAGAGAGTGACTGGCCCAAGGTCACCCAGCCGGCTTTCATGCCTAAGGCAGGACTAGAACTCACACACTCCTGGATTCTAGCCCGTTGCCTTAACCACTAGACCAAACTGGCTCTTCTCTTCTATGTGTTAGCTATTTTAGGTATCCCACGTATAACACCAATTAAACAAAATATATACTTGCTGCAGCAGAAGCATTTGCTGTTATGAATACAAAGCAGCAGATAAAATCAGTTGCCAGTGTTGCTCAAGGAGTAAATTGTTCTAGCCATTGAAGTACTCAATCACTGTATCATTTCATCGTGATATTCCATATATGTTAGTTACATTTTGCTTTTTTTATATAGTTTGCAAATATTAGCTAGACCTGGAACCTACAGTGAAGTGCCAGCAGGTACCAGCGTTTCTGTGAACAGCTACCTCTGTGACTACCAGGTTCTTCTACATTTATTTTTTTTTAAATAATTTAAGTTTAAACCTTTTTTTAAAAAAGCCAGCATGATGCAAAGTACTAGCTTCAGAAACCTCTTTATTTCCAAGAATGCTAGATTATACGTAGATTTCATAAATGTCTTTAGAACATAAACACTGCCTGCAACCCAATGCATTGTTTCTAAATATGAAAATGAAAAAAAAAAGATAAATAATAATATTGCTGATATTTTTTTAATTGTAGTTTTTAACGTTTGGCTTTTATGACTGCTTTTATTGTAAGCTGCCTAGAGTCACTTCCCACTTTGGTGGGAAGGTAACAGTGTTCTGCGCGCGTCATGCCAGCCACATGATCACGGAAGCATCTTCAGACAAAGCTGGCTCTTTGGCTAACAAACGGAGATGAGCACTGGCCCCTAGAGTCGGATACGACTGCGAGGGGGAACCTTTACCTTTTTTATTAATGGTGAAGAGACTAGAGAGTGTGGTAGCAAGCACTCACCAGTCTGCATAAACTAGACCATACCTTTCCAAACTGTGTGTCGCAACATGGGCCCAGGTGTGTCACGGGGGAACCCGGAAGAGGAGGCCATGCAGTACGTGGAGTCCTGCCCAGCCCTTGCTGCGCTGCTGGTCCCTGCTCCGTGCCCATCTCTCGTCGCAGAACCCAGGTAAGGTGTCAGCCTGGCAGGGCCACAACTGGGGGGGGGGGCAGGGACGCGACTAGGCCGTGGTGTTGGGGGGTGGGGGTGCAGGGATGCGACTAGGCCGCCGTGCTGGGGGATGGGGGGCAGTGACGTGACTAGGCCGCCGCGGTGGGGAGTGCAGGGACGTGACTAGGCCACCGCACTGGGGGGTGCAAGCAGGAGCCAATTGCGTGGGCCAGGGGGCAGGGTTTGGAGCCAGGAGCCAATCACGTGGGCTGGGGGGCAGGGTTTGGAGCCGGGAGCCAATTGCGTGGGCCGGGGGGGCAGGGTTTGGAGCCGGAAGCCAATCGTGTGGGCCGGAGTGGGGTTTGGAGCCGGGAGCCAATCGCGTGGCCCGAGGACCCCTCATTACTGTGTCACGAAATTATGCATGGCTAAAAGGTGTGTCACCAACATGTAAAGTTTGGAAAGCCCTGAACTAGACAAAGCCATGATTTTTACCTTAGCTTTCATATTTTCTTAGTAAAACTAGAAAACACAAAAATATTTTAAAAATCTCGATTGCTATTAAAACTCTGAATATCTTAATATTTCTGCTCATGCACACACACACCCTTCATTTCTTCATAGAATTATAGAGTTAGAGGGGACTATTTCTTTTCTTTTCTTTTCTTTTCTTGCACTTTCTGCTTTTTCTTGGATTTCTTTCTTTTCCCTTTTTCTTTCTTACTTCCTTACTTTATATTAGTTCAGGTTAGTTTTTATCTTTTTGTTTAAAAGCTTTAATAAAAATTATTTTAAAAAAAGGAACAGAAGCTTACCTGCTCATATTCAACCACTGTCTTCAGCAGTGTTTCTCAACCATGGCAACTGTAAGATGTGTGGACTTCAACTCCCAGAATTTCCCAGATAGCATGCTGGCTGGGTAATTCTGGGAGCTGAAGTCCACACATCTTAAAGTTGCCAAGGTTGAGAAACACTGGTCCTCAGGAATGATGGAAAACCTCCTCCTTCAACTATTTTTTTTTGTCTTTGTGAAAATTATACTCCTATGTTTTAAATTGTGTGTTTGTGTATGCATACTTTGTAATGTAAAGCATCTGGAAATGGGTATCTAAAAGCATGTCTATAATAAGGTCACTTATCCTACAAAGAAAGAATAGGGTGGAGGGGAAACAGACTTTTTAAAGTTCCATTTTTTTTATGCCTTTCTCTCCCAAAGAGGGATTTCCACACTTTGCACTGATAGGGTTGGGTGCAGATATTTGTGGGCACATAAAAATATCATGAAGATTCAAAGCCCAGGCTTTTCCAAATAGCTGTTGAAAATGCAGCATCTCAGTTTCCAATAAATACTGTCTCTTTATATATTTGTACAAGTAGACAAAAATGGGTAACTACTGGAGACAGAAACCACTAAATCTGCAACCTTAAGAACACACTAGCCATACTAGGTATGCAAATCAGTTATCCTTAAGAAAGATAACTTATTCCTATAACTATTTCCCTGAAAAGAACAGGAAGCTTAAATAACCCTCAAATTGTAAGAGATTACATTTACCAGAATGCCCAGTCAATTCTACAACACATGACTAAGGAAGGCTCACATAGCTATTGGTTACCTGTGCTTTGGAGCAGACACCTATTGGTTCTGTCTTGCCATCTTTTTCTACATAGAAATATGTAAGTATCTTTTCTCATTTCTGATCTTGAAATGTGCTATGCTTATAACACTAGATGCCACGTGGGTGCCAATTTATGGTTAAACCCAAGCATGAAAGCTTCAGAAAAAAAGGCTTCTATTTAATCCAGAGAACTATCAGCCCTACCACTATTCCCATTAAAATAAAATGAAACAAATGGTTTCTGTTATAAACAGAATGTTGTATATTGTGCAACAACCAATGATGGGTGATCCAGTAGAAAGGAGCCTTTTTTTCCCCATTTATGAGCAACATTCCAATGGGGCTAAATTGAGGTGCTGGAGAAGCAGCAGGACAAAAAACAAAAGGATTTCTGTCTCTGTCTTATAGTCTGCGATGCTTTGTTCAGGCTTTGTTCCTGCCAGTTGAGGGACAGGGTTTCTTCTGGCCTCACAGGACATCTGAGTTATCACTGTAATAAACTGATCGAGCTAATCCTGTGATCATAAATCCAGTCCAACTTCAGTATACAAAAGCAAGCTCATTGGGACAGCAGCATCCAAAGACTAAACAAGTGGAAAAGTCAGGAGATGAGCCAAAGTCAAATGTCAGAGATGCTACCTGTGGTCAGACTTGGTTTCCTTCAACACTAGCCCTGCCTGATTCAGTTATTTTCCAGCATATCTGAGCATTCCTATATGTCTCTATTTTTTTTTGCAGCCAGCAGGATTCTCTAAGACTGAATGGAGGAGGGTTTTGGTCTAGATCAGAGAGTACCAGATTCAGGGCTGGGGTGGTGGGGTTGGGTGCTAGCTTGACATAGCTGGGAGGGTGTAGATGTACAGCATCTGGTTCTTGGGATGCCACCTCCTGGTCATCCTCCTCCTTGTCTGATGAGGATTACTGAGACAGGATGAGGACAACTTGCTTCTGTCAGAGTACTGAATTAATGCTTACAGGGTCCCAAGATGAGGGCTGCAGGTTTCCAATCTCTGTTAACTGTAGTAGGAAGGATTCTTTAAAAAAAATCATAGTCTCCATATAGGATACAGACAGAATTTATTGTTCGCATGCAAGACTTAAATGACATAACTTCTCCTTAACCTTCTTTCACAAGGAAATCTGTTGAAAGGATCAGCTAAAAACAATGAGGAACTAGATATGTCTATGAAGGTTCTCAGTCATCCACGTGGAATTGTCTGTAGCTTGAATCATGTCAACTGGATTTCTATTTTCTCAGTGGAAACGTTTCGCTCCTTATCCAAGGAGCTTCTTCAGTCTGAGCAAAGTTAGTAAGGGAATCCTTAAATATGTTTCTAGGTGGCTGTGTGACCTTACACCTGGGGCTAGGTCATGGTTATTTTGAGATGTTATTTCTAAGTCCCTTTATCATCTAAAGGAGGATCGTTAAGATCACCATGCTGCTGTTGAGCTTGTGAAATGGTCTTAATCTTCCTAGGCACAGAAGACAAAGCAGGGAGGAAAATAGGGGAAAGATTGTGCCTGAGGCCCCCACCTCTATTCAAGGAAGGATTTTCCAAGTTGGCATAAATGGATTCCTTGACCCCTCTTTCAAACGACCTATCTTCTCTGTCTAAAATGTGAACATTAATGTCCTCAAATGAGTGTCCTTTTTCCTTTAGATGAAGATAAACTGCTGACTCTGGTCCTGTGGTATTACTTCTCCTGTGTTGGGCCATCCTCCTGTACAAAGGTTGTTTGGTTTCTCCAATTTGGAGTTCAGAGCACTCCTCACTGCACTGGATTGCATAAACTACATTGCTTTTCTTGTGTTTTGGAGTTTGATCTTTGGGGTGTACAAGCCTCTGTCTCAGTGTGTTGGTGGGTTTGAAATATACAGGTATGTGGTGTTTGCCAAATATCCGTTTTATCTTTTCAGACACGCCAGCCATGTAAGGAATGACCAGGTTCTTCCGTTTACTCTGAGTCTCAGCCCTGTCTGTCGCTGTTTTAGGTCTGGTAGATTTAGATTTAGTAAAGGCCCAATTTGGATATCCACAGGCCTTCAGAGCTGTTCTCAGGTGCTGATTTTCATTCTTTTTGGAATCCATGGAGGTGGGGATGGTTTCTGCTCTGTGTGACAATGTCCTGATGACTCCTAGTTTGTGCTGCAGTGGATGGTGGGAGTCAAACATCAGATATTGATCTGTGTGTGTGGGTTTCCTGTAGATCCCTATTTCTAGCTTGCCACCGGTCCCAATGAGGACTTCAGTGGGCATTCCTAGACTGTGAAGTCCTCATTGGGACCGGTGGCAAGCTATATTGTAGTTAAGGAACAGCAAAGTGCAGTAATTATAAATACTTTTCCCATCTATCATGAGGACTAAAAATACTGCTGAGTTCTTTCAATCTAGCCTGATTTCTCCATTTCTCCAGCTGGCCTACCATATGCAATTAAATGACCCAGTGAAATCTCTAAGAGTTATGAGAGCAGGAGGAAACATAGATTGGCCTGTTATGCGCTAATTACAACATTCAGCAATTAAAGGTTTGCCTCCCAGTAATTACTGTGAATTATTGAGTTACCACAGCTATCTTCATCTGTCCAACACAAGTGGCGAGCATGCAATTCATTGTGTCTGCTACTTAACATACTTCTGCAATCTATTCCTTCCAATATATTGTTGTAGACCAATTTGAACTGGGATGAAATAATTATCAGTTTAAGTTCTAGTGATGAAACAAAAGAAATTTTACTCAATGGACTTATGCTATCAGTTGTAAGGAAGTCTTGCTTGGGGAAGTCTTATATTTTGAATGATTATTCAAGAATAGAGATGGCTAAGAAATGAATTTATTTATTTCTCATTTTACTGCAAATCTATGTAACTAGATTCTAAAACAAAGTATAATTATATAAAAAGACCAGAACACCTCCTTGCCGGCAATCAATACCCAGATATGCAAAGATTAATACCAGGATTAGCACCAGAGGAACAATCAAACAGCACAATATACCCTAATCAAGGAACTGCTAACACAGCAAATCAACCAAGCAGCAAACAACAGCCTAATCAAGGAACTACCAAGGAGAGAACAACACCCCCACCAACACAAGCAGGAAAAGCCATGGTATATAAACAGAGCAAATCCCACTCTCTTTTCGCACTGAAGATGTTGCCTAGTCTGGCAATGAAATGTCTGCAAGAAAACAACAAGGCTCAGAGAGCACCAAGGACTCCAAAGTATAATTATCATTTCTATTTGTATCTTTCCAAATTTAGCAGAGGACAGCCAGTTTGGTGTAGTGGTTAAGGCACCAGGCTAGAAACCAGGCAACTGTGAGTTCTAGTCCTGCCTTAGGCACAAAGCCAACTGGGTGACCTTGGGCCAGTCACTTTCTCTCAGCCCCAGGAAGCAGGCAATGGAAAACCACTTCTGAAAAACCTTGCCAAGAAAACTGCAGGGACTAGTACAGGCAGTCACCAGGAGTCAAAAACAGACTCAAATCGCTTCGATTGAGACTCAAAAGTGCACCCCCCCCATAAAAAAGCAGGTTAACTGACCATGTACATTAGTGAAAGTAACAAACAGAACACATTGTATTACACTTTTCCCCCCAAAAAAACTGCTTCTATGTATAGTCGAAGGCTTTCACGGCCGGAATCCAATGGACACAGCCCGGAAAACCCACAACAACCAACTGCTTCTATGTTTGGATTTATAAGGGGCTACATCCAAAGTTACATTTATTAGAAGACCCCCTGGCTTAGGCTGTGTGTGTGGGAGGGTGATGGAAAGGAGATTCACCCAAGGAGAAATATGCATACAAATATATACACATTTTCTTGCAGTTTTTTTTTAAATCACAGATTGAAGCAGAAATTAAATTAGACAAAACAAATATCGTAATAGAAAACTGAGACAAGGGCAGAAACCAGAACTGACATACTCATTCACCTCTGCGTAGAAGTGTGTTCCACTATGTTCATTTGGGCTTATTGTGAGAAACACAAAGCGGCAACTTTAAGATCAACTTAGGATAGCGTTTCTATAGAATAAAGGAAGAACAAAACTGCGCACCTTGATCAGTTCTGTGTAACCCGTTTCCTTTGCTGTCCACCATGGCTGAGCTTTTAAGCCCTTGACATTGTACAGAGAGCGCTGCCAGACAGATGCGAAGTGACCCCGTTGCTGCCCAAGTTCATACCACTTGTACGCCTAGAAGATTGAAGTGACAGCATATTTTGCAATTGTTGCATCTCAACTGAAAGATTAAGCTAATAAGAAATACAATAATCTACTCATTATTTCCCATTTGTAATGATGCTTATTTCTCACACAATGATAATAAAAATATTAATATTAGTTATTAAGTGAAATTATAATGTTGTGCATTATAGCAGAAGAACATTTACTCCACTGTATGTTTTGTCCACATAATACATTTAAAATCCATTTTTGAAATTATTGTCATTTATAAGAAAGCAATGTTAATCTGGGCAGGAAAAAAATTTTTTTGTTTAAAAAAAATATTTTTATATATGTCTATGAAGGTTCTCAGTCATCCAGGTGGAATTGTCTGTAGCTTGAATCATGTCAACTGGATTTCTATTTTCTCAGTGGAAACGTTTCGCTCCTTATCCAAGGAGCTTCTTCAGTCTGAGCAAAGTTAGTAAGGGAATCCTAAATATGTTTCTAGGTAGCTGTGTGACCTTGCACCTTGGGCTAGGTCATGGTTATATTGATTAGACATGTTTATATGTCTAATCAATATATGTTTTAGTCATGGTTATATTGATTAGACATGGTTAGACAGAGAAGATAGGTGGTTTGAGAGAGGGGTCAAGGAATCCATTTATGCCAACTTGGAAAATCCTCCCTTGAATAGAGGTGGGGGCCTCAGGCACAATCTTTCCCTAATCTTCCTCCCTGCTTTGTCTTCTGTGCCTGGGAAGATTAAGACCATTTCACAAGCTCAACAGCAGCATGGTGATCTTAACGATCCTCCTTTAGATGATAAAAGGACTTAAAATAACATCTCAATATAACCATGACCTAGCCCCAGGTGTAAGGTCACACAGCTACCTAGAAACATATTTAGGATTCCCTTACTAACTTTGCTCAGACTGAAGAAGCTCCTTGGATAAGGAGCGAAACGTTTCCACTGAGAAAATATTTTTATATATATATTTTTAAAAAATTCATATTCCCAAAACTATATAATATCACTTTAACTGTCCTTATATTTAATGAGTATTTATATAAACTGCATGAATCAACTGTGAATGAGTCAACTGTTTCTTTTGAGGTATCATCATTGATGTAATAAATCCATGGTCATACATAGAAGCTATTGTTACCCACTAAGCAGCAAAAATACATTGGAAATAAAGAAACTCATTACACAGGACTCAAAAGATACTGAGTAACTGGGATGTCTGTTGTAGATGATTTGTAGCCAAGAGGAAATAAAAGAGGAAAGAGAAATTCCTGCACTGTGGCCTCTAATTCTATTCAGGAATAAAGAATAATGGAATGCCATGCATGCATGCATAAAACAAGATGATTTCCTCATTGTCCTGTTCAAGCTATCTATACCCACTTCTCCCCAATGTTCCCTTTTTGCAACCATCCACACTTCCTGCCCCATAACGTTTCTGAGGGCTCTCTATATCTTTTATGCCTTCTATTCTGGCAGAACAAAGAGAAGCAATACTTGGTTTTGAATAATGTTGCTGGAACCAAAAGAATGAACAGCAGTTATCTGGACTGGCATCAAATGTAAGAACTCCTTTATGTGCATTTAACTGAAATGTCAAGGATGTAAGGCAAAACTCTGCTTCTGAACTTAGCTTCTCTCTTTCAGACAGTGTGAAAGGCTCTGAAAAGCCTCATCTTCCACCACCTGTTGAGTAAGCAGGAGGTCATTTCCTATGTCAATTTTTATTGTATCTAAACTCTCTTTTAACTATAATTATGGAGGGGAGAAAAGATCTGTGTTTCACTCCGTCTCTATTACTTCTGACCTCCTTGAATTTACCAGGGTAATCTGAAGGTGAATTACACCATATTTTTTAAAGCATAGGATTCAGAACCCTGATTGTATAGGGTCCTATATTGTATAGAGCATTGTTAGCATATTATCCAAAAGCATTTAGAACTATTTTTCAGACCTTCTCATCCATATAGTAAGATTGGAGTAGAGAGCCAGAACAGAAGCACAAATTCTCCACAACTGCAGTTAAGAACTCTTGATGTCCACTTTTGGCACCTATCTAGTACTATACAGCTAACAACAGTTTAGCTAATTCCATGCATTTAAAACTTTAATCCAGCTATGTAAAAGTACTCGTTTGGAAACTAATCTTTCAAAATATTGAACAGCTTAATTTTTAGTCCTGACTGCAACCCTAGGTGATGAATGTACATCTTCAGTGATGGTCATTACAAATGCTTATGTACTGATTCCTTTCCTTGATTAAATCTTGAATTTCAACATATCCAGGATTTTTTTATGTTCATTCAAAAACTGACTCGTAGTGACAAATTCAGTGGCATGTTTTGCCCAAAGAATTTTACATGAACCCTATTTTTGTCCAAAACTAGATTATGCATTTAGTAACATATACAATATAAACCACACTGAAAATTAAATAATATACCAAATCAACACACTTTTCTTTCTATGCATTTTTGCTGCTCTGCTGCTCCAGCCTCCCATGTTCACCAGTTTAGGGGCTTATCCATGTTGCCCAGTTGCCCCATCACTGGAACCATTTTTGGTATTTAGATTTGGATGACATTGCCTTCCATTAACCATTCACTGTCAGAGTGACCTCAGGGTATGTTTTTCTGCTCTACTTCTGAAGTACACTTTTCTGTATTACATCACCTCTAGTGCTCCTACCTACTTTAGATACACACTTCAGTTTGTTGCAGGCTAACCACACCAATTCATTAACTACTTTGCAGAGGTAGGAATACCCCTTTAGCTAAGTTAGTGCTTATTAAAGGTAAAGGTTCCCCCGCACAGTCGTGTCCGACTCTAGGGGCCGGTGCCCATCTCTGTTTGTTAGCTGAAGAGCCAGCGCTGTCCGAAGACGCTTCCGTGGTCATGTGGCCGGCATGACGCATGTGGAACGCTGTTACCTTCCTACCGAAGTGGTACCTATTTATCTACTTGCATTTGCATGCTTTTGAATTGCTAGGTTGGCAAGAGCTGGGGCTAGTGTGGGAGCTCACTCTGTCACGCGGGACTAGGGATTCGAACTTGCGACCTTCCGATCGACAAGCCTGGCGTCTTAACCGCTGACATTTGTAAAATCTTTTAGATCCACTATTATCATGAGTGCTGTAATAGAACAATAGCACATCTCTTACCTTGCAAATAGAAGGCTGCTGGTTGGAAACCTGGCAGAATATTTTTTTTATTACTATTTTTCTTACTCTGAGCTTCCTTCTTGCTTTGTTGTTTGCTTTATTTTTTAAAGTTTAATGCTGCACCATTTCACAATTTTTCCTGTCCCTGTAATAGAAGGGTTTCACCCTCAGCTCACTTCTTCCTTATGTGACTGGAAAACTTTTTTTAAGAAAAGAAAGCCCAGGGAAAAGTAGGAAACTCAGGGAAATAACAACAACAAAAACAACATTTCTGTCAGGTTTTGAACTAGCAGCTTTCTTTTTACAAGGATGCTCTAAAAGACGTTAGGAAGAAACAGGACAGTAATGAAAATGTTTTTTTTTAAGCTGCTTGTTGTGCCTGGATGTATGTTCATTCTGATACTTTAATTTGCATATATAAATTCAATTTGACTAGACGCCAGGCTTGTCGATCGGAAGATTGCAAGTTCGGAGGTTTGAATCCCTAGCCCCGCGTGATGGAGTGAGCTCCCGCACTAGCCCCAGCTCTTGCCAACCTAGCAATTCGAAAGCATGCAAATGCAATTAGATTAATAGGTACCACTTCGGTGGGTAGGTAACAGTGTTCCGCGTGCGTCATGCCGGCCACATGACCATGGAAGCGTCTTCGGACAGCGCTGGCTCTTCAGCTAACAAACGGAGATGAGCACCGGCCCCTAGAGTCGGACACGACTACACAAATGTGCGGGGGAACCTTTACCTTTTATGTACTGTATGTATGTATGTATGTATGTTGCTGGACTAGGAGACTAGGAGCAAAGTGGCCCAGGTTCTAGTCCTCCTTTAGGTATGGAAGCCAGCTGGATACTTCGGGCCAGTCACACACTCTCAGCCCTAGATTAGGAAGTTGAAAAACATCTATCTACCAACCTACACTAGACCAGCTTGATAAATTAAGGTCCATAACCTTCAGTGAAGATGGCTGTATCTTGCAGTGGACTTATTCAGGCTGATAATACTAGTAATATTACTTAAAAGCTGTGATTTCTAATTACTAGAAGGGAGACAGCATTGAACATGCTTGTGGATGACCTCAGGCAGAATCAGGATGGGGAGGTGCAATCTCCTTGATCTCTCAATGGCTTTCAATACCACTGACCATAGCATCTTTCTGAACCAACTGGGAGGAATGGGAGTGGGAGGCACAGTATTATGATGGTTCTTCTCCATGCCTGATTTGTCAGTGTTGGTAGTGTTCGTAACAGGAGAGAATTTGAGCCCGATGCCCTTGATCTGTGGGGAGCCTCAGGGCTAAATGCTCTTGCCCCCCTCCCCCATTTAACATCTACATGAGGCTGCTGGGTCAGGTCATCCATCAGTTTGGGGACAGGTATCCTCAGTATACCAATGATATTCAACAGTATATCTCAATCATGGGCTGCCCTAGTGATGCTGGTGAAGTCATGTCCCAGTGCTTCACAGCTCTGAGGGTTTGGATCAGGAGGAACAAGCTGAGGCTCAAACCTAGTAAGGCTGAGTAGCTGTGGGTGTTTGGGCCTTGGTACTGGGTATCTTCCTTCTTTGGCTCTTAATGGGATTGTAGTATCCTGTTTGGGACTGGCACACAATCTGCAGGTCCTTCTGAACTCACAGTTCTTGCTTGAAGAGCAGGTCATAGCAGGTGGCCAGGAGGGCCTTTGCACAGGTTCTTTTGCGCATCAGTTGTGCCCTTTTCTGGATCAAGAGGCCGTTCTAATGGTCATTCATGCCTTAATCACCTCACGGTTGGACTACTGCAGTGCAATCTACACAGGTCTTCCCTTTAAAACCATTTGTAAGTTATAGGTGGTCCAGAATGCTGTGCGCAAACAGTGATGTGCAGGCCATGCCATGCCAATGTAATATCTATGCTTTGTGGTCTGCACCAGTTATCAGTTGGATTCTGGGTGCAATAAGGTGCTAGTTGTCACATTTAAAGCCCTACGTACATGGCATAGGGCTGGGTTATTTTAAGGAATATCTGTCTCCTTTGATTTCTGCCCATCCTGCAAGATTCTGACAGCGTTAGCTTGCTCTGGGTCCCATTGATTAAGCAATGCTATCTAGCAGGTTCTAGGAAAAGGGCCTTCTATGTCTTAGCATCTACCCTCTGAAATATCATTCCCACAGAAATTTGCATGACCCCCTCCTTATTGGCCTTTAAAAGAGTACTAAAAACATGGTTTTTTGCCCAAGTCTTGGGCTAGTATGGTTGAGTGGGCCTTTTTGTCTCTTTGTGTCTCTGCTGTGGCAGGAGAGAATTTGGTAGTTGTTCCATCCAGGTTACACTATGTATCAGGTTTTATTGTTGATTTTATTATTTTGAAAATGTTAAGCCCCACCAGAGTTGCTGGAGTTAGGCAGCCTAGAAATTTGATTAAAAAATATAGGTACACGCATGTGTGCATGTGCTCATGCACACACACACACACTAAAGTAATTTATGTCCAGGAAGACCAGGGCAATTGCTTTTATAGAACAGAGAAGTGGGAGAGTATATATCAGGATGCCCTCCGTATAGTCACTCACGCCCTGGTCATCTCCCACATAGACTATTGCAATGCGCTCTACATGGGGCTACCCTTGAGGAGTATCCGGAAGCTTCAACTGGTCCAGAATGCAGCTCCGCACGCAGTTATTGGTACCCCAAGATCAGCACATGTGACACCTCTGCTGCGACAGCTGCACTGGGTACCCGTGTGCTTCCGGGTCCAATTCAAGGTGTTGGTTAGCACCCTTAAACCCTACATGGCATGGGACCAGGCTACCTGAGGGACCATCTCATCCCCATAACATTGAACCGTCCCACTCGGTCATGCAGAGAGGGCATGCTGCGGACCCCGTCGGTAAGGGAATTTCACCTGGCGGGGTCTAGAAGGCGGGCCTTCTCTGTGGTGGCGCCTGCCCTTTGGAACATTCTA
This sequence comes from Charina bottae, assembly GCA_023362775.1. Classification (NCBI taxonomy): domain Eukaryota; kingdom Metazoa; phylum Chordata; class Lepidosauria; order Squamata; family Charinaidae; genus Charina; species Charina bottae. The sequence continues at coordinate 163,689,307 of JALMGJ010000003.1, read as the reverse complement.
CCCCCGGAGGTGAGGCAGGCCCCATCGCTCCCGGCCTTCAGAAAGAACTTGGTTCTGCCGCCTTGCTTGGGATGGGGGGGGAACAGTTCCTCCTGGGGATGGCTGGTGCCATAGAGCCCGTTTAAATACAAGCTCATCGCCTCTTGGATTTTATATTTATTTTAATTATGACTGTATTATATGTTATTTTAATTGTTTGATTTTTTGTAAACCGCCCAGAGTCCCCCTAAGGGGAGATGGAGCAGTGATATAAATCGAATGAATGAATGAATGAATGCATGCATGCATGCATGCATGCAGCAGGGAATTGTCCAATGGGAGAATATAGCAGCCTGCTGTTCAGACTGCAAGCTTCTTGCTAAAGTATCTCAGCCTGGACAGGGTTTTCTTAAGCTGTTTTAGAGTCAAACTAGCATGAGCACCTGACAGGAACAGCTTAAAATGTGGATAAGAGAACAATGTCAAACCAACCAACCAACTAGTTCCTGTATGTTGCATTTAACGACTTAAAAATGGGGAGAGGGGGCCAGGGGAATGCCATTTCTCTGTTCAGCTGCAACTTTTAATTACTAGAAAAGAAAATTTATAGTTTGAGGAATAAATATTGGGCAGAGGCTTATCCAATCTGGATCGGGGTCCTAGTATGCCAAAACCATTGTGTCAGCTACTTATTCATTTGTTAAACATTTTATAAGCACAGAAGAGCCACTCCAGTGCTAAAGGTATGAGTAATATTGCCTCTAGCTAGGCTCTGAGGGTTGCCCAAAACAAACAATCGAGGAGACAGCAAAGTACCTTGTCTACAGTGAGATTGTGATGTTCATCTTCTTATTTCAGATTCCTGGCCATTAAGACTAAGCTACCCCTCCCCCTGTAACTCTGGTCTAATTTGCTTTTTCAGATGAACTCAGTAGTCACCCTACCTCATTGTTTCCAACTCGCTGCATGGCATCACCCAAATGGAAGTAAAAGCGGCCATCATCAGTGCCAAGATCTCCTGATTCAAGACCTTCCTAGAAAAAAGTGGAAAACCACATCTATTACCTGTTAAGTCATTTTAAATTCACCCCTAAAGCTAAATTGTACTGGGGTCTACAAGAAACTGTGCCAGCCAGCCAGCTATGCCCCCCACCCCTTTTTAATGCTTTTTTTCACTTGCATACTTATAATGATTTTTCAAATTTTCTGCTTCCAGCATTTCCAAGATCAGCGCATATAACACCTTTACTCCGCGAGCTGCATTGGGTGCCGGTTTGCTTCCAGGTACAATTCAAGGTGTTGGTTATCACCTTTAAAGCCCTACATGGCGTGGGACCAGAATACCTGAGGGACTGTCTTATCCACATATCATCGACCCGCCCCACCCGATCATTCAGAGAGGGCCTGCTACGAACCCCATCAATAAGAGAGTGTCATCTGGTGGGGTCTAGAAGGCAGGCCTTCTCTGTGGTGGCACCAGAACTCTGGAACACCTTGCCCCAGAGTTGAGGCAGATCCCCTCCCTCCCGACCTTTAGGAAAGATCTGGAGACCTGGTTCTGCCGCCTGGCATGGGAAGGAGGAAATAATAGTTCCTCATGGGGGTGGTTAATTTCATAATGTCCTTCTTTTTATTAAGCTATCTGGCCGTTTGGATTTTATAATTTATTTATTGTATTATTTGATTGTGTTTTTATATTCTTTATTCTATTTTAATCAGTTTTATTGTAAACCGCCCAGAGTTCCCCGTTGGGGGAGATGGGCGGTCATATAAGTTAAATGAAAAATAATAATAATAATTTCATTCTTATGACTCAGCTGCTGTTTTTTCCTCCTATGGTAGGTTTGTTTGCATTTTCACCCCATATTTTGGCAAACCCTGGATTTCCCTAAACCTGCTGATACCTCTGATGTAGACAGTGTCATTTTGGCTATATAAAGTTCCGTATTCAAAGAACAAATGCATTGTTAGCATAACTAGATTTACACAGTTCTTTCCTGAAGAGCTTTACGAACCTTATCTTGGTATTCCTATAGATTTGTATCTTCTTATTTCCACAATGATTATGAAATCAGTTATTATTCATCTTTTTTCCCCTCAACTTTTCAGCCACTAAACCACAATGCATAGAGGCGTTTCTAGAGGTGGAGATGCAACACAAGATGCTTCTCCCTAAAATGTTCACATATGAAAAGGATTATTGTACCTAAATCTACATGTAATAACTGACTATTTTACCAGATAAAGGATTCCTTCAGAAAAACCAACACAAAAAAATGGATATATGAATTAGCTCTTGAATAGAGTGGGTAGGAAGCAAGAAAAACCATTATATGACTTAGTGGAAGCCCCACATTGGAAAAGAAAATCTGCAGATATATATAGGTCATCAATGGTCTTTAGGACATCTCTACTATTAAGTACTTCACTTTTGATCCTATACAGTACATGACATCCCAACTGCCCTCCTTTCTGCAGCAAAGGCCTTATGCTTTCCCAACTAGAAAAAGATGAAGGTCCTGATGTAAATGTTACTTTCAAGTAGGGAATGCTTTCTTCAATCTTGTTCTCTGCCTTCAGAATGAATCCATAATGCACTTTTGCAAAGCCATCATTAGGAGCCAGGCTCAGAACCTAAGGGAGAGGAAAACACGTAATAATTATGACTTTACCTTTCCTTTTCTCTATATGGTAGCATTGTGGAATCTGGAGTGGGACTAGCAGTTGGGAGACCCAGGTTCTAGTCCCCCCTCAACCACTGGGGAACTCTGGGCCTGCTGCTCCCTTTCAGACCACGAGTCAGTGCTGGCGGGGGAATTCTGGGAGTTGAAGTCCACCCATCTTAAAGTTGCCAAGGTTGAGAAACACTGGGTTAAGGTGTTGGACTATGAGCAGGGCAGGCCAGGCTGCAGTATGGCCACCCTCAGCCATAGATGCTCCCTGGGTGACCTTGGGCCTGTCATTCTCTCTCAGCCCAACCAACCTCACAGGGTTCTTGCTGGGGAAAAATAGCAAGGGGAAACGCTAGGTATGCTGCCTTGAGCTCCTACACAAAAAAGCCAGGGTGTAAATCCAATAAATAAAAAATATGATGGGATGTACGCTGGCTTAAAGGGGAAAAAACTCGAGGCTTGAGAATAAACAGACAAGAAGTGCAGCTTTTAGGGCTAAAAGCATTTTACTTGTAGCATAAGGCAATAATGTATATACAGTACATTATCGCAAAAGGAAAACAAAAACAAACTTATAAGCAGAGTTCTGTGTATTGATCCCAGGGCCAGAGCTCACGCCATGCATAGCCTCCCATAGCTATGCACTGCTCAGTCCTCAAAAGTAGAATACACATGAAGAACTACATGGCTAAAAGACACTAGAAATCAAGAAGCATAGAACACCATTTTGCATGGTTGTATATTCAGTTCTTCTAGCTTTCTGATTGGCTGGATGTTAGCTGTGACACACACCAGGCCCAAAGCAGTAGGCCTAAAGCACATAGCATGTCCTGCTATTGGGTGGTAGTGCTGCATCTAAGCGAGCACGTGATCTCCTCCCCCCTTCTGCTCCCCCTGGAGCAGGCTTTCCACGGAAGGATTCAGGAGACATTGTTCTCATGGGAAGGTCCCATTGCTTGTGTGGGCACTAGTCATAACAATACACACGTGACCGTTGTTATCTTGCACCTGCACTTCACGTCACCATGAGAAGCCTTTGCTTTGTAAAGGATGCAATTTGCCAAAACACTTTTGCTTTGTAGAGAAACCCAATTTGCCAATTTCATACGAGAAATCTGACAAAATAAAGGCAATGTGATGTTGTCATGATATACAGCTCCCTGCTCCACATTATTTTCTGCCCCAGTGGAAACAGAGAAACTGAAACTTGACAGCAGATGCTAAATGTTACAAGGAAGAAGAGGAACATTCAACACCAATGGAAGATACAGGTTTTGGTAGCATTTTTTGATTGCCTCTAAGGTGGAATGCAATCTCATAGAAATGAAATTGACTAAGATCCAGTTTAAGAAGGATTCTGAATGTTGGATTTGATATCTGTATAATGGATTTAATGGGGGGAGGGGTGTCAAACAGTACAGAGAACTCTGGAGATACTGCATGTGTGTTTGGTAGGGGAATTTTCCTTGTTACCAAGTCACCTAACTCTATTAGCCATTACATGCATAGTTCAGAGCACTAGCATAGCCTGAATAAGAGAAAACATGTCTTCAGATTTCTTGTACTACAGAGGAAGCCCTTGAAAAAAGTAAAAACAAGATCAGTTGCTGTTTGAAAACAAAAGCAGTTTTGATTTCTTACAAAGACCATCTTTAATGTATTGTGTTCAGTTCCAGACTATGACAGTCAAAAGAAAAATATATAATGGGGGGAAAAGTGAAATGCTACCCCTTTTTTGACATTGCCTCCAAGCTGTGATACAATGGATGGCCTGATAAAACATTTCCCAGAAATAGAGCAAATTTTGCATCAGACTCATTTCCAAGTAAAGACTTACAATTCTTTTATTTAAGTTTTCGCATTTAGCCTCATCACTGAAGGGAGAGTGAGATGTTTTAAAAAATCTGAATGACTGAAGGGCTGAAGAACATTGAAGTCAGGCTGTTAACTTCTGGCTCTTTAGCTGCTGACAGATTACAAGTCTGAGCATCCCTTACTATTGGTCTTGCTGGTTGAGAACGGTAGTTAACAGCATTTGTATGACTGTAGTGCCAATGGAGAAGATCATTGTATTTCAAGGAGTTTGTGACATATTTTGATTTTCTCCTTCACACAAAGACGCTTAGAATTTATTTTGAGTTATACTAATGATTAGCTGGCTTGTTTTTTATTTCTGTTTGAAATGGGGGGGGGGGGAGAAGAGAAAACCCCAAGATTGTTTTTGTTAAACACTAGCTTGTCTGTATAGCTTCCCAGGCTCTTGGATGATAAACAGGTGCCTTAGACCCTGGGAACTATCCAGTCAAGGTCAGATCCTACAGCCTCTGTACCATGGAAGCAGGGTCACGAGCTTTTAGGGCCAGACTTTGATAAAAACCTTAGGATTGCCTTTTGAGTTTCGGAGCTTCTGCACAGACCAGAGCGCTGGGTGCTGTGGAAATTGAGCCACCCAGGGGTATCTCTGCTGCCTTTATTATGGGGCTCCTGACAGCCTATGGGAGATTGGATATCAACTTGCTTGGTATGTTATGATTTTTCTTTCTTTATGCTATGCTTTTTATGCTTCTGTTTAATCTGCCTAACCTATGTTTCTGTTTAAACCGCCCAGGGTCCCTCCTTGTGGGGGAGATGGGCGGGATATAAATGCAATAAATAAATAAATAAATAAATCTGTTTGCTTAAGTTAATAATAAAGCTTAAAATCTCTTTATCCACTGGAGTGCTTATTGTCTCTGGATCTAAAAGAACCAATTGTCTGGGCACCTGATCACTGCCTGGACACTTGGCAGAACAATGACGACAGATAGGGTTTCTGAAAGTTTCTTTGTCTGCAACTGACCTACAATTTCTTATTCCAATTCACAGATGTGAAGGAGTATGCCATGGCACCCACATGCCATATAATGCCAGGGCTTCCATTATAATAACAAATAATAATTAAAATTGCCTCAAATCCCATGATAGCCATGCAAGATTTCTGTTTCTCACATGAGATTTCAAGAGTGTTTGGCCATGTTTTTAATTCTGTTGCTATATAATATGAGGAGCATCCACAGCATTGTGCAAAATGCTTGATATTACCTTTGCTTAAAAAAGCTTGTGACCATGGGAAGACAGATTCTTTGTTGCTCATTGGCCCCAAAGCAGCTAACATTCACAGACCTTCAATAATTATCTCCTACAGTTGCATCTATAACTATAAATTATACTGCAATTCTTTTTTTCAGTGATGCATAAATGGTTACTCCACCTCCATTTTTAAAAAAAGGTGTACATGATTCTGGTTATCTTGAAGACTATGCATCTTAATGTTGTTAAATATTGACAAGAATAAATACATTAGATTAGCAGAGAGCAAAACTGTCCATTATGATCAAAATATTTTCATTTGTATTAGTGTCTCCCATCATTTCAGTTGTTTGTCTGGTATATCTACTTGATTTGCACAGCCTTTTCTCCCCAGCCCTCCTCTCACTACATATTTTCCTTTTTGTGAAGTCTCTGGCACAACCCCCAATCCCCACATATTTATTTATTTATTTTATTTATTTATTTACTATCCCTTTATTATTTTTATAAATAACTCAAGGCGGCGAACATACTTGATACTCCTTCCTCCTCCTATTTTCCCCACAACAACAACCCTGTGAGGTGAGTTGGGCTGAGAAAGAGTGACTGGCCCAAGGTCACCCAGCCAGCTTTCATGCCTAAGGTGGGACTAGAACTCTCAAGTCTCCTGGTTTCTAGCCTGTTGCCTTAACCACTTTACCAAACTATGCATGTTGCTTCCCTCTTTACTGCTCCATTCACTTTCTCCCATTTCTGACCTGTTGTCAAATTGTAAGGGTATCTCCTCTTGTACTCAGTGAAGTGTCGTGCTAAGTGATGGTGGGACACATATAAGGTAGCAAAGCAACATTTACAAATAGACCAGAAATATATACAGCTCAGATAAGAGGGGCTCCCTGTCACTGCCCATGCCAGGAGATAATGAAGGGCATCATTATCAAGAATCATCAGGTTCAGAAAATGGAAATCAATTGCTCAAGCTCGGAACAGCAAACAGCGAACTCAAAAGAGGAAACTGTTCGAAAACAATTCTGGAATTCAAGAGGACTTTCCCCTTTCTACTTAAATTCAAAAAAATACACTTTATTTCCCAAGCAACACAGATCTAAAACACATGACCAAACCTCTTAGGCTGTTTTAAAATGGCACATCCTAATACACTTCCCTTGCATTTTGACCATATATGGACCACTTGACTTAATAATGAAATATAAGCTAAACTCTGAATGATAGCCACTTAGTGAATTACACACTCTCCTTGTTGCTCTACTGTTCTAATCTAAATCTTTCAAATATGTCAGTGCATCTTTTTTCTACTTGCTTTTCCAGCATGCTTTCTTAGATCTCAAGTATGGCTGATCAAAGTTTCAAGCTACTTGTGAAACTTTCTTTGCATCAGAAAATGAACAGTTTTAAATTATCTATAATGGAGTCTGTCAATCTCTCTCTTCTTAGATTGCTTTATTTGTCCTCAGTGATATATATCTCACTAACTAAACTTAACATAGTAACTTCTTCCCAAATACCACAGGAGCATAATGGGCTGAAAATACATACAGGACTATTTCAGAAGCACTGTCCTCACTCTCAACTAGCTTAATTTATCCATAGCAGTACTGTCACATAGCTGCGTTTGATTGACTAAATACAGCTATGATGTTGCCCTGACTATATCATCCTTAAAACAGCCATCAACGGACACATAGAGATAAACAACATTTACATACCATTCATGAGAGACAATAGAAAAGCCAGAAGACCAGAACACCTCCTTGCCAGCAATCAACAACCAGATAGGCAAAGATTAACACCAAGATTAGCACCAGAAGAGCAATCAAACAACACAATAGACCCTAATCAAGGAACTATTAATTCAGTCAATCAACCAAGCAGCAAACAACAACCCAATCAAGGTACTACCAAGGAGAGTACAACACCCCCACCAACACAGGCAGGACAAGCCAGGGTATATAAACAGAGAGCAAGTTCCACTCCCTTTTCGCACTGAAGATGTTGCCTAGCCTGGCAATGAAACGTCTGCAAGAAAACAACAAGGCTCAGAGATCACCATGGACTCCACAGTATATCATCCTTATCTGAATAATCCAGGAAGAAGAAAGGAATAAAAGAAGAAGTAAAATAATTACAGACCTAGAATTTGAAAAAAAGCAACACCAACATATACTGTAAATAGGGAAACCTACTCTGCAAGGTTCACACTCATTGCCCACTAATGCTTTAGGAGAATATCAAAATGATGCCCTTAGATTTGTGAAAATAAATAGGCAAAGGAAATAATCAATTACTTTTATCTAGGTTATTTATCCAACTATCTAGGTTATTTTTTACGAATAGTTCTTATATATAAAGACTTGCATAATCACATATACTATTTTAGGAATCATTTACCCATACTTAATAGAAGCTGAGAGCCAGTTTGGTGTAGGGGTTAAGGCACCAGGCTAGAAACCAGAAGACCCTGAGTTCTAGTCCCACCTTAGGCACAAAGCCAGCTGGGTGACCTTGGGCCAGTCACTCTCTCTCAGCCCTAGGAAGCAGGCAATGGCAAACCACTTCTGAAAAACCTTGCCAAGAAAACTGCAGGGACTTATCCAGGCAGTCTCCGAGAATTGGACATGATTGAACGGATTAAAAAATTGTATGTATGTATGTATGTACAGTATGTATGTATGTATGTATGTATGTATGTATGTATGTAAACTCACCTCCTCATAAACCTTCTTGGCATTGCTGTTGTCTCCTATCAAAAGATAACCCACTCCAAGGTTGTTCTTGAATGAAGTGTCATTAGGAAACATATTAACCAGTTTCTGTAGCGTAACTACTGAACCTCTCATGCGACCTAATTTGATGGGAAAGCAATAAAAAAGCAACTTGGCTACATGAAGCAGCAACTTGGAATACTGGAAATTTGCCAACAGAATAAGATTGTTAAAACAATGAAACAGACGATGTGCTTTTAAACACTGGAAACATGCTGTAAAACTTACACTTCTAAGCCAGGCCTTAGAAAATTATGCTGTGGCATGCATTGCCTAGTGTTATGGAGACCTCTAGTGCACAATTAAAGCATTTTTCCTATCTTACTCCTCTTTTTGGACAATAAAGCACATTTCAAATTGTTGGCCTTCTTCTCAACTGCATTAATTATAGGTATAAATAAACTGACCTTAATCCACGTGTTGAAAATTATCACACTATTTGATGAAAAGCTTGCTGTTCCTTATACTGTACCATTGAAACTACGTAGACTACCTCCGAATAAAACTAGGAGAATTACTACCTTTATTTACTCAAATTTAAATTACTTCTGTAATATAATGCTCCTGGGAATGATTAGCAGTTGAAATGCATGTTGTGACTGATGATTGGGTGTGGTTTTTTTGCACAATAAAACCTGAGCTTTTAAGCCTGTAACCTGCAATTTCAGCCACTGGAAATGGACAGGTGTATTTGCATTAGGCCTGTATTAGATTCGTCTTAACAAAGAGATTCGTGCAAGGAGGTGACCTGATTCTCTTTGTAGATGTGAGAGGTAACATAAATCACTTTGACAAAACAATTTGTTTTACCTCCAATTGCTTGGAGCTGCAGGAAAAGGGTCATCTTAGCATTCCCTGTCAGCATTGGCCACTTGCATTCTGGGCAGCTTCAGCACAGGCTGTGAAGATTGCCCACAGCCTCCCGCAAGGCACACGGTCTGGAAGACTTTCAGCATGAGCCAAGGGTGCTCCAGTCTGGCAGCTTCAGCACACCTACAGATTCCCACAGCATTTGCCAAAGCTGCCAAGCCTGCTGCATTTTTGAGCCAGAAATGCAGAAGCGTATTTCTCTCTGCCTATTCCCACAGCATGAGTTCTGTGGGGAAAAGCTGAGAAGGGCTAGAAAAAGTCTGCAACTTGGAAAGTTGCTGCTGTAATTGGACTAACTATCTGACTCTAATACACTTAACCCATATCTTCAGTTACTCTCTGAGACGTTATGTGCTCATAACTTGAAGAAGGCAAGACCTAAGCAGAAATTCATGAGGACAAATACTTTTCAGGAAGTATTCTAATACTAATACACTTAACCCATATCTTCAGTTACTCTCTGAGACATTATGTGCTCATAACTTGAAGAAGGCAAGACCTAAGCAGAAATTCATGAGGACAAATACTTTTCAGGAAGTAATGTGGCTTTGTCCCAAATATCAGGCAGAAAGAGGATAAAATTATGCATTTGTGCAGTGAGAAGAAGTAAGGCCAGATTACGAACTGACTCCTCACAAAAGCCTTGTTGCTTAAGTGATAATTTGTCCAGTGCAACAGTTCTTTAAATATCACTGTCAGATTCAATAGATATTAGTTGCAGGCTATTTAAGCAACTGAGAGATATTTTGAGAATATTCAAATTAATTAAATAGATTTCTATCCTGCCTTTCTGCCCAGTAGATACTCAACTCTTGAATAGAGCACATCCCATAGTTTGGGAGCCACACAATAATGTCTAATTGCTGGATATCACAACATGGAATATTTTTAAACATTTGACCCGCTGGTAAATATGGTTTTGGAACCTTACCAAGAAACTGCTGCCTGTCTGCCCGCCGTTTCAGTGCCAGCTTTACTAGATCATCAGGGACATTTGGCAGACTAGCCACTTCACCATAGGTATTGATGGATCGCTGTAGTATTTCATTGCTTCTCATTTTTTCAGCCAAGTCATCCTCACTCTGTATGTAATAATAAAACATTAATTAGTACTGAAATTGCTATCAAACTTAAAGCACAGGTTAATTAATTAGTGGCTGTTTGATTATAACATTTATTTCAAAATCATCAACATATGAGTTCAAAAGTTTTTATTTCTAAAAATTGAATACGGCAGATACATAATTCTTGAGTATAAAAATGTATAATGAGACGTTAAATCTGTAACACTGTTATACCATCAAAAACTAAGAAGAAGTTATTTTTGGAGTTTGGAAGCCATCTCTATACCCAGATATAACAGTTGCTTCAAAAAATCAATACATTTTCAATGCAGGTCTTTCTTTAGCTGCTTATTTGCTGAGATGCCTGTAAAGTGACTCTGAACTTAAGATGGTCTTCTCCCCGCCCAGCAAAAGGAAAATAAGACTGAAAAAAAATCTACGACTTCTGTTACTGTATTCTAAGTGAATCTAAGATGACCCTCACATTTTAATAGTAGGTAATTTCATAATGAATTCTGCAGTAGTACGTTTTTGAATGGTATCATGTCTGCATTTTGGTTTTAGTGGAATAGTGTTACCGAGTTTAATAAAAACTTGTTTTAAGCATTTATAATCTATTCTTTTGTGGGGTTTTTAGACTGATGTCATTAAAGAAGTTACACAGTACATGTCTTACGTTTTCATCAGGTAATTTCAGGCTGCAGGATTAGGGAGTGGACTCTCATTTTAGGATTATATCACCTGGGTATGGTAGAACAGGGAATAGCATGTCTTAATCCCTTGTAATGTGAGAAGCAGAAAGGCATTCAGAGGAGGAAAGACATGAGATATCTAGCCTCTTCTATTCATGTAAGGAAGTGTTATATTATGTCACCTGTTCCCTTCTTTCAGAAGAGGCCAGTTGTTGATGAAACAGGGACAAAGTGGTCCTGCTGTTAAGAATTATGTAGTTAACCATTCAGTTTTCACAGGAGACGGGAAAACCCTAACCCTGTCTGCATTATATAAGGCAGAGCTTTCCAAACTTTTCATGTTGGTGACACACTTTTTAGACATGCATCATTTCACGACACACTCTTACAGCAGGGCATCATTTCGCGACACACTCTTACAGCAGGGCACAAGGCAGGCACTAGGACCTGCACAAAATCCTGGCAGGGCAGGTTTGGAGGCAGCAGCAGCCGCAACACACCCAGACACTGCAGCCGACACGCTAACGTATCCCGACACACAGTTTGGAAAGCTCTGATATAAAGGATTCTTTTTTCAAAATCATTGATGTAACCTGGGCCCTTGATATTTGTAATTTATACTCAGCTCCTTGCCACTCAAGTTATCTGCGCCACTCAAGTTATCTGCACCACTCGTATGAATCTCACTTTTTGCCATTTTGCGGGCTGATTTTAAATGGGTATTTGGCACTTAGTTGCATTCACTCAGAGCTCCATAAGCAGTCAAAGATAAAACTCATTCTGAGCCCACATTAGTACCTGGTCTAATTTGAGAAAAATCGTTAACAATTTATTAAGTCCCCAGCCCCACCCCCACTTTTATAGGAATGTTTTCTTCCAAAGTAAGGTTTTGGCCTCAAAAATTGTGGTCATTCCTGCCATGGTCCTTTAAATTTGGCCACTAAATTCCATATTTCACTATTCTCTGCACTTGTATTTTGCCAGTTCTGATCAATAAAATTTCTTGATTACTGTACTTATTAAAAGAGAGGAATAAAGGAAGCATATTCTCAATTCTGAGATGACCTTCAATCTAAGCAATTGTCAAATTCCAACCAACTTAGTTACAACAAAATAACGTACCCTTCGTTTCTCACTATAACCTATGAGATGGATTTGCATTTTTCCCTGTATATGTTAAAGAATAAAATAACTGATAGATTTTGAAATCAGAGGCTGTTTCCTAATACAGTATATCAATTCTTTACAATGTATTTGTAACCAGTAATAAATCTTGGGTACATAATGAGATACATCACAATTTGACTTTCAATGCGCAACATTTTGCTTTATTGTTTAATTTTTACCTGGGCTTTTCCATATCTTGCTCGTGGACTTTGGGGATACCTGCTTATCAAAGTTTCAAATGCCTTTAAAGCTTCTTCTGCTTTTCCCTGAAAGTCAGACAGCATTATCTGAAGTAATATGCCATAAATACAAGCAGGAAAATCCTTACAATTATTATTTACACAAAGAATAAGAATGTTGAGGAGTCTTTTGTGAAAGCTTACTATAAGTATATATGGTAAAAAGAAGTAGGCCAACCTTCTCCAATCTAGCACACTGCAGATATGTTGGGTGCCAACTCTCACAATGCCCAAACAAGGACATATAGATATTGAAGCCCAACACATATAGCTGGCAAAAAGTTGGGGAAAGAAACAGAACCTACAGTGTCAGAGAAAGGTGGTGGAATAACTTGTACTTAGATAAGATATAATATACAATTTTAAGAACAGATGCAATGATGTTTTGACAAATCCATTATTAAAATATTGCTAAAAGAAATACAAATAATGGCATAAATTCAGGGAAGAAAACATTCCATAGTTCCTGGGTTTAAAATGAGTATCTTAGGGAAAATAAAATAGCCCTAGATATGTGTTTAAAATATAATTATTTAAGAGGTGATTATCTTTGAATAATTTCCGATCACTATATTATCATCATCATCAAGTTTATTGCAGCCCTAAGGCCAGATACACTATATTAAGCAATTAACATGAGCCATTTGTCATCAGAAATCCTCTTTCAGCTAAAATATTTAGAAAAATCCCTATGGACATTTTTTTTAGGTCAATCATAAGAATCAATCCTGAAACATTATATTGTTTATTGATATTGCAATTAACTATGTGTATCATAGATTATAAAAACTCCACATTGAATCCATGAGAAAGAAATATAGTTGTAGGAACATCATTCTGAACACTAGATTTCTATTGGCTGTCTGTCAATTACTGACATGTTGATGTTGATTAATGATTGGTGATATTAAACACTTCTGCCAAGCCAATGCCCACTCTCACACTCCTTTTTTCCAGAGGAAGTGTTTACTACCAATTAATTTAGCAATGTGGCATGATGCATGTTCATGAAGGGCATCAAAAGGAAGATTTAACATACCCCTGTGAGAGCCATAGTTAGGAAACGGTATGCAAATATGAGAAAAAATTAACAAGATTGACAATAATTTATGGAATAGCTGTATGTGTGCTTGTTTCACTTCTGCGTTTCCTCAACATTAAGCTGAATAGATGATATCAGATGTACCCAATTTTGGAGGGCAATGGTCCCCATTATTATTACTTTTAAATCACTCATTAGCTAACTTTCATCCTTTTTCTGGGCAGGTGGGAACACTTTTAAACAAAGCACTGGTCTATATCCACTTGTTATGATTTCCAAAATGCCTATAGGTCCCTAAGGCATTCATCTAAAGAAAAGTGATGACAAAGGTTGGTACTTCGGTTTGCAGAATACCCAGTCCTCTATTTAAGTAAAATAACCTATTAGATGCACTTCATTACAAAATAGGTGTTGCTTATCAATAAAATTTGAAGTATCTGTGGGTCAATATAAAACATTAATGAACATATAACAGCTGTTATGGAAAGAGTAAGGAAAAATTAATTCAGTAACATTCAGAGGATGGATGGATGGATGGATGGATGGATGGATGGATGGATGGATGGACACGCACCCACACCCACGGACATTAAATTGCAGTTTTAACTTGGCAAACTATATTTACCTTTTTGCGCATCTTTTCTGCAGCATCAAGTTCAACTTTAATGCTTTTATCAAATTTGTTGAGCAATTTTGGTTTCTTCTTCTTCTTTACTATGAAAGACAAAATGAAAAAGAAAACACAAAAATTCCCCCCAATTCAGTAATATTGGAAACTACCTTAAGGAAACTCAGGAACTCCGGTACGATAAGCCACATATAAGTTTTCCATTGGAAGGAAAGATACACTTTAGATCCCTAATAATAATATGCAAGGTAGGAATTGTGACTGAGTATCGGCTTCTGCTTCCCCATTCTCTCTCTGCCTCCTCCTTCCCTGCTCCACTCCAAGGGTCTCTCTCCCTATCTCTGCCATTCCCTTCAGCCTCCCTGGATTTTATCATTCCAAACGCTGCAGGCAGAAGAGCTGCACCTCTCATTGTTTCTTTTTTTAAGGGCTGGCTGGGTGGGGGGGTCTCAACATACACATAGGCAATCAGCATAAGCATAAAATACAACAGTAAGAAAGCCTCCCCCAAGCAACGGGTGGAATAAAGAGAAAAAATACATTTGATGTAATAAAATTTAAATCAATGAATTTAATACGGTCACTTTCTATGTATTGTATTTCATATCTTCTTTTTCCTGCCCTTGGAGGGGCCCTTGGGGCTAAACCCGGTCCTGGGATTTCAGTTTATGAGTCTCTACTGCAAATATTAACACTGAAAAAATTACATCAAGAAATAAGAATAATATACTTTTTGGAGTTCCAACACGTTTGCATGGTGAACTGTTAAATAATCTTGAAAGCACTTTAAGTGCTTACACTTACAGAGTTCAAGACAACTGTGGCTGATGAGATGAATTGTAGAAATTTTTAACCAGAACCCCAAAACTCATCTCTGGCTAAAACTGTTAAAACAAATTTGTCAAATCACAGCAGCCTTTACAGCTACTGTAAGCTACTGGCCACATATATTTCTCAGCTTTGTCAGAACTGTAATATTGTATTTCTAGAGGAGTTATCTGTCTACATAGTAGTGTGAAAGATTAAATGCTAGTCCTTCTATTCTTAGTATTTAAACACATCTGTATTTCAGTATTTTAAGTGGGTATTACAGCATTATAGCTCAATATGACTGATTGCATAGACAAATGCATGAAAGAAAAAAATTAGAATAATTTGATCTCATTTCCCAAGATTTGGAAGGTCTATTTTCATGGACTGTTTCCAAGAACACCCATATGCTCCAGGACATTGAGTTCACATTCCACCAGATGGTATCCTGTTTTTGGACAAAAAGGAAAAATGACAGACTCCTACATTGGCCAGTTTTATACAATATTCCTGTGCATTTTAAAAGGATTCAGAAGAAATGGCTTGGGTCTGGCGCAAATAAAATGTCTCAATTGTCCATTAAAGCAGCCTGTTTTGGGTGTGACTGCAAAAAAAAGTTTGTCTACTTCCAGGAGTCCACTCATAAAGGTTAATGGAACTCTTGAGGAAGAGGCATCTTTTTGGTAAAGAGGAAATCTAAAAAAAAGTTGGGCTGCTGTAATGAATAGCAAAGGGGTGTGTGTTCATGCTTGCACAATCCGAAGTTGTTCTTTTGAGTCAATTTTAAACAATGCACATCTTATGGTGTAACTTTTACAATATATAGTAAAAGTCAATAAACTGCTATCTTGAGATAGTAACCTCTGCATAGCTCTGCTTATTCCTCTGGAATAGTCTACTTAGAAGGCCTTTTCTGCTATATTTCTGTTCAGAATCAAAATAACATGTTATAATAATAAATTACAAGGTACCCAACACTACCAGCTAAAACAGCAGCTTTTCATCTCTTCCCCACTTTGTTTTTAAATTGAAAATATAGCTATCTCAACTCATGCAGCATGAGACTAGTAAGAAAACTGGAGATCTTGGGCAATATATATTTAATGATAGGCCCACTTTAGAAATTTGAAGGATTTCCCTTTTTCTCTCTCCCCTAGCATTAGAACAGCATGTCTCCAAATTCCAAATGCAGTGGAACAATGGCTTGTGACACACAGCAGGCATCTGGTTGGCCACTGTGAGAAAAAAAAATGCTGCACTCAGATGGACCTTGTCCTGAACAGACAGGTGTTTTTTTTTTAAAAAAAAGTCTTATCTTCTTTTGAGTTTTTTCAAAAAAAAACTTGGAAGAAATAAAGATAGATATATTTCTGCTTCTGAAACAAACCTTAACTAAACAAAAAAGGTGGGAACACAGTAAGTCTGAATGACATACTGGGGACAAGAGAAGTCTTGAGGATTTGCCCGAGTGCCATTTCCAAGAGGGAGCATGAGATTTGTAGCTATACAGACAATATAGATAAAACATTTTTCCTACAAAATCCTAGAATGATATCCATAGAAATCCAAAGTATTTTAAAAGATATGATCATTAATTTCCCATGTTGAGCCTGTCTGACTGTAGATGTTTCCATAAAAATTTAGTAAGACTATTTCAAATATTCTCTTCGATTGGTATTTCAAATATGTCCTACCAATGCAGCAATTTTAGTTTTTTGAACCATCCATATTTTCAGTTGCTTACCTTTTTCTTTTTGCAGAGTTTCTTTTTCACCATGTCCTAGAATAGGTAAACAGATTTCTTATCAACCTGATCCTTTTTAAAAGCGAGATGAAGTGCGTATTTCATTTTTGCATCATCACTGAATTATTAAAATGCTGTCTTCAAATAAAATAGGATGTAACCATGTGCTCAGAGTAAAATATAAATGTGTTGCTAATTAAGACTGTACAAAGTTTAAACGGGTTGCTTTGATGATGCTTTGAGCAAAGCATCTCTTTGAAATGCTTCCAAAAGCAGTGTGCTTTCCTCAGCTTCTAATACCAAAGTGGCTGCGTTGCTTTGCATTGCCTCACTTCTGAGGCCTCCCCTGGTAGCACCAATAGGTGGAAAAAGGTTCTGCACATGTGTAAAGCATGAGCACATACACCTGCTGGCTATAGGAACTGCTGGCTGAGGCTCTGAGGTGACACAAAGTACCATCACCATCATCAGCTCAACAAGAATCACAACACATCTGCAAACAAAGTTCCTAATTGAAATGAATCTAAGTTTCCCCATAGATGCAAAATGAATTACATAATTCCTTTGAAGAAGGAAGTCTTTTCCTGTACACATTTATACAAAAATAAGCCAATTGGCTTCTTTGGTACCACAGGAATTTTAAAATATTCTAACAGACTGTAAAAGCTGTAATGTTCTCTAGAACAGACCAGTGGTTTCTATGGGTGGAAGTTTCAGGCAACAATGTTTTTTAATGCATTATTTACCCCAATTATAGTTCTTTTTCATAATACCCCACACATTGTTCTAACTAAAGTTAAAAGAGAGCCAGTTTGGTCAAGTGGTTAAGGCAACAGGCTAGAAACCAGGAGACTGGGAGTTCTAGTCCCGCCTTAGGCATGAAAGCCGGCTGGGTGACCTTGGGCCAGTCACTCTCTCTCAGCCCAACTCACCTCACAGGGTTGCTGTTGTGGGGAAAATAGGAGGAGGAAGGAGTATTAGGTATGTTCGCCGCAAATAAATAAATAAATAAATAAATAAATAAACACACACACACACACACACACACACACACACACACAGTCCGTCCGTCCGTCCCAGCCCACATGGTTGCTTCTCAATATATACGGGGCAAAATTCTTGCCTGAAGCCTAGTGAAGACCACGTGTATTCAAAAACTTCCGTATTTTCTCTCTGGGAACTACAGAACTTTATTTCTGGCATCACAGGGATTAAACAAGTTCCCTGAATTAAATTTTGTTTTCTTTCCAGATGGAATCCCAGTCTTGATCAGTTTCCCCATTTAAAAGCACATCTGCTATTTGCAGTTTTGGAAGACTGTAATCAAATATTCAGTTTGGAGAGTTGATATTAATCAGATTTTCAAACCAAATCACATTTCTAAACAGTCAGGAAGTTCATTTAAATTGTCTGAATATTTGACTCCATCCTGACAATTTTGGATATTTCAACACATATGCAGAAATGACATTTTCTGAATCAATTCAGAATCTAAATCAAATCAGTTTGATTTGATCACCCAAATCAAGTCAAATCAAATTTCTTAACCTTTTTGATTTGTTGTGTTGAATCAGATCGATTTTACAAATCAAGCTGATGATTTGAATTGGATTTTGCATGATTTGCATAGCTCTGCTTTATATGAAACCAGGAGACTGTGAGTTCTAGTCCCGTCTTAGGCATGAAAAGCTAGCTGGGTGACCTTGGGCCAGTCACTCTCTCTCTCAGCCCAACTCACCTCACAGGGTGGTTGTTGTGCGGAAAATAGGAGGAGGAAGGAGTATTAGGTATGTTCCCCACCTTGAGTTGTTTATAAAAATAAGGCAGGCGGGATAAAAACAAACAAACAAACAAACAGTCTTCAACATTGTTAGTTCTGAAGTGATCATTATACACAGTTAGGGAGAGGCCATTTGTTATTCAAGACACAAATTAAGGTGCAATTTTCCAAACTGCCTATCAGTGAACAGACAAGATAAGTTTAGTGCCAAAACACTATAAATAATTAACATAGTTTGTGAAGCAAACTCAGGAACGGTTACCTAGATTCACTTCTACAGCACATGCAAGGAATTTTGTGCAGCAACCTTAAAGACTGCTGTATTATGTCATGGTATCTATCAGTCTTTATGCCACAAGCCTCTGCAATGTCCATGTGAAGCAACTGGTCCTAATATGTTAAGTATCAGTTTCAATTATATCCTTAGCTCACGACATATTCTGGCAATAATATAGTTAATGCCATATTATGTTTTATTTTCTTTATGGGCTCCATGAATTGTTTCTAGCTCTGCCTTCCTCCTGATCTGTCTTTTTCTGAACTTTATAATGATTTAATGACCAATCACTAAAGTATACATCAGTATTTTTGAAAATAATGACTCCATCAGTGAAAGGTTCTTCTGTATTTTATTGCAGCAAATGTTAACACAGAAGAAATGGTACATATATTAATAGTCCCGTTCACCTTGACTCCATGACACACTTATGTAAATAAGAAAATCATAAAGTCATATAACAGAAAATTTGATCACAGCACAATCATCTTATCCCAGCATTTGAAAAATACAGAGTTGTTGTACAAAAATGCAATTTATTTCACCCAAAATAATCATAATTATCCTTAAAAATATGAGTTTATAAAAAGTATTGCTGTCATTTAGAAATATGCAATTTATTTCCACGAAGAATAACACTTTGCCTCAATCTGCATTAACAGATTGTTTTCTAACTATTATAAATGTATATGGCATAATCCTTCCAGCACAGTATTCTCATTTGCTGCAGTACCTGTGCATACTCAATGAATAAGGAGAGACTAAGGGCGTTACAGCATATGGAAAACCCTTCATGCACAGATGAAGGGTCTGAGGGGGAAGAGAAGAAGCCCACAGAAATACCTGATATGCACTATATACACTCCCAAACTATGTAGTCCTTACTTAGTATCCTGGATTTCAACATAATCAAAATGCACTGCATTTATCTTTATTTTTTTAAAAAAATCAAGTTAAGTCCAATCACTACCTAAAGTATACAAGCCACATATTCTACTGCTGTTCTAGTGAACTCTCAATGATTCAAATGGTATGGAAGTATTTTCTACCAATTATCTCTGTTTGAAATGTAACTGCTTTTTATTTTTTCTAAGAATATCTTTAAATTATGCAGCAGCACTGAGGAACAATTCTCTAACACACTACCTCAGTTAATATTCACCTTAATTTGTAAGCGGAATAAGCATTTTATTAAGAAATATATGTAACAAACAATTTTTGGTAAAGCATGTGTCAGCACTAATAATTAAACTGTAAGCCTAAGATAATTTACTCTTGAATAATCTTATTTATTCTAGAAATTCTATTATTATAAGAAGTTACAAGGACATCACTTATGTAATATCAATATTTAATTGGCTGGCAGTTTATTGAAACTATAGCAGATACAATATTGAGGCCAAAAGGAAAAAGAAAATCCTTGTGTTTTAATATTAAAATTTCATCAGAAGAATCAGTCCATCAAAACATAAAAAATGTGAAAAATATATTTAGTGATCCTCTTGGAATAGATCCATGATTAAATTATTTGCTTTATCTGCACATACTGTGCTAAATGTCAGATAAATAATGACATACAAAACTAGTATATAGAAGTCCAAGTCAAAATTATTTCACAGTCCTATTTCACTAGTGTTGGCCATAAGGCATGTAAATATACCAAACTATTTTGATCACATTTTTAAACTTCGTAAAATCAGATTATGTCCATAATGTATTGTTACATTATAAATAGCATATTTACAATTATGTGAACACCACATATAAGATTCAGATAAAACTGTCCACTAATAAGGGGAGAAATAAAAAAGCATGTTGTATACTAAATGCTACAAAAAGATTAAATGTGTATATCAGGATTCTAAATATATGCTAAAGTTAATTGGCATACTAAAAGGTCAACTGTGCTACGCTTTTTAGGAAGTTTCAAAAGTGACAGTCTTTTGCATTTCTTGTATCATTTTAAGAAAAGAATTTGCCCTGCATGTTATGAACTTTCAAAAAGGTTTTAAATTTTTATACCATATTAATAGTTATGAGAAATGAATTCAAAATGGAATTTCTAAATGGAATGGTCTCATAAAGTCACTTGTGAAACACCGTTTAGTGTTTACCACCCACCACTAATTGTCTGAACTCCATTAATTATGTCATAGAAAGTATCTAACAAACAACTGCTGCCACTGTGTAGAATATGGTTTAGGCTGGTCCTCCTGATGTAGGGACAGTCTTTTTGAAGCGTTAAGTATCTGAAAAAATAAGGGGAGATCTAAATTAGAGGACCAACCATGATACAGGTGATTGAGAAATAATCTTTAATATAAATATGCAACTTTGTAATATACTTAATTTAGTTATGTGTTATTAGAAATACTGTTTAATTAAACACAAAGTTGCTATCTAGGGGGAAAGGTAGGCAATAACAGAATTAAAGGACAGTCCTTTGGGACTTAACATGATCACAGAAATCCAATAATCTCTCACCCCACCTCTCTCCAATACACTTATTAGACATACATTAGAAAAACATCCATCATTATGATGGGAAAAGTGCAGGTGGAAGGAAAACTGCCCAACATACATTCCTGTTAATGAAAGCTGGATGGACAAATTTCGCTTATGTCAAGATCTTTTCCAAAATCCTCATTTCCCTTATAGAAAAGTAAGTGGCAATCATTTGCACATGGGAGAGATTGTCTTTGGCACTATAGCAAGACTTGTCTATCCTCTATATCAGTATATATGTTAATGCATATATACAGGCCTACTACACATGAAACAAATATAATAGTTCTGTAACTTCTGACCTATATTGGAGCCTGAATGTGCAGGGGTTCCCCGAGGCCTGAAAAATATTAGAGGATTCCTCCAGGGTCAAAAAGTTAAGAAAGTCTGCTCTATATAGTTCAACTTCGGGTTTTGTTTTTTTGATCTCAGGAACTGTGGCAGAACGTTTGAAAAATGGTTTATATGTATATTGAAGGGCATAAGGAAAAATGAAGTTGAAAACAAATAGACTGGCATTAGCTCTTTATCTCCAAGTCATAACTTATTATTTCAGCTACCAATCTATAAAAAAATTAACATGAAGACATAGAAAGGTGGCAAACCAATATTCAGATACAAAACATCTAAAATTAAGCAAACACTGTTCAGAAACTCTGTTCTGTCATGTCAAACATTTCATATAAAGGAGGTATCTCTTCAAATGCTTCAGCAACCGTGCCAACAACAAAGAGCCAAGGCAAACACCAAGCAGGGAATGGCAGGGATTAAACAGGTCACAGGTACAGGAACTGGATTAAACAAAATGTCTATACAAGGGTAGTGATACCATCAGATATAGAACCATTACTGATCTCCCAGGACCAAGCAACAGAAATGTGAGTAGTTTATTTCCTGGGCTCTTTTGAAAGAAATGGTGGGAGTGGAGCTACAAATCCATGTGCCAATCAAGGTACCAATATCAGTCAGTTGCAACTGGAACTAAACATTCATATTCAGACCATTGTAATACAATATAATAGGATACAGTAGGAGGAGCTGGGTCACCAAAATGGATGAAATGCAGAACAACTACTCTTTGGGCTGCCCACAAAGCTTTCACATCAGCTCAACTTCACTAGGCACCTCTAGCTAAGAATGTAACAGCTCTCCTGGATTCATCCGAGGCGTTGTCTATTCCCATAGTAGCCAACCTAGAAATGTGTCCCAGCAGGTCGTGCCCTAAGTAGAACCATCTCCCTGACATATTCCTCAGCACTGGTATTGGAGGAAGAAGCTATGTCAAAAAATGCAAACTGTCCTAAGTCATGCAAGTATTTTGAATACTTGAAACTGCTATATTAATATTTTGTGTTTTCCTGACTTAACTCATAAAATGTATTACAACTTCTACAACAAAATTCAGACATTTTTCATTCTTCTATTGCTCAAAGACATGTAAATCCATACATATAGTTACTGAATATATGTGGTGAGACTTTTAAAAAATCAAGTTGATTTACAATAAATGTAATGAAAAAATAAACATCAACTTCATAGTACAAAGCCACTAGTAACACTCTAACACATAGCTTTCCAAACTGTGTGTCGCGACACTTTAGTGTGTCGCAACACAGTTTGGTGTGCTGCAACACAACCTGGAAGCGGCGGCGGGGCGGCAGCGTGCGCAGTGACAGTGTGCACGGCAGCAGCGGCGCGCCATCTGCACTTCCGCGTTTTAACAGAGGCTGCCGCCGCTGTGCACCCCCCTGCCCCCGTGCGCGCCCCCTCCGGTACTGCCGTTGGTGTGTCGCCAACAGCGGCACTTTGGAAAGCACTGCTCTAACAGCTATTCACTGTAAACCACTTGCCCTTGATTATAAGAAGATATATCCATACATAAACAAGGAATTTACATATACAGCCAAAATCTTTCTAGCTGCGGGATGGGGGGAGGGAGAAAAAACAACAAGTGATTTCTGTAGACAACCTCTCCTGTGCCTGGCCTGTTTCCCCCCTCGCAGAGCAGAGAGACTGGAGAGGAAGGGATTGCAACAGAGTAAGCAGGCACACAATGGGGAATACAGCAGCTGTTTGCAGAGCGTATTTGCGGCTGCCGGTGCCACTGCATTCCTTTTGATGTGTATTCCCCATTGTGTGCCTGCTTACTCTCTTGTAATCCCTTCCTCTCCAATGAATGTAAATACAAATATTAATTCCCTTCTTGCTAATTATCCCAGTGCCTGAGTGAGCATTCCAAAGGGCAGGGGAGTTTAAGAGGCAAACAAAAGCCAAAGGTGTGAAACTGATAGTCTTGTCAGTTTCAAATTGGCTATTTGAGTGCTGTGGGAGGGGGAGAGCATTCCAAAGGGCAGGAGAATGAGGAAATGGAAAGCACAGTCGTGGTCACATGATTTCCCACTTAGCGACCACTTCGCTTAGTGACAGAGTTGTTGGTCCCAATTGTGGTCGCTAAATGAGGACCTGTACTAAACTATTACTGTTTGGTAGTATAGAGGGTCCATACCAAGTTGGATAAAAATTGCCAAGGTGTAAATTCTTATCACTACTACGCTGGGATATATGTAATTTATTTATTAGTAGAACTGCAGTGAGAATAGATGGGCAGTATTTGGGGCAAAAATAACTTATTGGCTCTGTGTGAACATGAGCTAAATTTAAATGCAATGCAATTTGCTAATTTAATATTAAAAATATTTTGAAAACTTAAAGAAATAGTGTTCCTAAAGAATTCCTTTTGTAAGCACTAACTATTCAAAGAATCATAGTTTTTTAGAGAAAAAATACCATTTGATGTGAAAGACATCAACCAACACCCTGTAAGCCATAATATGCCTCTCTCACACTGAGAAATGCAATATAAAAATTTGATTAAAGAGAAATTTCACTTCAGTTCTTGAAGGATTGTAAGATGTTAACCTAGTTTTCAATGATAAACAGTTGAAAAGTAATAACTTCAAAATTTGTAGTAGAGAGAAAGAATACAGAAAAGGAAAGGAGTGTATGGGATTTCAGTTCACTGTACTTTCCAATGCTGAAAAACATGCAAAACTGACATGGTTATTTAGAGGAAGCTGATTACATAGTTCCTCTTCCCTGACAATCAACTTTCCAGCAGCAGGCTAAATTTATAGGAAATAATCCAATGATTAGACAGAACAATGTGATCACATTCATTAAACTACCCTGCCACGTGGGCCCGCACTTTACTGCCTACAATTCATACTTAATTTTTTAAATTAAAACAGAAACTCATTATGGAATAAGATCTGAAAAGTTTCTATTGCAGACCAGTAGCTGCCCAAAAATGAGCACAACTTAACACTCTTCTATACACATGTGATCTTTATTGCAGTAAGATACCTGTTTAATGTCATCTATGATCCCACTTTATACATATTTTTTTCTGAATAATTTTTGTCCAATTCAAAGATTCCAAGGCAGGCCTCCTTTATCCAAATTTCAGTGGTTTTATCTATACCATTATTAGAGACTAATCAATGTTGTAACAAATTTGTCTAGTTAGCTGTTTTATTAAATGTTGTAATTAAATCAGATACTGAACTCCCAACCTGAATACAGACCTAATGGAAAGAATACAGGATAGGAAGGATTAAAAAGAAAAAAATGCTAGAAGTACATAAAAATACCAACCTAAGATGACAACCAATCCCAACCAATTGCCTTGTCTAATCATTAGTCCCAAAGTAAAAATGAAATTCTACGTGCTTGAGCATTTGGCTACTGCAGAAATATGCAATTATATAATTCAGAGCTAAATCATAGAATTCCAAAATTCTATGGTTCTATGTTTCTCAAGAAAAAACTGTTTTATCTTTTCAACTTCTGCTATAAAAGTGAAACAACTGCTTATGAGTTTTATTTCTAGTTTTATCTAAAATGTGTTTTGTAAGCACAAAGTGAAAGTTAATTTTAATTAAAAATACAAATCTGAAGACATGACTTACCAATTACATCATCCTCTGAATAATCTTCTGCTTGAACAGGAACTTCTGTAATTCAAAGATTTTTAATCAATTATGACACAAGTTTACAGACATTTTTACAATCTCTTAGGACTATTATAATACCATTTTTCTCAGAACTGAAATGGTACAAATATATTTAAACTCTTTGCATGGCAAAGAAGGGTAGAATTCTGCCAAAATTGGGATTACTCAAACAGGATAAAATTCCTACATAGAAAGGAAACGATCCATAGATAGATCATCATATTTAACAGTTATGTCCACAATTGCCAAGTGTAACTATTTACACTCAACCTGCATTTTACTGCTCAGGGAGAACTTCTACTGTATGTAGTAGTTTTGTTGCTTTAAAAGTAATCCTAATGTATTCATGAACTAAGATGAATGCAACCAGTTTTCAAAAAGTTGATTTGTGCATTTATGAATGTACAAAATGGAAAAAATATAACTCTATTAGAAAGCATGATTAATAATTTTCTTTAACATGATTTTTCTTCAGAAAACATTTGGATTATTACTCTTTTAACTTCAAAGATAGACTGCCAAATTAGATAGCAATGATAAGCAATCCTCAAAGAAATACTGGACACTGTAAATGTATGAAAAGCTAGTGAGTAACTATAGATGTTCCAGTTTTTTAAAAAAACTTTGTTGTAAAATAATTCTGCTCATGCCATATACGTAGATATAAAAGCAGAAAATATATTTTCAATTTTGGTCACATCCATATACTAGTGCTAGTATATACAATATAATAGTTTAAATGGGCAAATATTGTACTAAGCTGTCTCATATGGTTGAGCAGCCACATGATCTGTATGTTTCTTCTCATGTGCTATAAATAAGTTGAAAGAAATATATGGTATCTTAAAATTATGTACACTTGCTTCTTGAAACAGACTCAGTAATTTCAATAAAAGAAACTGATACTTAATATGGATTACAATATATGTAACCTTATTCTGAAATTATCAGGGATATATTAAACAAATTATATAGATTATAGTGAAATAAATTAGGGATATCCAATCTTTATTAATTGTTTATAAAAATCTAAAATATAGAGAGGTAATATTGAACAATATATTCAGGTCTTCCTGAATTTCTCTACTCTCAGGTTTATAATCACTATATCACATGACTGCCTTCAATATTACTGGAAATCAATGTACTGTAGATGATACGCTATACTTCTTACATGATAAGTGAATATAAAATGCAAGTGCCACTCATTTTTCTAAACATTTCACATTTAATTCTTAGTAAGGCAATTTAAAATGTTTTCGCACTGAAGATGTTGCCTAGCCTGGCAATGAAACGTGTGCAAGAAAACAACAAGGCTCAGAGAGCACCATGGACTCCACAATTTAAAATGTATCAGCTTTCATCACTGGATATTTTTGCGGATAAATATTTTCTTAAAGACGGCTTGATTTCAGTAACAAGCAATAAATGATCTTTATTCACAGGCCAACTCTTGAGGCATTAAAAATATGGAAACATTTAATAGGCGGATGCAGAATCAGCACAATAAATACATTTTTAAAAGTGCATGCTATCTTTTTCAGTAATATATACACACTGTTCTTTAAATCAATTTGAGAATACTGACCCCCTGTAAACAAGCAAATAGGAACCAACTGCTTCTATGTTTAATTATTTTAAAACAAAATGGGTAAGTTGACTAGTAAGAATTATTGCATTATTTGCCTACAGTTGTGGTGTGATTTGATGAGATCAAATACAAAAGAGAAGACAATTAGGAACCATAAAGCCCCAACAAAGATTGGGGTCTGGTCTACTGGCTTATAGCACCTTTAACGTTAGCAGAAACTGAAAGATTCAGCGGTCGGGTGGGCATGGGAATTTTAAGTGTTCCCAAAATAGCTGCAAGGCAGTGGAAAATGAAATGGTAGGTTGGTAGCAATCCCTTGCTGTTAAAGTGACTAATATCCATTGCTTCCCCCTGGCCTTCCCTCCACTCACATTTCGCCCTCTTTCTGCTGTTTAATCCATATCGAAGCTTGGGTCCCAAGGCTAAATCTTTGCCATAATCTGACTTTGGATACTCATGCCAAATAGTTGGGAAAAGAATTCAGTTTCATATGTAATCTGCTTTCAGTAAATACATTACTAATTTCTGTCTCTTACTTCATTCAGGTAGCTCTAAAGTCAAGGCATAAATTTGCTGTTGTTTTTTTCCTGACAACTCATAAGAGGGATTAATGTCCTCTTTTTTTCCACCCAAGCAAGGATTAACTACAAATTTATTCCCAAGAACTTCATACATAATAATTGGAAAATCCATGCTTATTTGCAAACATTCAAACAGATAAAACAGAAATAAATGTCAAGGACTATACAAATGTTATCCAAATAACTGCAATGCTTGCCAGAGGATAACCCAACTTGGTTAAAACTGGTCAAAATGTGAAAAACCTCTATCTCCATTGGTTCCAAATTATACAGTGAAGTTTTCCTGCAGTACTGCCCTCATTCATTCCTAAATTGTTTATATAAAAGTGCATATAAATGAACTTAACAAAACTTTTATACTAATTAATAATTTCATTTCCAATTTTTTTAATCTTAGATAGTTCGTGGATATATACCTGATTTAATAGTTTCAATAACAGGATCTGGAACATCTGCATTACCTAAGGAAGCAATAACTTCTCTAGTAGTAAATTACACCACATGGAAGTAGAACAGCTAAGTTAAATACAGACTAATTTAGATAAGTTATGGAAAACTCAGAAGGCATATTTCAACAATGATTCTTCTTAGAATTCCTTCTGAGGTTAATAAGGTCATGCCTTTGCAATCCAAAATGGCTAATGCAGCCATTAAGTTTTTCCCCAATACTTTTAGTGATAATATTTGCATTTATTTCTTTATTTGATTTAATTTATAAAGCTGTGCATCTCAAATACATGACTCTGGGCAGCTTACAGCATTAAAAACAATATAAACAACAGAATACAATATAAAAACATATTGTTTCCCTTTTTACTAATGTACATAAAAGGCTTTAAATTTGGCCATAATTTTAATCTCAGCTTGTTTTAAACAAGTAGCAGGAAAACCTGTCATGTTGATTATGCAGTTTAACTTTTATTCAACGATCATTTTTAAAAAGGAAATTTCATTTAGCAGTGCTGTTTCATAAATTTACAAATAAAATGTAAATCAATTATTAGAATTATAGCAACAGAACAGTTCCTATCATTGATTGAAAAAAATGTTGATGACATTTATCTGATTTTCTTGCAATTGAAAATCTTTTAGAAAAAAACTTTTTCTCTAGGTGAGTAAAACCACACAAGAGAGATTCAATGTACTACTATTTATTTTTGAAACTGCAGAGGAATGCATTAAATACATTTCTTGGCCAATTTACATCCAAATGTTGAAAAGACAAGAGAGTTCGATAAGCATTTAATGCACAGTAAGTAAGAATCTACATACCTGCACTCTGAGTTTCAGTGAAGTCTTCACTCTCTAATTCTAAAAAAAAGATTGCATAACTTAAAATTAAACACTGAGTGGCACAATTGCTATGAATTAATTATTTCTATTGTTGAATAGAAATAAATTAATATTTTCTATTGTTACAGACCAAGTAGATCATAGGTTAGAAACATAAATCATTATGTCCACGCCAGTTTCATTTGTTTCATTATTTACAAGAATATCTTAAATCATACATTAAAAGCAAAGTGTCTGCTGTATGGACTCTGGAAAAAAGAATGGTGGGTGCCATTTATTTGTGTCAGTGGAGTCCTTGGTGCTCTCTGAGCCTTGTCGTTTTCTTGCAGACGTTTCATTGCCAGGCTAGGCAACAGCTTCAGTGCAAAAGTTTTTCACACTGAAGTTGTTGCCTAGCCTGGCAATGAAACGTTTGCAAGAAAACGACAAGGCTCAGAGAGCGCCAAGGACTCCACAGTTCAACCCTGAGCTACAAATATTCTCTTCGATTTGTGTCAGTTTCAACTTATTTCGTGGCAAACTGGGATTCTTTGGGGAAAAGTGGAGGAGTACCAATACCTTTGGCCACAACTGTATTTCTAGTTGGTTTGGCATGGGAATTTATTTGCACTGACATAATAGGTTTTGCAAACTTGATGAGCCATCCCTTTCCTACCTACTCAGTGCTATATGCATTGTTTCTCTGCATCACTCCCGTGTGTGTTGCAAACAAAACAGATCTCCATCAACAGAAGATACCAATCAGCTAGAAAGTGTCTATGTCAGAGCTTTCCAAACTGTGTGTCGGGACACGTTAGTGTGTCGGCTGCAGTGTCTGGGTGTGTCACGGCTGCTGCTGCCTCCTGGCTTCCACGCAGGTCCGAGTGCCTGCCTTGTGCCTTGCTGCCTCCAAACCTGCCCTGCCAGGATTCCACGCAGGCCCTAGCACCTGCCTTGTGCCCTGCTGTAAAGAGTGTGTCGCGAAATGATGCCCTGCTGTAAGAGTTTGTCGCGAAATGATGCATGTCTAAAAAGTGTGTCACCAACATGAAAAGTTTGGAAAGCTCTGGTCTATGTCAACATCAACCACAGAATTTATATAGAGCCAAGTAGAGTAATACTTTGGGAAAACATAAGCAAGCTAGCATTCACTGAAAGAGGTCTTAAAATATGGTTTTGTTTGACATGACAGATGAGTTATGAAAAACAATGCCATGCTGATAATGACTGTTGAAATCTTATTAGAAAGTCACAAAAAGAACATACCAAGTTCATCAACATAGTCATGCTGTTCTGTATTTTCTGGAAAAGATTCTGCAAATGAACAGAATATTAAGATCTGTAAGAAACATGGTGCTACGTAGTCTTGTTTAGGATCTATATCCTATCAGAGGCAGATATAACAGAACATGGAAATCATGACTCCCTTAAGTATCATGCTGACTCCTAAAGGGATGAAAGCCACTGTTCTTTCACAGGCATGTTCCTCACTTGTACTCACTACTCAGAAGATGTGTTACAGAACTGATTGCAATTACTATCTTCTTTTATTTAAACATGTAAAATCATTTTCTCCCCAACTGCTAGTTACCATTCCACATACTTATACATTGCTTCACATTACTAATAAGTAACTGTATAGATTTCATTTATTTCCATTTGATTCACAAAACTGGAAATGGCCAGAATCCCTAGGAGTAGCCTAAAAGACTGAGTGTGCATGCTCTCTTTCCTGCTCAGTCACATTCTTTCAAGGAAGACAGAAATTACCACTATTTTATGATACCATGAAGTATCTTTTGGTACCCCAAAGATGGACCTGTTAAGAAAAAATTAACTCCATCTCTTCAGGCTTAAGACTTCTTCCAAACCTTTGGAGGGAACACCTCCCTTCAATTGCATGCATTGACTTCAGGACTGTTGAACTTCTTCATTCACTGTAATAACAAAAAAAACCTTGCTACTGATAAAACACACAGGAATGGGAACATGAACAAGTCTCTCTTTCACGTTCTTTTTATATTTATATTTATTAAAAATTATATTTATTAAAAAATTACTATATTTTTTGTTATCCCTCTTAAGATGGAGCTGAGCATTTGCTCAGCTTTTTAAAGGCTGAAGTCAGTGCATGCAACTAAAGGGAGTTTCCTCTAAATTCAGAAAAAAGTCTTACTCCCAGCCTCCTAGCTAGAAGAAGTAGATTTAACCTTTTTCTGTCAGCATCATATTTTGTGACCAAAACCAAGCAAGGTACTTATTATGCTAGGTCATTTAAATAGAAAACTCAGGTTATACAATTAAAGGACAGTAAGAAGAAAAGTTTTTCTTGACAAATCTATTATGTGTACTCTTTCAATTTGCTATTACAAATCATGTTCCTTAAACATATTATCTTTATATGAATATAAATCAAACATACCTGGGATTTCTGGCTCATATGTGCCTTCTTCCACAGAATATTTGTTTGAAACTGAAAATTAGGAATGCCATATTATATTACAAAAGCCATTAATATACTGCCAGGACAGGAGATGCGAAATATTGTTGCTACCAATTTCAAGCTAAAAGTCAAAAAAAATCAGGGGAATAAGGTAATGGGAAAGAAATATGTGTTTGATCCAGATATAGTCATGTTTACAGTATATCCAATGAAATCATTGAGACAAAATATGACTAATACATACTGGAGCAGAACTTATATGAGTCCAGTTTCCTGGAAGAAAATATTCCACAAACACTTATACCCATAGCAATATGATCTGTGCTACGGTCCCCAATCCATCTTGGATTTTATTTATTTTATATTGGATATATTTTTATATATCTTCTATTCTGTATAGTTTTTAAATTTTAATTATTGTAACCCGCCCAGAGTCCCTTGCATGGGAGATGGGCGGGGAATAAATTAATTAAATAAATAAATAAATAAATAAATAAATAAATACATACATACATACATACATACATACATACATACATACATACAATAAATATAGCTATATTGGACTGTCTGGTGCACTAGCGCTCACAGTATCAATTCCACATGTGTGAGATTCAAGCACCGACAAATCTTGCATGGATAGCCCATGCATGTGTGCCTTTTCCTAGCCTATTAATTAACCTTTTCTCGGTCAGAAATTTCACTTAAAATAATATAAAAGTGAATTGATTTTAAGTTATAATTAAGTTATTGAAACTCTTATCAAAACTTTAGATGAACATATTCACTTTTTCTCTATATGAAAATTTTCACTGAATGTGTTGAATACAACTTGCAGTTCACACCTGCATGTTCATTACTATGTCACTTTGTGGCACTACAAAGCAATTATGAAAGACACAGATACCATCAGTGTCAGCGTCATCTACTTCATGGTCTCCGGGTTGGTAGGGACTTGCAGGTTCTGAAAGTAAAAGGTTTCTTTTTAAATACAAACAAAGATCACAGAAAATAGTGCCAAATTTCAGATTTACTAAATTAAACTAATCTACCAAGTTATAGGCACAGAGGCCCACTCTGAACAATACATTGGTGTTAGAATTCAAGGATTGTGAGTGAGTCTCAGAACTATGCAAGTTTTCTTGCAATCCTTCTTTTCTTGCACTTGAGTTCTCTCATATCTTTATCTATGTCTAAAACCAATTCAAGCATGAGTCTAAACCTGTGCAATGGCCCTGCTGGCCACAGCTGCCACCTGCTCTTCGAGCAATAGATGTGAGTCCAGAAGGACCCCCAAGTTGCGCATCAGTCTTGAATGGGGAATTGCAGCCCCATCCAAGATCAAGGATGGTAACGTCCCTGACCCTGGGGGTTCAAACAGCCACAGCCAGTCTTGTTAGGATTGAGCTGAAGTCTGTTTTGCTCCATCCAGACCCAATATATACTAATATATATGCTGTTTGTGTATGTATGTATATAAGTTTCTACAGTGCATCCGGAAAGTATTCAGACCCCCTTCACTTTGTTCAATTTTGTTATGTTGCAGCC
The DNA here is from genome assembly GCA_023362775.1 of Charina bottae. NCBI lineage: Eukaryota > Metazoa > Chordata > Lepidosauria > Squamata > Charinaidae > Charina > Charina bottae. Next base: position 163,656,538 of record JALMGJ010000003.1, on the reverse strand, counting down.
TGATACTACAATCGTTCAAATTCATGTTTTGTCTCATTAATCTACACTCAGTACCCCATAATGACAAAGTGAAAACAGAATTTCAGAATTTGATAAATTTACAGACATTTCTGAAATTCTGTTTTCACTTTGTCATTATGGGGTACTGAGTGTAGATTACTGTGACAAAACATGAACTTGAACAATTGTAGTATCAGGCTGCAACATAACAAAATTGAACAAAGTGAAGGGGGTCTGAATACTTTCCGGATGCACTGTATGTATGTAAGTATGAGAGCCAGTTTAGTGTAGTAGTTAAAGGCACTGGGCTAGAAACCTGGAGATTGTGAGTTCTAATCCTGCCTTAGGCATGAAGCCAGCTGGGTGACTTTGGGCCAGTGACTCTCTCTCAGCCTTAGGAAGAAGGTACCGGCAAGCCGCTTCTGAAAAATGTTGCCAAGAAAAATTGTTCCTGTAGTTGCCAGCGGTCAAGACTGACTTGAAGGCACAAATAATTTAATTAAATAATTTAACAACAGTAAATCATTATACAGAAAACTATAGCATAGACAGCATCACAAACGTCTAAGTGAACAACTACAACAAACACATAGCTACATACGCCTTCAACATTAAAACCCTCAATGCCTCCCTAAATTGGTTCAGATAATTAAGTGCTACATATCTAAGCAATATGATTACTTTTCTTTACAACTGAGATACCTTCTTGGATAGAGCTTGATCTCTCTGATATTTCAGGCATTTTATCTTCTATTTCTTTATTGTAGCTCTGCTCTGTTGTGGGTTCTTCAGATACTTCATTATTGTCTTCTTTTTCTTCCTCCTCCTGAAAATCTGTTTCTTCATGGTCTTCATCTATTTCACCATTTTCTTAAAATTTTGAAAAGTATTAGAGAAGATTTTGAAATCCAGTAAACAGCCTCAATTTCATTAAGTCAAACATCCATTTAAAAGAGAGAAAGAGATTGCATCTTTCCTATTATAATAGCATATACAGTGGTGCTTAAAAGTTTGTGAACTCTTTTGAATTTTCAATATTTCTGCATAAATATGACCTAAAACATGATCTATTCACACAAGTCCTTAAACTAGATAGAGAGAATCCAATTAAACAAATGAATCAAAAACATTATACTTGTTCCATTTATTTATTGAGGAAAATGATCCAAAGCTATGTATTTGTGTATGGCAAAAGTATGTGAATCTCTAAGATTATTAGTTCATTTGAAGGGGAAATTAGAGTCAGGTGTTTCAATCAATGGGATGATAATCAGGGGTGAATATGGGAGGTCCTGCCTAATTTAAGCAACAGAATTCTGGATATTCACGATCAAAGTGACCTTCACAACACAGGGATCTGGAAGTGTATCATGGCTTGAAAGGAGATTTCTGATGACTTCCAAAAAACAGCTGTTGATGCTCACCAGGTTGGAAAAGGTTACAAAACCATTTCCAAAGAGTTTGGATTCCACAAATCCACTGTCAGGCAGATCATGTACAAATGGAGGCAACCGTGAGTAAATGCCAGCAGCTGCTCCGGGAGAAGTGAGCTGGAAACCCCGAAAAAACCCTCCTTATACCTCCACAAATTTTACCTTGGGGTTGGAGAGGTTGCATTGGGGTTGGAGTGAGCGGACTTCTCCGGACGGAGCAGGGAGCGAGTTCGGCGGTTGGGGCCGTGGCCATGGCGGAGTTTGGCCTAGCGGTCTTGCGACCAGGCACTGGAGTCGCCGGACTGGTGGAGTTGGTGGGGGCCGGATGGAGCTGGCGTGACGAACCAGGGCTTTTTTGGGCCCAGCGGAGTTGCTGGAGCCTGAGGCCCAGTGGGGCTCGGCGGAGCCTGGTGGAGGATGCGGAGCCTAGTAGCGACCAGCGGAGTTGCTGGAGTCGCGGACCAACGAGGCTTGACGGTTGGTGGCCTGCCCGGACGGAGCGGCATTGTGCGGCTGGGTCCAACGGGTCCATCAGACCTGGGGAGCCCTATTACGGAGTGGATGGCTGCGGAGGCGTTGCCCTCAGCAGCCACAGAAGGGATGTCTACGGTGGCCAGTGGAGGCCAATTAAAACAGGCACAAAGAACTGACAGAGTGATCCCAAAAAGACTGAAGAACTGGGGCCTCGAGAGCTGTAGAGCTGGGGCCTGTGGAGGCCAGTGGAGGCTTATAGAGACCAGCGGAGGCCGGCTGGAATTGGAACCAGTGGTGGATTTGAAATCTGGCCCTGGAACTGGGGTATCCCCGGGAAAGGACGGATTTGTTTATTTTTTATTTTTTCTGGACTCCACTATTGAAACCAATTAAGATTGTTCAATAGTTGTTGCTTGCTGGTCACTGAAGGACAACCACCCCCCGTTGTCAGGGCGGCAGAAATTGCAGGGTCTCTTGTGTGAGTGTGGTTCCCCCCCCCATGAGTGAGAGGCGCGGGAGGGGGTTCAGGACTGTATGTGTTTGAGAGAGTACCTATCCCTGAGTGAGAGACAGGGTAGGTAAGAGTGATTGTTTGCCCCTTTGTGGCTAGTGACGGGGGGTGGTTGTCCTTCAGTGACCAGCAAGCAACAACTATTGAACGATCTTAATTGGTTTCAATAGTGGAGTCCAGAAAAAATAAAAAATAAACAAGTCTGTCCTTTCCCGGGGATACCCCAGTTCCAGGGCCAGATTTCAAGTCCACCACCGGTTCCAATCCTTGGTGCCTTGGATAGGATCGCGCCGATGCGACCTCTCCAGCCCCATTCGACCCGTCACTCCCCGTGGTTTACGGAGGAGTTGAGGGTCTTGAAGAGGGTGAAGAGACGTCTAGAGCGCCGCTGGAGAAAGACGAAGACGGAATTCGACCGAACACAATCTAGAGCTGCTATTAAGGCCTACCTTGTGGCGGTAAGAGCGGTGAAACGTGAATATTTCTCCGCTCTCATTGTGTCCGCAGAATGCCGTCCGACGGCCCTGTTCAAGATTACTCGATCTCTCTTAGGTAGGGTGATATTGACCACCCACCTGCAGGGCCGTGCGGAGGAATTTTCTGAGCATCTGCAGGATAAAATCGCTCGGATTCAGTCTAAGTTGGACTCCATGTGTGGAATGCAATCTGAGGAGATGCCAGGAGAGTGGTCTTACCCTGTTATCTGGGAATGATTTGATCCTGTTGGACCTAAGGAAGTGGACAGGATCCTTCGAATTGTTAATTCCACCACATATTATTTAGATCCCTGCCCTTCCTGGCCGGTAAAATCGGCCAGGGAGGTGACAGGTGGATGGGTCCAGGCTATGATTAATACATCCTTGCTGGAGGGAGTGGTTCCAACTGCCTTCAAGGAGGCATTGGTGCGCCCCCTCCTCAAGAAGCCATCCCTGGACCCTACCATCCTGGACAACTTTCGTCCAGTCTCCCACCTTCCTTTTTGGGAAAGGTGGTTGAGAAAGTGGTGGCGTTGCAACTTCAAAGGACCCTGGATGAAGCGGATTATCTAGACCCTTTCCAGTCAGGTTTCAGGCCGGGTCATGGGACGGAGACTGCATTGGTCGCGCTTAGGGATGATCTCTGGCGGGAGCGGGATGGAGGTAGTGCATCCATCCTGGCTCTCTTAGATCTCTCAGCGGCTTTCGATACCATCGACCATGGTATCCTTTTAGGGCGGCTTAGGGAGTTGGGGTGGGCGGCGTAGTTTTGCGCTGGTTCACCTCCTTCCTCCGGGGCCGCTCTCAGTCGGTGGTGATAGGGGAGGAGAGATCCAGCCTGCGACCGCTGTGTGGGGTGCTGCAGGGTTCGGTTCTCTCTCCTCTCCTATTCAACATCTACATGAAACCGCTGGGCGAGGTCATCCGTCACCAAGGGATGAGGTATCATCAGTATGTGGATGATACTCAATTGTATATCTCCATCCCTGGTGAGGTAAGTGATGCAGTGTCCACCCTGTCCCAGTGCCTGGGGGCTGTGAGGGCCTGGATGGGGAACAACAGGCTTCAATTGAACCCTGGTAAGACCGAGTGGCTGTGTATTGATGGCTTAGCGTCTTCTGGGAAATTATCATCTTTAGTTCTCGATGGGGTAGCACTGCCCCATTCGGAACCAGTGCGTAATCTGGGGGGCCTTCTAGACTCACGACTCCTGCTCGAAGAGCAGGTGGCAGTCGTGGGTAGGAGGGCTTTTGCACAACTTCGGTTAGTGCGCCAGTTACGCCCATTCCTGGATCGCGACGCCCTCCGTACAGTCACTCATGCTCTCATCTCCCACGTAGATTATTGCAATGCGCTCTACATGGGGCTACCCTTGAAGACTATCCAGAAGCTACAGCTGGTGCAGAATGCGGTCGTGCGGGTAGTTTTGGGTGCGTCAAGATCTGCACATGTAACACCGTTGCTCCGTGAGCTGCATTGGGTGCCGGTTTGCTTCCAGGTACAATTCAAGGTGTTGGTTATCACCTTTAAAGCCCTACATGGCATGGGGCCAGAATACCTGAGGGACCGTCTTATCCCCATGTTATCGACCCGCCTCACCCGGTCATTCAGAGAGGGCCTGCTACGAACCCCATCAATTAGAGAATGCCATCTGATGGGGTCTAGGAGGCGGGCCTTCTCTGTGGTAGTGCCCACTCTATGGAACATCTTGTCCCCAGAGTTGAGACAGATTTCCTCCCTCCCGACCTTTAGGAAAGAGCTGAAGACCTGGTTCTGCCGCCTGGCATGGGAAGGAGGAAGGGATAGTTCCTCATGGGGGTGGCTAATCCCCTAATTTATAACTGTCCTTCTTTTAATTATTCCATCACCATCTGGATTTTATGATATGTATTTTATTGTATAACGGAGGTTTTATATATTTTAGACTTTATTTTAACTTATTTATTGTGAACCACCCAGGGTTCCCCATGAGGGGACATGGGCGGTCATATAAATTAAATAAATAAATAAATAAATTCAACACCATTGTTACCCTCCCCAGGAGTGGTTAACCAATCAAGATCACACCAAGAGCAATACTCTGGGATGTCTCAAACAACCACAGAGTAACGTATCAGGAACTAAAGGACTCTCTAGCATTGGCAAATGTCAGTGTTCATGAGACCATCAGAACACTGAAAAACAATGCTCTGCATGGCAGGGTTGCAAGGAGAAAGCCACTGCTCTCCAAAAAGAATATTGGTGCCCATCTACAGTTTGTGAAAGACCATGTGGATAGGCCAGAAGGATATCAGGAAAATGTTCTGTTGATGGATGAGACCAAAATAGAACTTTATGGCTTGGATGAAAAGCGTTACGTTTGGCAAAAGGCAAACACTGCATTCTAGCATAAGAACCTTATCCCATCTGTGAAACATGATGCTGGCAGTATCATGATTTGGACCTGCTTTGCTGCCTCTGGACCAAGGACGGCTTGCCATCATTGATGAAACTAGGAATTCTGAACTGTACCAGCAAATTCTACAGGAAAATGTCAGGGTATCCTTCTGCAAACTGAAGCTCAAGAGAAAGTGGGTCATGCAGCAAGACAACAACCCAAAACACACAAGTTGTATGACCAAAGAATGGTTAAAGCAGAAGAAAGTTAATGTTTTGGAATGGCCAAGTCCAAGTCCTGATCTTAATCCTACAGAAATGTTGTAGGAGGACCTGAAGCAGGTAGTTTATGAGAGGAAACGCACCAAGACCCTTGAGTTGAAGCTGTTCTGTAAGGAGGAATGGGCTTAAATTCCTCCAAGCCAATGTTCAGGACTAATCAACAGTAATCGGAAATGTTTAGCTGCAGTTACTGATGCCCAAGGGGGGCACACCAATTACTGAAAGCAAAGGTTCACATATTTTTGCCACACACAAATATGTAGCTTTGGATAATTTTTCTCAATAGTAATAATGTTTTTGACTCATTTGTTTAATTGGGTTCTCTTTATCTAGTTTTAGGACCTGTGTGAAGAACAGATCACGTTTTAGGTCATATTTATGCAGAAGTACTGAAAATTCAAAAGGGTTCATAAACTTTTAAGCACCACTGTAGAGTTTTGTGTATACCTTTCTTTAATCTGAGGTTTTTTTACAAAATTAATAATTGCATTTCAGTCTGGAAAAATTCATTCAGATTGGGTAAATTCACAGCATAATGCAAACTAAATTTTCATTTGGCCTACTCTTATTTTCATAGAAGTTAATGAATTATAACAATGTTTAAGTATGATTAGACTATGCCACAAACATTTAGTTTTATCATGGGAAAGTTGTATATGCTGTGCAAAAATAGATGGAGTAGGATAATAAATAGCTACTACAACATTTTTCCACCTCAGAAATAAATAAATGGTTGTCAACAATAACAGAGGAATAAACAATAAGGTGTGTAACAAACTATCTTGCATCAATCAAAATAGTGGCAGGCTATATTTTTTAAAAGGAAGAATCCATACATTTGAAAAAAATGGATCTAGAGTACATTCATACCAAGTTGTGAGTCAAGAACTTCATGTAGTAAGGACTCAATTTCATCTTCTGGTTCTGTTTTAACATGTATATGTTCTGTGTAAGTTTAGAGAATATATCAACAATTACTGGAAAGAATAAATGGAAACTGAAATAACTGAAAATAGAAAATAAATACTTAGGGAAAAATTAATATGTTTTATTTTCAAATGATTTGCAATTGTCAATCTTTCCCAACTACATAACCCATGTTTTACTCTGGCATTTCAGGTGTTCCCTTTCTACTTCATTCTACTATTTAAAAAAATTCTTACAACTTTTGTAGTAAACTTAATGCCTCTTCCAAAGATCTGAGAAAACTGAAAACTGAAACATATGAAATACTTGAGCTCAAAACAACCCTACAACTTGCTGTTTGGATTTTCAAATCACTATTTACATCTGCTTAAACTTATTCCAGGGTCTGTTTTTTCATTTGTGTAAGAAAAGTGAGAATAAAACATATATTACCCTTTTTCATAGGAGAGAAATTTTAAAACATGGCTTACAAAGGGTTGTTAGACATTAACTGTATCCTTCAGATTCACAAAACAGTTTCATACATCAGAAATTCTAAAATATTTTTTCTCCAGATGGAACGTTCCTCTCTCTCTCTCTCTATCTCATACATACACACATACAGGCATACATACATAATTTTAATTACAATAAAATCTAATACAAACTAAAAGAAAGGGGAATAGAAAGAAAGAGGAAAAGGTGCAGAGGAAAAGGAAAAAACAGAAAGAAAAAGAAAGAAAGAAAGAAAGAAAGAAAGAAAGAAAGAAAGAAAGAAAGAAAGAAAGAAAGGAAGGAAGGAAGGAAGGAAGGAAGGAAGGAAGGAAGGAAGGAAGGAAGGAAGGAAGGAAGGAAGGAAGGAAGGGTGGGTAAGAATATAGTAAAGACAGACAAAAGAAATATACTAAGTGACTTCCAACCTTCATCACAATAAGTATAAACAATTTTTATAACTCTTCACCCAGATAGAACATTCCTTCTGGTCAAGCAAACAATTTTTTTATCATAGTCCTAATTTTGTACAAGCCTTAATTATTTCATCTTTAGACATCTTTGTAACACCAACTTGCAATTCTTACTAAGGAGTTCTGCGCCCTTACCTCATACTGTGGAAAGATCTAAAGGAAACTCTCATTGTACAGCATATATATAACTCTATAATATATAGATACAGATATTATATAAGATTTCTTTCTTTCTTTCTTTCTTTCTTTCTTTCTTTCTTTCTTTCTTTCTTTCTTTCCTTTCTTTCTCTCTCTCTCTCTCTCCTCCCTTCCCTTCCCTTCCCTTCCCTTCCCTTCCCTTCCCTCCTTCCTTCCTTCCTTCCTTCCTTTCATAACCCTCTCTCCTTGGGTTCTTTGAAAACCCGGCTTTGGTCCCAGGCCTGGGGATGATGTTTATTATTTGTTCAATGGCCCGTTTAGTTTTGTTGTTTTTGCTGTCTATTAGATTATTTTAGTCTGTCTGTTTGATTCAATGTTTTTAGCTGTTTTTATGTTTTCCCTAGTTTTGTATGCCACCCAGAATCCACTGGAGTTGGGCAGCCAATACATTTAAATTATAATTATAATTATAATTATAATTATAATTATATATATATATATATATATATATATATATATATACACACACACACACACACACACACACACACACACACAGAGAGAGAGAGAGAGAGAGAGAGAGAGAGAGAGTGTTATTTATTTATGAATTTTATCTGACTGCCTGAAATCAACTGAATTTTTGGTGGCTTACAGTATTTACAAGATAGATGCTTTTACAAGGAAGATAGGTGCTTTTGAACTGTGGTGTTAGAGGAAAATTCTGAGAGTGCCTTGGACTGCAAGATCAAACCAGTCCATACTCAAATTGATGGATATGGCAGAATGATAAACTGACATGTTTATTAAAAGAAAATCCAAATAATTATTTTCTTAAAGAGTGGAAACCATTAACTGACTATTTACAAGATGCGGGAGGGGCAAAGCTTATATGGGGATTTGAAGATTAATATATATATATATATATATATATATATATATATATATATATTGATGTAATAGACAAGAAATATTCTTTAATGTTTTATATAGACCTAGCATGTAAGATAAAAATTTTAAAATACCATGACCAGATACAAATCGGAAGTTGACTAAATTCTATGTTTCAGCTTTATCTTTTTTCCTTTTTTCCTTTACTACACTTTTTTATCTTTTCTTTTTTCTTGATTTGTATTTCCATTTTCTTTTCTGTTTCAAACTTTTATCTATGTAAAATTAAAATCTAATAAAATTTGATTAAAAAAAAACACCAGTCCATACTCCAGGAAATAAAGCCAGACTGCTCACTTGAGGGAATGAGATTAAAGGCAAAATTGAAGTACTTTGGCTACATAATGAGAAGATACCCTGGAGAAGAAGCTGATACTAGGGAAAGTGGAAGGCAAAAGGAAGAGGGGCCGACCAAGGGCAAGATGGATGGATGATATTCTGGAGGTGACGGACTCGACCGTGGGGGAGCTGGGGATGGTGGTGGCCGACAGGAAGCTCTGGTGTGGGCTGGTCCATGAAGTCACGAAGAGTCGGAAGCGACTGAACAAATAAACAACAAACAGTATTTACATACTAAAAACAAAAGATAAGAAGTCAGAATAAAAGAAGTAAAATGGCAACTAAGAACAAGAAGCTAAAAAATTATGGAGCTGCTAAAAAAAAAAGTGTTGCTGTATTCAATTAATTCCCAAAGGCCCTCCAACACAGTCATATTTCCACCTGCTTCTGAAAGGCCATCTGCACTTCAGGGGTCAAGCTGTTCCAGGGGAGGGAACTGCTACAGAGAACCAATGCATCACAAGCATTCCCTGGTTATATGCCATTATATTGTTTAGTGGAGAAAAAGGTTTTCAGTTAACGTTTGCATTTTAAGAAAATGAGAATGGTATCATATTTAATCCCTTTCAACAAATATCTTACTTTTATAGTTTTTCTGATATGATTAATTTTCTATTTATGGAATCCTATTAACCTAAGGTACAATGTATGTTTCGTAAAAATAACATACTACATTTTTATTCATGGAAGCATTTGGCTACCAATTCATGCATTTTGCAAATTTATACATTAAACAGAAATAAAAAAAACTTTAGATGGAGAAAACAAAGTAACACTGATTGGACTAAGAAACTGATCTCAATCCATCCATCTTACAGTATAAGCAGTTCTTCTGTATATGGGACTTGGAATGGGGTTTGCTACCTAATGTAAAAGTGTACTACTGAAATTTTCATCTTAATACATTTCCAGCTTGTACTGGACATATCTGAACATAAGCAAGCATAGCCTACAAGCAAAATGAATAATTATAGCTTATCATTGATAAGACATCAGGCTTGTAAGGCCTATAGCTTTACGGGAACCATAAGGTCTGTGAAGAGGATCCAGGTTTAAAACAGTGTATCAGTATGGACCCTGACTGCTCATTGGAAGGACAGATACTGAAGCTGAAGCTCAAATACTTTGGCCACCTAATGCACAGAGAGGACACACTGGAAAAGACCCTGATGCTGGGAAAGACTGAAGGCAAAAGGAGAAGGGGACGGTAGAGGATGAGACGGTTAGATAGCATCACCGATGTAATGAACATGAATTTGAGTAAACTCCGGGAGCAAGTGGAGGACAGGAAGGCCTGGCGTGCTATGGTCCATGAGGTCACGAAGAGTTGGACACGACTAAACGACTGAACAACAAAAATCAGTATGGAGCCAAATGTAAAAATGGGAGTTATGTTTGCAACAAATTACTGCATCCTATGAACACTATACCGAGATGGCTATGTGATGTTATGTGAACTACTATATTTTTACATGGAGATTTCTTGAAAACTACCTAGAAGTTCCAGCTAGTGCAAAATCAGTCACATCTATGCCCTGTGATTTACACTGGTTGCCAATTTATTTCAATGCCCACTTTAGTTGTTGCTTTATAAAGCTTCAAGCGGCTTTAGTCCAAGTGTTCGCTAGAATGCCATTCCTCATACATACAAGCCTGGTCATTAAAAGCTTTGGAGAGTGGCTTGCTTTTTAGCTGCACCAGTGAGCAAGGCCTAAGAGTGATTATCTAAGCCAGAACCTTCACAGTTGTAGTACCCTTGCTATGCGATTTTCTGCTTTTGGAAATTCCAGCATTTTCATCTTTGCAATTTCACCAATTACTCAAGACTTCTATGTTCACCTTGGCTTGTATTTGATAATTCTTACCACAGTTTTCTATGATACAGAATTTGACATCCCTGTGCTAAATATTTCACATTTGAAATAATGTGTTCTGTAAAATATTTAATATTTTAGTTTAAAATAGTTGTATTAAAATTGCTGATTTTAACTGAATGATTGTCAAATGTATTGTAACTTGGAAAAAAATGGAATCAATATTCAAATAATATGTCCCTAAATAGAAATTAAGTAAAAATAGCTAAGTGCTCACTATTTGTAAACTCAATTGTATATAGCAATTTACATGGAAAATGATGTGTATGAACACATAAATTACTAAAAGATATTAAGTACCTGGACATTTTAAAAAGTTATTTAAGTTTTAAAAATGTACTGTATCTATCCATGAAGTTGCCGATTTACCTTTTATACAATATTCAGGCCCTGATAAAAATGTTGTACCAATCAAAGAGAATATTGTTGTGCTATATATCTATATTTTAGTAAATTTAACTAGGATGTTTTATAAGTTCTACTTGATATTTCAAAGCATCTATTTAAAAAAAACCTAACATTTTATCTAACTAGTATAATGAATCCTATTAAATAGTTATAAATCCAAACCAAATTCCTTTAGCCGTAGCTGCCAAAATTTTGCATCTGAAAGAGGTATTATCATGTTTGACTTGCAATTCATTTCTATGAAATACTGATTTCAATTAGAGGTATTTTGGAATCATTTCTGTAGAACTATGTAGATGAAATACCCTATGAATGCATCAACCAGAAAAATGTTTTTCTTCACTGCTCTTATTTTAAAAAATTGTGTAAAAACAATTGATGTTAAATAGAAATGAACCAAAAATTTGTAAGATCTGAAAAAATTCACAGCAAGCACAGAATAAATTTAGTGACTGCAGATCTCATGTTCTGAAGGTTTTGTACTGTAAGGGCTTACCTGTTTTCACATGTGACTTTTCTGTAGATTGGATCACCTCTTCAGCACTTCTTAGCGTTGACTGTTCTGGGACAGATCTTTCCTTAAGTCCTGCATTGTTTAGTTATAAAGTTAACTTTAATCTTTACACTCAAGATTTTGATCCAGTTAGGCATCATTATTAGATGGAGATACCAAACCCAGTGGAAAGTACTTACCACCTCCAGATAGCCATACATCAGCTTGAATTTAAGTTCTAAACTATATTTTAATACATTTTTAAAAAAAATATTATAGCACCTATTTAAAATGATTTAAAAGGAATTGCTCTTTACATGCATTCACTGGCTTTATTTCCAACTTCCTTTAAGGAATTTTTTTGCCATATTCCTAAACTGATTTCAGATATAGAGGCCTAGAATACAATGGGAGATATTAAAAGACCACTGTATCATGGAAATCTCTTTAAAATTATGCCTATATGTGTGCTTGATTTTGTGATTTCAAATACCAACAGGCAGTACAACTTCAGCTAGGACAACTTTGAATTTTTTTTTGTTACTCCCAACGTTTTCCAGCTCTGTCTCTCTTATCCACCGATGAACAAAGTGGGATAGATTAAGGTACACTATAGTAGACTACAACCTGCTGGAAATGAATAGAAGAAATTCTTCGCTTCACTTAACAGAATAATTCCTGGGGTTTCTTGGAGCATTAGAGAGGATGAATTATCTTCACACTGCATACCCAAGAGCAAGATACACAGACAAAAAAGAGCTACGTACACAATACAGAGAATGAATTCTAGACTGTACTTTTATAGGTTACAGACAGGAAGGAGAGTAGCTAAATTTTCAGTGTTCCCAGAGCATATTCAGATTTTTCAGCGCTAAACCAGAGCACATTCAGATTTTTACTTGCTTTTATCTAAAAATGTATACAGGTAGTCCTTGTTTAATGACCACTTGTTTAGCGACTGTTCAAAGTTATGACGGTGCTGAACAAGGAGACTTACAACCGGTCCTCATAGTTGCAGCCATTGCAGCATCCCCATGGTCACATGATTGCAATTTGGCACTTGGCAACTGGCTCACAATTACAACGGTTGCAGCATCCCACAGCCACGTCACCATTTGCAATATTCACTGCCAGCTTCCGAGAAGTGAAATAAATGAGGAAGCCAGCAAGAGGTTGCAAATGGCGATCACGTGACGTTGCGCTTAATGACCATGTGGGATTTGCTTAACGATGCCAGCTGGAACTGCCGCAACTGCCATCGTAAGTCAGCGCAGTCACATGACGTTGCGCTTTATGACTGCATCGCTTAGTGATGGAGTTGCCAGTCCTAATTACCGTCATTAAGCGAGGACTACCTGTATTGCCCTGACTTCTTAGATAGCCAATTTGTAACTAATCTCACACTGAGTAAAAGGGAATTGAACAATTCCTCCACCCAGATGTTTTTATTGAATTCCCTCTTTCCAAATAAACAAATTAAATGTGCGTGACAGGAAATTGAAAGGGTTTTATCTTATTTCCAAAAGAATGTGAATGATTTTCAGTATACTACATTGCAAGATAAATGTAGAGTAACACATTGTCATAAAAGTCAAGATTCATTTCAAGCCTCTCTTTACATTCTTCAAAAGTGAATTAAAAATATTTACACCAAGAGTCCATGGACTGGCTATACCATCTAGACAAGGCAACCAGGTCCCTTCCATTTATTTTGGAGTACAATGTCCACAATTCCTTGCTGGTGGCCAGGCAAAAATGCCTTTTGAAAATATATTTGGAAGCAAATGACTGCTATCTCTAGTTGTTTTCTGAAAACTTTATATAGCCTTTCCCTTTCCCCAAGAATGGCATCACTCATGTACACCACAGGTTCTGAAGCTTTCAAGGAGGTTTCTATGTTGTGAAATTCTTCTCTATCTACCTCTATCCCTTAACTGACTGCAAAAAATACAGTATTACAGAAATAGTAGGATCACTTTGGTTACCATATTCTCCATTTTTGCTCCACCTTATCTGCCTCTATTTCAACCAAGTCAATCTTTTTCGTTCAAGAATTTATATGGAAGGGTTAAACTAATACTATTACATAAATGCATTCACCAGAATGCACATATACTGTATAATACTAAATTTCAATCTTTTAAAATAAATCACTAAAGCTACCTTCTCAAAATAAAAAGTAAACTATATTCCACATTCCTTTGTAAGCATAAATTGCATATATGTAATTACTATTTTTCACATGATCACATAAAATAGAATAATTCATGCACTACAAATTCATTGCATAACTTCAAAGCCATTTTGGAAAGTTTTGCCTTTATCTTCATGTTCAAAATGTTAACTAACCATCCATTTAAAGTGCTTCCAAAGTGCTGCCTATGTATCACTTTATTTTTTCATAGACGTTTCTGAACACCTTTTTTTCTACAAGGATTTGGCTTGGTTAAAAAGCAATTCTAAAAAGTCACTAATTACTTTTTGCACATAATTATTCTGTTCAATGGTTTTATTTAAAACTATAATACAAATATAAAATCCAGCTTTCTCCCCAAATAGAATCAAATTGTTTTTCTAAGCTGCAAACATTGGGGAAAAGTTGTGAAGGGGCAGCTGAAATCAGTATTTTGATCAAGTTCATGCATTCTAAAGTCATTGTCATAGTCTATTTATATTGTCATACCCCTTGTCTTTGATGTATTGAAGTAGTTCATTATGGAAAACATTATGCAATCTGCAATCTCATTAGATTATTTATTGTGATGAATCTCTAACAGGGAAGGCAACCTATGGCATCCCAGGTACTGCTGAAATGCAACTTCCAGTAGCCCCAGCCAACATAGTTAATGGTGAGGGATGTTGGGAATCATAATTAAGCAACAGCTGGAATGCCACAGGTTACTGAATCCATACTTTCTTTAATGGATGTTTGTTCACTGCCAACCTGCGTGCACACACACACACACACATATATATACACACACACAAACTTGAGAACCAGATCCATGTTTATTTTTCCATTACACTTCTAAGACTTGGTATGAAATATTGTTCTAAATTAAATACTACTTTCAAAATTTCAGCCTCTTTATTTTTACATTAGCCTTTTATGTGACATATTGAGTAGCAAAAATAAGTTTCCATTGTATAACTGATCACAGTACAATATGAATGCACAACCTATGTACAATTGGAACATTACATGTTTATAAATTCACACATATACTAAGGCTGGATAGAAATGAGCATGTATTCTTGTTTATTCCAACAAACTCAAGAAAATTGTATGACAGATGTAATATCTATGGTTTTCCTTTGTTCTTTTGACTGAAAGCACTATTCAGACATGAAAAACAAGATTACTTTGTTTTCTTTCTTTTATCTTCTTCAGATGCTTTAGTAAGGCTTTTTGCTAACTTTTTTATTTCTTTATCTTTGTCACTGGCTAATACTTTCATATCTTTATCTTTATGATTTCTATCTAACTCTGATTTTTCTTTTCCAGTTTTTCTATCTTGCTTAATTTTATCAGATTCTTTCTTTGATTTATCATCAATAATTTTCTTATCCTTTATATCAAAGTCTTCAATTTTTTTCTTTGTTTTCTTCTTTTCTTCTTCTTTGGCTTCTTTCTTTAATTGCTGCTTTTCTTTTGTTTTCTTGGTTAATTCTTTGATTTCTTTTTCATTATTTAAAAAAAGGAAAATGTTTATTAAAAAAAATTAAAAGACTAGGTGTTAGCATGCCAAACGCATATCCATTCCAAGTTCAAATCACGAACTCATATTTCCACTTCAAAATAAGCTCACCACACAATATTAGTAGGAGCAGAAAAATGTACATATTTTTGATTCAGAACATGACCTGCTGGTTATTAAGTGTGGATTGCAACATTATCAGATTCAAAGAAGAAATGGATATTTGTTCCTTTTCTCAATTAAAATTATAGGTTATAAACTGAAAAGCCTTAATGACCTAAGGCAGAGCTTTCCAAACTTTTCATGTTGGTGACACACTTTTTAGACATGCATCATTTCGCGACACTCTCTTGCAGCAGGGCATCATTTCGCAACACACTCTTACAGCAGGGCACAAGGCAGGCACCAGGACCTGAGCAGAATCACAGCAGGTTTGGAGGCAGCAAGGCACAAGGCAGGCACTAGGACCTGCGTGGAATCCTGGCAGGGCTCGAAGGTGGCAGCAGCCGCGACACACCCAGACACTGCAGCCGACACACTAATGTGTCCCGACAGAGTTTGGAAAGCTCTGACCTAAGGAATACATTTTGTTCATGACTGTCACACTATTCAAAATGTTTATATCCAAAACAGATTATGAGGATGGCTACCAGGTGTCCCACATCTTTTAGGCATCCAGTGAAAAATATACTGCCATCCTATTTTTTTAAAAAAATACATAAATTAAGTCTCTTGAGTTTTATTGCCTGCATTAACAGTTTTATACTGTTATTACTTTTTAAAAGTAATTTCTTAGACGTAGTCCTATTTTGTGTTTGTAAGCTGCCTTACAGTCGGGACATACATTTCTTAAATAAATGAACACATGAATGTTTGAACACCAAATTAAAAAATTAAGCTGTCTAAACAGCACTATGCTACTAAATGAAATCTGAATGATTGGATAGATTTATTTACATTTTAGTGAAATAAATACCACACTCTGAAGCAGAAATGGCATTTTTAACATATGCAGAGTGGTGCATACACTATATAACCATAATTAATTTTATACGTCTTGAGGGTAGAACAATGGAAGAAAAAAGTTACTGTACAGCATTCCCTTCCTGGAAAGATGAGGAGTGGCAACTGATCAGATTCAGACATTCTTTGAAAAAATTGATCTTTTAGAACCATTTCAATCAAGGGTTAAATGTAGTTTTGGCAGTGAAAATATTTTTATAGCACTGAGGTACAGCCTTTACTGGACATTTTTGCTCAACTCCAAGGCTGTGGGTTTCTGCAAGGCTCTATTTCACCTTCCACAGTATCTAATATCTACATATTACATATTTACATGATACTGTTGAGTGAGATATAAAGTGCTGTCAGTGTTGTCATGACATGTGACTCTGTAACTCCTTTTTAATCAGGTCTAGGTAGGGCAGAGGAAACAGTACCTATTAACGACCTGAAGACGTCCAACAAACTGAAGCTAACTCTGGCGTGGTTAGTGTATAGTTTATTTGCCCAGAGGAGGAGTATTTAACTTGTAGATGATGTAGATGATGTCACATTCCTCCTAGATCAGAGCTTTCCAAACTGTGTGTCACAACACAAAAGTGTGTCGCCACACACAGTCTGGTGTGTCGCCACACAACCCGGAAGCGAAACATCATCAGCGCTTCCGGGTTTTCCTGCGGCGACACACCAACTGCAGCGCGCAAAACCCAAAAGCAGCAGCAGTGCTTCCGGGTTTTTGCGCGCTGCCGCACTTCCCGGTTTTCCCGCGGCGACACACCAACGCCAGTTGGTGGGAAAAACTTTGGAAAGCCCTGTCCTAGATGATCAAACACTCAGGGGTGCTTCTAGATCTATCTTTGTCATTACAGACACAATTGTTCTCTACCGTACAAAATACTTTATACTCCTTAAATTGATGCACCATTTATGGCCCTGATTGGATAGAGTAGCTTTACCACAGTAATCTATGGCCGAGTAATTTCCTGTTTGATTACTGCAGTATGTTATATATGGGCTGTCTTTCCAATTAGTCCAAAAATTCAGGTAGGATTAACTGAACTGCAAAACTAATAAAACTACAGCAAGACTACTGAATGGAACTGGGTAGTATGAGCATATTACATCAGTCTTCTATTACTTTTACACTGAGTCCTAATTCATTTCTGATCTAGGGTTAAAGCTCTTCCTAGTCTTTTAACATTTTCTTATATGTTCTTTTATATACACTGAGATCATTTTCAGAGGTCCTGCTCCAGGTATCCTCCTATGCTGTGGGTACAGCAGAAAGCAAGTCTTTTCAGCAGCAACTTGTCTCTGGAACATCCCCCTCAGTGAGGTATTCTTGGTATGAATTTTACTGTTTTTTTATGTCATGTGAAGATGATTTGGTCATGCATTCCTGCTTAGATATTTGTTATTTGGGGTGTTACTTTAATGTTATTTTAATTACTGTTTTTATTATTTTAGAATTTTATGTGATTTTAGTCTGTTGTAAGCTACCCAAAACTTCATTTTGATGTTTCAAATTTTAAATGAATACTGCAAAGTAGACTTCCCCAAATTAGTGCACAGCAAATATATTAGGTGTGCAACTCATAACATTCCTAGCTATCACAGTAATATTACTATTATTTTGGATTAATATTTGGGCTATTTTAGATATTATACTGCTGGTTTTTTTGGTTTTAATTTTCTCTGTGCCATCCAGAGTCACAGTTACAAGATGGGTGGCTATATAAATTGTTTAAATAAATAAATAAATAAATTCAATGATCATGCTAGCTGGGAATTCTGTGAAATGTAGGTTCTATACATCCATAGAGAACCAGTTGGGAGGTTGATGTCAAGTCTCCTTTAGAAAATATTATGTTCAGCACTGGCATTAACTTCAGCAAGTTAATGACATGATGATACACTTAGAATGTGGTTAAAGGTAAAGGTTCCCCCCGCACATTTTTGCAGTCATGTCCGACTCTAGGGGCCGGTGCTCATCTCCGTTTCTTAGCCGAAAAGCCAGCGTTGTCCAAAGACGCTTCCACGGTCATGTGGCCGGCATGACACACGCAGAACGCTGTTACCATCCCACTGAAGTGGTACCTATTTATCTAGTTGCATCTGCATGCTTTCGAATTGCTAGGTTGGTAAGAGCTGGGGCGAGTGTGGGAGCACACTCTGTCACACGGGGCTAGGGATTCGAACCTCCGAACTTGCGATCTTCCGATTGACAAGCCTGGCATCTTACCCTCTGAGCCACCACACCCCTGTGTTATGTGGTTATGTGTTACGTGTGTAGAATGTGGTTAGTCCAGCATCAAAAATAACCTCTTAAACGTATCTAACTTCAATCAGCATTATTTAATTGAATTTAATCCTGACCTAGAAAAACATTCTTGGAAATCAGTATTTTATGATAATAAAACAGGGAAAAAATTGCAAATAGATAGGTTGAAGAAAATTATTCAGGAGAGTGGAATAACATAGTGGAATCTATGTTATTCAGGTTAAAATTCCACAATAAATGAATATTGACAGCTTTTTTCTCACTGCAATCTGAGAAACTGAAAATATAAAATAATGTGTTATATAATTAATTTGTTAGTGCTACAATGCATACCAAATCTAAATTTACTCAAATACTGGCTTCCATGCCTAAAGCATCTCAAAATACACAGTATTTATTGGCAACCACGGAAGTGAGGTAAGGGTGGACAATTGAAAGGTGCATGAATGATTATTTTCTGAAAATATCCATTTTGCATAGTTTTCAAGTACTGCAGCACTCCAAAACGTGAGTCCCAGCTGAAGGAAAAATAGCCTTGAATCATCAATGTTCAGAAAAGACACAAATGGAATCAAAGATCTTCCCAGATGGTTCTTCCCTCTAAGAATCCATCCAGGCCAATATTCATAGTGTCTCAAATCATCGGAGTGTTGAGAATCTTACATCTGCCAAGATATTATCATCCCTTAATTTTTCCTAGTTGTTTATTAAATTTGTACACTGCCTGAATTCCCAACAACTCTTGGAACTCTAGGAGTGATTGAAATTAAATGTATTAATGTCAAATGACATTATAAACAAAATATTTGTGACATCATAAAGTTTTTCCATAAAAAAATCCTCATGCTAATCTGATAAATTCTTCAAAATAATCACCATTACATCCTAAATATACATATAAAATGGTTCTCAACTGTATTATCCTTTGCTAGGAAAGGCTGATCACTTATCCATAAATCCCTTACCTATTTTGAGAGTATAATGCTACTCAAAGGGATTTAAAACGTAAATATTTTCATTTACTATAAATAAAATGGAGAACATATCAATTCAAGTGATTAAACTACTTGACCAAATGTCTTGCAAGAGTAAAATCAGCAGCCAAGAGTTCATATGTCTGATAGAGGAAAAGCAGTTAAATATTTGGCAAGCACCAGGACAACTAAATCCAAAGTCTTGCTTTATATAATCAGAAAGATAATTTATAAGAATTTTATGTATACATTTGAGACTATATTTGCATACAACTCCAGCTGCTAGATATCAATAAAGACGTCCATTTTTTCTCCAGCCAGTAGAGATATGCACTTAGAAGCTTGTTTCCACATATTTATAATCCAGAAATCCCCCTTTTTGGGAGAGAGAGTTCTATTATGGTGTAGTGGTCAGAATGTTATATATTAGGAATGGGAAGATTTTGCGGTATATGCTGGAGGGCACAATGCAAGCTACCTTGATCTATTGAAGAAAAAGCAGAATATAAATATAATAAACTGCTTGATCCTTTTGAAAAACTGTTCAGTTTTGAAAAACTGTTCAGTGAAATAGGTCACATTTGTAATTTGTATGATAGCATCCAGAATTAGTAGGCACAATTGCACAACATGGCAAAACACATGCACTGCAGGCATCAATGATCAATGTGTAATAAATATTGCTAAGGCTTGGTAGCAAAGTACCTTTGACTTTAACTTTGCTCTTGATAATCCCTCCAGGTTTTACTCCTGAATTTTTAAAAATGGAAATAGGTTAAAAGCATTATTTTAGGACATTTCATATACTAATTGAAAAATAAAATTTCCACCAGAAACATTTCACCAGAGAATGAGGCTATTTTTATTCTACAATTGTATTTTTTATTTGTATTTATTTATTTATTTGTCATATTTATATCCCGCCCATCTCCCCCGCAAGGAGGGACCCTTTTCATTTTTCAAGAAAGCTAGAAAAAACATAATACACAGGATTTGTCTAATACTTCCTATTAACAGAGAGAACTTTGATAGCTAATAATGCAGGATAAGGAAACATCCCAATTATGTTGCCAATTAGACAATTAGGACCTTTTTATTCCAGTAGACATTAGTTTGTTCATGTTCCTAGACTTGAACTATCTATTTCACTTTTTCTGATTTTAATTATCTCTAGTTTTAACTGTATTGAGATTTAATTTGTTGCAAACCACTGGGTTAGATTGAAAGACAGTGTTAGGGTCAAATATGTTTATAAACAAATAAACCTTAAATAAATGCGGTCTGGACTCTGAAGCTATGACAACTACTTTAGAAAAGTATACTGGACACATGAATATATGAATTGGTAATTGTACACAGAAATCTGATTTGTGAGTCACCAGTTGTGAGCAAGTACTGTATGATTCATATATAACTCATAGACATAAGTACAGCACTAAAATTGTTCTATTCTTTAGAAGAGTTAAACAAGCTGCACATATACAAGTAACAGCCATATCACACTAACCCATGATTCTGCATTGCTCATTTCAGTTTATTTATTTTTATTTATTTAAAAGATTTATACAACTGCCCATCTTAGATATCATAATCTTGGATGGCTTACAAAAAATAAAAAGCATAAAACCTACATAAAAACTCCCAGAGCCGCAAAACAACACACCCTTCACATCCAATAGACAAGTTTCTATTGTAAAGGCTCTTCTTGTGTACCTTACTGTGTACTCCATACAGATATATAAGCGATAACATGTAATTCCAGTGTATACCTTCAATGGTGGTGGTGGTGCTTGCCTCCTAATTATCTGCATATTCACAGTAATTATAAATAGATCTTTTCTATTTTAGATTTTTAGAAAATACATATTGCAATATTATAATTGCACAATTTAGGACAACAGTAAGGCTTCTCATATGTTGGTGCCCTCCCATTCTGAGTGGGTCATTCAGGAGTGGGTCTTTTCAGTGATAGCCTTGTACCTTTGCAATGCTTTCCTCGTGCCATCATTATTTTTTGGTGCTAGGCAAAGGTATATTTATTCTCCCCGATTCTTTCACAATGTGTTCATGCTGCAGAGATTACTTCGCATTTTGCATCCTATTTTTATAAAATTCCTTATTGTATGTTTTTCTGATTTTAACCTATTGTTTTTAATTGTAATTGTAACTTTCAATTGTATTCCATTTCAAAATTACTTTTCATGGGATGAAACGTATTTTAAATTTAAAAAAATAAAGCCCAAATTATAGAACCAAAGAGTTGGAAGATAATTTAGTCAAGCTTCCTACTAATAAAGGAAAGCCATTGCAAAAAACCTCCCTGATATATGGCCATCCAGCATCAGCTTAAAAATAAAGGAGAGTCCTTCGTATTCCACTGTGCAGCAGCACAGCAACCTATTCCACTGTGAAGAACTTACACAGTTACTCCTCCTGATATATGGTCTAAATAATTTTTCCTGGGACAAACTCATTGATTTGAGTCCTATCTTTAGAGAACATTTTGTAAATGATCCATGTCAGTTCTTCTAAAGTTTGGAGATAGCTAGCATACACCTTTTTGTTGTTGTTGTTGATTCGTTCAGTCGCTTCCGACTCTTCGTGACTTCATGGACCAGCCCACGCCAGAGCTTCCTGTCGGCCGTCACCATCCCCAGCTCCCCCATGGTTGAGTCCGTCACCTCCAGAATATCATCCATCCATCTTGCCCTTGGTCGGGCCCTCTTCCTTTTGCCTTCCACTTTCCCTAGCATCAGCTTCTTCTCCAGGGTATCCTGTCTTCTCATTATGTGGCCAAAGTACTTCAGTTTTGCCTTTAATATCATTCCCTCAAGTGAGCAGTCTGGCTTTATTTCCTGGAGTATGGACTGGTTTGATCTTGCAGTCCAAGGCACTCTCAGAATTTTCCTCCAACACCACAGTTCAAAAGCATCTATCTTCCTTCGCTCAGCCTTCCTTATGGTCCAGCTCTCACAGCCATAGGTTACTACAGGGAATACCATTGCTTTAACTATGCGGACCTTTGTTGTCAGTGTGATGTCTCTGCTCTTAACTATTTTACCAAGATTTGCCATTGCTCTCCTCCCAAGAAGTAGACGTCTTCTGATTTCCTGGCTGCAGTCAGCATCTGCAGTAATTTTTGCGCCTAGAAATACAAAGTCTGTCACTGCCTCCACTTTTTCTCCCTGTATTTGTCAGTTATCAATCAAGCTGGTTGCCATAATCTTGGTTTTTTTGAGGTTTAACTGCAACCCAGCTTTTGCACTTTCTTCTTTCACCTTCGTCATAAGGCTCAACTCCTCCTCGCTTTCAGCCATCAAAGTGGTATCATCTGCATATCTAAGATTGTTAATGTTTCTTCCAGCGATTTTAACTCCAGCCTTGGATTCCTCAAGCCCAGCACGTTGCATGATGTGTTCTGCGTACAGGTTGAATAGGTAGGGTGAGAGTATACAGCCCTGCCGTACTCCTTTCCCAATCTTAAACCAGTCCGTTGTTCCGTGCACCTTTTTACTTGTAGCCTTTTCAACTTATCATACTCAACTCTTTATTCTTACCTCATTGGAACTGATATGACCCTAGATATATTTATTTTCATCCTCTGGAGATATATTAGCTTGCTGGCATTTTATCCTGCCAAGAACTGTACCTAATACACCAGGCAAGGTCTGGTTCTACACTTCCATGGATGCAACCAAAATCCTTTTACCTGTATTAGCCAACACAATGCTAACTATTGGTTGTCTACTAAACGTATAGATCGTTTTTGTATATACTGTTGTCAAAACAGCATCATCCATTCTTTATATAAGCATCTGTTTCTTCTTAAGTAAATGTAGAAATTTATCTAGGTGTAAAAATTAGTTCTCACATGGTCAAAAGTGAATAACATGATACCAGAACAAGGAATTACCAAGTCACTTGAATTCTTTCACAATGGCTTTATAATTTTGCTGTAATGAATTTCAGATAAGTAAATCTCTTTTTGTCTGGAAATATCTTGTACAGTGTATTGTTTTGTTAGTTGAGAGAAAGCCTGACACTATGTTGAAATTCCTTTTAAAGCTTTGACACAGTTTTCAATCCTATCAAAATTACTGGAGCCTCTTTCCATCTTCTAAACGTATTGGTATCTCTTTGACATTTATAATCTGATAAAGATATCCTCCTTCATCCAATTCACTGATAAGGACATTGAACATCATTATCTCTAAACAGGACTCTGTAGCATTAATTTTTTATTCAAATTTAGAATCAGCTGATGAACATTTCTAAGTATGATCCACTAATTACTTATACATCAATCTAATAGCAACATTGTCTAGCCTTAGGGATAGGCAGAAGATGAATCTGGATTATTGCTGCATGAAAACCCAGAGATGTATATTATTTAATAATTCAGCAATTCAATAGCATTTCACCTATTATCAAAGATTTTCATCATATTTTAGACCAAGCTAAGAAGGCCTCTGAAAATCTTGGGTGTGAACAGTTGCCCACAAATTGTCATATTTAAAATGTGAGAGAAGGAAGAAAATATTAAAAACCAGGGAGTGGGCATAGTAACTGTATTTATATAATGTAGTTAAAGTTTTGTCATGACCCCACTTACTTTTTGGAGTATAGCCTCTAACATGCCATCTAAAACTCAAAGAAAGCTTTCAGCCTTGAAAAATCCTATTATAGACAGAGGCTTGGAGGTTACATCCATACATTCATCAGTATATATATTATAAGGCTCTGAAAAACTCAGTTAATTTAGAGTTAAATTTTCTATACCATTCTACCCCAAACCTAATTGAGCTCTTATGATCCAACGGACCCAGAAACAATTCCTGGGCTCCATGTGCCACATTTTTTTAAATTAAAACAATTAATGGAAATATAGCATGTCAGTTTCCAGTATTATATGGGGAGGGAAGGGAAGGGAAGGGAAGGGAAGGGAAGGGAAGGGAAGGGAAGGGAAGGGAAGGGAAGGGAAGGGAAAACATGGAAACTAAAAATAGTTTCTGGTTATGTCTCAGTTCTGTCTTTGGAAGTATGCTCATAAGAAAGGTAAGCTGAGGTGTCAGAGGGTGTATGGTGAAGACTATTTGGGGGCAGGGAATAACCACACTAGTTTGTATTTTGGTCCATGGTTTCATGTGATTGGTCAAGGCCTCCAAGAAATAATTTCATTAAAGTATACATATCACATTCACAAATTTTCAAATGTACCTACAGGTCCAAAAAAGTTTGGGGATATCTACAATTATCTTACTTAATTCTAAGTAACAACAACATACTGGTGGTGTAAGTAACAAGTCTGCTTATCAAAAGATTTATATATTTAGCATTAAATTCAAGTCACTGACATCACCTAGATTAGATCTGTTTCACTAATAACTTATTGCAAATGAACTTGAAGTCATAAAATTTAACCACATAACATATTCCACTATGTCAAAAAGTCTGTTTTTAGTTCCTTATTTCTTTTAATATTGAAAAGACAGTGAGACGAGACATGATAATTTACATTTCTCATTAAAAGTATGTGGAATTAAAGGTCCAAAATTTAAAACAAACAAAATTTGACATTTAAAACAGAATTGCTTTCAAATATATTTTTAAAATGTTATTCTCAAACTAAATTCAACAACTATTACAATATAGGGCAAAAATCTTATTTTTCAATTGCAATGGCAATTCAGAAACAATTATAAATCAGTTTCCATGAAATAACATATCATATCCCTCAGTAAAATACATCTTAAAATATTTTGTTAGCCTGAAATATTAGGCAATTGAAGCAAACTATTTTTTAACATTCTTCTATGGTTAGTGAAATTGATGTAAACTGTGAAATTTTATTTTTCTTTAATCCCCCCCCCCAAATAAAGTAAAAGCTACACAGGCCGAAATAAAATATCTTACAGTATTTCCAATGACTAAAAGCAATTCTAAAGTAAATTCTAAAATAATTCTAAAGGCCAATAGGGCATGATAGTTTAATAAATAATCCAGGACCAATACTGGGTCCAAAACAACCTGACATCTGTTGATAGGGTGTGAATAATGACCATTTTCAAACAGCAATTCAGTTCTGTTTGGGTATTCAGACTTACCTATAACAGTCATGTAAGTGGGAAGAATTTCTCATAATCTGTTGCCTCCAGTCATTTCTCACATATTCAGGGGATATCTTGCTCTATTTTTGTAAGTTTCATATGCAATTTAGAACCCTTTTTATACAGAGTTCTATTTCATGTTTACATAAATAATCCAGACTTCCTACTTCAAACATTGCTCTATAAATGTGAAGGGAAGAACGTGAGGAGGATATGAAGAACAAGAATCCAGCAAGTTTATTCTAACTTTCCCCTAATGAGACAGGGAATCTCTGAATGAAGCTAAGATAAACTAAAAATCCATTTTAATGTGCAGTATCAATGATGTAAAATTTTGTGTGTATGGAAAGAGTTAGCAAAGTCAATTCTAGACTATAAATATCATTTTGTTACAACTCATTCATCAACAT
Source organism: Charina bottae (assembly GCA_023362775.1). Classification (NCBI taxonomy): domain Eukaryota; kingdom Metazoa; phylum Chordata; class Lepidosauria; order Squamata; family Charinaidae; genus Charina; species Charina bottae. Next base: position 163,630,443 of record JALMGJ010000003.1, on the reverse strand, counting down.
TCACTATTTGTTATATTATGACTTCCAAGATCTATAGTTAACGACTTCTACTGTAGCTAATGATACAAAGTATACCATATCAAACAACAATTGCATATATTCATAGTGGTTATTCCTATAACTCAAAAAATTACAATATGATGGGAAACTCATTATTTACATCAGATACAGTTGAAGGTGGTCACAGAAATCCAGGGTTCAGCTGATAAATTTTGATTTGAACAGATAAAATGAAAAGAAGTTTTACGCAAATCATTTACATATTAACATCACACCAAAACAAGCAGAAGCTAAAAGCAGCTGATCAGAATTACATGCTCAGTATTACCGCATAAAGCAAGCTTATAAGATTCACAGATCTTTCCTGTAAGCTGTAGATATTATTTAAAAGCTTATAGCAATATCAGCACAAATAATTAAAGCTTCTACTGTTCCCAAGACTAATCCTTGATCAGCAAAGTTCAGCATTTATTCAGTGGTGTGCATGTAGTGCATGTAGTGTAGGCACCAGATATGATTCTCTCCTTCCCAATGTTCACATTTTCCAGAAAGGAAATCCAGTGCACAGAAACATAGACATTAAGAAATAGTTGAATTTCAAGAGCCTGAATAATCAATTACCTCACTATGAGACCAGGGTTAAGGAGAGGAATAAAACCAAACCCAAGTCAACCACCACTTTGAAAGCCAGTTTGCACTGACTAATTTGTTCAGCATTACAAAAAACACATATATACATGGGTGGGTATGGGTGTATATTTATTTATTTACAGGTTCTTATTTTCATAAAATATCCACTAATTTTTTACAAACAAAACTGCCTTTGAAAGAATAGTAATATATGAAGAAGAAAATGACTGAAGCCTGTTTTAAAATCTATAATAGAAATTGCATGCTTGATTTTAAAATAATAAATGGTTTATTAGCCAGATGACAAATTTTAACAACTATTCTCAATTATGTGTTCTGTAAAATCAAAGAAACTAGAAAATTAAATAATCACTGATACTAAATTCAGTAATAGTGCTCTAAATTAATGCTATGGTAGGCAGAACCTTAAAATCTAGAGTACCAATATATACACAATTTGTCAGACATGCCTAAATATATACAGTCAATTAACACTTGTTAGAAAAAAGAACCATTTACAGATTAGTAATATAGGTTACTACCATAGTGCTTGTGCATTTTAGTGCAAAGGCAGACATAAACCAATCACACTAGTTAGGATACTGTTGTGTTAATACTGACAAATGTTATTCACTTTGTCTTTTAACTGTATATTTCTAAAAGGCTTTAGACAAGTGAGTCTACATATTATTGATCTGTCCATAAGAGGGGTTTACCCTGTTTTACTCCAGCACCTTTTCACACTTTGTTAATTTCATGGACCTTTCCATTCATCAATGAATTGAAGTCACTGATTCTGCAAATCCACAATAACACATGTCTTTTTCCCCTGAACCCCTTCATTCTGTGACGTACCATCAACATCATCTGTTGCATCGTTCTCTTCTTCTTCTATTATTTCAAAAGGAGTCATTACATCATAGAGAAATGAGAGGAAGCCATAAAACCAATCAGAACTTTCCTCTGCTAAAATATTAAGGACTTCCTCAAGTGAATCAATATTTTCATTATTGCCATCTTTGGTTAGGCCTATATAAGAATAAAGGGAAAAGGAGAGAGAGAAAAGGCAGTATTAGGTAGAAAGAAAAAAATTGATCTAGAAAGCTTTAAGAGACCCTACTTCATGATCACCAGCTTAACAAGAATAGAATGTTAAAAAAAAGATATTTGAAGAAATTAGTAAAAGAAAATTGAAAATAAAAAGAGTCAAGGAATGCAATGGTTCTATTTATGAATAAATCGAATAAATAAATAAATAAATTTATGAATTATGGAAAAACGTCCAACATATACATATTACTGATCTTGCTATGTCTATTCAGCACAAAGGGTCACTAGTTAGCTGTTTGTTTATACACACACACACAGAGCACACATATATATTACCTCTACTGAGGTGACTATCTTTTGCATCTGACAAAGTATAACTTTGCTCATGAAAATAAGTAAGTTTTCAAAGTGCTACTGAACTCTTGTTATTACTGCAACAAAACATCTACTCCGCTGAAAATAAACTGTCCACAGGCACCAAACATATGCTTTCATGACATTTCAAAAAATGATAGCACTAAAGGAAGGTAAAGTTAAAAACAAAGTACTCTAAATACTAATGCAAGGAAAGGCCTATTGGAACGAGGATTGAGTGAATTCACAGTCCAGTGGCTACACTAGGCGTCCCCAATCTAGTGCTCGCAAGAAGTGATGAAACTGCAACTGGCCTAGTTATAATAGAAGAGAATATCTAGCCTAGCTCTTCTTAGAGTTGCAGTCATAGAATACCAAAAAGGCTCCAGATTGGGCTAGGTAAGTCTACAAAAGCCTTCTTCTATCATTTATCCCCAGCAACTAGCATTCAGAAATATGTCTAAACCTGAAAACTGCATTTCATTTTTTAATCCTCTTCTAAAGACACCACATAGATTGAAGAAGACTGTTTAGCAATTAATAAAAGACCACAGGTCCTAAAAAAGATGCATTATTTATTTCCCTGAACTGCAAGAAATGTCTACTATTACCGTAATTATTGGTCTATAGGAAAATAAACTTTCAGAACCAAGTTTATGATCTATGTAATTCATAAATATGTAACATTTGTTAACAGTCTACAGACTACCCCTCTAAAATAATCTTATTTTCCATGAGTGCTTGTTCTATGTTTAATTATTCTATCTTAAACATTATTTACACCAATTAATTCAGTATAAATTAAACAGCTGGTTTGCAATTCTAACTATTTGCCATTACCATTTTAAAATGGATGTTACAATAGCTATTTACCAATATTCTGTTAATATTTTGTTTTTTCCTAGGAGCTCAGCAATTTAATATTTGAATTCTTAGTCAGTTTTGGGTATATAATCAGGGGCTGATCATCTGTTAATATTTCTTATAGTTCTAAAATAGGATATCATCTATAATTTTTAATCTATTCTCCTCATAAAAGATTTCTATCAAACACCTTTCCCAGTGAAGGCTGATATAGAAACATCAGTCAATTTATTCTGTGTCTCCCCCCCCTCACTCCGTACCACTTTTCTCTCAATTTTTCAAACTTTCTCCTATCTAATAAACTGCTCCTGGTTAATTCCCAGCTTGTGGTTTGTTTGTTTTTTAAAATACTATTTCCCTTAACTCTGCAAGCTACTTCTGGCCTTCCATTAATTTCAAATTATTTTATTTTATTTTATTTAATTGGACAATACTTCCTAAAATACACATACTTACCTTTTATAGTTTCCTTGATTCTGATGGCATTTTTGTACTTTTCCTAGCACTTTTTAAAATCATTTTTTATTCATTTAAAAGAAAGATATGGTTACAGAAGAGATAATATCAGTAGGTAGACAAAGAAAATTTCTGAAGTTATACAATTAATGCTCAATATAACATAGATAAAAGATAAACCATACCAGACAAAATACATTGAGTTGCTTTTGTGAGCTAGCTAGCTAGCTATCTTTGAGCTTAGTGCCAAAATGTCTACTATATTATTTGTAAATACTAAAAAAGGAGAAAAGAAAAAAAAAAGAAAAAAGGAAGGAAACTACTAAAAATGATATAGATAAGTATTTAATTTCTGACTTCCCCTTCTTCTTCTCCGATTTACAATATTTATTAACATAAACCTTAGAAACCATACTCAAAATGTTTATATTTGCCTTGCTGTGTGACATATAATATATATGGAAGCTATTCTTGCTCAAATTTAGTTAAGCTTCTATTATGAGTATAGGCTGTTAGTTCTGCCATTGCTGCGTACATCCAACTTTAAGTTCCCAATCAAATATCGTTGGTACTATGTTTTTTTCCCAATGTTGTACAAAGTTTGTCCTTGCATCCATGAACATGTATCTTAATAAATTATGGCATTTTTACTGATATGTACAAAGAGCTAGAGTTTTATTTTGAATATGGTTTTTAATCAAATCTCTGAATAGTGATATATATATATATATATATATATATATATATATATATATATATATATATATATATCTTTTTCTTTCCAATACTTTTGGGGTTTTTTGCTCGTCCACCACATGTGGTAGAATGTTCTGCCACTATTTCTAAAGCAATTATGAATAATAGGGGAGAAAGTAGGCATCCTTGCCTTGTGCCTTTACTTATTGGGAAATCTGCTGAGAGTGGTCCATTGTCCATGATTTTACCAAGCATTTCTAAGATACTATCATGATTTAAAACAATCCCAAGCATGCAGAAGAGATTTGACATGCTTATTTTCCCTTTCAGCTTCTCCTTACTTTCTTATCAGCAGTTTGCTTTGCAGTTCTGTTGCAATCCTAAACATATTTACAAGACAGTAAGAACCATTGAACAAATCAGAACTTCATTCTGAGTAAAATGCTCAAGAATGTGCTCTAATTGTGCTGAATTTGCTGTCCATTTCTCACTTAGATATATGAATTTCAACCATACTGTAAAGCCTACTGCTTAACAATGATACATTACATACTACTTAGCATTAAATCCATGGTCACATCTCTTTTAATTATTACAAGGCAAAGTGATTAATTGTACATTTTAACTTTGTCACAATTTAAGTATATTCAGTAAACACAAGAACTACTTATAGTTCCAATCTAAAAGCAATCTGAAAACATTATTAAGACATGAAAAGCTAAGATTATTAGCTGTTATTAGCTAATGGATAGGTTAGGCTACCTCTGACTGCTAGTTGCTCAAGTATATTATACAAGAGGCTTCCTTTAAAGGCCAGGGAGATTTTGGTGGATAGGATCAAGCTAGGTCAGATATGAAAGATCTTACATTCTAGATTTCCCCCCAGTAAAGCAATTCCTAAAATAAAACTGGATAACATTTTAGGCAGCCTCAGAAATCACAATTTCTCCTTCACCTGCAGTTATTTCACATCTTCAATTGGGTTCCAAAGCTTTTCAGAGCTGATCTAGGAGAGGCATGGAAACACTGCAGGATGAAGAGAGAATAACTGAAACATGTCTTATTTTGTTGGAAGACAAATGTTGGTACAGGTATGTGTTTATATACAGAACTCTGTATCAATATAAAGTTCTACTTTTGAATGTTAAGAGATATAACCTGTAGAAATAATTCTCTTTTTCATCATATGGAATTGTAATGGTCATATTAAAATAAACTAGTATTTATGAGTATATGCATGCATGCAGGGAAAGATTACTCTGTCATCAAAACTCCTGGTTTACTGTGTCATTAACTTCAAAAATACACTGGTGCATTATTGAAACATACTTATTTTTCTATATTTAATTTATATAGAATTCTGTAAAGCATAATGTTAAAATAACCGAAAAATTATTTCCAAAATATTTCACCATTATTCAGTTACAGATCTTATAACCGGAAAAAAAAAGAGACGTTTTTATGTTGAATTGATAATTCCCATTTGCGTGCTATCTGGAGCGTTTGACGCCCATATGTGGTACCAATCGAAGAGAATATCTGTAGCTCAGGGTTGAACTGTGGAGTCCATGGTGCTCTCTGAGCCTTGTTGTTTTCTTGCAGACATTTCAACAACCCAATCAAGGTACTACCAAGGAGAGAACAACACCCCCACCAACACAGGCAGGACAAGCCAGGGTATATAAACAGAGAGCAAGTTCCACTCCCTTTTCGCACTGAAGATGTTGCCTAGCCTGGCAATGAAACGTCTGCAAGAAAACAACAAGGCTCAGAGAGCACCATGGACTCCACAGAAATGAAAATTGAACAAGTCATGAATGGGAGAGATCCAGGGTATGTTCCTTAACTTGCTGTGTTTTGTGCTATTTTTATTAAGTGAACAATAGTTAGGATACATTTAAAAATGCATTAAATCTGATCACATAAAGTCCACTCAAGACACTTGGAAAATACTTGAATTAAAGTTCAGTCAACTTTAAACAGTATGTTAATATGGCCCAAGAAAGATATAATTAGTTTAGAATTAGTTTAGTTGAAACAGAAGAATCCACGATGTATTCTGTGTTCCTTCAACCAGAATAGACTGAAATGAAGCAAGGCTTTCAAACTGTTGATTAGAAGTAAGTAAACAGAACCTCCTCCAAGTTCAGGTCAACTCCTAGAGTAATTACATGTATAAACCCATATTGTTTTAATGCAAAAGTACAGAAGCACTTTGCCACTGCAAAGATTCTTTTTCAACTTCCCAGTCTAGCCCACAACCCTGGGATTTCCTGGTGGGCTTGCATCCTAGTACTAACTAGGTCTGATGGGGCTTAGCTTTTTAAAGATCATCCGAATTCAGCTCGATGCTGGCATCTGCTGTTAGTAATTTTAATTAACAAAAAGTATCCACTGATATTTCACATGTGTAATTTATTTTTATTTATTTTATTGAATGACCTTATACTCTGCCACAATCAATGACTCTCAGCAGCTTCCAAGGTATACAATACAATAACATCCACAGTAAAAACACCAACATGAATAAGAGAAATAAAAGTAAATAAAAAATTAAAATGGTACAATGCAGTAAATCAAGAATATACCCTCTTAAGTAATTCAGTTTTCAGTAACATCCTGAAAGCCAGCACGGAGGGACCAAGTCTAATCCCCAAGGGAAGCCATTCCAAAACAGCACCGCAGAAAAACAGTGCTGCCTAGCTTTGGCTTCTCTCACTTTGCAGAGGCACAGGACCAGTAACAGCTGTTCCAAAAATATCTAATGAATCAGGCCAATTCTGGCTGGAACAGGTACTCCTAGCCACATGCCATTTAGCATAAATTAATATGCTAATTTGTATTAATAAACCTATCAATAACCAGTGCATGACCTACAAAATCAGTGTTATATGCTCCCACTGCAGGAGCCATTGGGTAGGCAAGCTGCCACATTCTGGACCATTTGCAATTTCCAAATAAACTATAAGGGCAAGCCTAGGTAAAATTCATAGTAATAAGGGCATGCATTACTATAGCCAGGTCCTCCTGCACCAGGTAGGGTTGCAATTGGTACATCAGCTACAGCAAAGTTCTCTTTATCTACAGCCTCTACCTGCTGTTCTAGCAGGAGCCATGAGTCTATTAGGTCCCTGAATCATAAACCTATTTTGTTCATAGTGATATAAAGTTGAGTATTGTCAGCATATTAATGATACTGTGCCCTGAACCAATGGATGACATCATCTAGTAGCTTCATATATTAGTTAAAAAGGGTTGGGCCAACATCTCTTTCCCCTCCATACTGATTAAAACCATCCACTAAGGAAGGAATAGAACCATTACAAAACAGTGTTTCCAATTCCCAACCCTCATAGGTGGTCCAGCAAGATGCCATGGTTGACAGTATTGAAAGACACTGAGAGGTTCAAAAAAACAAGCAGAGGTATGCTACACACATCCAAGTCTCCACACAGGTCATCGAGGAGAGCAACAATGCTGTCTCAATCCCATATCTGGGCCTAACCCAAATTGAAAAGGGTCCAGATAATCCATTTCACCTAGGGTGTCCCAAAGTTGGTCTGCTAATCCTTCTGTTAATTAAAACATGGTTTGTATGACTCAATAAACAATTCACAGCAATTAGAAAGTTGTAATTTATGTAATGTTTATATATTACTTTTACTGTTTAAGGAAAAGGGACAGAATTATCCTTATCTCTGTCAAGATGCAGGTGAAATGTATTTATTTACAGTCCATGACCAATATTTAGAAAATGACATAAAGACACATCAGATATAAAGCAGCAGTATAAAATAACAATAAAACAGAACTTATAAAGAAAAGCCTGAAGCAATTAATAGTATATAAGGGAAGCACTAGATAATTTCTGCAACCCATAGATATTGTTAAAAATTAAACCTTGTTGGTAATAGCTGAAATTTAGCTAAAACGGCTAGGAGAAAAACTATAACCTCTTCCTCTGAGGAACAATTAAGATTTCTAACAATTGGTGCTATGAGTTCTGTCCTCCATTTCTTGCACAGAGGGCACTCTACCAATACCATGTGAAACAGATTCAACTTCTATATTGTAACATATACAAGTGCAATTTTCATATGGGATACCACTTGTTGCCCTTATAGATAATTCACTGATTCAGGCAAAGGTGAAGGGTGAAGGGTGAGAAATGTTATAAAAATACCTGGGAATGGAGTAGGGGAAGCTGATTATTGAGCTGTAATGGAGGAGGGAAACTCTGGTTCTATCAGTTTGGAGATCTAGGTCCCAGATCCTCCTGTGAAGGGTAACTATAGCTTAATGTGAGTACATTAAGAATACTCAAAACGAAATCCCTCTCTCAACACAATGTTTTTAATTTATTAAACATAATCTTAAAATTAATTTGAACCTTTTTCAAGGTTTTCAATTTTTTTTAAACACTAGCAGACATGTCTGCATGATATTAAGCAATAGTGCCTACAAAACTTCGAAAACTTGAATTTATCCTGATGTTATTTTTAGTCATCAACTTAAGCAGAAATATTTTTTTTCCTGGCTTTTTCCATTCTTAGCTGATTTCTAAGTTTTGAGTGAATAATACAGAACAATTGTATTTTTAATTTAAAATTATAATTAATTTAATTAAAATTAAAATATGTATTTTAAAACTATGGGGTCAGCTTTTCAAAATTTAAGAGATTATAATTTCTCATTGTATATTCATATATGAAGAAACTCAAATTCAAAGTGCTTTGAATTTCACAATATAGGGGAGTAACTTCATCTAGCATATAGTGAATAATCCTGTACATCATTTTCAAGTGCTGGACATCAATGAGTGATATCATACAATGGTATGGCTGACTTCGCAAAAGCATACCAGTGGGTTAAGTGAACATAATTTAGTAATGCCATAGGTACTTTGGGAGTCTCAGGTGCTCGCTGCTTAACCCTGCTGGACACAGCTAAAATGTTTCTGCTCCAGCCCCCTATTTTACTCAAGTCATATTTGAGCTTCAATTACTGATATCCATGCTATGGTACCAGCAACAGCTCCCCACCACCACCAGTTTTGGAAACTACCCTTATATATGAGGATTGAGATTGCTTTCCGGAAAATATATTGATTTTAGAGCTTATACCTCTTCAATGGGATGTGCAAAACATTCTGAATCCAAAAGGTTGTTCCAACTTTACTGGAAGTGTTTCAGTATCATTCCAACCACTCCAGAAATATTTTGAGCTCAGAACACTTCTAGAATGATTGTAACATCATCAAAACACCACTGATAAGGTCAGAACAGTTATTTTGAACAGGGCATTTTGAGCATGATACATTCCAAATCTGAAACATTTGGAAACATCTCCATTAAATTGCTTATATAATTAGCATACCTGACCACATTAGTTTCTATCATTCTTTTCTTTGCTGTGTTAGTAGAAAACAAAAGGAATTAACGCATGAGAACAAATAATTTTGATGCCCCTTTTTCAGCATAGGTTGCAGAAATAAACCGGATTATGAGGAACAGTGAACATGCCACTTTAAATGACAAAAATAGACTGATGAGGATTATGTGCTGTCAAGTTGGTGCTGACTCTTAACAACCACATAGATAGATTTTCTTCAGGAGGACAAAATAGACCAAAATATATATTCAGTGCAAGTACTTTGCCTTTTCCTCTCTAGTTCTTAATATTTTAGTACTTCAAAATGGTGATTAAAAGTATACAGTTATTTACACCTACATTTTCAGAAAGGCAGGGCAAAAGACTAGATCCAGATATGGTTATGTTCTGAGAAGACTTACTGTAATCAATGGGACAGGTAAATCAGTCTAAGCCCAGTTCACTTCAACAGATCTACCTTAAACATGACCTAATTCTTGATCAATACTAGTATCAGTTTCAAACCTTGAACATACTTCATTGTGACAGTTACTCTTACATGTCAGGAAGAATAACTGACAATAAGTGGTTAGGCTGAAGAATTGACAGCATCTTTTTTTATTCCTTTCCCCTACCAAAAATCTTGAGAACTTGAAGGCAATTTAATGAATAAGGGATTGGGAGGGGGGAATCGGCCTAGGGCCAAGCACTATCATCTTTTTGTCAGTCTATATTAAAAAAAACACCCACAATTACATATAAAATAGGCACACACACCCAAAAAATATTTAACATTTTAAACATATTTTAGTACTTTAGATGAAAACTGGAGTTTAAGACCAAAATATAAATGAACCTTCTATAGCAATACATTGTGGGTGCCACAAAATTTCATCAATATATTAAAGATACCTGGTAATTTTACAATGCATTACACATTCTATGTATTGTCGAAGGCTTTCACGGCCGGAGTTCGATGGCTCTTGTGGGTCTTCTGGGCTGTGTGGCCGTGTTCTGGAAGTTGTGGTTCCTAACGTTCCGCCAGCATCTGTGGCTGGCATCTTCAGAGGGCAGGAGCACAGACAGTTCACATCTGTCTGTGCTCCTGCCCTCTGAAGATGCCGGCCACAGATGCTGGCGGAACGTTAGGAACCACAACTTCCAGAACATGGCCACACAGCCCGGAAGACCCACAACAGCCATTACACATTCTATTTGAATGTTATATTTTTGAATGGCATTTTAAAAATATCTACTTGCCTAGCAAAACCTTGGCATCTTCCATATCAAAATCACCGTCACCATCAGCATCATAGATCCCAAGTTTTCCTAAAGGGGCAGAAATTAATCTGTTTCAGAATTTTTGAATGGCATGAAATTAGCAAAGAAGAAAAAGAGAAGTAGCAGTTGAATATTTTCTACCAGAATCTTAAATGCAAATGCAAGCCATTTTGAATATACATGTTGTTTCTTCTTAAAATAAAGTATATTACAATTTGAATCTGAAATCCCTTCATAATGCTAAAATATCACCTCAGTATCTGCTAACATTAAAGAAACAATTTTCTATTGGAAATGTTTATGCAAGGCAAGTTATACAATGGCTATAATTCTGTTCTTTTCACATTAGTGGAAACCTTTGACTTCATCAGGAATATAACTTCTAAATAAATAACTAATAAAATATTGTTAGTCATGATGTATAATTGCTTACTAATATATTTACCTATCTAATGCCTAAATATGTGACATAGATAGAAAATCAAATGCAGATTCTGATTTCAGAAATTTTGCATTCAGGAATAAGGTAGATATAAGCAACATAGAGATGTACTTGCTCCAAAGGAAATTTGTGTAATGCTGCATCTGAATACCTGCAGAGTCATAGCCTACTTAATGAAGAGAGATTTAGGACACATTTTTTCAGAGGAACACATGCCAAGTTGGCAAAAACAAGGGACTATTATCGACTGAAAGGGAAAAAGCTTGGAAAATATTTTTCTGCTCAAGTTTAACGAATTTGCTAAAAAGTTGCCTAAGAGGATAAATAGATAAATAAATAAAGAGAACAATATAACCATTTCAAATAGTCTAGCAATGATTTGACAGGTTCCAATTATTTTCTGGCCTTCAAAGGCCAAAGCACCTCAAAAAAAGGAACAGAACATAAAAGCAGGAAAGCACCCCTAAAATATAATTTGCTTTACAGTTTAGAACTGTCATAATTGAGTTTCCAAACAACAACATGCCTAAATTGAGAGAGGTTGTTGCTGGATTTCATAAATCTCTCTAAGTCTAAATCATCCTTTGGAAACATGGATTATTGTGTAAATCACAACTGACTGGGTTTACACAACACAGAAAGCTAAAATGAAATGTACCACATTATAGCTTAGCAGGGTTGACAACCTGGCTAGTCGCTGCGCACATTATTTTTAGGCTGGTGCAAATCATTTGAAAGAGGTACTTTACAAAACGTGTTAGTATGAGCAAAGAATCCCTCTTAAATGCATTAAAACCACCACTGTAATGTTTGCATAGCTGTTTCAACAGTTGTGCCTTATGGGGACCATCAGTGAAGCCAAGTGGCTGTTGCGCATGACCAGATGCAAAAAAGAGCCAGGGAGAGCCGTCACAGTGCTGTGAAAGTTATATTACTTCAAGGATGTACAGTATACATTACTTGGGCAAACACATTCTACAAAATACCTCTTTTAAATATATTGCACACCTACATTGTTTTAAAATAATGCAGAATAGCAGATTTTCTTACTAAAGCTAATTTCACCAGAGCTTCAAAAGTTACCTGGAAATAAAAGTATCTTGTCTAGGAGGAAATAAAAAAATAGTCATATTTTTTAAATAAAATTTTACAAATCAACCGCATGAAGCATAACACATAATATAAGCAATTCTCTATAATCCTACCTTGGAGTACTTCTGACAAGTTATAACGGAAGTCCTTTGCCTTGGCTGCATGCATAGCAAAAATACAAATACCATTACTCACATTATCAGAATCCACACAATTCTCCACCCTTTCAACCTGCAATTTCATTTCCTTCTCTGCCCCCTTAGACTTATCATATTAGTAGTTATATATACAATATATCTAATATATTCCTTGATCTCTACTTTCCTAATCTAAATGCTTGTTTTAATATTTATTTTGTGCCTTCAAGTCAGTTTCGACTCCTGGTGACTACATGGACAGGTTGATACAGTTTCCTTGGTACCATTTTTAGAAGGTATTTGCCATTGCCTGCTTCCTAGAGCTGAGAGAGTGTGACTGGCCCAAAGTCACCCAGCTGGCTTTGATGCCTAAGTCAGGACTAGAACTCAGGTTTCCCTATTCCTAGTTCAGCACCTTAACCCCTCCTCCAAACTGGCTCTCTTGCTATGATTTATTGTTTTTACTAAAAATGGTAACAAAAAATTAGTAAGAATTTATTATTGCTAAAGTCTTGAACCAGATTTTGATATTAATAGGAGAACCAGAGGAACCCCTGCAGGGCCACAGTGACGACTATTCTAGGCATCTGTTGAATAAAGTCATTTAGATTTGCACTAAGTTGGGATCCAGCAGGGCAGGTCCTACAGAGGTGACTCAAGTCCATCTTTGCTTGGTTATCTGAGCAGTTTCAGTCAGCGGATCCTGAGGAAGTGGACAGAGTCCTTACTGCTGTCAGCTCTGCCACCTGTGTTCTGGACACATGCCTCTCCTGGCTGTCCAAGGCCTCTTAGGAGGTGGCATGTAGTTGGGTTCAAACAGTGGTTAATGCCTCTTTGAGAAAGAAAATGGTTCCACCTGCCTGAAGGAGGCAGTGATTTGCCCTCTCCTCAAGAGGTTATTCTTGGACCCCAAAGTGTTGGACAACTTCCATCCAGTCTCCAACCATCCATTTTTAGGGAAGGTTGTCTCCAACCTTCCATTTTTAGGGAAGGTTGTTGAGAGAGTGAAAAGCACTCAGCTTCAAGGGTCCTGGAAGAAGCAGATTATCTGGACCCTTTTCAGTAAGGGTTGAGGCCCAGTTATACTACTATTAGTCACACTTGCAGATGACCTCTGGAGGACTCAGGAATTGGGTAGCGCATCCATCCTGGTAGGCTTTTGATATCATTGACCATGGTATTCTTCTGGACTGGCTTAAGGGGCTGGAAGTGAGGGGCACTATTTTGCAGTGGTTATCCTCCTTATCCCATAACCAGTTCCAATCAGTGTTGGTAGGGGGGAAGAGATCAAGCTCTGGGTCCCTTTTATGTGGGGCTCAGTTCTCTCACCCCTCCCATTCAACTTCTACATGAGGCTCATGGTGAGGTTATTTGGCAGCATGGGGTGAGGTATCAACAGTATACTGATTATACATCTGACAGACAAGTGATGCCATTCAGGTGCTTACCCAATGCCTGGAGGCTGTAAGGCTTGGTTGGGGAGGACCTGGCCATGACACAACCCTAGCAAGACAAGTGGCTCTGTGTTTCTGGGTCCCCTGGATCTGGAGAGTTGCCATCTTTAACTCTTGATGGGACAGCACTCCCCTGGACAGAGTTGGTCCACAATTTAGGGGTCCTCTTGGACTCATGGCTCCTGCTTGAAGAGCAGGTGGCATCCATGGCTGGAGGGGCTTTGCACAAATTCATCTTGTGTGCATATTGCACTCACTCCTAGATCAGAAGTCTCAGCTCATGGTCACTAGTGCCTTAGTCACAGTGGGACCTAGAAAGCCAGCCTTTTCCATAGTGGCACCTACCCTATGGAAAAGCCTCCCTGCTGAGGTACAGAGGGCCCCTATCCTCCTGGCCAGGATGTGTTCTTGGAATGGAATGTTATGGTGCCTGGTGGTATGTAAGAATCAATTTTGATGTATTTTTGTTATGTGTATACTTGATAGCTGCCTAGGATTATTTTATATAACATGGGCAGCCATAAAAATGTGATGGATGGATGGATGGATGGATGGAAAAGTACCTAGGAAACTGAATCTTAAGATGATGATGATGATGATATTATTATTATTATTATTATTATTATTATTATTATTATTATTATTATTATTATTGTGACTGAATTCTTACCTAGTACTTCCTCGTAATCAACAAGTTCAAACCAAACTACTGCAACTGATGTCCACACTCCCAGAAGTGCAATTACCATGAACCATGTAAAATAAGAACTTCCAGAAGCTCCTTCTTTCTTGCCACTCTTGTTTCCACCATGTTTTGCCTCTGTAAGATAAAAAAATGAAGTATTACCAGAAGTTAAAAACTTTGGAAATGAATTACTAAACAAAATTCATAACACAGAAGAGTTTAATGTTACTAAATACATGACCCTATTTCTAAAGTTTGTCCACTGATTAAAAAAAGATAAATTAATTATCCAGGTGATGAATTTTAGTTATATAGTCCTCACTGTGCTGTACATTCATTAGTTACAGTTTGTCTAGTAACTTTGTACTCTGTACCACTGATTGGTAGATGATGATGATGATGATGATGATGATTGCGGCTGGGTGGAAAAACTGATACTCAGTTGTACATCTCTGTCCCTGGCCAACCAAGTTATGCTATCACAGTGCTTTCCCCGTGCCTGGAGGCTATAGGGAGCTGGATGGGGAGGAACAGGCTTTGACTTTAACAAGACCAAGTAACTGTGCATTTTGGGCCTCCGAGGATCTGGAGAATTTCCATCCTTGGTTCTGGGTTGGTTGCACTCTTCCATTCAGAGTCTGTGAATGAACAACTTGGGAGTCTTCTTGGACTCACTAATCCTACTCAAGATGGCAGCTGTGACTAGAAAGATCACAGCTTTGCACAACTCTATCCTCTGCACCAATTGCACCCATTTCTGGATCAGGAGGTTCTGCTCATGGTCACTCATGCCTTCATCACCTCCCAGTTGGATTTCTGCAATACACTCCCTGAAAACCATTGGAAGCTACAAGTGGTACAGAATGCAAAATGCATGTAATAACAGGCATAGCTCAGTACATCCATATACCACATCACTACTCTGTGAACTGTGCTGAGTCCAGATAGGTGATAATCACCTATAAAGCCCTTCATGGCACAGGGCCAGGTCATTTGCAAGACTGTCTACCTCTGGTTATTTCTGCCCATCCCACTAGGTTACACAAGGTGGGCATGCTCCAGGTCTCCTCTTTGAGGGAGTGTCATCCAATGGGACCCAGGAGACATGCCTTCTCTGTTGCCATGCCTGCCCTTTAGAATGAGCTCTCCCTTCCTGAGGTTTAGATAGCCTTTTGTAGAGCTGTGAAACCTGGTTTTCTCCCATATATTGGGCCTGGATGGTAGCTGAGCCAATCTTGTTGGAAGAATGAGTGATTGTAATTCCCTGCCTCAGCTATGTATATGTGAATTATTGTAGTTTTTAAGTAGGTTTATATTATGTTTTGTTCAATTTTGATTGATTTTTTTAATGTATGCTCCCACCTGTTTATAGGTAGAGATTCCTCCTTCTACATTCCCTTTATGGCACCATGAACCCAGAAATAAGTCCCATTAATTTACAGGATGTCTATGATTGCAATGAAAATATTCCACTTGTGTCAGAGAGAAATTACTATCCCACTTACTCTTATACAGATACTAAGGGAAAATTTGGTTACAGTTATAAAAATGGCTTATGCTTTCTAAACCCTATAGCTGGATTACCTTTGCTTTGGATCAGTGAACAGCTGTGTGCAATGATAAATGCACAGATACTTCACAGCTATAAACTGTTATTTGAGCCTTCTGAACTAAATTTGCTTTAAATGTAATCACATAGAAAATATTAATTTTTGTGTTAATTTTGACATGCAAATTCACTTTCTTCTTTTGGACAAGATAAAATTTATTGGAATGTTTTCAGTTCTATTTTTAGATATCAGAAACAAAGAACCAGCATTTAAAATGTATCAGACAGAAATTAGCCATGGACGATGCCAATACAAAATTCTAGAAATCCACTTATTTTTTTTTAAATTTAATTGCATCATTTATATTTACTTTAATGTTCTACTTTAAATCTGTTCTGAACAGACTTTTCTTCATCATTTTGAGAGTAATAACAGAGATTATTAGCAATATAAACAAGAAAAATAAAAAATAAATACGAATTATTTTCTCTATTTTATTCTACTATTGTCTTTCAACTTCCATTGTCTCACTGCCTGCTTTAAAATGCTATTTATATTTGTTCTTTCTAGAAAACACCATTCATGATATTTTCCTCCTATCAACTCATAATAGAAGTGCTCACAAGCTTGCCCCAATTAATTTAAATGTTAAACTATGCTTGCTCCTAGTTCTCCTTGGTGCCTTGAGTTTCTTCTTTTAGGTCAGACACATATAATCCAGTATATATTTCTATATAAATGTGTCTATATTTCTTATGCTTTCAATCAGTCTAAAACATACGGGGAATCTGCAGTCCCATAATGTCCCTTACCTTTATTATTCATTCACAGTACCATAAAGTATTCAATATTATAACTGTTCATATAAACATTGAAGGAGAGTGTGTACACGCACGAACAAACTGGCGTATCTTGAATTAATGTAAAAATCTAAGCAAAAATATAGAAATTAATAAAATGATTGAGTTCATATAAATGAAAATCTTTCCACATAATATTCTCTGAACTGAAATTTAGCGTCTCTAAAGGTATCACAATTTTATATTTATTTTTAGAATAGTGAAACCATTACTGCTATGGGCATGTAAATCACTTAAGCCTTCAAACATTTATTGGAAGACCAATTTTGTTTTGGTCTTCTCTTAGAAATCCCATGAGAAACTCATTTCTTTTTGCCTTGTCTTTAAATTTATCAAATGACATTTAACAGAGCCAAAAGTACAAACTAAGAACTACTTATGATTTAAACTAATTTCTCAGAGCTAAATCAAAGTTGGTAACTTCCACACAGATACTGCCAGCAATCAGAAAGTAGGTCAATTTCCAAACCTGGTAAGCCTTTCACCTACCATTTGTCTATGGCAATATCACAACCATATGAAATACAATTATCCATTAAAATTATGTCAAGAAATAGTTGGCATGATGTTGACTCTGTTGCAGCTTTAAGATGTTGCATTTTGCTATTAAACTGTATTTAAAAAAATAAAGAATCGTAAAATCAAGTATCCCATTTAATGAGGATATACAATAATGAGATGACATTTCAGATTTTTAAAATTAAAAATTCCATTTAATTTTCAGATAATAGCACGTTTTAAATTTTGTTGCCCAATCTGAAAGGCATATACATATTGAATTTTCCAAGCTACTAGAAACATACCTGAATATTCAGCCATGGCATCAGTCCCTTTTATCCATGAATAAAGTAAACCTTCATATAAAACCAGTGTCCAAGATAGAATCAGCAAAATTCACCCTCATATAAGCCTTGGAACAGCAGCAAAGAAAGATCTTTATGGACAACTCAGCTAAACCCCGAAATTAGATCCGACTGCAAACTCTGCTCAAAAGCTATTTTTAGTGCAACCATCACAAGCTAAATGCCTTTAAGTACCCATATTGAAACCCAGTGCTGACAGCAATTAAGTTTACTCCCTCCTACTAACAGAGCATCCTGGGTAATGGGTCATTTCTGTCTCATTTAATCTCTAAACATCAGCATACCAGGAAAGCAAAATGGAACAGATTTTTTTTTAAAAAAATGCATGCCTCAGCAACTAAATTCTAAGAACTTCAAACCTTCTATACAAACTCAAACAAAAGTCAAGGTACAAAGCTTGTCTGTCCAATCTGGGCATCAGTCAGTCATTCTTTCCTGATGCTGATACTCGGCCATCCCATGACTTTTTAGGAGAGTTTGGTGTAAGTAAAGTATTTAGAAACTTGCGAACAACTGATACAATTTCATGTATAATTACAATATGACATTATTCTTAAGTCAATAAAATTTCCTTCAGTAGCAGCACTGAAAGACAACTGGTAACAAGTCAAAGCACAGCTATCACTACCGATAATATGCCCGTAACATTTCATAGCATGTTAGATTTAGAGATTGCTTTATTACCCCTCTTTGTCAAGCAAGAAAGACACATGAAGCTAAAATGCCTCTTAGTTACTATATATAAACCAAGCTTTGAGTGAGAAATGTAACACAGTATGAGCCCAGACTGACTCTCATGAGCACGCTGTAACCTTAAGCTCTCTTCAGACTGCTCCTGTAAGAACCATCTCCCTCTCCTTCTAACCCTCCCTCCTGTTTTTTTCTAAAATGACATTAAAATTACTTCACAACTACTGAATCCTGGCTGTTGAATTCCAGCCCAAATATGAAAGACTCACCAATGCTGGAAGCTCTTCTAGCCTGAATGTGGATGGTCTGTATACTGAGTCCCAGAATATACTTTCATTTTACTTGCTGTTAATACTGGTGTTAACCCAGGTTAGTAGCCATTCCTAATGTTATAACAAATAATAAACTACTTGTGCATTTGATATAAATTAATGAACTCCTCAGACATAAACTGTACATTTAGCTGTAAACCCAGGAAGATATTTCAGAATATAGTACAAACCCTCAATTCTTAGGGATACTTTGGGCAAATTCCCAAAAACAAATTAGTGTAGTGTCCTTCCATTGCAACAAAGAGTATTAGATGAAAATGTAGTTTAATAAATGTGTACCTTAGCTCTAAAAGAGTTAAATTGTCCAGGTATCAAGCTTTTTCAGGTCTTATTTCAAATAAGGGGCTATTTCGCAGTTTTTAAATTATTTACATCTCAAGCAAATATTCCTTGGATGAAATGTTTCTTGTTCAGTCATTCATAATCCTTTGATCTCCAAACAATCCCTTCCCTATTACAGGAAATGAGAGTTATTTAAATATCCAATCTGCACCAAACTGAGAAGCATAGTTCTTTCATTTTCCTTCAGGCTGGCCAACTATCTGTCTCCCTGCTACACTATCACAGGGACCTGTTTTTCAACTATTGTCCTCTAATTTCTCCACTTAGTAGCAGCATGCTGATTTGCTGGCCAATTTGATAAACACAAAATTATCGGGTTTTTTACTTATATTGATCTGTTTTTTTAAAGACAGCATTTAAATGAATGCTAAATGAATAAAAGGGATAGGGGAAGATGTTAAATAGCTTTCCCAAAGTGTTTGTGTGTGGGAGGAATAACAAATGTTGTTTGAATCTGAAGCTGAATGTAGGTGAGAATACAGAGTTTTCCCTACCCCAGAAGAAGAGTTCCTAATTAAAGTTGATAGTTTTTCATGGCATTTTTGATGATCACTGACATGGTAAGGAATATGCAAATACAGACAGAAATCTTTAGTTAAATACTAGTCTTTCAACTATTTTGTTCCATGTACATTATAGGTAGTCCTCACTTACCGACTGCAATAGGGACTGGCAACTCCATCGTTAAGCGGGATGGTCATTAAGTGTGACATCATATGACCATGCTGACTTACGACATCAGTTCTAGCTGCAGTCATTAAGCAATCACCGTGGGTCATTAAGCACAATGTCACATGACCACAACTTGTGACTTACTGTTCGCTTCCCCATTGACTTTGCTTGTTGGAAGCTGGCTGTAAAGGTTGCAAATGGCAATCATGTGACTGTGGGACACTGCAACCATCGTAAATGGAAGCTGGTTGCCAAGCACCCGAATCACAATCACATGACCACAGGGACGTGACCACCACAACTTTGAGGACCAGTCGTAAGTCTCATTTTTCAGCACCGTTGTAACTTCAAACGGTTGCTGAATTAACGGTCAGTAAGCGAGGACTAGCTTTATATTGGTCATATTAGCTTTTTGTTGCTGTTGTTCTTCCTGATCTATTCTATCGAACAAAGAGATTACAAATTAACTTTGGAGAGAAAGAATTACCCAGTAACCTCCAACTATCATCCTTTCCACTTCTTGCAACATTTTTACTTTATTAAACAAGAACAGTTAAAAAGTCTAAGGGGCTGAGAAATTAATGAATTAAAGCAGTGTAAAAATTAGTTCTATTATCAATACCAGTTTATATAAAATGTATGCTTTTAAAGGTTTACACTTAATTCTGAAATATAGGAAAAATTCAGAATCATCTGGTCAAATTAAAACGAGTTAAAACAATAATTTCAGACTCAAAATATTGATATTGTGGCACATTTAAGACCAATAATATATACAGATCAGAATCATATAGTTCATTTCTGGAAGGTGAACAGAGGAAGAATACATTTTAAAGAGTAACAGTGAAGAGGAATAATGCAAATGTGAAGCTATGGTAGTCTAGGCCAGGCATTTTCAAAATTTTCCAGCTGCAGAACCTGCTAGGTTAAAAAAAAGTCCCAGAACCCTTAATCAAGAGGCAAGCTCCAGTGGAAGAAAATTGTCTAAGTTTAAGCGAATCTCCCCCTCCCACCCACCCCCCTTAGTCTGTCACGGAAACACTTCAAGTACTTTGAAACCTAAGAACACAGTTTAAAAAACCCTGGTCTAGGAAAAACATTACAAAAGGAGTGGGGGAGAAAATCATATGCCTTTTTTTTTTTAAAAAAAACCACTTTACGTTTTTCTTCTGCAGTCCTGTTCTTCAAAATCATTTATAATATGCAATTATCCAAACACTTTAGTTTTGTGGTCACATCCTTATTTGTCTAAAGAATTTAGCATTTGCAATGATTAATATTCAACTATGTTTGAAAAGATTTGTATTTAGTTTTTGAATTACATCCGGCGTGTATTTTCTTTTTCACTACAGTCATCAAGTTATCTACCATAAGTTCCAATCATTCAGCCTGCATCAGCATTTATTAAAATGTGCTTAAAATTATTTTGACATTTTAATGTCATTTGTCCAGTCTAAAAAATTATTCTCTAAGTTTTTACTGCTCCTTTTTATTTACTTTAATACAGGTAGGTCTCAATTAGTGTGGTTAATGAATCCCATGAAATAGTCACATTATTCGAATTTGCACTATTCAAAGTGATATTTCTATGGGAAATATGGTAATTGGTTCCAGGTTTATGGAAATAGGCAATGAAAAATTTTAAACATAACTTTTTATATGCATATTAATGAAATACTACAGTAAAGGATAAAAAGAATATACTTATAATTTAAATTCTATCTTAACGAAGTCAGAGTAGTCATAGGAAGCAAAATAAAAATAAAATTTCTAAATATCATTCCTAAAGGTAAGCTTATACTGACTAAAACATATTTATTGCCTCTCAATCTCCTTGTAGATGTTTGTAAACCACAAAAAGCTGGTGCAACTTTACTTTTTTTAAAATTTCCCCTGCATGTTTTATAATGTTGCACACTACAATTCAGGAATTCCAACATTTCATCCTATTTTAGCATTGCTAGGACCACGTTCATGTTGTTCAATTACATCAAATTTTTGCTCTAATAACGAGTTTCTGTTTTAAACTTGTACTGCTTTCCTCTGACAGAATTTTCCTTTTCTCCATTTTGCACGCACGAAGATTAGCAGGCTCTAAAACCACAACTGCAACTGCACATGCATTAGCCTTGCATTAACTGAATTATGGGTCACACTAAACATGACCTGGTATCAATTTACAATTTGCGCTAAATTGAGTATCGTATTATTCGAACTCACACTAATTGTGATCTACCTGTAATCCTAAAAAATTTGGTAACACAGCAAACCTAGCCAGATGTGATGGAATGTGTTCCTGAAGGGGGGGTGTGATGTGGTGGTGTTCAGAGCTGCTGCTCCTTCCCAAGAGGGAGGGGGCGCATTCCAGACAGACAATAGATTGCACAGTCCGGATTCCACTGGTTGGAAAGTTAAGAGGCTCAAGGAAAACCCGCCTTAGAACCATCGCTGAATATTTACCCATAGGGCTTATAGCGTACCTTTAGTCTGGCAAGATTCTGTTATATGGCAGGAGCAATAAAGAAACTAGAGTTAGAATAACGGCTCAGTGTGGTTCTTCGCCCGTTTCCTGACACCACCTCAATTCTTTCCTGTAACTCATAATTGTTTATGATAAATTTTAAAAGCATCTGTCCCAATATAGATGTTTGAAGAACCCTAAAATTAGGAGAGTGCAAAACCTGGCTTGAAACTCAACATTAAAAAAAACTCAGATCATGGCATCTGGTCCCATCACTTCCTGGCAAATAGAAGGGGAAGAAATGGAAGCAGTGACAGATTTTATTTTCTTGGGCGCCAAGATCACCGCGGATGGTGACTGCAGCCATGAAATTAAAAGACGCTTGCTCCTTGGGAGGAAAGCTATGGCAAACCTAGACAGCATATTAAAAAGCAGAGACATCACCTTGCCGACAAAGGCCATAAGGAAGGATGAGCACCGAAGAATTGATGCTTTCAAGCTGTGGTGCTGGAGAAGACTCTTGAGAGTCCCTTGGACTGCAAGGAGGTCAAATCAGTCAATCCTAAAGGAAATCAACCCTGACTGCTCATTGGAAGGACAGATACTGAAGCTAAAGCTCAAATACTTTGGCCACCTAATGCGAAGAGAGGACTCACTGGAAAAGGCCCTGATGCTGGGAAAGACTGAAGGCAAAAGGAGAAGGGGACGGCAGAGGATGAGATGGTTAGATAACATCGCCGATGTAATGAACATGAATTTGAGTAAACTCCGGGAGACAGTGGAGGACAGGAAGGCCTGGCGTTCTATGGTCCATGAGGTCACGAAGAGTCGGACACGACTAAACGACTGAACAACAACAGAATTACAACTTTTTTAAAAAAAGAAAACATTTCTAATCTGTTTAATTATCTTAAAATAGTGGCCATTTGATTGACCTTATCACTTCAATCTGTGTTGCTGATATAATATTAAAGTTAATTTGCCTGAGTTATATTTTTCTTTTTTCCCCAATTCCCAGTGCTGAAAATTCTGTGATCAAAATATTTGAGGAGTGATAAGTTATGATCTACCTAAACAAAGCATTAGCCTATATTGTGTGGTGGGACCATTATATTTGACCACAGTTAGATATCATAAAATGCAATGCATTGCCTACATATCCTCTGTATGAAAACAGAATCTGTGAGGTCCCTGTGGTTTATGAACCATTTGCTATCCTGTTTTAACTGCTGGACACTAGTGACAACTCAGATAATAACTATTTATTATTATGGGGAGTGGGCTGTTAAGCAGTGGAAAAGGTAGGAAAGAGGTGGAGACACTGCCCATCTATATAAAATAGGGCTGCTGTTATTTAGAAACCAATCATTTATGTTTTAATTAATACTTCTATCATCTATGTCAGCGGTCCCCAACCTTTCTGGCACCAGGGACCGGTCGTGGAAGACAATTTTTCCATGGACCAGGGGGGCGGGTTTGCAGGCGGGAGCCCCGCGGTCCACAGGTTGGGGACCCCTGATCTATGTGGCTGAACATTCCCAATGAAGATTTATACCCTTTCACTATCACACTTGAAAAAATAAAGATTAACAATGTTGTGACTTGCACAACAGTAGTCCGAACAAAATATAAAGAAAAACATTTGTAAAATGGAAAGGTAGTTAATCACATTTTATCACTACCATATTTTTTGTCAAGTGTTCCTTATCCATTATTAGTTTTCCACTATTGCAACTTCTAGGTAACAGCCTAACTTCCAAATAGCTCTAAGAGAAAAATCCTGTCTGGTCACTTATTTCCAAATACAAGTTTAAGAGGGAAAAAAAAGTTGCATAAGCAGCCTTTGGCTTTGACTTTTGCCCAACATAAAGTTTGTCCAATCAGATTAAAGTGCCTAATATATCATAGTGACCTTTTAATATGACAAGAAAATGAAATAAGTAGTTCTGAATATCTTTGCAATGAGATACAGTATATGCCTTCCATTTCTACCACAGAAGTAATCTTTCCAGCATCTACTGTTTCTATGTAAGAACACAACACAGAAAAAGGTATTTTGTCTCTCCCATGTTAAAAAAAAAAAAAACTGAACAGATTGTGAAGAAAAAGCTTGTTGCGCATATATTGAAGTTGCAAAAGGGGACTGTGATCCTACAGAAAAGAGGCAGCACAATCTGCCAAACTCCAAGGTAGCCCTTTATTGGAAATAGTAAGCTGGGTAAAGAATAAAGAAACAACTATTTGTGGGGAAGAATTAGAAGGATGAATGGGGGGGAAAAAATCCATGCTCCTCACAACTCTCATGTATAAATATGTTTATTCAACTTGAAATGAGAACTATACAGTCTTGGCGACATCAAAATTAGTTTCAGGAGAGAAGAATGTGAGGAGGAGATTTTTTTAAACACTTTTCTTTGCTGCGTTAAAAGGAGTACAGTACACAGGTGATTAGAGAAAGCCTTTTCTGGCAAATCACTGCTAGTCAAAATAAACTGTGTGATGCTAGATAGACAAATGGCTTGATTTGGTGTGGGTGTGTGTGTGTGTATGAATGATTTAAATATTTTCTTTCAGAAGCTTATGTAGGGATATCCCTTTATTTTTATCCCTAGTAGTGCAACCCTCTGAAGGTAGGTTAGGCTGAGAGTAAATGACTGGCCCAAAGTCACATAGTGAGTTTCCAAGGCTGAGGGTGGACTTGAACCTGGGCTTCCCCAGTTCAGGCTAATATCTTAACCACTATTTTTTTATTTTATTTATAATCATAGACCAAACAAATGAAAGAAAAGAATAGAATAGAATAGAATAGAATAGAATAGAATAGAATAGAATAGAATAGAATAGAATAGAATAGAATAGAATAAACTTTATTGTCATCCCACTATACCAGAGCTTTCCAAACTGTGTGTTGCGACACAAAAGTGTGTCGCCACACACAGCGTGGTGTGTCGCCACACCACCCGGAAGTGGCGGCGCGCGCGTGCACGGCGGCTGCCATGCATGCGCGCACCGCTGCACGCACCACCGCACGCCCCCGCACCACCGCACGCCCCCCCGCGCCGCCGCACGCCCCCCCGCCATGCGCGCGCGCGCCGCCACTGCCACGTCGCCAGCGGCAGCACTTTGGAAAGCCCTGCACTATACACTATACAAGTGCACAACAGAATGAAATTTCATTGCAGTTGGCTCACAAATTCACTCAAGCAATAAAATACTAATGATAATAATAAAAAACCATAATTACTATAAAATACCCATTCTTATAAAATATACATTCTTAAAAAATATACATTCTTTAACTCACAATTTCAGTCAAACATTAAAATACTAATAAAAGTCCATAATTACTATAAAATATACATTCTTTACATATCCAACATATTTCACCTAAAAGAACCTATTTGGCATTCAAGAATCCAATAGCCTGGGGGACAAAGCTGTTTCCCAATCTGGCTGTTCTACATCGGATACAGCGGAACGTCTTCCCAGAGGGTAACAAAGAAAACAAACCATGATGAGGATGGGAGGCATCACTGATGATCTTTCGAGCTCTGGACAAACAGCGTGCATGTGCTAAATCTTGGATGAGGGGCAGAGATATCCCAATTATCTTTTCTGCTGCCCTTACCACTCTCTGCACAGACTTTCTATCTGAGGCCCTACAGCCTCCAAACCGATGGAAATACAGCTTGTAAGTACACTCTCTATAGTGCCTCTGTAGAAAGTAAGGAGAATGGAAGATGGGAGATGTACTTTCTTCATCCGACGCAAAAAGTGCAAACGTTGCTGTGCTTGCTTTACCAAAAATGTGGTATTAAGGGACCAGGACAGACTATTTGTTAACTGCACCCCCAGGAATCTAATGCTACTGACTGACTCCACAGCTATGTTATTGATAAAAAGTGGAGTGTGACTGCACCGGTTCTTCCTGAAGTCTATAATAATCTCCTTAGTTTTTTCCACATTTAAAACCAAGCTGTTTTTATTGCACCACTCCACCAAACCCTTTACCTCCTCCGTATAAGCCCACTCATCCTCACCCGATAAGACCCACTACAGTTGTATCGTCCGCATATTTCACAATGGAATTGGTGGTATACTTGGCGCAACAGTCATGTGTCATCAGGGTGAACAGCAATGGGCTCAAGACACAGCCCTGTGGGGAGCCGATGCTTAGGGAGATAGAGCTAGAAGTATTATATCCAACTCGCACCGACTGAGACCTCTCAGTAAGGAAGTCAAGTAGCCAATTACACAAGGGAGTACTAAAACCTAGAGAACCCATTTTGTCCACCAAATGCTGGGGAACAATCGTATTGAACGCTGAGCTGAAATCTATAAACAGCAATCGCACATAACTGTTCTTCTCCTCAAGATGTATCAGACTCGAATGAAGAACAGAAGAGATAGCATCCTCTACGGAGCGATTCCGCCGATAAGCAAACTGAAGTGGATCAAACGAAGGGGGGAGTCTGGAAATAATATAATCTTTCATCAGTCTCTCAAAACATTTCATCACAATGGGAGTGAGAGCTATCGGGCGATAGTCATTGAGACACGTGATCGTAGAGTTTTTAGGCACAGGTATAATAGTCGCAGTCTTAAAGCTCACCGGGACTACAGTCTGGTGCAAGGAAATATTAAATATGTCTGTAAAGACACTGGCCAGCTGTTCAGCACAGTCCCTCAGTACCCGCCCTGGGATATTATCTGGGCCCGCTGCTTTCCGAATATTAATTTTCCTCAGGGAAAGAAAGAAAGTAAAATACAGTAATCTCAAAATATAATAAACAGTGACTCGTATAAAGAAAAAAGTAAAAAATATCATAAAGACAAATTCCAGCTCAAAGCTTCCTAAAAGTTATTACAGTTGAACAGAATTTAGCTACTTCCATGGAACTATCAGTGAATCAACTAGCTAATAAAATATACTATTTCCTATAAGCCAGCCCAAATACTTATTAAGGAGAGAGGTTAGGAGTCCCAGCTAGCAAGGAAAAAAAAGGCACTGCAGTAATACTTGGGCATCTGTTTTGATAGCTTTATTCAAACACGGATATAAATGCTTCAAGAATGGATGTTATGAAATCTTCCCCCATCACCCTAAATGACGAAATGTTAAACCTTGCTAGAGTGAAGGCTCTCCTGTGAGGGACATATATTTAAGAAATATTTTGATACGGAGATGGTCTACAAATTAGGCCTCTGTTGTAATGGTTTCTGGTCTCAAGTCTGAACTTAATCACTATATCACAAAATTATTACTTAAATGAATAATTCTTAGAGCAAGACTACATTGTTAGATGTTTCTTGTATTCAGAGAAAGAGGACCATTCTACAATCATACCACTCATTAGTATTTTTTAATTAGAAGCATTTAAACAATTCATTAGATGCTTAACAATCCAAGCAATATAAATGAACAAGTTCATAATGCAACTATTATAAGATAGCTTTAAAATGAAGAGTCTACAGGGTAATTCTGTTATTCTCTCCAGGGCTGAAAAATCAAATATACTTTACTATCATGAGTTTAGAACTATGTTGATTAGAAATTTAAAAATGAATTAAAATTATTTGTAAGCTTTTAGAGTAAATATATTAATAATAAAATGGTAAGCTCAGTAACATTCAAACACTGTCATCTGCAGTTAAATAAGCTTAGCAAAGTTGAGAAAGACTTCCACATGAAACCCTTGAGAGCTGCTGTCAGTAGATAAACCAATGATCTGATTTGACATAATGGAGCTCTCTTCATACATTTATTCAACTTTGTTCACAGCTAGAACTTCAAATTTTGATACTGACATCTGTGAATCTGAAGGATTTTCCAGCCCTGGTTTTCTAATTTTATAGCAATTTTTTTTAAAAAGAAAAGCTTTTCATGCAGCAAATCAGTCTACAAATGTGGTTACAAGATAAAGTGCTGTTACTCCAGTCTTATCACACTTTACCAGTTTATGATGTTCATCAGGAAACAATCACCTTGATGTAAGGAAAACTTCAATGCATAAAAAACCTACAATGAAGAATCCAACAAACCATGTTTAAGATGCAGCACGTTTCATAATTCTAATATTTAAAAATAAGAATATGCAAGTATTTCTTAGTACTGTATCTAAAGGAAAAGTCAATGAGCCATTTCAGTTGCACTCTAGGCAACAGGGGGCTTATTTCTTCAGTCATATACTGCATTTCCTTCTTCTATATCTTTTACATCTTTATTCTTTACATATTGTAAGAAATCTGGTTTTTAGAACTCCAGAAAAAGGATGTTGCAGACAAGATTACTCCCCTTGTGAATTTATCACCACAGTTCTACTATATGAAGAAATCAGCTGTTGTTCTTAGAAGGCAACTAACATCTGTGAAATTTGATTTATCATCTGGCTCATATTTTCAAAGCTGTGTTTGAAAATATACCTAAGCCATTATTAATTGAATTGAGGTTTATTAAATTAACAGTTGCTGTCACATTGAGCCACAAATTAATGAACCACGTTTAGGCATAGTATATATTCAATAACCATGATAAATATATTATGATGTAGCACAATATCTGATCCTACTCTAATATATAGCACAGGTAAAAAAAAAGTACAAGTAGGCCTGCATCGTTACCTTCAAAAGCAGGATACAAAGCTATATAGGTCAAGTAATACAACCATGAAGACAAGGAAATTTTAAAAAGTAAATATAGTATACTTGTGTGTACCTATGAAGGCAGCCTGTTAATTCAAACTCACAAAATTTTCATATGCTGACTGACCTAGTCTGTGCTGGTGCTATTCTTTACCCTTTTGAATTTG
This sequence comes from Charina bottae, assembly GCA_023362775.1. NCBI lineage: Eukaryota > Metazoa > Chordata > Lepidosauria > Squamata > Charinaidae > Charina > Charina bottae. The sequence goes on along the minus strand of JALMGJ010000003.1, from coordinate 163,601,353 downwards.
ATGTCTTCTTCCTATCTAATTTTCTCTCTTGTTGTAAGTTTCTAGGAGGAAACGTATAAGTTAAAGCCTTTTTTACCTCATTTGTTTTGCACAATTGGTCAAGTTTCAATGATCAGTTTTTCTGAACATTTTATCCAATTTTGGAATAAAAGAGATGGAAGCAAGGATTATTGACATCCAGAAAGGACAGGGGCTTTCCTTTTGTAAATAGTCCCCTATACAGTTTTGTTTCTGGGATAGAATGGAAAGCTACATGATAATAAAGCAAGAATCATCAGCTTTAACGAGGGATTTACAATAATTTAACAGTAATCTATTCTAAAACCCAGAAGGAATGAGAAATGCACATTTATTAAGTTTTTTACACTGCAACTTTTTACAATGCTACCCCAAATGAATATGTAGCAGGAGATATACTACACTTTTGAGTAATTTAATCATTTTTTAAAATTTCTTGGTATAAATTATCTAACATCGCAATTCTACAACTTTGTTGCAGACTGCTTTGAAAGATACTGAGAAACCGTTATCTGTGCTCTTGGGGTAAAAATGCTTAATTTGATCAGAAACATTTTCTGTGGTCTTACTAGGATACTGTTAGATTAAACTAGTGGACCTTCAAAAGGAATTGCACATAGATCCAAGTAAAACATCAACCTCATGAGCCAGGACTGACCTTTTATAATGAAGTTTAAAAATATGAGAAGGTGAGAACCAATGTAGATTTAAGAGGGGCTCAGTGGTGTGTCAAAGAACTTGTCCTCTGGAATGAGGTTCTTCCCAAGATCCGGGTGGCTCCCACCCTATGGGTGTCTTGGAGAGCCTTGAAGACCTGGCTTTTTGCCCAGGCCTCTGGCTAGGATGGGTGTAGTCTCTTCTGAGAAGTGGGTGTATGTTTTGTTGCTGCCCAGTTTTGCCATCTTTGGGTTTGGTTTTGGGTTCTTCTTTCATTGCTGCATTGGTTTTATAATTTTCATGTTTTCTTATGAACTACCCAGAGTCATTGGGAGTTAGGTGGTGTACAAATTGAATAAAAAATAAACCTTGTAATATCAAATTACCTGAAGAATCACCTTCTTGTACTGTATACAAATCTGCTTACTTATTGAGAACTTATTCAGAGTGTCTCTTGTATCCCACAATGTTCACAGAAATGTGCGTAATTGGAACCAAGAAAAGATTATTTTCGATGGCTATATTCAGTCCCTGGAATGCTATCCAATAGTAGGCTCACATCACTCCTTTTCTGAAAGGCTCCCATAGGATGATCAAAAACTTTTAAAGGGAGGTGTGGGGGGCACATATATGGTTCCTCCTTTTTGAATGGTAGTTAGCTGCACTGTTGTTTTTCTTTGTAGTGGTACCCAATGTTATCCTCTCCACCAACAGACCCAGCAGAGGCTTTGAACAGGAGCAGTTTGAAAGTAACTTTTGTCAATTTGCCCTTCCCCATGCTTGCTCCAAAGTAACAGGGAACAACATGAAAGATGGCAAGAAGCAAACATTTCCCTCCTCCTCATTCCATTAAGAGAAACTTCTTTAAATCAAAGAGCTTTCTGACAGTAAAACCACCATGAGTAGAATCACACTGGGTGCATCTTAGCCTATCCTGGCATATAAAAGAAACATAATATGACAGACTGAGGAAGAGAAAGGTAGATTCTGTTTTCTTCTGACACTCTTAACCAATTAATTTAAACACACTTTACTCAATTAATTTACTGCAATTTTCTGGCTTTGCATGGCACACCTAGCCATAAACATAGGCTGGATTCTCAAAGCATGGTAACCTAAGCTATGGATGATGAGATTACCATTGAGTATACCATGCAAACACTGCCAGAATGGATGAGCAAATTACATACAAACTTGAATGTCCTGCAAGAGATTTTGTGTTAAATTCCTCATATTATGGTCAAAGCAATTTAAGGCTACACTTTGTACATATACTTCTTTAGAAACAAGCATTCCAAATAAGATTAAGGTAAAATCTCCCTCAAGACAGCTTGACTATAATAACTGGAAATAAGTGAATCTTTTTTACTAACTACTAAGAGAACATCATTAAGACTATATTTGAAGTCCCAGTCACACAAAGAATTAGTTGATACCAATCAGAATTTTGTAAAAGCTTCTAATGCAAAAAGTGAGGAAAAGGCATACTTTTAAATGAACCAGTAAAAATAAAGAAAAAAAAACCTAGCATCTCAAAACACTACTTGCATTATCAACACATCATTAAAAGCATCATTAATGTCTCCCTGATTTCAACAAAATTAACATCCCCATCCAGAATATATTTACTAGAAAGATGTATTTTGAGAACTAAATGTATTTGCATTATTACTGTTTTGAAATTTTAAGAGGGGCTCTTAATTTTATTCAGCAATTCAAATACATATATTTGGGGGGGGGGAAATAACCCCAAACCTGAAAATGTTTCCTTAAAAACAGCTGACCTATTATCATTAACCACAGCTAACTGCTTATTGTATCAAGAATATTCCACCCATTTCCATATGTGCATCATAAGTTTTGAGAGGACAAAAATTGCCTGACCACTAAAATGTCAGTAAAGAGGAAGGAGGAGAAGAGGAGGGTTTAAATGAAGTAGCAGATGTAAACCATCTGGCCCTAATTCATTTTCTTTTCATCAGCAGTTGACTCACAAACATTTTAGAAGAAATCAAGGAATGACCAAACTGAAGGAGCAAAGCTACATTAGTGGCAAGGCAAGGGATATAAGATAATGGATTCAAGACTTGCCTATAAAAATATTAATTGGAACATTAATCCTAATGTTTATAAATTACATTGTTTTTTGTGTTTCAACTTTGCCTTTAAGATACTTTTTAAAAATTTCTTACTTGTAGAGAAAGTTTGGCAGGAAAAAAATAGCAATTTCCTAAATGATATAACAGGAGATCCTGTAGATGTTGTCACCCAGAAATCCTCAGAAACTTTACTTATTGGTCAGGTAACTATCAATTTTCATTTCATAATGTAGAAAAATATTGTATATAATTCTCATCATTTCACTTTTATAAAGCTACATGAAAGACTATATATTTTTACACAAATCAAAAATATAATTCTTCAGCAAACAGGTTATCTACAGTACTACAAATTCTCAAAGGGAGCTGCACTTACTAAGTCTGAAACTAAGTTAGCTTGGTACCTGAATGTAACACTAACAAAATTAAGTTGATTTTACTTGTATCATATAAATTGTTTGATTCAATAGTTTTCTGTGAATTAATGCAAGTAAAGGACTTGCTCTACAGTTGGGTTGATGTTTACCAAGTTTCACCTAGGGCAAGGGTCGGAATTGGCGGCTCGCGAGCCAGATCTGGCTCTTTGGCCTCCTGACGCTGGCTCTTTTTCCATCTTTGCCGACCGACATCAGAAAGCCGGTCTCCGGAAGCGGCGCGAACCCTGGAGAAGACGCTGAGACAGAGACGCTGATTGGTGGAGGCTCAGAAGGAAGGGCGCCCCCACCAATCAGCGTCCCTGTTTCTTCTCCAGGAGAAGAACCCTGGAGAAGAAACGGAGACGCTGATTGGTGGCAGCGCCCTTCCTTCTGAGCCTCCACCAATCAGCGTCCCTGTTTCTTCTACAGGAGAAGAACCCTGGAGAAGAAACGGAGATGCTGATTGGTGGCAGCGCCCTTCCTTCTGAGCCTCCACCAATCAGCGCGCGCCAAAGCGCCCCCTTCCACGCGATTGGCTCCCGCCCGCAAACCCCGCCCCCTGGCTCTCAAGCACTTCAAAATGTGCACGAGCATACCAAAATGGCTCTCGGCTCAAAAAGTTTGCCGACCCTTGACCTAGGGCAATGCATCCAAGGAGTTGGAGTAGAAGGTAAAAAGATGTAACAGAACAAATATTTTGCACTATTTGAATTTCTATCATTCCAGTTTCATAAATCGTATTTTTAAGTTGGCTTGTTTCACTTATCTTAACTATCCAGGTACAAAAAGTGTAGCAAGCTTTGATTATTGAAAAATGGAAACAAAGTTTCTGAACTCCTCATGCACATAAAAGCCAGAATGAAAGCCTGGGATGCAGCTAAGATAATTATTACAGTGTTAAACTATATTTTAGGGGGCGTGGTGGCTCAGCAGGTAAAGACAACAGGCTTGTCGATCAGAAGATCGCAAATTTGGAGGTTCAAATCCCTAGCCCTGCGTGTGGACTGAGCTCCCACACTAGCTCCAGCTCTTGCTAACCTAGCAATTCGAAAGCATGCAAATGCAAGTAGATTAATAGGTACCACTTCGGTGGGTAGGTAACAGCGTTCTGCGCGCGTCATGCGGCCACATGACCATGGAAGCATCTTTGGACAACACTGGCTCTTCGGCTAACAAACGGAGATGAGCACCGGCCCCTAGAGTCGGACACAACTGCACAAATGTGCAGGGGGAACCTTTACCTTTACCTAAACTATATTTTAATGATACATCTGAAGCAACCCACTAATTTATGCTCTGAGCATAATGCATATTATTTTGAAAGGCAAAAATACCTCATGCAAAAGCTGTGTTGGCCTTAACTAGAATTTGAATGAAACACCTTGGTGGTTTAAGAGAAGCCACTGATGGCAGAGTAAAACTATGGTGAGAAACAGCCACAAAAAGTTCACACATACCAGTACTATACTTAATATTCAGTACTTGATCAGCCTCCATCAAATGTGTAAAACAGCCCTTCCCGACCACATTAAAGGTAAAGATACCCTCAACTCAAGCTGAATTCCTGATTGACTACACATGCAGTTTTCTTGACAACAATACAGAAGTGGGTTGCCACTAACATCTTCCAGGATGGCTGTTGTGGGTCTTCCGGGCTGTGTGGCCGTGTTCTGGAAGTTGTGGGTCCTTCCTAGGAACCACAACTTCCAGAACACGGCCACACAGCCCGGAAGACCCACAACAGCCATCCAACTCCGGCCGTGAAAGCCTTCGACAATACATCTTCCAGGATGTTTTTCAACTTCTCTACCCTGCTTACAGTCCCAGAATTCCCTTTTTTCTCCCATTCAAATCCTAACCAGGTCCAGCCCTGCTTAGCTTCCAAGCCCAGACAAGATCAGCCAGTAGAACTGCCACAGCATGTTTTAATCAGTAAATGTGAATACCGCTGTAATCTTGCAACAGAAATCCACACAAATCTGTTTGAAAATAAATCCCTTTATGTGCATTTAAAAGATCTGGCGACCAGATACGCTCAGCATTGCACAACCTTCGCTTGAATCTCCCACCGCTGAGGTGTGCCGAGTACATCGTGGAGGAGGAAGAAATGAGGTGAGGCTCCTCCTAGTGTTGTCTCCCTTGTGTGTGTGTGTTTAGGGAGGAGGTCAAGGTAGAAGGGATTAGGGAGCGCTTTCAAAACCTGCACCGCAGAAAATGAAATCCTGGAGCCCATTCTACTTTCCTTCTCCAATTATAGGTCCTATCCCGCTCCAGAACGGAGCACACTGTTTTCCCTTTGGGCAGGGAAGCAAATTCAGCCGTCTGGGGGAGCGGAGGGAAAGGAGCCCCAGAGCGCTAATTTCGAAATCGCGGCGTGGGCAAAAACCCGACCCTCGCAGGCTACCCCGAAGCGGCGACCAGACCGGAACCCCCAGGTAGCCCCGGCTCGGGAAAACCACCACGTCTCCAGCCGCAGAGTAGAAAGGCGGGAGACGCTTCTCTTCCGCCCCCCTTCCGATTCAGCTGCTATTCAGGCCCAGCGAAGCGGCCCTTACTGACCTCTCCGGGCTCCAGGGCCGGGACTGCCGCTTTTGGGGCTCTTGCGCGGGGCCATGTCGCCTCCTGTCAGGTAACGCTGCCTGGGAGTGCAGGAGCCAAGAGCTGGGCGGAGCTCACACGAGGGCGACGATGACAATCCTAACCTGAAGCGGCTCCGCCCCACGCGTTAGACTCACCCGGCGGGCACGTGAACCAAGCCCTCTGATGACACAGGATTGGCAGCCAGATTCAGCCAATCGCGAGGCAGAGGCGGAGAAGCCGATCAGGATCTCATTGGTGAGTGGAGAAAACGTCTAGGACGTTAAAGCTCGGCCGGGCGTCGCCGATAGCCGCCCGGATCGCTAATCGCCTGGAACGTGGCATTGGGGAAGGCGAGATGCGGGGTGGGTTGTCACGCAGCTGCGGCTGGTTGGGCTAGCCGCGCTTGGTGCAAAGAGGGAGAAAATAGAGATGCTATTGCAGCAGACCGGAATATCTTTTCAAATGCATTCTGTTTAATGGATTACAAATCTTTGCATGCAGCCTACTTGGAGGGCTTTCTGCTCTGGCGAGTACTCAGGGCAGCTAACAAAATTGAAATATATCTGAGTGAAAAACAGCGATTAACATCACGCTGTAACCTAGATGCTAGCCTCATATAATAAACGCTCGGCAAAAGAGAGGCGCTTCCCAGTATTTCCAAGCGCTGAGCCCGTTTTGTCAGAGATGCAATTCTGAGGCACTGTGGCCTGTAGCTGGAAGCAGCCCAGACTCTTGCACGTCAGAAAAATAGGCCTCTTAAGAATGCGGGATCTTGAAAAGAGCCTCTCCTGCCTCCTTTAACTGTGACAACACACGAATGGCATCCAGTGCAGATTATTCAGTGCCAGCCTCAATATGATCCCAGTTTACCTTGCACCAGTTAGCTGCTGCCTTCTGCACCAGCTGTGGCTTTCAGATACTTCAAGATAGCCCCACGTGGAGAATTTTACCTCCTGTCTCTGGGTCTGTAGGCTAGAAGAGAAAATTTCAGATTAACTCTTCCCTTCCTGGCCTGAACAATAGAGGGAACCAAGGTTGAGATGAGCCATCTTCCAACCAACTTGGATAAAGACAAGATACTTCAGTTGCTGTTTGACTCAAGGTCTCACGCTGGATGACACAAATTAACTTTAGCCTTAGTGTGCCATCCAGCATGAGACCTTGAGTCAAACAGCAAATAAAGTATCTTGTCTTTATCCAAGTTGGTTGGAAGATTGCTTGTGATACGATGCAACTATGGCCATATATATTCATATTCATCTCCATACACAAACACATTACATACCCTCTTGATTCACTCTGATGCATACTCATACCCATCAATATGAGGAGAACCTTGAGAGATGGGGATGATATAACATGGTTTTATGCATGTGGACTCGGGACCAAACTAGTAGTATTTAGAACATGCCTGGGTCTGACAAGCTTTTTTCCCCCCTAAATGATAGTAACAAGGGCGATTTATCAGCATGTGGGCAAAAGGGGGTGTAACTATTACCTTGAGTCCTATCTCTCCTAAGACTGCTGTTTGCCCCAGTGTCAGAAAAGCTGCCCCTAATGCTAGTGACAATCAGCTGCATCCCCCTAGATTATCTTGGCCAGCCTCAACAAACTCTCATGCTGCTGCCACCTGCCACAATCTGTTTATGAGATTTGTGCATGCCTGTGTATAGAGGGATATATGTAAATCTGACAATTAGTTGAGATTACAGTGGGTGCATGAGTGTATGTCAAAATATTTTTAATAATGAAATGATAAGAAAGTAGAGGAAATCTTCCTAGCGTTTTCCCGCTATTTTCTCCTATTTCCCACTATTTTCTCCCGTTGGGGGAGTTGGGCGGTCATATAAATTTAAATAATAAATAAATAAATACATTTCTGCGGGGTCTGCTTTTCGGATCTTGAAACACCACTTTGCCCGATCATCTGCACCCTCAGCCCATCAATTTGCATGTCCTTATTGATGGTGTCCTGCCATCTTAATCAAATTTGCAGATGACATAAAATTGGGTAGGATAGCTAATATTCTAGAATATGAACATCAAATTCAAAATGATCTTGTTTGGCTAGAGCAATGGACAGTATAACATTTAATAGAAATTAAGGCAAGTTTTCCATTTATGAAGCAAATCAAATGAATAGATATAGAGCAGGAGATAACTAGTATAGCAATTGTACTTCTGAAAAAGATTTCAGGTTAATAACTGATTATAAACTGGATATAAATCAGCAGTGCCAAGTGGCTGCAAAAAGGGCAAAAAAGCCAGTTTGGTGTAGTGGCTAAGGTGCTCGGCTAAAAACCAGGAGACAGGGAGTTCTAGTCCTCCCTTAGGCATGGAAGCCAGCTGGGTGACCTTGGGCCAGTCACTCACTCTCTCAGCCCTAGGTAGGAGCCAATGGGAAACCAGGAGACTGAGAGTTCTAGTCCCGCCTTAGGCATGAAAGCCAGCTGGGTGACCTTGGGCCAGTCACTCACTCTCTCAGCCCTAGGAAGGAGCCAATGGGGAACCAGGAGACTGAGAGTTCTAGTCCTCCCTTAGGCATGGAAGCTGGCTGGTTGCCTTGGGGAAGCCATTCTCCCTCAGCCCAACCAACCTCACAGGGTTGCTATTGGGGGTGGGGGGGAGATAGAGAGCAGCAGGAGCATTAGGTATGTGTGCTGCCTTGAGTTGACAAAAGACAACAACAAAGTGATACAAATGTAATAGGAAAATGTTAGACTGTATGAACAGAAATATAGTTTCCAAATCACAGGAATTACTGTTCTACTTTATTTGGCATTGGCCAGACTCATCTTTAGTACTGTGTCCATAGTTGAAGAATTCAGATAATCTGGAAAAAGTTCAAAAAAGGTAATGAGGATGATCAAGGGACTAGAAACGAAGTTTTATGAGTTTAAAGGAACTAGGAATGTTTGGCTTAGCTTCAAAAAGAGAAGACTAAAGAGAAGTGTAATAGTATTCTTCAAATATCTGAAAGGATATCATACAGAAGGACAAAACCTGTTTCCCCAGAGTGCAGGATACAGTACTAAAGATGTATTTTTATTTAAATCTTTAAAAATAACATTAATTGTCTTTAAATTTTGTTTCCCCCCCTTTTTTTTTTAAATTGTCACTTTTTATAGTGAGGTCCCTGACATGCCATTCAGAAGCTGGTGCAGATCTTTGCCCCCCAAAAGTTATGTATCTCCATGTTAAGCTTTCCTTTTAGCCATAGTTTATTGAATAATTCACATGACGAGGTTCACATAATATGCTAAGGCAAAACCAAGCAAACCATATTATAGATTAGAACAACATGTGAACCAACCCACTCTTACATACCATCTATTTAGTACTGAAACGTCAAGACAGAAGGATCAGCATCTTAGAAGTTTATAAGCCTTTATATCAGGAAGGTCCATTTTAAGGGAATCGTGTAGTATGGCTGAGTTGGTACCCAGGTGCTGCTAAAGTGCATTGCAGTAATTTTAATGCAGCAAAGGTCCTGATCTTGTAAATTTCATATGACTAACCTACCCACATTATTTATTTCATAAGATACCTGTTGAGAATTGAATTGTTTTTACATATTTTTAGGTAAATTCAGTTTTGTCTTCTAGTTATTCAATTCTGACCATATACAAATGTATCCACATTTAGATTGCCAGATACAGCTATTCCTTGTGTGTGTTACTTATTTGTTAAACATAATTTATGCCACCCTTCATCCTTACAGCTGTCAGAGAGATTTAGATCATGAGTGAAATTAGTCATAGCTATAAAATGTTGCCAATAATCTATCCCTCTAATAGATCCTAATGAGCAATCAAAGGTATTGAGAAGAGTCAACAGCCCAGATGTCCTTTTCATGTCCTCTTCTAACACAGCCATATTCTAGAGCACTGCTAATTTGAAGCTCCTGTAAATCTATTTATTTATATAATCTAGAGTACTCTAAAAAAAAACCCTGGAAACTGCAACATAGTTTTGTCAGAATAACATACACAGTTGTATGAAGCAGTGTGTGGACATGACAGAAGCGAAGCAAACATGGTTTGCAAGAATAGATAAATATGTTGAGGTATAGCTGCATCTAGATTTAGCTATACAATATTTCCTTTTCTTACATCATGTTTTAATTTCTTTGCCTTACTATTCTTAGGCTTTTTTTGTTGTTACTTTACATAGTACTGTTTATCTCAAAAGGTAACAGTATGGTGGATATATATGTACGTTGGCTGAAAACCATTGTAATATATTCAGTATCCTTAATATGGCTGGATTTACACATCATACAGTACTGAGCAATTCAGTGATTTGCTTGGTTATTTACTGTGATAGTTGAACACAGCCACAGTGATTGAGGGGTTCAATTTATTTATTGATTTTTGTTTAGAATATTTTATTGGCAGATTTGGTATCCTACCTAACACACAAAAAGTCTTCTAATTTTTATAATGGTATTTCTCAGTTACCAATGAACTTTAACAGGCTCAGTAGTACTATAAAGTGCACCATGTGAGAGAAATTCTCTTAATTCTCTTAAGTCTACTTATTACAACCGATGCTTATACATTTCTTTTAATGGATAAGTTTATACATACTGTATAAACTTATATTCAGTTTTGATAAACAGGAACAGTAATTTTTCTCCTCTAACCACATCTTTATTATTTATTTATTTATATATATATATTTATCAAATTTTGTCACCGCCCATCTCCCCCCTCAAGAGGAACTCTTATTAACTTATTAACATTTAATGTGTGAATTGTAATTAGGATTTATAGTAAACTCAATAAGAAACTTTCTTTAATTTTCAGTATGCTGAAAAAGATCTTTCCCTACCTTTTTTCCCACTTATAATCATCAAATTCACTCATCAAACAACGGGTAATAGACACATAACGCCAATTGGATCTAGCCAGCTCCCCAACCTTTATTGCCAATGAATCCAGTAGGTATTGTGCCTCCATGTTATACCTATCTAAACTAGAGATAACCATCAACCATCGGAGAGCTTTTACATTGGCACGATGTCATGCCCTCCCATCTGCTGTCCTTGAAGGCCGATATCGAAAGATCCCTTATCAGGAGAGACAGTGCCCCTGTGACTCTGGCCACACAGAAACAACAGAGCATGTGCTCCTTCAGTGCCTGTTTTATAGAGACATTCGAACTAGTTTCATTACACCATTGTTGTACAAATATCCGGGGCACTCAGGACAATTTTATACCTCCCTGCTGCTGTCAGACATCAACCCTACCACAACATACAATGTTGCCAGATTCTGTGCCGCAGCGCTTAAAATTCGCCGGATGATGACGGGTATTACAAACTAGCCTTCAATTTTAATTTACTAGAGTAATGCATTTCCAGTTACACTAATCCTATGCTCCTCTATATTTACCAAATGCCTTCACCCCCCTTTTTTCTCCCCTCTAGACCTGTGTTTTAGCTTTATATTTTAAAACTCATTTGTATGTTCTATCCTCCTTATGCTGGTCTATGACCGTAATAAAGAATTGTTTGTTTGTTCACTTATAATCAAGTGTTGTATAATTCTCATTTTAAAAAGCTAATGGAAGCATTATGCAATACTGCTGATAAGGAAGAGTGCAATCTATAGCACATTTCTTAAGAACTGATCCCATTATGTTCAATAAGGCATTTATGTCATCACATTAACTAGTTACAGTATGTATTAAGACCTCTAGAAAGCCCATTTTTAAAAATATAACTCACTATTTTTGAGGTCATAATTAAATAATAGATTCTTTTTTAAAAATGTGCACAGTGAACGAGTGAGTGAGTGAGTGAATGGCATAATAACTATAAGAGGAACTTGGCACATTTAAAATATTAGTTATAAGAGTGATAAGGGTATACTGATGTGAAAGAAAATGTTATCTTTTTGTTTTTTCTGTTAGGTTGAATACCATCCAAATAAATTACCCAAGTTAAATGCACTATCTCCAGCAAAGGAGATCGTTACCTTGTCGTGGTGCTGGAGCTTGAGCACCTCAATGAAACCATGAGCTAAACCGTGAAGGGACACCCAAGACGGGAAGGTCGTGGCAGAGAGGTCAGACTAAATACGATCCCTGGGGAAGGTAATGGCAACCCACCCCAGTATTCTTGCCATGAAAACTAAATGGATCAGTACAACCAAAGATATGTCGGTATACCCTCGGAAGATGGGACTCCCAGGTCGGAAGATGGTCAAAATGCTACTGGGGAGGAACAGAGGATACGTTCAACTAGCCCCAGACGTGATGACGCAGCTAGCTCAAAGCCGAAAGGACGGCTAGCGGCCGACGGTGCTGGTGGTGAACGACGAATCCGATGTTCTAAAGATCAACACACCATAGGAACCTGGAATGTAAGATCTATGAGCCAGGGCAAATTGGATGTGGTTATTGGTGAGATGTCAAGATTAAATATAGACATTTTAGGTGTCAGTGAACTGAAATGGACTGGGATGGGCCACTTCACATCAGATGACCACCAGATCTACTACTGTGGACAAGAGGACCACAGAAGAAATGGAGTAGCCTTCATAATTAATAATAAAGTGGCTAAAGCAGTGCTTGGATACAATCCAAAAAACGATAGAATGATCTCAATTCGAATTCAGGGTAAGCCATTTAACATCACAGTGATCCAAATATATGCCCCAACCACAGATGCTGAAGAAGCAGAAGTAGATCAGTTCTATGAGGATCTGCAGCACCTACTAGATAATACACCAAAAAGAGATGTTATTTTCATTACAGGAGACTGGAATGCTAAGGTGGGTAGTCAGACGACACCTGGAATTACAGGCAAGCATGGTCTGGGAGAACAAAATGAAGCGGGACATAGGCTGATAGAATTTTGCCAAGACAACTCACTGTGCATAACAAACACTCTCTTCCAACAACCTAAAAGACGACTTTATACATGGACTTCACCAGATGGTCGACACCGAAATCAGATTGACTACATCCTTTGCAGCCAAAGGTGGCGGACATCTATACAGTCGGTAAAAACAAGACCTGGAGCTGACTGTAGTTCAGATCACGAACTTCTTATTGCAAAATTTAGAATCAGACTAAAGAGAATAGGGAAGACCCACAGATCAGTTAGATATGAGCTCACTAATATTCCTAAGGAATATGCAGTGGAGGTGAAGAATAGATTTAAGGGACTAGATTTAGTAGATAGGGTCCCGGAAGAACTATGGACAGAAGTTCGCAACATTGTTCAGGAGGCGGCAACAAAAAACGTCCCAAAGAAAAAGAAAACCAAGAAGGCAAGATGGCTGTCTGCTGAAACACTGGAAGTAGCCCAAGAAAGAAGGAAAGCAAAAGGCAACAGTGATAGGGGGAGATATGCCCAATTAAATGCAAAATTCCAGAGGTTAGCCAGAAGAGATAAGGAATTATTTTTAAACAAGCAATGTGCGGAAGTGGAAGAAGACAATAGAATAGGAAGGACAAGAGACCTCTTCCAGAAAATTAGAAACATCGGAGGTAAATTCCAGGCAAAAATGGGTATGATCAAAAACAAAGATGGTAAGGACCTAACAGAAGCAGAAGAGATCAAGAAAAGGTGGCAAGAATATACGGAAGATCTGTATAGGAAGGATAATAATATTGGAGATAGCTTTGACGGTGTGGTCAGTGAGTTAGAGCCAGACATCCTGAAGAGTGAGGTTGAATGGGCCTTAAGAAGCATTGCTAATAACAAGGCAGCAGGAGACGATGGTATCCCAGCTGAACTGTTTAAAATCTTGCAAGATGATGCTGTCAAGGTGATGCATGCCATATGCCAGCAAATTTGGAAAACACAAGAATGGCCATCAGATTGGAAAAAATCAACTTATATCCCCATGCCAAAAAAGGGAAGCACTAAAGAATGTTCAAACTATCGAACAGTGGCACTTATTTCACATGCCAGTAAGGTAATGCTCAAGATCTTGCAAGGTAGACTCCAGCAATTCATGGAGCGAGAATTGCCAGATGTACAAGCTGGGTTTAGAAAAGGCAGAGGAACTAGAGAGCAAATTGCCAATATCCGCTGGATAATGGAGAAAGCCAGGGAATTTCAGAAAAACATCTATTTCTGTTTTATTGACTATTCTAAAGCCTTTGACTGTGTGGATCATGACAAATTGTGGCAAGTTCTTGGTGGTATGGGGATACCAAGTCATCTTGTCTGCCTCCTAAGGAATCTGTATAACGACCAAGTAGCAACGGTAAGAACAGAGCACGGAACAACGGACTGGTTTAAGATTGGGAAAGGAGTACGGCAGGGTTGTATACTCTCACCCTACCTATTCAACCTGTACGCAGAACACATCATGCGACATGCTGGGCTTGAGGAATCCAAGGCTGGAGTTAAAATCGCTGGAAGAAACATTAACAATTTCAGATATGCAGATGATACCACTTTGATGGCTGAAAGCGAGGAGGAGTTGAGGAGCCTTATGACGAAGGTGAAAGAAGAAAGTGCAAAAGCTGGGTTGCAGTTAAACCTCAAAAAAACCAAGATTATGGCAACGAGCTTGATTGATGACTGGCAAATAGAGGGAGAAAAAGTGGAGGCAGTGACAGACTTTGTATTTCTAGGCGCAAAGATTACTGCAGACGCTGACTGCAGCCAGGAAATCAGAAGACGTCTACTTCTTGGGAGGAGAGCAATGGCAAATCTTGATAAAATAGTTAAGAGCAGAGACATCACACTGACAACAAAGGTCCGCATAGTTAAAGCAATGGTATTTCCTGTAGTAACCTATGGCTGCGAGAGCTGGACCATAAGGAAGGCTGAGCGAAGGAAGATAGATGCTTTTGAACTGTGGTGTTGGAGGAAAATTCTGAGAGTGCCTTGGACTGCAAGAAGATCAAACCAGTCCATACTCCAGGAAATAAAGCCAGACTGCTCACTTGAGGGAATGATATTAAAGGCAAAACTGAAGTACTTTGGCCACATAATGAGAAGACAGGATACCCTGGAGAAGAAGCTGATGCTAGGAAAAGTGGAAGGCAAAAGGAAGAGGGGCCGACCAAGGGCAAGATGGATGGATGGTATTCTGGAGGCGACGGACTCAACCATTGGGGAGCTGGGGATGGTGACGGCCGACAGAAAGCTCTGGCGTGGGCTGGTCCATGAAGTCACGAAGAGTCGGAAACGACTGAACGAATAAACAACAAAAAATGCACTATATCCTACATATCATTGTTCAATACACTGTAATTTATCAGTGCCAATTCGAGTTTGCATGGAAAAAATCTTACTGAATGTAATATAAGGAGGACTATGGCAAAGTTTGTTACTGTAGAAAAAAATGTTTGGGGTGATACCAAAGAACTACTATTCTTTTTGTTCTCACATTAACAAAAAATGTTAACAGAAAACTTCAGTAGGCTAATACATTTGAGCTCTTTTTGCATAAATGCTATTCAGAGTTAAGCATGACTGGAGTGGCATATAAGGCTAGATAGATAAATAAACACTCCTTAGAATAAATTAATAACACAAATAAATTACTACATGTAGTACAAGTTTATGCAGAGCTTAACTTCATATATTACTTATGTTGGAGAGATATATGACAGGGACCAAGTATTGTTGTTGTTTATTCGTTCAGTCGCTTCCGACTCTTCGTGACTTCATGGACCAGCCCACGCCAGAGCTTCCTGCCGTCCGTCACCATCCCCAGCTCCCCCATGGTTGAGTCCGTCACCTCCAGAATATCATCCATCCATCTTGCCCTTGGTCGGCCCCTCTTCCTTTTGCCTTCCACTTTCCCTAGCATCAGCATCTTCTCCAGGGTATCCTGTCTCCTCATTATGTGGCCAAAGTACTTCAGTTTTGCCTTTAATATCATTCCCTCAAGTGAGCAGTCTGGCTTTATTTCCTGGAGTATTGACTGGTTTGATCTTCTTGCAGTCCAAGGCACTCTCAGAATTTTCCTCCAACACCACAGTTCAAAAGCATCTATCTTCCTTCACTCAGCCTTCCTTATGGTCCAGCTCTCACAGCCATAGGTTACTACAGGGAATACCATTGCTTTAACTATGCGGACCTTTGTTGTCAGTGTGATGTCTCTGCTCTTAACTATTTTATCAAGATTTGCCATTGCTCTCCTCCCAAGAAGTAGACGTCTTCTGATTTCCTGGCTGCAGTCAGCATCTGCAGTAATCTTTGCGCCTAGAAATACAAAGTCTGTCACTGCCTCCACTTTTTCTCCCTCTATTTGCCAGTTATCAATCAAGCTGGTTGCCGTAATCTTGGTTTTTTTGAGGTTTAACTGCAACCCAGCTTTTTCACTTTCTTCTTTCACCTTCGTCATAAGGCTCCTCAGCTCCTCCTTGCTTTTAGCCATCAAAGTGGTATCATCTGCATATTTGATATTGTTGATGTTTCTTCCAGCGATTTTAACTCTAGCCTTGGATTCATCAAGCCCAGCACATTATTTTTTATTATATTAATAATATAATTTTACAAGATGATGTATTAATGGTATATGACCCCCAAAAAACTTTCAAAAATGTATGGGACTATTTCCAACGTTTGTTGGAAATGTAATAAGCAAGAGGGGTCGTTTTACCATATGTGGTGGACGTGTAAGGTTGCAAAGAAATTTTGGAATCAAATATGTACCTTGATGCAGAGTATACTACAAATACAGATTCCCCTCAAACCGGAATTATTTTTGTTGGGGATATTGGATTTACAAATAGAAAAACACCTAGTTAGAATCATACAATATATGGGTACTGCAGCAAGACTTCTTTATGCACAATTTTGGAAAACTCAGATTTTACCAACGATACAAGAATGGTTGTTAAAATTGATGGACATGGCAGAAAATGATAAACTCACTTGTTTATTAAAAGCAAGCTCAAGTTGTCGTTATCTCAAAGAGTGGAAACCACTGGTGGACTATTTGCAAAATGCAGGAGGGGCGAAGCTTACATAGGGATTTGAAGATTAGGCTATAAATATAATAGGGTATATTAGACAAAGAATTATTCTTATCTATTGCATGAAAAACTAGCACTTAGGATGGATTTTCTTGTTCTCATGACCAGGGATAGATTGGAAGTTACCTATGTTTCATACTTTTCTTTTTCTTTTACTTTACTATACTTTTTCTTTTCTTTTCTTTCCTTTTATTTTGTATTTCTATTTCTTTTTCTATTTCTAACTTTTAACTATGTATTGTAAAATTCTAATAAAAATTTATTTAAAAATATATTAATATATTTATTATTATTATTATTATTACATTATTATTATTATTATTTCAATTTGTAATGCCACCCATCTCATCTAAGCAACTTGGGGTGGCCGTACAATTTGAAATAATAATAATAATAATAATAATAATAATAATAATAATAATAAATACATAAATATGTTCAAAATGGCTTAGTTTCATTAACTTAATTGAATATTTGCCATATCAAGTGTAGTCATAAGCAGTCTTTCAAAATATATAGCAATTATGTCTTTCCTTCCTTAATCTCCCTACCCCTAGTAAGGAAGAACTGGTAGAAGAACATATGAGGATTACTTGAAAGAAGATGTCAAATGTAATATTTCAAAACCAGTATCAGGATACCCTGTACAGTTCTGTAAAAAAGTGGGGTGAATGGGAAGAAAAGGGCTTCACCAGGAAGCACTGAAAGTCAGGATGTTTGAATTTAAATCAAAGGGGGTTTTTTTATGTCAGGAACAGAAATTCAACTAAAATAAAAAGGTAAAGGTTCCCCCCACACATTTGCGCAGTCATGTCCGACTCTAGGGGCCGGTGCTCATCTCCGTTTGTTAGCCGAAGGGCCAGCGTTGTCCGAAGACACTTCCATGGTCATGTGGCCGCATGACGCGCTCGGAACGCTGTTACCTACCCACTGAAGTGGTACCTATTAATCTACTTGCATTTGCATGCTTTCGAATTGCTAGGTTAGCAAGAGCTGGAGCTAGTGCGGGAGCTCACTCCGCATGCAGGGCTAGGGATTCGAACCTCCGAACTTGCGATCTTCTGATCAACAAGCCTGGCGTCCTACCTGCTGAGCCACCATGCCCCTTCAACTAAAATAGTCTGATGTAATTCAAAGTTTTCTATGTAACAGTTCTGTGGATTAAATTGATGGTTACAAATGGACATAGAGGAAAAGTAAGCAACATAAGCAGTGTGAAAATTGATAGATTTCAAGTTATTAGTGATTACAGGGGGAATATTCCATAATACAAAAGTGTGTCACATTTGTTCAAAATCCAGTTTCCAGGTTGAAAAAATAGCCAGTATTGCCTAAATCAAGCTACAGGAGGCAAACCAGCAAATGTCCAGTAGAATATGTCCTGTGCTTTTAGTACTGTTGAAACCAGAACAAAAAACTGTAAAGTATACAGACTTCTCTGCAATGTTAAGGAAAATTCCATCCTCATTTTAGTAGATAATTAACTTCTATCCTGAAGTGAATGCCCTTATGTAAGTCAGGTTTCCTTATGTTCTTACCTTGCTTTGCTGTGGGTGCACTTAAATAACTATGAAATCTTATAGCAGTTTAAAAGACATAGCATTTTTTTCATGTAAAAACATTGTACAATTCTAATGTTTATTCCACATAAGGCTATTTTCATTTTATTCACAAATCATATAAACTTTAATTTTACAGGTAATATTTTATTGTATATATAGGGAATCAGTGGGGAAATATGTTATAGATCTGTTAGATAATACAGCTGTCATCAAAGACTCTTCATTAGTTAAATGGTAATTGAGGTTACTTTTTTTTCTTTCACACTGACAACCTTTGTACCTTGTCAATATCTGGTTAATCTGAAAGCAGGATTGGCAACTGTACATGCCCTAGACTTTACTCTTTAACCTTATTCTTTATTCAGGCACCATGATTTGGGCTAGATAGTTGAGATTCAAGTGGTTTGAACAGCCAAAAGCTTTAGACACCAGGGACTACTTTCAAGATTTTGGCATAAGGCCATCAGTCAACTCTAGCCAAAACACAAAGTGAATTATTTATGCAAATCTTGATCTAGTCCTAGTCCGTGAGCCTGTATTTTGATGCAGAATTTATTATTAATTTTCATGAAATTGCATTTAAGAGCAGGTTACCAGTGTGTGCATCATTACTACTTATTCATTAAAATATTATACAGATCCATGGGAAATACTTTAGTTGTAGAAATTCTTTCTATTCTATTTTTTCCCTTCTGAGCAAAGAAAACTTTAGTGAGAATACATTACATTTGTATATAGAATTGCCTCTGTGCAGATTTTATGACAGATGGCCTGCAGGAATGTGTTGTCCTGCCCCTGAAGGTTGACTGCACAGCATTGTATGATTTTGGAACAAAATACCTGCAACTATTTACAATGGACTTAAACAGACATTTTAATCATTAAGAATATTAACATCTAGATTTACAATTCAGTTTAAAGGTTAACTGTTCAAAAATACAACTCAGAAGCTGTAATGAAGCTACTTGTAAGTTACTGTGTTAGAGTTCAGAAACTTGTCTATGCATTGCTAGAAATGTATTATTAAACCTGGCCAATCTTAGCCAGTCAGTAAAATGCAAGAGTGTGTGCGCGCACATGAGCGTGGGTGTGAATGACTTAATGGTGTTAACAGTAAAATAAAATTTTAAAAAGCTTTTGAAGGGAGTGTGAAAAGGCAACTCTAATCATAGTACTTGCTCCTAGGGAGAGCTTGTTCTTCAACCTCCTGCCCCGTACTCTAGCTAAAGCCTTGAGAGTATCCAAATAGACCCTAGATATAGATGAGAACTATAGTTCAGCAAAATCTGGTGGGCCAGATTGATTCAGATTAAAGCTGCTTTGTTCAGCGCACCTTGGTGAATGATCAGGTAGAAAGTAAGGCCCCAAAGTGAAGCGAAGCTAGAGATCATTGAATTATATCAAAGGGATATCAGCAGATATTTTTATTAAATGTTTTAACTTTTTAAATTTTAATTAATATTTTCCCTTTTTTATTTCCTGCATTTCTGACATGAGATTGAATTATATACCTGATGATGCTTGAATAGGTCACTGTAGTATCATGGATTGTTTTACTTCTTGATAAATACCATTCCCCCTTTTTTTAAAAAAGGAAAAGAGTTTTGTGTAATTGAAAGCTTTTGATACTACCTGACAAGTTGTTACCTATTTGGTAGATTTACACTTAGGTAATAATAGTGAGATCACTCAACTAACAGAAATTTCTAGGTTCATATGACATGCAAAATCATCATTACATGGGTTGATTACACAACCCATTGAGTTAAAATATGGATGGCTGGTATATTTTGTGAACACAACCTTTATTAGGAAATATGACATTGGAAATTATCCTTCTTTGTTATGTTAAATTTTAGTCTTTTGTTTATAGTAGGATACTGGGATTACTTTACATTTGCTAAATGTGGATTTGTGTATAATTTAGAGTTGAGATATGGAATGTTTATTTGAATGGGATATGTTGCTATTTGGGGTGGTTTTCCTTGGAATTGGTGGCATTTGGAATGGAAAAATGGTGTATTGGAGCTTGTCTTTTTAAAGGAGAAATGGTTCCTCTTTGTCATGTTAAACTTTAGTTTTCTGTTTACACTAGGATATTGGGACCATTTTATGCCTTTTAAATGGGGTTTTGCTTACAGCTATTTGCTGGTCTATGACCGAATAAAAATTGATTTGATTTGATTTGATTTGCTTACAGCTAAGAGTTGAGATGTGGAATGTTGAGTTTTATATATGTTAATAATGTTATTTTAGAGCTCTGCTTGGACTTTTTGCTGATAACTGGATTGTGGAAGACATTACATATTTGATTTGCTTGTTGTTAAGAGATGAGTTATGGGATGAAGAGCTTTATATTTGTTAATTAAGAGGAGGTGAAGAGATTAAGAATTTATTTATAGTTGTAGTGATGAGTGAGGGAAGTTTCTTCCTTGGGGGGTTTCTTTTTACTTTTTTGCTTTCTTGCACTCTTTTTTTTATTTTTTAGTTTGTATTATCTTTTATTGTTGTAACTAAAACTTTTAATAAAATTATTACCAAAAAAAAGAGAAAGAAATATGACGTTGGAAAAGGCTGGCATCTGTCTGAGAGACAAAAATTGCAGTATTGATTCATGCCAAAGCACTATTGGTAATGTTCCATTGGGCTAAAGCCACTCGGTCATTTGTCCATTTCTCTGGGGTGATTTTTATATTTTGTCTCTGTGGTTGGTTGGTTGTTCTGTTTGGTTTCAAACAAAACCAGTCCAGGGATGATGATATCTGAACTTGAGAAAAAATTAAATAATAAACCTTTAAATTAAATAAACCTTTCTCTTTATCACAAATATTCTACTCAGAAATTCCTTCCAAGCTGCTCCCTCCTACCCCTACCCCCTTTGGAAAAAGATAGAGTACATCTTCTCTCTTTGGCTAACTTCCCTGTGCCAATGTTACTATGTTTGCAAAAGGGAAAGGAAAGAGAGAAGCCCTACTGATAAATGGAGCATGAGTCAACAGGTAAAGATTGGCTATGGCCCACAGACATATATTTGTTATTTCAACATTGCGCACAAGCTCAACTCCTGGTGATTTCATGTCCTTTTCTTGGAAGTAGGACAGAAGTGGTTGGCCACTGCTTTCTTCTGACTTTTTTTTTACTTCTCAGCCTTACCTACAGGCCTGAGATTTCCTGGAGGTGTATCATCCAAGTTCTAAGCAGATCCAAACGTGCTTAACATTCTGAGATCAGCCAAGGTCAACTAGGCTTTGTTAAAATGTTTACACTGCTTTGTTTATTAACTCCACTGTGGCATAAATTACAGTTCAGCTTGGATTAGATACCATACTAGTTAACCTATAAAGATGCTCACTAAACAAGCTGTGATATCTGTTATGGGGTAAATAATGTGATTTGTACACTATGAAAGTGAGGATCATATAGAAGTGGTTACCATTTAAATTCCATTGTGCTCAGATTATAATTGGTTTCACAGGAATTATATGGTGACTTGTTTTGAATGAGAAATATATAGTATGCACTTCCTGTGTGCACAGGTGACACTGTCAAAGTTCTTAGTGCCTGGAGGTTGTGAGGGTCTGGAAGGGGAAGAACAGGCTGCAGCTCAATCATGGTGAGACTGAGTGGTTTTGGGCCCCCTAGATCTGGTGCCTTTTCATCTTTAACTCTTGATGGGGTAGCCCTCCCCCTTGATGGGGTAGAACCCCCAGACAGAATTGGTGCACAGTCTGGGGGTTCTCCTGGACTCATGACTGCTGCTCAAAGAGCAAGTGGCAGCCGTGGCTGCGGGGCCTTTGTGTGGATTCATCTTGTGCACCAGTTGTGCCCATTCCTGGACTGGAAGGCTCTGCTCTCAGTCACTCACGTCTTAGTCACTTCTTGGTTGGATTACAGCAACATGGTCTATGTGGGCCTGCCCTTGAAGAACACTCGGAAGCTTCAACTGGTGCAGAATGTGGCAGCACCTGCAGTCTTGGGTGCTCCAAAATTTGCCTGTGTAACCACTGCTACACAAGCTGCATTGGGTTTCAATATTCCTCCAGGTGCAGTTCAAGGTGCTAGTTATCACCTTTAAATCCCTACATGGCATGGCATGGCATGGGGCCAGGTTACTTGCTATCTATCTCCAGGGGTTTCTGCCCATTCCACCAGTTCTGTCAGGGTGGGCACTCTTCAGATCCCCTCTATCAAACAGGGCCATCTTGAAGGACTGAGAAGGCATGCCTTCTTTGTTGCAGCATCTGCCCTATGAAACAGCCTCCTCCTTGAGATTTGGATGGCCCTAACCCTCTTGGTCTTCTGGAAGGTTGTTAAAACCTGGCATTTCCCCCAAGCATTAGGGCCAGGACTGTTAGGGGAGCCTAAAATAGATTTGTTTGTTTTTATGGAACTGTTACTGGTGCCTCAGTTTTTTTTTTCTTGAATGGGATTATTTTAATTGGATATGGTATGTACACACAGACACATATATACACACACACACACACATACTTGTACATAAAAATATACTGTATATTGTTTTTGTGTGGATTGTTCATTGCCAAGAGTTATTTAAGAAGGACAGCTATATAAATTTTCTAAATAAATTAATTAACTAGCACTAACAGTACATAATTTCAGAGGTAGATGGTTAAAAATCTTTTTGGATAAGGGGATTATATAAATATTGAGGAAGTTTGCCTCTGTAGGAAATATTTTCATATGGGAAATATTTTCATATGGAAACTAATCTGGAGTTCAAACTATGATTCTGCATTGACTAACACTGGCTGAAATTGATAAGAGCTCCTTATTTATTGTTCTTTGGTAGGAATTTCTGAGTCTTATTGAGTGAAAAAGGGCAACTTCAAGGAGAATTTGCCGTTGTAATTCTGTTTTGATTTTCCATTCCATTCCATTTCCAATTCCATTCCATTGTAAGTCTGTTCTGATTTCCCATTTCATTTCCAATTCTGTTCTGAATTTTCCATTGTGTGTTCTGATTTTCCATTTTAGGGGGGGGGGAACGTAGGGCTGATACATTTGGCACTATACTGTAACTTCTCAGCAGAGGTCAGTATTGTTGCATGACAGTAAAAAGAGACATTGTCTCTCTTTACTGAAGCCCAACAAAAGAATTGAAAGCAGACTTTCTCTTTGAGAAAGAATGAAAGGAAGGCTCATGCTAAGCCGTAGAACTCAATCTTTCATTAAGGCAGGGCATTGTTTTAGCTCTGGAATGACAATTTTGATCAATGTATTGTCGAAGGCTTTCACGGCCGGAGTTCGATGGCTGTTGTGGGTCTTCCGGGCTGTGTGGCTGTGTTCTGGAAGTTGTGGTTCCTAACGTTTCGCCAGCATCTGTGGCCAGCATCTTCAGAGGGCAGAAGCACAGACAGAAGACCTGGGCACAGAAAGAGCCTTCTGTCTGTGCTCCTGCCCTCTGAAGATGCTGGCCACAGATGCTGGCAAAACGTTAGGAACCACAACTTCCAGAACACGGCCACACAGCCCGGAAGACCCACAACAGCCAATTTTGATCAACTCCCACCTAAGGTCACACAGCTACCTAGAAACATATTTAGGATTCCCTTACCAACTTTGCTCAAACTGAAGAAGCTCCTTGGATAAGGAGCGAAACGTTTCCACTGAGAAAATAGAAATCCAGTTGACATGATTCAAGCTACAGACGATCCCACCTAAGGACTTACAGTTAGGTTTTGTGTCAAGGTTCCCTTTTGAATGTTTAATTATGTATTCATTTCATTCTAAAAATCCCAGAAAACATCTACAACATATACAATTATATGAGCGAAAGTGATATGCTTCAAATTGTTTTAAAGTAGAAAAATAGCTTGTTTCATGCATCATGTTAAACCATAATGTGTGTTTAGTTTGGACTTAGCATATTACCTGAATCCGGCCAGTTGTGGTTTATTCAGTAGACAATAGTCTTAAACCATAGGATATTGAAATGTGCAAGTAGGTCACTACAAAAATCTTAAAATCAGTTGCAAAAGATTTGTTTCAGTTAGAACAATGAAGAAGTATAGGAACATACCTGTCAAAGTTATCCAGGGGGGCCCTTCCTTTTCTTTCCTTTTTACCTTTCAGCTTACAGGCCTCCTGGCTGGACACCTCCCCCCTTGTCCTTTCCTGGCCCACACAATTTATTAAAAGGAACACTGCCCTTTTAAAATTAACTAACCAGGATCCACACCTCAGCAACGACTGTAGTAAAAGGAACCCTGGAATAGTTTTATACAGGTTCTCTAATTAGCTTCATGAGAACCCTCTCCTAAAGGGCAGACTAATCCCAATTTAGGGCACCAACTCAGATGTTACTAGTTTGGGGCACCAACCCCTACTATTCTTAGCTTGGGCACCCACCCAACAGCCTCTACCTGGGCACCAACCCAAATGTTCCTAATTTGGGCACCAACCCAAATGTTCCTAATTTGGGCACCAACCCAAAGGACAAACTTCGCTGCCACCACCCTATCACTATAGTCCCACAGCCCTAGGGAAAGCTGGGGGGCTCTGGGCCAAACCTCAAAACCTCCAAGGATGACTCCTCCCTTCAAGCCCCAAACCTTGGGAACTCAACCATCTACAATCTCCTGGTAGTAACAAGCCAAGTGGTTAGGCAGGCTAGGTAGAATCCCATTTCCATATGCATGTGACCACAACACCAGCATGTAAGATATACATTTTTATTAAATAAACATAATTAAGACTTATACACTAAGGTAAGATTCTTTTAAAACATAGTATGCAAGATAACAGTTAAAATAATAAAATTATCTCCCTAAAACTTACTGTAGTTCCTTAATCTTGTTAAATCTGGATATGCTGTTGTTTATCCATTTCCCAGGCATAGTAAGATAAAATTGCATTTTAGGCAGGTTGCTGGAGGATACTAACCCTTTTGATAATAACAAAGCATTCTGTTGTTGCTGACTACCTTTGGAGAAATCTCTTGCTCTCCTTTTCCTTATTTTATTAGGCAACTTCCCAATCAAAAGCTTGGACCAGGGAGGCTTCAAGGGTGTTGCCTAACAAGCTACCCAAATTCCCCCTCCCAACTGAAATGCAGCTGCAGGGGGTTATTAGGATATCCTTACTGGCTTGGATCCAACAATTCAAAGGGGAAGCTGGCCAAACTCACTCCTCTGAAGTAAAGGATCCCACACTCAGCACTTGTTCTTCAGGTTAATTTCTAATAACAACCTGGCTTGCTGCCTGAATTTCCAAATGACCCAAAATAGGGTCTGGCAACAAGCTTTATTCTTCACAATACCCTTACAGTAACTGACCAGGAGTGTGTTCATAGCATGACGCCACTTAAAAAGAATGCAATGCATCCCATTCAAGTCTTTGGATCCACTGACTTAAATTTTACCTTGAATAGTTTATTTAAGGTGATTTGGTGATCAAAAAGACATTTGCAAACTTCAGTTCTTGGCTTACAAAGGATTTAATTCAATTTACCTGATCAGAACTGAAGAAGATTTTATCTATCTATCTATCTATCTATCTATCTATCTATCTATCTATCTATCTATCTATCTATCTATCACATTTCTTCACCGCCCATCTCAGCAAAATCTCAAAAGACCAGCTGAGCTAAGTTCAGGATGGGCCAAAGGATAAGAACAGTTTTAGCATTCTGTAGAAACCAGCTTATTTTATTACTGTTCTATTCAATTTAGTTTTAGTTTGGAATTTCAATGGGCAATGGACATACTGCATTTATCTGAAAAGAAGACAACATTCAGTGTAAGGCAACTCTTATCCATCCCCCCAAAAGATTAGAAAAGATAAGAAAAAATTAAGATTTGAAAAGATTAGAAAATACTAGGTAAGATTAGAAAAATAAAATAAAACCATAGTGTTTTTTTTATCCAAAATTCTAAGGTAGTGTGTATAAGTTTGTATGCCATGCTAAGCTAAATCACATTTTATGACTTAGCATTATACATGTATCAGACCATTAACATAGCACTGCTCAGCAGTGTGTTGAGTGAATTTCTGGAAGATTTCCTAAGTAAATCTGTATTCATCCCTAAGAAAGGACTATTGTATCTGGTTTGCAGCCTGGTGCCCATATACAGCCATTATATTCTGGCTACAACTTGGTTAGTTTTCTGTATCTCTTTGCTGCCATCTAGTGGTCACCTGGATTTTTGCATCTCAGATATAGTAGCATTATCATAAATTGTGATTGGTTCTGAAAGGTATGAGAATTTAAATCGATTCTCTGTAAATACTGCTTTATATAATTACACTGTTATCAAGAATAAAATATTCAGGCCAAGAGAAAATATAAACCTACATTGAGGATACTGGAAAATACATAGTGGTTATGTTTGCTCAAAATGCTTCTCCGTGGTTAAGTGAACCATTGTTTATTTGACTTAACTTTTTCTGGATTTGCCTAACACACACATAGATTAGCATAGCATGCTAGGTTAAAATGTGTCTTGCTATATTTGTCATTCAAGGTATGAATGACAGAAGAAGGAAAGAAATGTAAGCAGTGAGAGACACTATGGATCCACAGAGAAATCCTGCAGTGATTTAAAAAGCCTTCACCAAGAAGGTTTTCTCTGCTGGTTCATTGTCTCTAAATTCTAATAGAAGACAATGCAATATCTAATTTCCTATACTCCATTAGCTGGGGAAATGGAGGAGGATGGACAATAAGGGTTAATAATTTTTCATATATATTGTTATTAAATTTTCTGCATAGTAAGTTGGGATGGACAATTTGTGATCACCCATGTCTTATTTAATTACAACTGTCTCACCACTGGCCATTTGGCCAGAGTTGCTGGGAGCTCCCACAGTATACAATCTGTACTATAATGATGTTATACCACAGGTGACCCGCTTCTGCTATAAGCAGCCTTGGCCTTTCCCCCACTTCAGAATGGAAAGGCAAAGTTAGAATTGCTCATGGCCAGCCCAAATCAGCAAAGGACAAAATAATGTCCCCTTCCAACACCTGTTTCCATTTACAAAACTTAACAGGACTCATAGCTGAATCTGGTTTCAGTACCAGCTGTAGGAGAATGACTCGTCAATGGCTTCACATATCACACTGAGGTATAGACTGTGGTTTATATCTCACAGTGGTTGGGTTTGCATCTTGTTTAGCCATAACCAAACAAGTCACATTATATTGGTGGAATCACTTCCAGGTAAGTAAGTAAGTAAGTAAGTAAGTAAGTAAGTAAGTAAGTAAGTAAGTAATTATTGTATTTATACCCCGCCTATCCCCTCCCTAATGGAGGACTCTAGGCGGCTTACATACATCGTTATACATACATATACATCATTATACATTCTTTCATTAAACCGCACGCCAAGGAAAGGGGTAAGGGAACCGACTCTTCTCTGGCTTCTGGACTACATGTCCCATGATGCCTTGTGTCAGAGCCGGCTGCTGACGTCCTGTTGTTGTTGCTTCGGGATCCGTCGTGACCGCCACCATTCAAGGGATCTTCAGTTCGGTGGAATCCGACCCCCGACAGGACGTCAGCAAATTCTCCCACTTAAGGTGGTACCCAATTTATCTACTTGCAAGCTTTCGAACTGCTGGGTCGACAGGAGCTGGGACTAGCAACGAGAGCTCACCTCGTTGCACGGGGATTCAAACTGCCGACCTTCCGATCGGCAGTCTACAGCTTCAGCGGTTTAACACGCTGAGCCACCGCGTCCCAATGCTGTGTGGGTCAGTGAATATGTGCTGATCTTCTGCCAGCCATGTTTCTTCAGAATAGATCTGAATCTGAACTTGGCAGCAAATGTCATGTCCTTCTATACTACCTGTGTTCAGTGAAGCAGAATGCCCACAACCAGTCATTAACCACCACGTAGATGACAGTCAATAATGTTTCTCCCTCTAAAACATGGCAGTTAGTGATTGGCTGTGGGCATTTCGCTCCATTGAACACAAGCAGTATATAAGGACATAACATCTGTAGCCAAGTTCAATCTTAGGTCTGCTCTGAAGAAGTCAGGACCAACATCAGCACACATTCATTGTCTCGTGCAACGTTACCCAGAAATCATTTCGCTCGTGAATAGCAGCTGTGAACACCAACATTCTATGAAACCCCGTTACAGCTTTATGCGACATCTGAGCCCAGTCCTTGCATTTCAAGACTGCAAGTTAGCCAAGGGGTCACAGAGTTTTATCATTCTGCACTTCTCAGGGTCTGCCACCTGAGCTGGTTGCCTCACTCTGCCTTACGGAGCCAGCTATTGAAATGGTTTTAATAATGTAAATATATATAAATGGTAGATGGATGGTGATTCATCTTTATGAAGGCACTTGCGCTGTTTACCTTCCTCTCAGGAAAAGGAAGGCTGGAATCCTATATCCATTTTTTCTGGGGGTAAATTTCATTCGCAACTGAGTAGATATATACTAGCCTCCCAGCTACCTATGATTGTAGCATATTGACCATGATGGATACATTCCAAAATGTTTCACTGCCAGTGGAAATAACTTTTAAAAAATCAAGAAATCAGATACGTTATACCTGACTAGCTCATGCCAAGCTGAAGCAGCTGGAGGTGCTTGAAAAAAATCATTTATCAGAAGAGGCCCATTATCATTAGTCACACTAATGACCAATTGCACCATTAACTTAAGCAAACCTCATGAGCAACATATGCTCTAGTTTCCTTTCACTGGTGATTATTGCAGCCAAATGTACTTGATAAATTAGAGAAGGAAGAGGGTGTTGTCTGTCTCTGGGAAAAGCAGATAGGCAGTGGAGAGGATATGCTTTGCATCTTTTCATTTGTGTCTTTGAAGTTGAAAACATTCTTCTGTGGAGTCCTTGGTGCTCTCTGAGCCGTGTTGTTATTCTTGCAGATGTTTCATTGCCAGGCTAGGCAACATTCTTCTGTTAGCCAGAGTTCCTTTTCCACATTTAGCCGATAGGTAGGTGTGGAAACCACATTCTGTTGCTCTATAATCTCAATAAAATGGTTTGTTTGGTTTTGCCTCCATGCTTTGCGAGAGTGTACCCATTGTGGTTTATAACCATGATTTATAGATTAAGTGGTACATTAACCCAGCCAAGTGCCTTATTTGATGAACCATGGCTTAGGACATTCATGCATCCAACCAGTGGAATATTGACCATAACCACTAGACATTAATGGGAAACACGTGGCCTTGGAGCAAAATCTGAGGTATCTTCAGGACTGCCTACTCCCAATTATTTTTGCTTGTCCCACCATGTCCCTTTTCTCAGGAAATGTCATTGAGGCAGATCTCTTCAATCCCTACCCCCCTTCTATGTGACAATAGTCCTTCAGAAATCTGAATGTCCCCAACCCTACTGGAATTTAGGGAAGTGATAAAAACCTGCCTCTCCACCAAGCCCTGCGGGCAGAAATGTTACAATGTTCCCTCTTGCAGTGTAGTTTTTGTTTCTCTGATGATGTTATATGGTCCCAGATAGATAGGTTTAGTAATGGTATCTTGTATTGATGATATTGTTCTTACCTCATTATTGTAATTTGAGTTAAACCTGATTTAGGCTTAGGGTATGTACGCTACAGGATTGATAGTGATTGCAGCACCCTATAAGCCAAGTAAGTGAGTGAAGAAAATTAATAAAATAACATCTGACTCACCAAGCTCATCATCCAGCCCAAAGGGTGTCAAGGAAGATTCCTTCCCCTGATCACAACCCCCTTCTTTAAAACCTGCTCCTCTTTTGCCTTTTCTTTGGGATACAGCCTCCCCACAGAAGGTGATTCTGGCACTTTGAACTAACACCTCCCTGGGCTTGATTGATAGCTTGCCTTTTCCACAAGGCAAAAGGTGGAGAAAGCTTCACCCTCTCTATGGAATTTGGCTCCCCACTTGCTTTCTCCAAGAGGAAAGTCAACGCCAAGGAAAGCCAGCTAACTCAGACCACACGATGATCATGCTACACAGCTTTCTTCCTATGCACCTACGTAACTCTCTGTATTTTCCAAGCCAGAAGGATTGATTATTTATTTACTGGTTGGTTGATTTATTTATTTATTTTCTATCCCGCCTTTATTATTTTTATAAATAACTCAAGGCGGCGAACATACCTAATACTCCTTCTTCCTCCTATTTTCCCACAACAGCAACCCTGTGAGGTGAGTTGGGCTGAGAGACAGGGACTGGCCCAAGGTCACCCAGCCGGCTTTCATGCCTAAGGTGGGACTAGAACTCTCAGTCTCCTGGTTTCCCATTGGCTCCTTCCTAGGGCTGAGAGACAGGGACTGGCCCAAGGTCACCCAGCCGGCTTTCATGCCTAAGGCGGGACTAGAACTCTCAGTCTCCTGGTTTTTAGCCCGTTGCCTTAACCACTAGACCAAACTGGTTTATGTATCTCATCAATCAATTTATATGGCCTCCCAACTCATTGCTACTCACAAGACTGCTTGTATTATCTCCTGCTTCTTTTCTGTTGATTGACGGTAGGGCTGAATGAAGCAGTGGTGTGTTGGCTGTCGCCTTGCAATTACAGAATCGTACCTCACAGCACAGAAAACTTTCTACAAGTCCATATTAATTCATATTTCATAGCTGCATGCAAACCTCCTGAACAAAATAATAAGCAAAACAATTTCTAGTCTTTCTTTCTCACTCTGAGATTTCATCAGCAACAACGAATTGTTTCACATTCTTAAAAAGCCAAGGCTCAGTTGCCACTCAATGATGCTGCAAAATAAATTGACCATAATTAAAAGCAAATTAACTTTCATACACCCACTGAAATGAACATTAAATACAGGAAACAAATACTGCATTGATTTCTTACTGATCTCTAACAAGCCATGCCAGTTCTGTAAGATTATAGCAGACTCAGGCAAAATATTCTCAGTGGCCTCTTAGATTGGAATATGTGGGACGTGAAGTAGAACTTATTCACCCTGAACAGGATCATACATCAATCACGCTAAGTCACAATGCAGATTTTTTTTCCAGTCTTAAACATGATTGTAATATGTTAATCTTTTTTTTTTTTTGGTGCCTTTGAGTCAGTCGTCACTCCTGGTGACTCCCTGGACTAGTCCCTGCAGTTTTCTTGGCAAGATTTCAGGGGTGGTTTGCCATTGCCTCCTTCCTAGGGCTGAGAGAGAGTGACTGGCCCAAGGTCTCCCAGCTGGCTTTGTGCCTAAGGCGGGACTAGAACTCATGGTCTCCCAGTTTCTAGCCTGGTGCCTTACCACTACCCCAAACTGGCTCTATGTTCATCACAGGTTTATTTTAAATCAACATAACACAACCATAATCTGGCTATCATTTGAACTGGGATACCAAGTTAACCATTGCTTAACTCTCTTCCGCTTTCCAGAATAAAGTCTGTTACTTCTCTCCACATGCAGAACATTCCTATGGAGGGAAAGCAGTGCAATCCTAAACATTTCTAGTCAGAAGGAAGTTGCACTGACTTGGCTCATGACCTATTTAAAGATTTTTTAAAAATAAGCCACAATGAGCTAAGGTAGTATTAAAAACACGATCTACCAACTATAATGGTTAGGTTCACGTATCACATATAACGAGGCTTCTGTTTGCCTTAGCATCTCTCTGGCTCTTCATGTAGCTATGCCAGAGCTTTCCAAACTTTTCATGTTGGTGACACACTTTTTAGACATGCATCATTTCGTGACACACTCTTACAGCAGGGCACAAGGCAGGCACTAGGACCTGCGCGGAAGCCAGGAGGCAGCAGCAGCCCCGACACACCCAGACACTGTGCTTCATGAGACATTGTATCTTATGTTTTATTTTCTAGAACTTCGTCTTATAATAGATAAGCTACATAGAAGAGAAAAGATGGGGCATAACACAGAAAAAAAGGAATTAGTGGAAAGAGGGGACTTAATGCAACAAACAAATCATTGGTTACTGTATAGCCCATCTGTCATCCCAAAATTTCAAGTGGCATATGTTGTATTCCATAATCACCACTCCCATTTTACAAACCGTATGAAAATGAAGACACAAACATCCTCTTTCATTACTATTCTAGCTATTAAAATATCATTACATATGGGGTATAGAAAAATTGTATAGTTATAATTTTAGTCTATTTCAACCATTTAATTGTGCTCCTAAGAGGAAAATAAAAGGTTCCTGTGTGCTAAGGAAAGCACCATATGTGTTAGATAGTGGGAAACCAAGCCACATTATGACTTATCACACTCTCAGCTGCACTATGAATCGTGAATAGTCTTACCTTCTATGAATTTATATTTTATACTTATATTTATATGTTATGTAATATATCTTGTTTTATTGTATTTTAATCTTTTTAGCTTTATTGTAAACCGCCCAGAGTCCCTCTTTTGTGGGAGATGGGCGGTGACAAAATTTGATAAATAAAAATTTGTCTAAATGCTTTAAAAGGCATTCAAGTTGGTGACCACTATTGTAACTGAATTCTTACTGTATACTCTCCCATAAAATCATTTGTTTGGCATTGTTTAAGCGTGTTGGATTAACCAAGATATTCTACTATGTGAAACCATTAATGTTTTTGGCTCAGTATGTTGTTAAATCCCAGCCAACTGCAATGCTTTCAAAAATCATAAGTAATAAAAAATGGGTTATTGTAATGATATGTAAACCATAGCTTGTGCTAGTGAATTCCAAAGGTTAGGTATGCATTGTGCAAAGAATTGTTTGCTGGTATCTGTTCACAAACTCAGGCCATTTAGCTTTGTTCTACTGTATATATCTATAACTATGAAAGTAAAACCCACAATTTCATAAGAAATTAGGGCTACTGGATTTCAGCTGCAAAGATTTCCCATTGTCTACTTCCTGGTCAGATGGAAGCTCCAGGGATCCTGTATTTCCCCTCCCTCCTTTGGAAAGGCGTCATGACAGATACATGGCATATACAGTACCAACCTCTCTCAGCCTGGTGTTGGAGATGAGAATTCAGAAGTCTTCGCTCTTCAGCACCTCATGATGTCCTGTCTACAAGGTGGCAGTAGGTTAGAAAGAGAGATTTAAGGATTTACTGGGTCTACCTTTGTTCTTTGCCTATGAGATTGCTAATCATCTGCTTTTGTTCCCAGGTACACATGCACAGAAAATATGCTGTCTGACCCTTCCCCAGGTAGGATGTAGCTAGTTGGTGATAGCCTTTTTGCAAATAAATCTTCTTTCTCTTATAAAACCTGCTTCACGAATCATTGCTCATGCTAGATTTCCACTCTCAATATTGTTCTCTCACACACAGAACTCTTCCATGTGCAACACCTGATGCCCAGATAGATAACAGCTAGAAGTTCTCTCTATCTTTTTCATGCCATCTAGAGGTTGCCCAGATTTTTGCCATCCAGATTTGATAGGAGAAATAAATCTTGATTTTAAGAAGGTCAGGACATTTTTCAGTGAGAAACGCTTCTAAATCTAGCTTTCTCTCTATTTGATGGTTTAGGAGAAAGGTTTATACCCAAGCCACTTATAATTCACTAGCAATATACAATAGACTGTGGTTGAAGGCACTATAAAACTCCTTTATGAGCGCTCAGAGGGCAAAAAGAAATTAGTTTTATTTTAAATTGTACACAAGAAGTGGTAGTTTATAAGCTCATGGTATGATTGTAAGTTGCCTTGCAGCTTGTAGCCTCAACTGAAATATGCAGAAGGTACATGAAACAATATGAAATTGAATGGTGGCTTCCCCCCCCCCACTCTATTTGAGGGGATGTGTAGAGACCCTTCAGCTGAAAGGTGATCTGAATACATTTGTCTTTTCTCCATGAATCACTAGACAATAGTCCTGCCGCTAAGTTCAAACATTTGTATTTATTTATTTGTTTATTTGTTTATTTATTTTTAATCACTACCCATCTCCCCCAAAGGAGGGACTCTGGGCGGCTTACAATAAAACACCATTAAAATACAATATAAACAGACAGTAAATATAAAATATAATAAAATCCAAGTGGCTGGTGGTTCCCTACCGTGGGTATACAGTTATTTAAGGCAGTTCTAGGAGACTAGCCATCCCCAGGAGTGACCACTTTCCCTCCCACCCCAGGCGAGTTGGCAAAACCAGGTTTTTAAATTTTTTTGGAAGTCCAGGAGTGAGGGGGCCTGTCTTATCTCTGGGGGAAGAATGTTCCAGAGCGCAGGAGCTTTTTTTTTTTTTTTAAAAAAATATTTCTTTAATATTTTAATATTTTAAATATTTGTTAATATAGTCTAGTCTGAATACAGTAATAGAAATCATATGACCCCATTTTACTAAAATTGAATGGTTTCTTTTACAGGAGAGAGGAAATCTTATTCTTTTCAAATGATCACATGTCTCTTTGGTGAAGGGGAAACACCAGCCACCTTTTGAGTAAACCACACAGCAGCAGAGTATGAGCTCAATGCGTACTGGGCACACAGTAAAGGCTGCTCTGATCGATGAACAGGTATGGGAACTGGCAGAGAAAGATTACCTTGATCAAGCCTGCACAAACTTCCCTACTTTTCTACATTGCCTGGCCTTGACTCAACTCATTGCCCAGGCAGAGAAGAAAGTTGGTTCCTCAAGCTGGAAAGTCTTCCTCGGGAGGGAAGAAAGGGAGCCAAAGACTACACAAGTAAGGGGCTGCCTGTACACCCATGGCTGAGGCTGGAAGGTTTATTGAGACTGTTGGTGAGAAAGCAGGAGAGCATTTCAGACTGCTACTGCCAGAAGAGTTTATGTCCTTGGTGTGTTTTTTTAATAGTTTATGTGCCATCAAGTTGTTTTTGACTCCTAACAACTACATAGATAGATTTTCTCCATGACAATCTATCCCTAATCTGGTCTTTCAGGTCTTCCAACAGTGCACTCATCTCCACTGTAACAGGGTCCATCCACCTTGCTCCTGGTCATCCTCTTCTTCTCTTTCCTTCCACCTTTCTCAGCATCACAACCTTCTCCAGGGAACTAGGTTTTTGTATTGTTGGATTGTAAACATATTCTTACATTTCTGTATATATAAATACAAATATATTTCATATTCATATATTAGAAACATTTGCACTTGCATTATGGCTCTGAAGCCATGTTGTATTTCCTTGAAGAGTTTTGTTGACACCCTTCCTTTCTAACAGGCCTTGATAGATAGCTGTGCCCATAGAAAGATAAAGTGTACTTTCCAAGGATAGCTTCTCCAGGGAAAATATATTGTTTAATAACGGTCAAGGAGCCCTAGCAAGGATGGAAGGAAGTTCCTAATATGGAGTGAAGGAAGGAAGTTCCTAATATGGAATGAGGGTAAGGTGGAGTATGGGTAACTGAGTAAGGGGTGGTCTTCTAAAGGAGGAGTTGAATGGAATCTATATAATGTGCTGTAGGAAGGGGGTCCTGCGCGGCCGCCCACCTAACAGCTTGCTGTCATTGCTTTTGCTCTTGGGTGAATAAACTCCTAACTTCATGCAATTTGTCAGTTTCTTTACTCTCGGCTCAGGAACGAACTTGGTAAGATAAAATTTACTTCTAACATTTTGGCACCCCAGATGTTTTACTGAGCTAACCTAATGGAGTGGGTCCCAGGGGGATAACACGCCCTGCCGGCACCGGGCCACTTGCCCGGAGGGTTGTGATTTTCCTGCGGGACCGCCCAGAGGGTAGTAAAGGGAACTTTGGTTTTTATGCCAGCCGATTGCATGAACCTAGGACAACTCCACAGTGGGTGAGTACCTGAAAATTTTATTCCTTTTATAAGCCCAGTGAATGTGTGTGCTTGATTCCTTTTATAAAACCCAACTGTCAACCAGGGCTGTGTGTCAAACTGGTTCAAGACGCCCCCGGGCCTCTGGTCGCTCTTTTGGGCGTTGACCAGAGTAACTCGGATAGCCAGTGGGATCAGGGCGATACGCGTGCCCAGACAGGTTGCGATTGAATGCATGAATGAACTATAACTGGGCAATTACCGCTTGTGAGCTAAAAGTAGAAAAAGGTGAATAAGTAATTGAAGACTTGGAAGCGTGCAGAGGGTCGGTACTCTAATAGGGAGTCTCTGGGTGTTTAGACACACCCCAAATCCGACAGGCACCGGTGCCATGCTTAGGGACACGAGTGGTTATGGGGCATACTAAGTCGACAGTACCCCCATCTTCCCCCTTAGGGGCGTTGTTGAAGGCTTGGGATAAGGGGATTTTGCCCACCCAGCCAGGAATGAAGAAAAGACGTGCACGTGAGCTATGTATAGAATGGACTCAATATTTAGACACAAGCGGTAATGCAATCTGGCCTCCTATGGGTACATTCACTGTGAGAAATTGAAGCTTCTTAAACTTCAGCTGAAAAGAAATAACCCTGATCAATTATCCTATTGGCATTGCTGGAATGAGCTTGCAGACCCACCCTCAATTGCCAGTGCTCCTGATTCCCAACCTTCGTTAGGAAGTCTCCAGGTGGTCAGGTGAACCCTGGTCAAGCTTGGGTACTTTCCACTATGAGAAACTTAAAACTTTTAAAACACAACATGATCATGCCAGTTAAGCTCAAATATTTGTGTAAGTATCTGTAACCAAAATGTTTTCTGTTTGTTAAGTATTAGTCTGTGTACATTTGTATGTATATTTGTTGAGGGAAATGGTGCAGGTTTTATGTTTGTGTATGTCTATATATGTGTGTATAACATGAACATCTGTCGGCTGAAGAGGGAAAGTCTGTGAAAATATGTATGTATGTATGTATGTCAGTTTGTCCCTTTAGGAGTTAAATGTGAGTCTGTCCCTTTATGGAACTAAATTTCTCCACAGTAAGGGAATGCTTCGAATTTTTGGAGATCCATAGCTCTGGCCAGGCTGTGGCTCTTCCAACTTTTTGGCTATGCAACCCTTTCTGTTATTTACTGTGAATAGTTGGACATGGGATTTGATCGTGCCATGTGTCCAGTTATTTGCACTTCCTGTAGTTGTGTAAGTTTTGTGTTTGTTTTCTAAGTTGAGTACATACAAGAAGAAAGGTGAGGTTGTTTGTTGTTTACCATATAATCTTTATTGTATGATATGTACATGCCATCTTGAATGTTTGCCACCTTTGGAAAGGGAAAGGGGGAAGAAAATTGATTTCCTGTGAAAGGTTGTGTGTGTATACATGAGAAGCTCTTTCTATCTGTGTGTGTTTCTATCTCCCCTGGTTTGGTCTTCATTGATTTTTTTTACTCCAACTGGGCTACACTTATGTGTGTGTAAGTTTGTATAAATCTCCTGTTTGCTGACCAGGGCTGTTCCTCTGATTTCCTAGTTGCAAATAAGGAACTGAAGACTGTATGTGCCCTGGTAGGCTGTGCTTGATGGGACTTGGGAGAAGGAGTGTGTGTTCTGACTGACATGGGATCCTAACTTTTCTCCTTTCCTTTTACAATAAGTAAAGCATGAATTA
The DNA here is from genome assembly GCA_023362775.1 of Charina bottae. NCBI lineage: Eukaryota > Metazoa > Chordata > Lepidosauria > Squamata > Charinaidae > Charina > Charina bottae. Next base: position 163,563,686 of record JALMGJ010000003.1, on the reverse strand, counting down.
AACTGATGAATGTCATGGGAAAGGCTTGTGTGTGCCCTGATTGTGTGGTATGGTGTTTGATGTTTGAAAAAGTGTGTAAACTAATCAGTTGTAAGCTCTCTTTCACTCAGCTTGGAAATCCTTTCTGCTAACTTGAGGTGTGTCCCTTGTGAGTGGTTGGCTGGCTGCTGTCTCTCCAGAAAAGTGTTTAGAAAGAGAGGAGACCCTGCAAGGACAGCCTTCTGTTCCTGACATCTACATAGCTTTCTCCTGTCATTTTTTTTCTGTGTGCCTACTCTCCTTGAGGTTCCCCCTCCCACTGACTGTTTCACTGACTGTTTGCTACCGAAGGACAGAAGAGGCGAAGAAGAAATCAGCTCCTATGCTGTGTCTGCTGCCTGCTCCCAGACAAAACCTGATGGAGCTCTGCCAAAACACCGAAATGCTATTTCAACTTATTTTTGTTTTTTCAATTTAAAGACCGAGACTTTGGGAGGGTGTTGGAAAATAATTTGTTGTTTGCAGATCTATTGTTTGCCTCTTTGCATGTTACTTCTGCTGTAAGTAGGTAACCAATTTGATCTGTATGGAAGTAAGAGATGGGAATGTGAGGAAAGAATATTGTAAGTTGGGTAAGAGTAAGTTGACGTTGGGTGAGAGTAAGTTGAATGAAGTGAAGATGGAGATACAGGAATGTATTTGTGATGTTGAGATGGCTTGGTAGAGAGTTGATGTGGAGTGAATCACAGAGGGAAAAAAGAAAGGAAATTGTTATGTTTCCACTGTGCTTTGTTGCTGTGACCCCAACACCTGGACCAACTAATAAAGTAGCAGGATGAAAATAGGGGTGATCCTGCTGCACAAACATAAAGTTATACATTTGGGAACCACCCCATATATTTTTGTGTTTGCAAACACATATCTTAGAGCCCTTGAGAGATACGTTTTGACCCACACACCTTTCCCTCCAGAACCTTCTCATGTGTATCCAGTTTTGCCTGTCGCTGATTCTTCTCAACCAGCTGGCTCTACAAGCGACCTTACCCTTGAGTGCACTCATGTTACCTATACATTCTGGACCTGGAGGAGAACCTTTTCTTCCTTTAACTATAGGTGGTCAACAGTATCACTGCCTGGTTGATACTGGGGCCACTGCATCCTTACTAACTCACCCTCCCTCTTCCCCTACTGTTCTTTCTGGGATTTCTGATCATATTATTGGGGTTGGGGGATCATTCCTGTAAATGTTACTGACCCCTTAACAGTAGAGGTGGGTCCTCTCACTGTTGAACATGCTTTTACTGTTTGTTCTGAATCTCCTGTTTTTCTCCTAGGTCGTGATTTACTCTGTAAACTCGGGGCCACTATTAAATGTACTCCCAATGGATTGATTTTGGACTTTCCCCTTCCCACGGTGCCCAAGCCGCAGAACTCATTGCCCTGACCGAGGCTTGCAAGGCTGCCCGCACCCTCTGTGTGACGATCTACATGGACTCTAAATATGCCTTTGGGGTTTGCCATGCTACAGGAGCCCTGTGGAAACAGCGGGGCTTCCTTACTTCTTCTGGTGCCCCCATTGCTCATGCTACCCTCATAGCCTCCCTTTTCAAAGCCATTATGCTCCCTAAGGCTCTGGCCGTAGTGCACTGCCTTGCACATCAACACGGCGTCTCCCTGGTTACAAAGGGGAATGCTTTCACCGATGCTACAGCGAAATGGGCCGCCCTGCAGCCTCTATCTCTCTCTGTCACAGCTGCAGAGTTTCATCTTCAATTGTCTCTTCCATACGACAATTTCGTTGAGAGGGGGGAGGTGGAACAGAGGCAGGCAAACTGTGAGGCAACTTTTTCTGATGGATTCTGGAGGGTAAAGGATGGAAGACCCTTAGCCCCTAGATGTTTGTTACACCTTCTTTGTCAACAGATTCATGCAAAGGGCCACTGTGGGACCAGGCCATTGTGGATATCGTGCGATGGGTATGGTATGCGCCTGGGGTTTACATGGAAGCTGAAAAAGTAGCACGAACATGTCTCACTTGCCAAGCTAACAATGCTTCCTCAAGACAAAAGATCCATAAGGGAGGGAGACCCTGGGCCCAAAGACCTTTTGAAAAATTACAGCTAAACTATATTCAATTACCCAAGGCAAATGGCTTTGAACATGTACTTGTTTGCAGAGACCAACTTACACACTGGATTGAAGCCTTCCCTTGTCGACATGCTACCGCAATTGAAACTGCAAGACACCTGCTGAAGCACATCGTTCCCCGATACAGCATCCTCTGTCTTAGTTATGGACTGTGGCCAACACTTTGCGGCACACGTGATTACTCACATCCTGCAAGCTTTAGGCATCACACAGAACTTACATGTCCCTTATCTTCGGGGTGGGGGGTGGAATGGGCTAACAGGGAACTCAAGACATTGCTAGGAAAATTATGCCAGGAGACACATTTAAAGTGGCCCCAGGTATTGCCTATCACTTTATTTCACTTATGTACCCGACCTTGAAAAGATGTGGGATTGTCTCCATTTGAGTTGCTTTTTGGCAGGCCACCAGATGTTTCAAAAGGCCTGGATCCCCACTCCCTTCACCTAGAGAGGGGGGATTCTACGTTATTTTCTTATCTCCTCTCTATGTGCAGGTACTTGCGATCTCTATGGAAATGAAGTGCTCTACTCCAGACCTTGCCATTGGAAGAAACTCTTCATCCTTTTGAACCAGGTGATTGGGTGTGGATATCCTTTTGACAACACAAACAGCAGTTCAGGTTGCTGAACGAAACACGAAACACCTGGCTTCATTGGACACACGTCAAACCAGCAGTCCAAGATCACAGCCCCCTTCCTGCCTTGGCCTCCCATCAAGCTCGTTAGGGATCCGGATTCTGACATTTGGGGTTTGAAAGAATGTCTTGGCTTATAATGCTGTGGACCCTCCTACTAGAGGTTTCTAAAGGGAATCCAGTCACTATTCCCTTTGCTTCCTCAACCACAACTACTGACTGGACCATTCCTAGGTGTGCTATGGGAATATGCTTTCCCATGCACAGAGGGGGGATTGTTGGATTGTAAACATATTCTTACATTTCTGTATATATAAATACAAATATATTTCATATTCATATATTAGAAACATTTGCACTTGCATTATGGCTCTGAAACCATGTTGTATTTCCTTGAAGAGTTTTGTTGACACCCTTCCTTTCTAACAGGCCTTGATAGATAGCTGTGCCCATAGAAAGATAAAGTGTACTTTCCAAGGATAGCTTCTCCAGGGAAAATATATTGTTTAATAACGGTCAAGGAGCCCTAGCAAGGATGGAAGGAAGTTCCTAATATGGAGTGAAGGAAGGAAGTTCCTAATATGGAATGAGGGTAAGGTGGAGTATGGGTAACTGAGTAAGGGGTGGTCTTCTAAAGGAGGAGTTGAATGGAATCTATATAATGTGCTGTAGGAAGGGGGTCCTGCGCGGCCGCCCACCTAACAGCTTGCTATCATTGCTTTTGCTCTTGGGTGAATAAACTCCTAACTTCATGCAATTTGTCAGTTTCTTTACTCCCGGCTCAGGAACGAACTTGGTAAGATAAAATTTACTTCTAACAGTATAATATGTCCAAAGTAGGATAATTTGAGCCTGGTCATTTTTGCCTCAAGTAAGAACTCTGGGTTGATTTGTTCGATGATCCATTTGTTTATTTTCTTGGCTGTCCACAGTATTCTAAGGAGTCTTCTATAACACCAAAGTTCAGAAGCATCAATACTCTACCTATCCTGCTTCTTCAAAGTCCAACTTTTGCCTCCATAAAGCGCACAGGGAATACTATGGCTTGCATGATTCTGCTCTTTGTAGGTATAGAGGCATCACAGTGTTTGAATATCTTTTCCAAGTTCTTCACCGCTGCTCTACCAAATGCTAGTCTGCAATATATTTCTTGATGCTTGTTCCTTTACTATTGAATGTCCTTGGTTAGGCATTTTATTTTGAATGTTACTGTGAATTCTTAGTTTTGAATGCTTGGGCTCCAAAGACTTTTCTTTCTTACTTTTTTTTTTTTCAAAACCTTGAATGCTCAAGGGATTGGGGAGAATAAACTTCAGAGTCCAGCTTTCTGTTACTTGCTAATCAACGTCCCACCTCTCTGTCTACAAGGGTCTTTGCCATAGTCTCCTGACATCAACATAAAATAAAGAGCAGATGGTAGCTGTGGCTAGAAGGGCCTTTGCATGACTCCATATTGTGTGCCAGTCACATCCTTTTCTGGATCACTGTCACTCATGCTTTGATTACCTCCCTTTTAGATGACTGCAAAGCACTGTACATTAGGCTGCCCTTGAAGATCACCTGGAAACTTAATCTGGTCTATAATGCAGTAGTCCAAGCAATTGTGGATGCCATGCAGTTTACCCATATAATACTTCTACTTTGAGAGCTGCACTACTTATCAATTTGTTTCTGGGCATAAGTCAAAGTTTGTCTTCTCTCCTTTAAAGCCCTTCATGGTTCAGGACTTGGATATCTATGGGACTGACTTCTCCCAGTTGCCTCTGCCTGCCCTTTAAGATCTGAAACAGAAGGCTCTTCTCTTGACCCTTGACTCTTATGGAAGAGCATTGGTAGGGATCCCAGGGTCAGACCTTCTCAGTCGCTGCTCCCTTTCTCTGGAACAACGTTCTCCCCAATATCATATAGGTCTTGACTCTTAGCTTTTCCTAAAGTAATTAAGACCTGGTTGTTTCAGCAGTTTGGGATCTGAGAGGTTGCATTTGTTCTTTTTAACATGTATGTGTTGTGGCTGTTCCTCAGCATCTTGGTAATTTATATTGTTGTTCCTGTATATTGTTTTAATCCTATTACTATTTGAAGGTCTGTAAGCTGTTTGGAATCAGACATGATTGGAACAGCATACAAGCCAAGTAAATAAATGATTAAGAAATAGCATTAAAATTCAAAGTGTTGAAGATGTAGATGGAATTCTATTTATTCTCATAAAATAACTTCTTACATTGAACAAAAGTAATATGAACTCAAAGAAGAATATGCTGTTCTTATAAACATTTGCCATTAATAAAACACTTTGAAAGAGCTCAGACCAAACTTATACACAATGTGTTTTGATTTTGTATTTACTACACAGCATGGAGCCAAGTGCATCAGAAAGGATCACATGTTCATTGTATTCCTTAACCCCTGCTCTTTGAACAAGTCTGAATTTGTCCTAGTTGCATTGATGCTGAGTTCATGAAGTGTTCAGGCTCTTTACATCAACCAATTCCACTTGATTCTTACGATAAGTGAAACAGCCAAAACACTATTTATCTGAATCTACTCTTGATTCATGAGTTTGCACCATTGACATACCAAAGTGATGGCAATTCTGAATAGCAATCTAAGCTGCTTTTCTCCCATGCTGTTCTTGAAGCTGATTTTAAAAATTCCCATCTGGACTGCAATAATTTGGCGATGTGGCCAAGGTGGTGCTCAATCCAGATAGTTCCCAGAGGCCCTGATTGGTTATTCCCCTGCTTCTTGCCCTTCCCATCCATGCAGGGAAGGCAAGCCTCACTGGCTGGTGCCTGTGTGGGATAGTCTACACATACCTTCCTTTTATTTTAGATATTGTTTTCTCATCATTAGTTCCTGTTCTTTTCCTTTGCTTTCCCAGATGTTTGCACACCTGGATAGATGGATGGATGGATGGATGGATGGATGGGATTACACCATTGCTGACCCTTTTGTTCTTTTCCCCCTTCTTATTTTACCATTTTTGCTCTGATGGTACAGTGATCAAAGGAAAGAGAACAGGTTGTTCCTTCATTCCAATAGCCCACTGTAGGTCCGTAGAAACTGGTAGCAGTGAAAATGGTTCAGCTTTACAGAAGCAAAGTAGCACTTATTGAAACTTTATAGCTTCATTTCAACATGCCAACATTGTAACTATTGATTCAATGATTTAATAACAACTTTTTAAAAAAGGGAAAGGAGAGCTTTGCAATACTTTATATAGATAGGGTTGGAAAAGCAAGAGGAGTTGCTTCACCCAGCTTGGGTAGACAGTGAAAGGGTCCCTACTGGGAAATATAAGGGTTGATTGGCGGGTGGTGAGGTGGTGGGATAAGGGAAGTTCATTGACATACAAGGCCATGTGGATCAATTGCAAGATAGTGTATCATTGGCACCTGCTAACCAGAAAATATAGCAGTCCAACATCCCAGGACTAAATGGCTGCACAGGGCAGTGACCAGCTGCTGGAAGAAGGGGAGATGCCAGGTGCTTTAGCTCATCAAAGCTGGGGCTGTTACTCAGATTGGAAGTTCTGCAAATCAGCTGTTCAGAATGGCTTAAGACATATCGGGACAGAAAACAGTAGTTTTGAAGCAGAGTTTCAAAAAAGGGGTGAGAACAGTGCATTTGCAATGGGCTGGGAATGGATAGAGATGATATCATCCATTTCTGCACTGAAGAAGCAGTAGGTGGTCTATGCTGGTGATGGGGCCAGCAAAAGTGCAGATCTGCTCTGAGTTATATTACATGATTATAAGAACTATTGAGCAAGACACAGGTATTACATCGAATCAAACTGGGCTGATGATTGATTTGTCTTCTTTTTCGTTTCACAAAATGATCTCAAAATGAAATCTTCCTCATTCTTAGGGAAGAGGTAGTAGAATTAAATTCAATTATAACATTAATATCTAGAACAGGGCTTTCCAAAGTTTTTCCCGGCGTTGGTGTGTCGCCGCGGGAAAACCCGGAAGTGCGGCAGCGCGCAAAACCCCGGAAGCGCTGCTGCTGCTTTCGGGTTTTGCGCGCTGCAGTTGGTGTGTCGCCGCGGGAAAACCTGGAAGCGCTGATGATGATCAGCGCTTCCGGGCTGTGTGGCGACACACCAGACTGTGTGTGGCGACACACTTTTGTGTCGCCACACACAGTTTGGAAAGCTCTGATCTAGAATATTTTGGAGTGCTTGAAAATAGTATCACAAGTAAAACAATAAATTCTGCTACATCAGAATTACTGGAAATCATGCCCAAAGCACGTATTAAAAGGTAAAGGTTCCCCCCGCACATTTGTGCAGTCGTGTCCGACTCTAGGGGCCGGTGCTCATCTCCGTTTGTTAGCCAGCATTGTCCGAAGATGCTTCCATGGTCATGTGGCTGCATGACGCACGCGGAACGCTGTTACCTTCCCACCGAAGTGGTACCTATTAATCTACTTGCATTTTCATGCTTTCGAATTGCTAGGTTGGCAAACTGATGTTTTGTCTCTATTGTCCACATCAATTGCAGATTGCTGAAGCTTTCAGGACTGGAACTTACACACAGCACAACCTATTACTGTTCATATTAGCCAATACTGTAGCTGAACATAAATAGGCCAATCACTGAGTTAACTCCTCCCCCCAGCTTCAAACATGAAATAATAAGCAGTTCTACGGTTACAAAAAACGTTTTCAGCATCAAACCCCTCCCCCCAAAGAGGGATAACAAATTGCATGCACACAAACACATATCCTCCATTGACGTTACATTTTTCCACATCATTTTCTGTGCTCTGGGTGGTGCCTTGTGAAACATTCTCTCTTATAGGCTGCAAGAGTGAGGGTCACGTGGAAGGAGCTTTAAACAGATGATTGATTTGTGGAGCACTTAGCAAAATCCGGTGAAAAATCAGAAGAGGCTTTTGTTCATGGCACCAAATCAGATTTGCTACTGGACTGTGTTTCCTGTAGCTGTAAGTTTTCCCATATTGGCAATCTCCCCAATAGATTAAAACACAATTGGGAAGTGATTGTTGTGGCATGGTATGACAATATCTCCAGTGAGAGAACACATGCCCACAGATATAGGCTGGACCAGCCAGACAACATTATCCTCCGCAAAAGGGAGGAAAGAAATTTATGTTAAAGGCATGATGAGTAAGATGAGTTTCTGGGAGTTTGTAGCAGATGAACTTCCATTAGCATTGGGCAGTGGCTGCGAGTGAATCCTTATGGAGATTTAGAGTATTCTCCACTCATGATAAGGCTCAACCTCACAGCTAAAAATGAAGCATGTGGAAAAAGTGTGGAAATGTGTGAAACTGACATTTGGAGAATTGGCGGTTCTTACTGACCCATTCTGAGAGTTTTAGTTTTATTTTAGAAACCTCTGACCACTGTACTTGTGTGGGTGGTTTCTCTGGCAACAGCAACAGAGGCCATTTCCAAACATTTAACGTTAGCTTTGGTTTCCACTTCTCAGACACTAAAGAGCACTGAAGAGTCATTAAGAAAGCTCATGAATCAGACCATCACCACAAAATCTTAAATAAGAATGGAGAAAGTTTGTGGCTCGTTATTCAGCTTATGGGGAAACCTTTATTAAATACACTTTCATTCCCTCAGTTTTTAGAGTGTGTTCTTTAGACATTTTAAAGAAAACATTGATTTTAAAAGGTGCACGTGCATTTTTAAAGTAGTTATGTATGACTGAATAGGTATTGTTTGGTTAGGGTAGTGTTTAATAGAGACGGAAGTGGTATTCAGTGTGAGACTCTGTTCTTTAAGTTGGGCTCTCGGGAACAGTTGGGAGTATTGCTACTGTACCAGCCTCCCTGCTGCGTAGCAACCTCCCTGCCTGAGCTGCTAGAGGCCGTCTCGGGGTTGGCAGTTGAGCTCCCTAGGCTTATGGTTCTGGGGGACTTTAACTTGCCTTCCCTGGGACGAACCTCGGAAGCAGCACGGGAGTTCATGACCACCATGGCGACCATGGGCCTGTTCCAGATCATCCAGGACCATCCATCGAGACAGTGGCCTCACCCCGGATCTAGTTTTCTTGTCAGAGCAGTGGCAATGTGACCTGAGGGGAGAACTACATCTTTCCCCTTTGTCATGGTCAGATCACGCCCTGGTGACCTTGAGATTCTCCTATGCTGCCCCCCTCCGCAGGGAGGCTGGACCTATTCGATTGGTCCGCCCCCGGCGACTGATGGACCTGTTAGGATTCCAGAGGGAGCTGGGGGTTATACCGGAAGATCTGCTGCACGGTCCAGCAGAGGCTCTGGCTGCTGCCTGGAATAGAGAGGCGGCTGGGGCCTTGGACAGGATCGCGCCTGTGCGGCCTCTCTTGTCCAGTCGAACCCGACACTCCCCCTGGTTTACAGAGGAGTTGAGGGTTTTGAAGTGGATTAAGAGACGCCTAGAGCGCCGCTGGAGGAAAACAAAGACTGAATCCGACCGAACACAATCTAGAGCCGCTATTAAGGCCTACCTTGTGGCGGTAAGAGCGGCGAAACGTCAATATTTCTCTGCTCTTATTGCATCCACAGAATGCCACCCGACGGCCCTGTTTAAGATTACCCGATCCCTTTTGGGGAAAGGGGAGTCGGAAATCCATCTGCAGGGCCGTGCTGAGGAATTTTCGAAGCATCTGCAGGATAAAATCGCTCGGATTCGCTCCAAGTTGGATTCCGAGTGTGAGTCAGAATCTGGAGAGATACCCAGGGAACGTACTTACTTTGTTATCTGGGAACAGTTTGATCCTGTTGGACCTGAGGAAGTGGACAGAGTTCTCCGGACTGTAAATGCCACCACCTGTCAATTAGATCCATGCCCCTCCTGGCTGGTGAAAGCAGCTCGGGAGGGGACTTGTAGTTGGGTCCAAGCGATGGTGAATGCATCCTTGGGAGAGGGGGTGTTCCCGGCGGCTTTTAAGGAGGTGCTGGTTCGCCCCCTTCTCAAGAAGCCATCGCTGGACCCTACTATACTGGATAATTTTCGTCCAGTCTCCCACCTTCCCTTTTTGGGAAAGGTGGTTGAGAAGGTGGTGGCGTTGCAGCTTCAGAGGTTTCTGGAGGAAACGGATTATCTGGACCCCTTTCAGTCAGGTTTCAGGCCAGGTTATGGAACGGAAACTGCATTGGTCATGCTTATGGATGATCTCTGGCGGGAGCGAGATGGAGGTAGTGCATCCATTCTCACTCTTCTTGACCTCTCAGCGGCATTCGATACCGTCAACCACGGTATCCTTCTGGAACGGCTTAGGGAGTTGGGGGTGGGCGTTTTGGTTCTACGCTGGTTCGCCTCCTTCCTCCGAGGCCGGGCCCAGTCGGTGTTGATTGGGAGCGAGAGATCCAGTCCGCGGGCCCTTCTTTGTGGGGTCCCACAGGGCTCGGTACTCTCCCCGCTCCTTTTTAACATCTACATGAAACCTCTGGGAGAGATCATCCGACACCATGGGGTGAGGTATCATCAATATGCCGATGATACCCAGTTGTATATCTCCATCCCGGGTGAAGTAAGTGATGCAGTGACCATCCTGTCCAAGTGCCTGGGGGCTGTAGGGGCCTGGATGGGGAAAAACAGGCTTCAGCTGAACCCTAGTAAGATGGAGTGGCTGTGGATTAATGGCTCCCTGTCTTCTGGGAAATTATCATCTTTAATTCTGAATGGGGTTGCACTACCTCAGACAGATCCGGTGCGTAACTTGGGAGTTCTCCTGGATTCACGACTCCTGCTTGAAGAGCAGGTGGCAGTCGTGGCCAGGAGAGCTTTTGCACAACTTCGGGTTGTGCGCCAGTTACGCCCCTTCCTGGAACAAGAGGCCCTTTGAACAGTCACTCATGCCCTGGTTATCTCTCACATAGACTACTGTAATGCGCTCTACATGGGGCTATCCTTGAAGAATATCCGGAAGCTACAACTGATCCAGAATGCAGCCGCGCGGACAGTTTTGGGTGTCCCAAGGAGGACTCACGTAACACCTTTGCTGCGTGAGCTGCACTGGGTTCCAGTTTGCTTCCGGGTACAATTCAAGGTGTTGGTTATCACCTTTAAAGCCCTACATGGCATGGGACCAGGATACCTAAGGGATCGTCTCATCCCCATCACTTCATCCCGTCCCACCCGGGCATGCAGAGAGGGCATGCTACGGCCCCCATCGGTTAAGGAGTTCCACCTAACGGGGTCTCAGAAGCGTGCTTTCTCTGCTGTTGCCCCTGCCCTTTGGAACATTCTGCCCCCGGAGATCAGACAGTCCCCCTCACTCCTGGACTTCCGAAAAATACTCAAAACCTGGTTTTGTCAATATGCTTGGGGTCAGAAGGAGATTGGAGATACCTGGAGATGGCTAGCACCTTAGATTTGCTCTGAGGGGGCCTTTTTATAAACTTAAGAATACTCTGCCTTTGGATTCCATTTTATTCATTATATTTTAAATTATTACTTATTATGTAAGTTATTTTATTTATAAATGTATATTAATGATTTTAATTCTGTTGTAAACCGCCCAGAGTCCCGCTTGGGGGAGTTGGGCAGTGATAAATCCAATAAATAAAATAAATAAATAAATAAAATTTTATTATTTATACAAGATTATATTGCCTTAATTGCAATATATGATCCTGGGTATAAAGCAGGATATAAGATACCTGATTTTAATTAGAAATGAGGACTAGGCTCAATGCAGAATGATGCTGACAGTATGTATTTATCAATCGAAGAGCATATTTGTAGCTCAGGGTTGAACTGTGGAGTCCTTGGTGCTCTCTGAGCCTTGTTGTTTTCTTGCAGATGTTTCATTGCCAGGCTAGGCAACATCTTCAGTGCGAAAAGGGAGTGGGACTTGCATTATGATTTGTTTGTTTTTGATTTAGGATAATGTGTTAACTGGCTATTATTGTGTAATGTTACAACCAGCCCTCTATGCCCTATTCATTAAGTTATGGTTTAAAATATCCTACCTTGGCATTAAAGTCTGGATCCAATCCATATTATAATATGTTTAGTAAGATATAGTGCTGCTACACTTCAGTTTTTTGCATAGCACCTAATAGGATAGTATATGTTTAGATTTCCAGTTAAGCAAATTCCTTGCTTCAACCAGAAGGCGTAAGTTACTTTTCCCTCTAATGAAATTTAGGACTTCCAAAAGGGATCAGAGTATGGTTATAGGGTAGCATACTACACCATTTTGTAAAGTTCTATGCTTGCATCTTGCAGAAACTATTAGCAGCCATGTTTATATCTCCTCCCTCAGGCATGTCTTATGCCTATAATACACAATCTCAATTTGGTGTACTCCATGATCCTTTTTAATTAGGCTGCTAAGGGCTCATAAAATTTAAAAACTGTATAGAATACCAAAACCCAATTACACAAGATATTTGTATATCTGCCTAGCATATGGCCCTCTGCCACTGTCCTTCTCCAGTGCCAGTCCCTCTCTTTTCAAACTGTATCACTCAAATTAATTACATGTTATCCCACTTGTTTTCCTGGCTGTTATTCTTTCAGTTAGTGCTCCCTGCTACATATTCCAAAAATCACTGAATGTTTATAACAACACTTGGTTCCTTTCATTTATTGGTTGGCATATTGCTGTTCCTTTCCTCACTAATATGTATATTCTGTAGCTTTTTTGTATTCCTGACCTTGAAGGCTGACATTTCAGATGATCTCTTATTCTGCCTCTCTGTATAATAAGTTGACAGAATAGACAGTTTTGAATGGCTCAACATTGTTTCCATTCCCATTCTGTAAATTTAAAGTTTATGAGAATGAACTCCTCTATTCAACTTGGTGAAACTATAGCATGTGCACAAACACTATAATATTTGCTATTTCTGATCTCAGCTAGGTCAAAGTATCTGTATGCATTGTGTATGACAAGAGAGAGACTAGGGACTAGCAGTATTTCTGTTCTCATTTATTTTTATTTGAATATTGGGTGTAATCTGATACCAACACCACCTCTGTATTTAGTTCATAGCCATTGTTTTGGCACAGATCTTGAAGCACATATTTGATCTAATTATAATACTTCTTACTTCTTCCTTTCCTGTTGTTTCTAACATCTTACTTGATGAAGAGTTCTAGAGAACATAAAAATTTGCACACACATTTGTATCATTTTGCTTGACCCTACTTAATGTATGACCCAGTTATAGATGTAAAAAAATAATGATTCTTTGAAGTTTGAAGATGCAACAAAAGTTTTGTGTAAGAAATACTAAAAATTTTACTGATAGGGAAGTTCTGTTTAAAAAGCAGTACTTGTAATAATGCTTACAAGCTTGCTTCTAAGGTAGAGTAAGCAACCATTTGTTGTATATTTAGAATTAGTACTATGTATTAGACATGCAATATGTGGTTATTAATGATCCTTCACAATTAGAGAGATTGCCTAATCATACAGACATATTTAATGGTGCCTTTTTGCCAACAAATAGCATCCTTTAGTGAACACTTATGCGTAAATCAAAAAACAGCAAAAAGGCATGGGATGACACAATTTTAAATATGAAAGCAATTGGCAGGAAAAAAGGATGTTTGCCCTGTTTTTACATGCCATTTTTGCCTTCACCAACTCCTTACATCCCCTAGTCTCTAAGTCAGTGTTTCTCAACCGTGGTGCCTTTAAGGCATGTGGACTTCAACTTCCAGAATTCCCCAGCTAGCATTTGCTGGGTGGGGAATTCTGGGAGTTGAAGTCCACACGCCTTAAAGGCACCAAGGTTGAGAAACACTGCTCTAAGCTATTGCTGGGATTCATTTGCTGTCAAAAGTAATTCACCTATGAAGCTTTGGTATGTTTCTATCACTTCCACTTCCAGTGACTGGCCATGCTGGTGTCATCCTCCAACAACCTAGCAGTTATGTTTTGGTTTAGCTGTGGTTCTGGAGGAATCACATAACAAATTGGTTTGATGTGGTTGTGGGACTGCCAGCTTCCCAATAGTGGGAACTCCTGCATTGACCCAGCTCCTCAATCCTTACGTTTGAGGTAACACACTATAACAGCAAGCAGCTGAACAAAGAGAGCTCGTTCTTCTCACAGAAACTGACTAACTTTTTAAATAAAGAGCAGAGAACGCACCCAGTATGGAGTAAGGATCAGCATTTGGATGCCTGATTTTATACTCCTCCATTGGACAGTTAGGAGGACCATTTGCCAGCACAAGCGGCATACTTAGCGTTTTGAAATTGTGATGGTGAAAACACTTGTGGGAAGTCTGGGAAGGCTTTACAATGTGTAAACTGTGTCCATGGAAAAAGCAGGAGGTAGCAGTACAAAAATAGGGAGCAGCATAAGAGTTTGCACCATGATCCCACTTCAGCCTCCATGGCTTTTTAACAGCTTTTTATTAGAGAATAAACAATTATTTCCAGCAAGCATGTAATAGCAAGCAGAGGTGACTGTAAAATATGCGTATGCACAATAGGCAAGGATACTGCATTATTTCTCTAAGAAATTCTTCTCTGATTCCCTCTATCCATTATTGATTTTGTAATTAGAAGGAAAAGCAAGCACAATTTTAGAAGTATCTTTTCCAGCAGAATATTTACATTCTATGGATGACATCTATGGCATATGAGGAAAGCATCTTGTCTAAAAGAAGTTCTGCTACCCTGGACAATTCTCTATAAAGATAAAGGTAAAGGTAAAGGTAAAGGTTTCCCCCGCACATTTGTGCAGTCATGTCCGACTCTAGGGGCCGGTGCTCATCTCCGTCTGTTAGCCGAAGATCCAGCGTTGTCCGAAGACGCTTCCACGGTCATGTGGCCGGCATGACATGCGCGGAACGCTGTTACCTTCCCACTGAAGTGGTACCTATTCATCTACTTGCATTTGCATGCTTTCGAATTGCAGGTTGGCAAGAGCTGGAGCTAGTGCGGGAGCTCACTCCGCATGCAGGGCTAGGGATTCAAACCTCCGAACTTGCGATCTTCCGATCGACAAGCCTGGTGTCTTACCCACTGAGCCACCACGCCCATTCTCTATACCACCTCCCAAAATCCCATTTGAAATCACATGGAGGAAGCTTGTATTGCTTTCTCATCATTCCCACTTTCACTGTTTCACTCCCCTCCCCACTGCGGCCCCTACAAAGTTCAGTAGGTCTGCCCAACATTTTGGAGAAGGGTTGGGAAGTGCAGGCAGCAAGAGGAAGGGAAACATTGTTGCATGAGTTTGCCTTCCATTTATACAATTGATAACACTGCATCTTCTGATGCTTTGGAAAAATATGCCTGTAAAACATCACAAAAAAAACAGAATACCTCTTTTTAGGGGAAGGGAACTATTTAAGAGAATTTACAATCAAGTCATAGGAAACAATAGTGCAATGAAAGGGGAAGGTTAAAGAGAACAAGGATGAGCTTGATTTGAATGTATTGTTCATGAACTAAGTTTTCTTACTGATTGAGCCTGATAGCATGATGTTGCATTAGTCAATGGTGTTAACATAAACGTAGAATTACAAATTGATGACAACATAGGATAGATTTAGAAAATTGGCTGATAAGAACACAACACTTAATCACTGTGCATGTCTGTGGATGTGCAAGTATGTCTTTGCATATATACATAAATACACACATACATACGCTCGGGAATATACAACCTGTTACTCCTCATATTTTGGTTTACAATGCCTATAAGCCCTAGTCAGTATGAGGAGTTGTGGAAAATATATTTCAAAGTATTTGGAGAATATTGGGTTTATATTCCTGATATAATATCCCTGTATTTCTGTCTTTATCTCTGAGATAACTTCCAGCAGTCATCTTATTCTAAGTTTTATTCTGGGCACTCTTTCTAAAACTTAAAGCAACATATTGTGCAGAGATGCATCGATGCTACATAAATCCTGCACATCTCCTGTGACATGGAATTAAAAGAGAGTGAGTGTGATATGACATCTTCTTTTAACTGTACATTTCTAGGTGATATGGGCACAGATGCAAATCAGTAGCACCTTCAAGTTTCTCTACCATATGAAATTTGAACCTGAGAACCTGGATTTTCACTAAAGTGTTCAAAGTAGAAGAACATTAGCACTTAAATAGATGTGTGAGAAGAATACTGTGGTGATGTAAATTAACACTGACATTAATGGAGAATGTAGATTGAAGTAAAACCATATTGATTAAAAGTGAGAATAAGTCTTTATTGCCATAAGGATGGTGATACTTTTCTGTCTGTACTATAAAGTAAACCACTGAATCCTTTCAGCAGTTTTGCAAAGATAAAGGGAAGGAGTAGTATTAAATCACCTGTGTTTAGAATTGTTACCTTTATTTTTTATTTTTTTTTAACTGAACCGATTGTTCTGCATTTCATAGCTGCTGGACACAGAGGAGGAAAAAAGCAAATGAAGTGTTTATCATCATTGAGCTTAACAGTGGAAAAGAGAGCCTCATGCAATTGCATTCTTCCCATATACTTACATTGTTGGAGCAGAATAAGGAGGTTTTTCTTTGGGAAGAGTTGTAGGTCAATTATAGAGCACATGTTTTGCGTGCAAAAGGATCCAATTCTTGGCATCCAAGTAGGTCTGAAAAGCACCTGTATAAAACATTGGCCAGGTTCACACAACGCCAGTGTAATATAGTGATTAAGATATTGAGTTGGATTGGAGAGACAATGGGCATCCACACAGAGAGGCAATGCAGTGCAGGGCAAATAACAAATATGCATGTCTGCATTATCACACAAACATCACAACTTACATTCTTGTATCACACGTTGGGATGCAAGTACGTCATGGCAGTTTTTGTGCAATGATGTCACTACATGCATGTTGTCATCTTGGGATCATCCTGGTTTGCTCTGGACCCTGTTGGGAGAGACCTGGGTTCAGGTTCATAGGATGCCTTTTGTCCAGTCACTCTCACTCAGCCAATCTACCTCATGGGGTTATTGTGGGAATAAAATTAAGAGATACCTTCCTCAGGTAGGCTGCCTTTAGCTCCCAGAGTAAAGACAAAATATAAATAAATGCAATGAATACATAAGTAAACAAATAAATAAATATGGTTGGCTAATATGGAACTCAACAGCACTTCTCACATGATACAACGTCCCTTCTCCTGGCCTTCTGCCATCTCTGTGTTGGCAGCATATGATTCAATCATTCATCTAATAGCCATATATTTTTTAGTCCTCATAGCCATTATAAGGAGGTTGAAAGAGCTGTGTCTTCCTTCCTTCCTTCCTTCCTTCCTTCCTTCCTTCCTTCCTTCCTTCCTTCCTTCCTTCCTTCCTTCCTTCCTTCCTTCCTTCCTATTTTGTAAAGCCAAGAAAACAAAAACATATACTAGCATAATCTTAGGCATGTTGTACCTAGCATCAGTGTTTCTGCCAATGTTCCACCTATCCACTACGTGCCTACAAGGAGGTGGATGAAAACCAAAACATTCATTTTTGTAGGGCCTTTCTATGACATTCTCTCAATTATAGACCAGGATAACTCACTGGTGAATAGCTTGCACAATAGGTAAATTAGTTGACTGGGGAAGTTAGTTTATCCCCAAATAAATCCTTAAACTAATCTATTATCTCAGGTTTCCTTGTGCAGAAGCAGGAAAGAGACAAAGCACCCTAATAATCAGGGACACTTGTTCCTAAGACAACAGGAACTGATATTAGTGCAAGGATGAATTCAATATTCAGAGCACTTCTTTAGAAATCTGTTCAGAAATAACTTCCAATGAAATAAGCATGCATCAGATTAGAGTTTAAATGTCTGGTTCACATACCAGGTAAGTATAATTCTACCTGTGACCCATTCCAGGTAAATGAACAGCAAATTGAATGAATGTTACTTCTCCAGCAAAGGCAACAAGCAGTTATATATACTGTTAGCTTCTCCTCTGCTTCGTAGCCTTTTGCCGTTTTGTTGTTCACAGCTGTTCTTTTCCCCTAGTTTTGCTCATCTTTCAGCCGTAACTATCTACTGCACTGTTTAATCCATTGTCAGATAATATTATCTTGATCTTCTCAGAGGCAATTTTTTTTAGCTACCATTTGCCTGCTGGAAAATGCCACCAACAAATTGGTGAACCCTTTCTCAATTCTGAACATAGTCCACCAATATACCATGCATAACGGTATTTTTTTTCATCCAGCAGGAGATACAAGTGCATAATAATCTCATTTCCTGAAGTAGCAGTCAGAACAGCATTGCTATTGATGGCCTCCTCTGTTATTTAAGTAGTAGCCTATTCTGTCAAACCCGTTTTTTTCCTAAATGGGGGGGGGAAAATCACCCTTCTTGTTAGTTCCACATCATTGTATACTATGAGTGATTTTCCCATGAGGCACAGAAAGAAAGAAAAAAAAAGAACAGAAAGATCTATTCCGTAATTCCGCTCTTTTTTCCAATTATCATCATTGCCAGTGTCACCTGCAAAAGGATGTTGCTTCCTGTGCAATAGAAGATTGTAGAGTCTTTAGATATTTGTAAGATAGCTAGACAGAATTGAAATGAATGACTGAATGACTGAATGACTGACTGAATGACTGAAGAAGCTAACAAATAAATTAAGATCTTAAGAGGGAATTCCCTAACCTTGAAAAAGGTGATGGGCTTGTGGGGGAGATGGGTGGTGATAAATCTGATAAATAAAATAAAGATCAAATCAAAACTAGCAGGAAAACAATTCTTATGTTCATTTTTAAATGGATACAGATAATAAAATTCCTTTTAAACTAACACCATGGCATCATTTAGAAGTGCCTTTTCTGCATTTGAAGTTGATGGCTTCAGAAGTTCAGGCTGCTCTGTTTTCCCTCATTCACTGTCAATGCACAAATTCATTCATTGCAGTGGAGCTTGCATAGGAATCCTACACAAACCTTCAAATCAATAGTTGCAACCAGCTCTAGGATTCTGTTTTTGGGAGAGGGAAAATGGGCAAGAGGCCCTCAATGTGTCATCTTGTTTACAGATCTGTAATTACATACAAATAAGATAGTTGCAAAGCAAAACAAAACACAAATAATTAAGTTCAAATAAAGTCAACATTACTAATAAGTATCATAAATGATGCATTAAAATATAGTTACAACAAATTTTTAGTACATTTTCTTATATTGCTGATCATAGCATGCCATGGAACGTATTGTTTATTTTAGGACTTTCCGCCTTAATATAGCACTTACCAATGTGTATAGCAATCTCTGGTATCTTGTTTTCAAATGTTCTTTAAGACTTTGGTACCTAAACTAAAATGGAATTTCAGTTGCAGATTTGTGTCCTGTGTAATAGCTGTTTAGCAACCTGTCTAATAAATCACCACTGTACTGGGCTTATGTTTGTTTTATGTTTCTGTCGACATCTGTAGCATACAAGAAAAACGGATACAGGCTTTTTGTGTAATAAGAAGAAACTTTGTAATGCTGATCTTAAATTTTTCACTCTGAACCACAAAACATGTAGCTCTTGAGTAAGAACAATGGGTCAAGGACAAAGAGCCTGTTTTTCTCTTGTGGCATACCCTCTACAGTGGGCAATTGTTGCAGGAGCTGGGAAAGAGTTTCACTTTTCCCTAGCTGAAAGGCTCATGACAGCCAGTCCAAATCTTGTAGAAGTCAAGATCTGAGCTCAAACCTCCTATCAGATACACTAACTGTTCTTTATATCTCTTGGTCCATCTCTACCTGTAATAGGATAAGTTATGCAACTTTACCACTTACCACCTGGAGTTGGGGATCTCTTTAGTTCTGGCTGTTCGTTCTGGGGAGGGAAGAGCTGGACAAGAAGTCTATATGTATGACTTAATTCACTGTTATGTTGTTTATCTTTCCTGGGCTGTTCACATTTTCTTGGTATGGATTTATTTAGTTTATTTGGATATATGAATATATATATATTGGATATATGTTCAGTTATTATATTATATTTGACAAGGATTGGCATAGAGAAGTTACCTAGATAGAGGGGCATAAGTCCAATGATAGGTCATCTTCAAAACTGTACTGGTTTGAGTTAAACAGGTGTTATCTAGAATTATGAAAGTAGATTAAACTCAACAGAGTTAGGTGTCTGTTGTGGTAACTTATGCTGGCCTATGACCGTATTAAAGATTTGATTTGATTTGGAAATGGAACAATTAGATTCATACCATTACACTGAGTCATGGTTTGATTAATCATGGATGATTGAATAAATCACAATTCTCTGGGTTCGCACAACACATTAAGCCAAATCCAAAGTAACCATATTGTGGCTTAGCACAGGGATGCATAACATTCAACAACCTAGGGCAGAGCTTTCCAAACTGTGTGTCGTGACAAAGTAACTGTGTCGCCTGCGGTGTGCAGGAGTGTCACGCGAAAACCCAGAAGCGCTGATGGTGCGCCGCTGCACATGGCAGCACGCCATCAGCACTTCCGGGTTTCACGCGACACACCTGCACACTGCCGCCATGTGCACCGCCGCACCGCCGCCACCAACAGAAAAAGTTTGGAAAGCGATTTTGAAAAGCATCTGAGGGTCTGCATTCCTGAAATAGGCATGGCCCAAGGGGCTACAGCTATTCAAAATATGTAAAAATAAGAAGTTAAACATGTATACATATACACCAACACACATACCTATTCTTGAATATTTAAAGGCTGGATTTGCCCTAATACATGCATGTGTGAAACTCAAATTTGGGCTTCAAGCATGCCAGGAGGCTTCATGAATGGCATTAAAAAGCGATTGAAGGAAACTGAAAGCAATGCTAGATCATACTCAAAATCTCTAAACCAGAGCTTTCCAAACTGTGTGTCACGACACTTTAGTGTGTTGCAACACACAGTTTAGTGTGTCGCAACACAACCCAGAAGCGGCGGCGAGGGCGTGCATGGCGGCGGCGTGCCATCAGTGCTCCTGCGTTTTAGTGGAAAACACGAGGCCGCTGCCACTGCCGCCGCCGCGCACCCCCCTGCGCCACCCCCACGTGCGCCTCCGCCCCTGTGCGTGCCCCGCGTCGCCGCCGCTACCGCCGTTGATTTGTTGCCAACGGTGGCAGTTTGGAAAGCACTGCTCTAAACCTTTTATATAAAAAAACTAAGAGTAGAATTTCAAGCAATGTGGGAACCTGCTTTTAAAGGAGCTCTGTTGTTCCAATATATACCAAGTATTTCATATACTGCCCAAAGGGAAAGGAGAATAATCAAGGGCATTCTTGCTCTGAATACAGTTTTGGTCCTAAATAGAACTTTGGCAAATGTCTATCATAGTATTCATGTGTTTTCATCGTTAACACCTGAAATACAACTATAACTTGGAAGTCTATATTTTAAGAGCAATTATGTTTAACATTATTTACATAAAGAGTAATATGCACTTATTTTTTTCAACTTCCTTTTTATGACTGATAAAGCATTAAAATATTTGAGGAAACAAATATACAAGGCAAATACAATTCACATATATTCTAACAAGATAGGTATGTGAGCAAACAACAAAATGAACTTGCAGCATAAACTTTCATGAATTAAAATTCACTCCAGATATTTACGGAAACAGAGTCATATCTTTTATGAATTGGTCAGATTTTCAGTTGCATTATGAACATGAGTGGAGATGCATTTACTGCATTAAAACGAGGAGCTGATTTTTAACCTCTTGCCAGTCTTATAGTACAGTACCAATCGAAGAGTACAGTCCAGTCTCATTTCTCATCCCATCTATGCAGAGTACCCAGCATACTTTATGACAAGGGAGAACTACTGATTTCTAGCCCTTTCTTTCCATGTAAAATGACAATCATAATACTGGGCAGTTTTACCCCAGTTGCTAAGCTTGGGGTATTAATTGATTTGTAGCACTGCAGGCCTTTCTCAAAACTAGCTCTGAGGGTAGTGGACAGGCTAGGGACCTGAAGCAATGGAAAGGCGCTGAATGACGTCCAAGTATACGGTTGGACTCAAACTACTGTTCTTTCCTGTCCAATGCCTGCAACTAAGGAGTAGCTGAGTCAGAAAAGGGGATAGTTGGTCTCTGCTGGATCTATTCTGAGGCTACTATTCCCGCCTGTTACTGCTTTTAATGGCCTTGAAATAACTTAATGTGACTCAAAAGACTCTTGACATAAACTTTTAACTGGTGGCTGAAAGCCTATCTCATTCTTGATTCTGGATATGTCCCCTTTCCCTTCCCATTATGTTGCTAGTTCAAAACTTCCAAGTGTCTTAAGACAATATATTTTATTTTAATAATGTTTGTAGTAATATTCTTTTATGTAATTAATGATTATCTGGCATTTAGTTATTTAATTGTCAGGCTAGCTCCAAATAGTTGTATTTATATTTTGACAGTGTTGTTATCTGTAATTATATATCATGTTTTTAAGTTGCTGCATTTAATTCCATTCAGCTGATATGTTGTTGGCCGTTTGGGACATAATCTTGTGAAAAAGCAGCATTCAAATAAATGGTTGTTGATGTTGAGCTTGCTTCCCAGTTAAATTAGCAAGTCTGACTTGAAGGTCAGTCATAGCCACAGGACCCATTTTGCTATGACAGTAAGGGTATCCCATTTCTGATCTACCTTGTTTGCTTGCTGTGTGCCCTACTTTATCCACACCAGGGATGCATACACTGTGGGGGGGGGGGATAGAAGGCTACACTTGGCCTTTGAGTAGTAGGCTGCATCTTCCAAAGTGGGCAGGGCCAGGAGAAAGAAGTGGATAGAAGAAGAACAAAAATACATTTGATGTGAATGAATGTATTTACAATTAAAATGTAATTAAATAGACTTAAGATGTTTAAGATTTTGGCTGTGGACCATTTCCAACTGTTGGACCACAGGCTATCCAGCCATGATCTATCACCTGATGGTGGCATACTGAACTAATCCCAGATGAACACCCTAGTTCAGAATTTGCTATCAAGTCCTGCTTATTTGTACAAAGGATATTTCATACAGCTGTTCAAATCTTTGAAGGAGCGCTTTGCTTCATCAAAGGTTCCAATGAAGCTGCTTCATGAAACAACATGACCCCCTCTAACACTGAAGCAAAGGGACCATGTTGCTTCACACTGCTTTGCTTTACAGACCCTCTGAAAGTTTTTCTTACAGAGCTTGCACGACAGGAGAAGGTGGAGAGGAAGTTTCTCTTGCAACAATTCTGACTGATGTGTTTATAGACTGTGCAGATTTGGCAAAAACTTTAGGGGTCTCCTCAGTATGCATTGGAGATAATCCAGACGGGGTTCCTTCTGTTTAGTTGCACGCTGTCCTACAGATTGTGGTGAAGCTTCCCAGTCTTTGCATTATACACCAAAGTTCTTACAGGCTGGACAGCTATGGTGTGTGCTGAAGATGAGAAGAGGCGGCCCAATTCGGAAGACTTTCAGCCTACCCTGGGAGAGGTCTGGGAGGAATCTTTTCCCATAACATAAGCCCAAAGTGGCTCAAGGCAAGGTGAATTGCTTTCTCAGGGTGTATTGCATTACCTCTTCACTTTGATAAAGGGAATCATGTTGCTTCCATGGCACAAATTTCTTAACTGAAGCAAATCTAAGTTGCTTTTCAGAGGCCTAGTAATAAGGGGGTAAGTTAATAATAGCTCAACGTAATGCTGCGTCACATAGAACTGCTGTAGTTGTACAATGATCTTTGTCGACAGGGAAAGAATATGTTTCCTTTAAAGGTTGACATTTGGATGCTGAACAAAACATGATTTTACATACAGCATTACAAAAAAGCATCTGTAGTACCCAACTGACTTTGAAATAAAACATTTTTGTCATGGGAGAAACATTCAAATGGAATAAATTACTTTCTTTTGTTTGAAAATCTGAGTGTCATTTACATGGTTCTTGATATACAGGCTGAAGAGACACTCAACGAAGAATTGTGATTATGCATCTTTTCATTTTGCTGCATGTTTACACACACTGCCTTGATGATAAAGCCCCCAAAGACAATAAATCACTGATTATAACTTGCTTTTATTGTGGCACAGCCAGATATTTACAAAGGGAATTAAATCTAAGTAAGTTGTTTAGCCTTTTTTCCTGCACTCTACTAGATTCCAGTTGTAGCAGTTACATTTCCTTTGCAACAATTTTAGTATAATTAAACACTAAGCTTTCAACAAGAAGTACTTTTCTAAGATATGTACAAAACAGTTAAGAAGTATTAATGGTCATTCTTCTCCCTTACATTTATTTTGAGCATAGTAATTTGGCAATTATTCTGCCTGATTAGGAAAACACTCCAGTTTTTTCCTTTATCTAAACTAGTGCCGTTGA
Source organism: Charina bottae (assembly GCA_023362775.1). Taxonomy (NCBI): domain Eukaryota; kingdom Metazoa; phylum Chordata; class Lepidosauria; order Squamata; family Charinaidae; genus Charina; species Charina bottae. The sequence continues at coordinate 163,539,692 of JALMGJ010000003.1, read as the reverse complement.
TCTGTTAGGATACAAGATTAGAATTCAGCATGATTCCACCACGAAAGAAAATTGTGACAATAACTGATGAAAAGGCTAACTGTATGGATAATACGTTATAGAGTAATACTAAATGGGGATAAGGCCATGACAGACAATCAGATATCTGTAGCTGAGATAGGCTTTTGATCTATGAGTTGACTTGCCCCAGTGTGAGTATGGCCACTGACTTTCTCTCTAGGGCAGGACCACGACTTCATTCTTTTTCCATCCCCAGGGCACTGTGAAGGTAGCCTGCTATCAAAAGTAGTGTTTTCTGACTTGTATTGGCTCAAGAGGTATTCTATTAAATTAAAATAATTTAATTTTCTATCCCACCTTTATTATTTTTATAAATAACTCAAGGCGGCGAACATACCTAATACTCCTTCCTCCTCCTATTTTCCCCACAACAGCAACCCTGTGAGGTGAGTTGGGCTGAGAGAGAGTGACTGGCCCAAGTCACCCAGCCAGCTTTCATGCCTCAGGCGGGACTAGAACTCTCAGTCTCCTGGTTTCTAGCCTGGAGCCTTAACCACTAGACCAAACTGGCTCCCACTACTCTGTGTTTCTATGTGTCAGACAAATATAGAAAGCGGCTTTCAGTTGATATTTCTGAACTTAAAGATGCAGCAATTGACTACCATTTACTGTAAGTAACCTATTTCAGGACACATCTTTCAATGTGATGCACTATTTATGTTTTTATAAATTACATTAATATAACAATATTCTAATGATGCAGAACTGGAATTACTTTATAAGACAATGTAAAATAAAAACTCCTCAGACATTAGATACATGATCTAACAGAAAGACAGAAGGCTACTTAAACTTCACTGACTGGCTACAGCTTTCAAGAGTTATAGACAGGAGGTCTTCCATCACAACGTGGCAATGCCAGGGTTATATCTGGGACTTTCTGTATCAAATAACAGACTCTCCAATTGAGACATGGCTCTTCCTTGTTAAAAACTGAATATCCATGGTCATGTAAGACACAAAACAAATTAAATATGAAACAAGTTTTTAATTAATAAGTGGTCTGAACTTGAGTGCTGTGTAAAGGGTTATCTTGTCCCGTGGAAACTAGAATGTAAATGCTAGGGCTGTGCAGCACTTTAGATTTGATCTCCAAAAAGTGCTTCAGAGAACATGGAGTGCAAATATAGCAACCACATCTTGTCTTGGGATTGTACAATAGCTCTTGCAAATGCATCTACTGCAGAGCTATCCTTATGATCGGGAAAACTGGTTATTAAGTAGGTCCTTTCGTGTGCTTGTTGAACAATGTAGTTTACTGAATGCACATTCACTTATTGATTTTAGTAATATTGATTATGCAGTTCTTAAGCAACAGAGTTCATTCTTTTGATTTAATTAGTTTTGAGACAGCTGAAGAAGAAAAGTCTACAGATGGATACAGAACTCCTATAGGCAAACCAATACGTAGTCATAAAGATGGTTTCTAACTTAATGTATTTGGCGACAGTGTAGGTTTTTCAGTATTTTAGATTATAGCTAAGGAGCTGTGAAAATAAAAGTTCATCAGGTATGTAATATTTTCCAACATAGCAGTTTGACTTAAATAAACCTGAGCATATACAGTATATTTGACAAGATGTGAGAGATTGGTATCTGAGAAATTATTTAATAAGACCATCCTCCCCAACTTGGTGCTGTCTAAGATATACTGACTCCAGTTCCTAGAATTCCTAGCTAGAATGGCCAATAGCTATACTGGAATTCTGAGCATTGCAAAGTTAATGCATTTGGAAGGTACCAAGTTGAGGAGGAAGACTGAACTTGGAGGATGAAAGAAGGCAGGATCTATATTACAAGTGAGGGACCATAATAGACAAGGAAGGAAAAAATACTTTAGAGAAACAGCCTATAAACAGATTAATAGTAAAGTGGTAGAAGTTGTCATTCCATTTTGGCCAATGAAGCAATGAGCCTAGTGACCATCCTGAGTATGGAAAAATAGGAGTACATCCCTTGCCAAAGCAAATAATTAGGGATTATTTCCAATAATCAAAGTAATATTTTAAAAGATGTTAATATATCCAGCATAAATGCAAATTAAATAACTTTTGATTAGTTGTGGAATAGAGTGTCAGCAAAGTTTTCTTTGGGGCCAGTAATTATTTCCATAAAAATTTACTTCTAAAGGTGATGTAATGAGGGCTCATATTTTATCTGCAGTGGTCAAAGGAAGGATGTTAGTCCCCTCTTCTAAGCCAACTGCCCCTCTTCTGTGCTCAGGGGCCAAATTGTTAAGAGCTTTGGTCCCCAGTTGCTGTTGGTAAACTCCAGATCTCCAGGATGTGGTTGATGAACATGCAGACCTGGAATGTATTACTGAGGCTGGGCTGAGTAGCAATAGGAATATTATCCTGTTATAAATATGCCCACAAAGGCTTCGTTTCCTGCAACAAACGATGCCAAGGGAAGAAGGGTTGCTGTGATTGTACATAACAGCAGCAATTGCAGAGTAGAGGTGACTGGATGAGAATACCTATGCATCAAATTGGGCTACCCTGACCAGCTAGAGCTGCTATTGGTATAAAAAGGTAAAGGTTCCCCCCGCACATTTGTGCAGTCGTGTCCGACTCTAGGGGCCAGTGCTCATCTCCGTTTGTTAGCCGAAGAGCCGGCGTTGTCCGAAGATGCTTCCACGGTCATGTGGCCGCATGACGCGCGGGGAACGCTGTTACTTACCCACCGAAGTGGTACCTATTGATCTACTTGCATTTGTAGAACTTGCGATCTACAAGCCTGGCGTCTTACCCACTGAGCCACCATGCCCCCTATTAGATACCAACATACCTATTGGTATATTGGTATATACCAATATATATATTATATACCAATATACCTATTCGTATACTGATTGCCCAATAGTGGTCCTTCATGAGCTCCAGGATCTTTATCTCAGGTCTGGATTGGAAGTCTCCAACTGACAAATTGGAGTGTGTCCAGAGGGCAGCAATCAAGAGGCTAAGAGGACTGGAAGGAAAAACATAGGCTTCATTAGAATGTTTGGATGAGAATTTTAGGTTAGACATTGATTTTTAAGTTCCATGTTGGAACTGGTCCTACATGGAACTTAACTGTAAATAGCATTGTTGGTTTTAAACACATGAGTTTAATGGAGATACATCTATTTCTCCATATGGTATTATATTTATGAGATCATATGATTATGAGAAAAATGACAGGGATTTCTCATTTCTTATGGTTATGTTTCCCTAATACAAAGTGTCATTATTTGTGATGCTCTACCACAGATTTACTTGACCACAGATGCAATTATTTATTGAAAGAACAGCACAGCAATAACTGTGCAAACCAGCACAGCTTGGTTGGCTGCATCTATTATCACTGGCTTTAATTAAATCACAACCAACTTTTTGAGGAAAAAGGGATAAATGACTAGAACATATATTATTTGCTATAACATTTTCTCAGAAACAAAATCTTATGAAGGGGAAAAGGCTTAATGTCATTTGTTTATTAAACGATCACATATCAAAATAAATGTTAGATGTTTCCCTTCCAAATGTCAGTGTTTAATAGAAAATGCCAATTTTCCAGAGAGGAATAAGAGGTGTATAATATGATAATGAAACTATGATATGAAATTGGTCCTCTAGTTGCTTGCTCTTCTTGATAAAATGGAGGAGATTTTTCATCCCAAGGAAGAGAGAGATCAAGGTCTGATATAGGGAAGTACATATATAGGCTAAGCAAAAGTAACCCGGAATGCTTCAGACTGGTTTCATTCCTGTGCTGTGAAATCTTCTTTTCTTTTAGCTTGGCAAGAACGCAGGCATGCTGGAGAATCAAAATTGAGTGAGTCAGTGGAGAAGGAGAAGGAGAATGATAAAGAGGAAATGAAACAAACCCAATCCAGCCAGAGTAATACCTACTGCCTAAACCAGGGGTGGGGAACCTTTTTTCTGCCAAGGGCCATTTGGATATTTATAACTGGGGACCAGGGGGGTGGGGGGCGGGGTTTCTGGGATTTCCCTGGACTGGGGGCCGGAGTTTGCAGACGGGAGCCAATCACGTGGAAGGGGCGGGGTTTGCGGGCGGGAGCCCCGCGGGCCTTAGGCAGGAGCCCCGCGGGCCTTATACGGCCCACGGGCCTGACGTTGCCCACCCCTGGCCTAAACTATGGATGAAAAGGTGGAGTAATAGGAGCCAATGACTTCTCCCTCATGGCTTCTTCTGCAGTCCTTGTTCCAAAAGCCAAGGGAACAGACATTGTTTGGTCCACCTATAATTTCAGTGTTTATATTAAGTACCAACAACAATCAAAAACAAACAAAGAAAAACAGGGTTGTTGTTGTGGAGGAAATAGAAGGCAAGGGGTATTAGGTATGTTTGCTGCCTTGACTTCTATATAAAAAAGTGGGATAAAAATCTAATCATCATCATCGTCGTGACAAATTAAAAGTCATTGTTGCAATGAATATTCTTAAAATTAAACACCTGATCTGATATTTCACCGCTGTAATAGAAAGTGTAACTGAAACTTGATATGTTACATATTTAGTGAAACTTAATATACATCACTTTTCATTTTATTGTAATAAGAGCAATATAATGGGCTACATTCTCAAACCAAGTCAGAGAGACCACAATGAAAGTGGTGCAGTAACCATGAAGCAAATCACTCCATTAGTAATGCATCACTTGGATCTTTCAGCATTGGTCCAATTACCTTAAAATCAAGTTCCACCATCATATTTTTCTAAAGAACAGCATGATTCAAAGCCATTTAACCAACAGTCTGAAGTATGGAAATTTTCCATTGAAAATGATCCTTTCACAATGGAATGTGCAAAATGTGATTCCATAAACATTTATACCTTTATAACTCCATATTTTGATAACTAACCTGACATTTATGCTTCACGAAATCCAGTGTGTGTGTCTGTGTGTATAAATAAAATTTCATAGAAATATGTTGACATTGAAATGTTTGTATTTTTTCATCAAGAACATTATGCAACTATATTTTTGTATTTATTCTCATTCTGGGGAGTGCTGTTTGATTGCATACAGTAACTGGGCTTTGGAGAAACCACCCTCATGCTCAGAAAATTAATGTAATTATCGTAAAGAGTATTGAAATAAGTGAATCCATTTCTTCTCAGGCATGTTTTAAATTTCCTGCAACTTCATTGGAAAGCTGGAATTCTTGCAGCTATATGGCCCTATTTGGAGAAATGTGACAGACTGAAATAATTAACTTTTTTGGGATTAATTCTCCCAAGTTCTTGAGAGACCCCTCTCAAATTTTCCCAGACAGAGCAGAACAGATTTTCTAGTAATCATGACTACTCTTAGTTCCTAAACTACACTGTCTGCAACAGATGTGTTCAGCAATTTTTCTTAAAGGATTTGGCAATTTATGCAGTTTACTCATTACAAAACAATTGCTACTCATGTTTTTTCAGATATCCCACTGAATTCAATAAGGTACTGGTATGGCAAACAATGCATTGCTCATTAAGTTCCAGAAGACTCACAGATTATAGCTTCTGAGAAGATAGGTATATATTAAAGGTACTACATTTTCTGGTCATTATGTCTAGTAGAGTAGATCTCATTAGGATCAATCACAAATGTTGATTTCAACGTGAATTAATTCAAATTGTAAACACCTGGAATACAGGTTATGGCAGAACTCTGAAACTGAAAATACATTTTTCAACCAATAAATACATTTTATAGCAAGGATGGAAATTTTGTCATCCAAATGTTGCTAAAGTACAGTCCCAGCATCCTTCATCACTGATCCTTATGAGGACCTGCTGGGAATTGCACTTGGGCAACATCAGGAAGACCGAAGGCTTTCCATGGTGAAACCACAAAAATAGAGGCACGGAAAAAGAAACTATAGGATTCTTTCTCCCACATTTCTCTTCAGTTTATAGAAATGGAATGCTGAAAATATATTTATTTTGACATCATAATATAAAAGGATAATAATAAGTTACACAAATAGGTAGCTTAGATTTGTTATTTATCTATTTTTTCCTGTGTGATAGAATAATAAGGAAAGAATAAAGAAAGCAATTTAAAACCATGCATCATCTCTATCTGTATACAAACTCCTGAACTTTAAGGTTTTAGAGTTGAGCATTTTATAGACAATTGATTCATATGTAACAAGGAAAATATGTACTTTCAGTGAGAACTAATTAGAACAGTACAAAGGAGTTTTATGTACCCTTCAGGGAAATTATTCTCACCCCAGCAAAATGTTCAGGTCATGAACTAAAAATGTTTGTATGCCATTGGAAAAATTCCTGATGTTTAAATGGACAGTGGCTCAAGCTTCAAGACTGTAACTCGGGTAGGTGAAACTATTCTCCTTTGTATGTTTAATGTGAATATCTGACTTGGTTGCACTTTGATTCATTTACCTGGCCCGATTAAATGAGTCATTGGGCTAAGTCATTCTCCCCAGGGGCCTTTCCAAAACGGAATCTGGGAACCTATGATTGCATTAACCCCCCTGAGAGTGAAGGAATAAAGGCACCGCCATGAAGAAAATAATAACTTTTCATTCCATGCTCCGCTTCTAATTAGTCAAACAAAGAAGCTAAAAAAAATCCAAATCCCAGTCCGAACCATCCAAATGAGAGCAACAGTAAAATAACCGTATTAATTAGGATAATACCGGGGCAAAGAGATGTTACAGCAGCTAATTGATACAATACAATTAAACCATAAAGAAGAGGATCTGCGGCGGGACCAAAGGTCTCCTACACCAGACATCCTTAATCTGGTGCTTTTTAGATCATTCCCAACATTTATGAAGGCTGTTGCTAGTAGGAGTTGTAGACCAACACATTACCCATGTATTACTATAGGTCCATTTTTCACTCCCAGAAAAAGTAAGTATCATGGACCATTCCAGACATGCCTACTCCATTATGCTTGAATAGGCAAAGGGAGCTTCTGCAGAGATGAAGAGGAGGCAGAGAATGGTAACAATGAATAAGATGGATAAAGCTTTATCCTTTGTCAAACTTGCATCAAATCTTTTTCTTTTGAACCCAAAAGGTAAAGAGCTGGATTGTTACTTTCTAAACTTTGGATGGTGAGAAATGGTTATGGGAACTAAGCTTTCTTCCAAATAATTTCATAGCCCAGTTGGTGGTGTCTGCAATGTGATTGCATGATTTACTTCTGTTTCCTGGATAGGTATGTGTATGATGAGAGGCAGCCCAAAGCTGGTAGTGGAGTGTAAAGGCCCAGCTCCTTATTCTTTTCTGTGTGCTTTGGCTAAGGTAGGTCGTGTGCCATGGATGTCAGTGCCTTACTAGTACAGAAATAATTCATTTGTACGTACCTGATTGAGCTGGATATCATAGAGGACACTCTCCTGGACACAGAGTTTGGGGTATTCAAATGTGATGGTAGTATTCAGCATCCTGATTCAGTTACATTTAGAATGCATTATTGTTTTCCAGAAAGATTATAATTTTTATTAGGAAGAATCACTGCTTTTGATTTATTTGTGATCATTTCTATTAGAAGTAATTAGTATCCTGTGAGCAGGATATCACAGAGAGACATTATATAGAACAGTGTTTCTCAACCTCAGTAACTTTAAGACGTGTGGACTTCAACTCTCAGAATTCTGGGAGTTGAAGTCCACATGTCTTAAAGTTACTGAGGTTGAGAAACACTGTGTTAAAGTTACTGAAGTTGTGAAACACTGATATAGTCATTCTACACTTAGTTTTAGATTCAGCATGATAGCAACTTTGATCAACTCATATACTTGACTGAGCTCTGTTACAAAATTCACACAAGTAAGAAACAACTGGGAAACAACTACCAACTTTAGTACTATTTAACTCTTCATAGAACTCATGTGAATTCATGAAGATCTGTGCCTCAGATCCATGCCTTTGCCTCACAGCGCACCCAGAATGTTGGCTCCTTGACTATAATGGCTCGTTGCATATTGTGAGAGGTGCTTTTTAATTTGATGATGGTTCCACGAGGATGCCACGTAAAAATCACATGAAACAAATAAGATCCATGGTGGTGCCCAAAATGATCAGATGTATGATTGCTAGGGTTCAGTGTGACACAACCTATTATTTGATAAGAATTTTGTCCAGTTACTATAAAACTGATTGGGCTGGGCTACATTAAATCTAACAAGTAACCAGAACAACAACATTTTTTTTGTATTGATATATTTATAGATTGCATGAGTTTACAAGAACTCAGAGAAGCAGTTACTATCCAATGTGATGATCACGAGGAGCCAGAAACACTGTAATAAACAATGCATATATGTAATAAGAGAACCAGTTTGATGTAGTGGTTAAGGCATCAGGCTAGAAACCGGGAGACCGGGAGTTTTAGTTCCACCTTGGGCACAAAGCCAGCTGGGTGACCTTGGGCTAGTCACTTTCTCTCAGACCTAGGAAGGAGGCAATGGCAAACCACTTCTGAAAAACCTTGGCAATAAAACTGCAGGGACTAGTCCAGGCAGTCGCTGAGAATCGGACACGACTGAACAGCAAAAAAAAAAAAAAGGAATAAACAAGCTGACTATCAATACCAGAAGCCTCACCAACTGTACAGATACAGATTAGGGAGGTTGTGATGATAATCACATTTGTCTTCTTGTAGACATTACCAACTTTTCGGAGACAAAGGTAAGACCTGAGTCCCATTTGCTTCCCTTTTCTATCCAATAGTATCGTCTTGATCTGGATATTGTACAGACCATTAAACAGCGTGGGCCCTTTCCCTATCAAGTTTCAGCAGGTTATTCAGCTATAGAGATGTCCCACAAAGAGGAGCAAAGTCCCAAGTGTTCCATTGGTCTAAAGACCACTTTCTTAGGAAAGACACAGAGATCTATTGTCTTCTTGGGCTTGGAAGTGTGAACACTCTGTGTGCTATTACTGGATGCTACTCATTTTGTAGGAAGCATTTACTTGTTGAAAAAGAAAGGCCAGGGCACATTGCTGACAAAAGCAAGTTGATCTTGTCTATGAAGGTTCTCAGTCATCCAGGTGGAATTGTCTGTAGCTTGAATCATGTCAACTGGATTTCTATTTTCTCAGTGGAGCGAAACGTTTCCACTGAGAAAATAGAAATCCAGTTGACATGATTCAAGCTACAGACAAGTTGATCTTGTTCACACTGAACATGCTCAAATGCTTGTTGTGATTTATTAGAAAAAGCTGTGTGGATGTGTAAGGTACAAAGCCAGTCTGAAATATCAATGTGATATGAGGAAAATATTTCCTCCCCTCCCACAGTATGCTTGAATCGGTTATTTAAACAGAGTAGTGCAAATTTCTATGGAAATCACCCTCATTCTATTGTCTTGGCTTGAGCACTGGATTTTACAAGCACCGATCAATACGAGGTCAAAACCTTCAAGCAGCACTCAAAATTGAACGCTCCTTTTGTTTTTGTTTTAAATAGCTTTGAGATTGCAAGGTGAAATTGCAACTCTGTTCATGGCCCGAGATATTTCTTTCCAAAGTTGTGTGTTACACTGTAAAGGACGCACCCGTGATTACACCACATTTATTGGAGTTCTGCGACTTTCAAGTTCTTTGTAGGAATCTGCGTGTTTTCTTAAAGTCAGAAAAGCAGTAGGACTGTAGGAAAATAAGGACATTTCCCTTGTTACTCTTTTACCGGGCGGGGATATTTTGTTCTGAGAAAGTGTCCATTCCGGCTGCCTACCTAAAGGCTTGTACAACACCCTAGCCCCGTACGGTGTGCCCTTCGGTTTGCAGTGAGCAAACGGGAAATATATGGCATACACACTCATTTCTTTAAATCCATGGGCTTTCCTTTATATTTTCACTGTGCAGTATTTCAAGTCGCTTGAGAATAAGTCTTAGAAGACTTGTGTCCTTACATACCAAAAAAGCACTGTTCCTTTAGTGGGTTGTCCGAGTTTAGTTCTCGTTAGAATAATGCTGCCACTTGCTTCTACTGACTCATAGCTTACGCCCGTGTTGCGGTTGGCTTACTAGTTAAACATAAACCGCACAGGCTTTCAGTGTCAGCTCTGGGGTACAGCTTTTTTTCCGCCGGAGACTCGCAGCGAGCAGGAGCCTTTGATCCCGCGCCGTCTTTCGGGCGAGCCCCTTTGCCTCCTTCAGCTCTCCTCTCTTTTAACTCTCCCCCCCCATACAATTAACCGAGCGCGCTGCCTCCGAGGGACACACTGTCCCTCTCAACCTCCCCCCACCGTTCACTTTCCTCCAGTACGAGGCGAGCCGACGGAAGAAGCCCCTCCCTCTGGCCACGCCTCGGGTGGACTGTCTCGTCGCCCCCCCCCCGCCTCCTCTCAACAATAGCCCCCTCCTCGCGCAGGCCAGCGCCGCTGAGGCACGTCTCGGCTTTGCCCGCTGACTGCGAGGGCGCCCTAAACCCGCCGCCCTTTACTTTTCACTATTCCCGCGGGGACACCTGCCGGCTCTTCGCAGTCGGGTTCCCGGGCAAAGGTCCCTGCAGAACCATTCACGTTTCCTTTCTTCGGCCATTGACAATTCCGAAATCCCGGCCTCCCGCCCGCCGGTTTCACCATTCACAAGTCCCATTCATAGGTCCGCCTGACACCACACACCGAGACACGCGCACCGCCCTCCTCTCTCTTCCCCCTCCCTCCCTCCACACGCCCACCCTCAGCCTCCCCCCTCCAGCAAAGGGGCACAAGCAAGCGCTGGATGCTTCGCTCGACTGCCAAGCTGTTCTCCTGATCTCCTTCCCCGGGGCTGAGGCGAAGGAGACCCCCCCCTGCTTCTAAACAAAGGGATTTGGCCGGCGCACGAGGCCAGAGCGGCGGGGAGGGGGGGGTCTGTCCGGATGTGGTGAGAGCTGTGGCTGCTTGGGCTCGGAGGGAACTGCAGAAACGGGAAAACGGCGCCCTCGGCTCCGGCTAGCTTCTACCATGGGATGCTGCACTGGGCGCTGTACGTTGATCTTCCTTTGCACGCTGCAGCTGGTGAGTAGCACGGCTGCCCTTCGCCAAGGTGCCGTTGACTTGGGATCGCCCCTTCCCGAGAGCTGCGCGTGTTGCGGGGAAAGAAACCTTTTCAGTTCTGTCCCCCTCCCCCAGTTGTGAAGCGAATCCAAGCCGGTCGCTCTTTGGGACCGACTTGTCCAGGCGTAATGCAGCTGAAGGACTAGTCCACCTCGCGCTCCCTGGGCGTTCGAAACTCTTCTCCGGGGTCTCCTCTGCAACTGGCTGACAATAATAGGAACCTTCCCGACTGCATGGGAAAGCGGTGTGTGTGTGTGTGTGTGTGTGTGTGTTGGGGCGGGCGTAGTGCACGGGCGATTGCAGGCATTACCTTCTAAGTATTACCAACTTCTCTGAGGCAAAAGGAAGTCCCGAATGCGAGGCAGCGGGCAAAGCCCCGTCTGCTCCCTTTCGGTAGCATCTTCACTTGGCTGCCGCACAACCCACCTAACGGCGTGAACCGGTTCCCTCCCAAGCTTCAGCTTACTGCTGCTCAGCTGCAGAGATACTCCAACTCAAACGGGGCAAAGTCTCAAGTGTTCCGCTGGCCTAAGGGCCGATTTCTTGGAAGAGAGGGAGGTGTCTGTTGAGCAGCTGCCATTGTCAAATAGATGCCCCATTGCTTCCTTCCTCCACCCCTCCCTGGGTTTGGATGTGTCAACGTTGTGTGTGTTGTTGTGTGGGGGAAAAGCTTATTTATAGAAAATGGTCTCCCAGGAACACCATTGCCTATTGCCCAAGAAAGCAAGTTGGTCCTTTTCAGACTGAACATATGTTTGTTTGTTTATTTAATTAATTTTTATCTTCAACTGCTCATTGTGATCTATTGGAAAACATGCATTCATAGGGTACAAGGTATATTTTTGTCTTTTTTTTCTTTGGATGATGATGCTGACCTCCAGTTGGAAGACAGAGTCCTGGGTAATTCCCCCCTCCCCTCCCTCCTCTCTTGTGTATTACTGAATGGGTCCTATGCCTGCCAGGTCTCTGGGTTTTGATTTTCATCCTCATTTAATTTGAAGGTAGTCTAAAGTACTGATGTGAAGAAGAGGTTTCTTCCCTCTTTCACAATGTGCTTAAATCAGTTATTTAAATACCGCACATTTCTATGGAAATCTCACTCATTTTATTGTCTCAGCTTGACAGCTGGGTTTCAAGAAGCATTTTGTGATCAATATGAGGTCAATATGTTCAAGCAGCACTCCAGGATCTGATGATGAGTGAAATGAATGCCCCTTTTCTTTTTTAAAAAAAGTCCCTATGAGACTGCAACTTGAGATATTTCCTCCCAAAGTTGTGTACTGTACTGACAAGAACAGAACTGTGATTACAACAGATCTGTTGGAGTGTTACAGTTTATTTTCCAATTACTTACAGTAAGTGTTTTGAGGAGTCTCTGTTTTGTTCACATTTAGAAAAGTAATGAAACAAAAGTAAAAGAAGGGCATAGTCCATGTTGCTCCATGAATAGAAGTGGAGGAACAGGGATGTTTTGCTCTGAGTTATGTCCATTCTAACCTACATAGCTAAAGGCTTGGTTTATAGCGCTGTTTGGTTTCCACTGAATAAATGGGGCAGGGGCTTATGTGACAAATTTGCTCATTTCTATAAATCAGTGGATTTTCATTGCTTATTTCAATTGATATAAAAATTCCAGTGAAAATAATTCTTAGAAGATATAGAATCCCTATCATACCAAAAAGCTCTGGTTCTTAAGTTGGTTGTCTGGTTTTCGTTCTTTTAGAATATTACAGACATTTCTACTGACTCATAGTTCATGAGCATTTTATGGTTTGCTTATTAGTTGCACATAGAAGAATACAAGGTTCAAATATTAGGTTTAGAATGTATGCATTTAGAAATAATTTGAAAAATAATGAAGCAGGATATTTCAGAAACCTTTCTTGTGGGGATCTTCTTCTAACCTAATATTGCCCTGTCATCTTGAGAATCTCTGGATCTTCAGTTCTATACCTCTGGAAGGTACCCAGGTTGGAAAAAGCCTTATGGAATGTTCACATCATGCGTGGAATTAGAAGTGGACTTTGCAGTGATTGCCCATGTTCTCTTTTGGTTGACCCTTATACACCAGCATACAATTAAACAGGTGATGAAGTTGCTTCACTGTTTAGCCACACTTTGTTGAACAAATCAGAAACAAACCCCAGTCTTGCAGAAAAGCAAAATAGTCATTCTTTGTTTTAAATTTTTTTGGTTTGTTTCCCCTCCTTTTAAAGCTGTTCTTTCTTTACACATGTGTGGATGACCAGGCAACCTATCAAATGCCACATCTGGTCCTCAGGCTAATTTCTTGTGGTCCTCTGTCTCATTTCTAAATTTTATGAAAGAGCATCAGACTGCTAAGAAAAGCTATCTAGCTATTCCCTGTAGCCTGCAACTTGGGAGTGAGGAAAGAGGGTAACAGGTGAGAAGTGGGGGAGGAACCTGATGTGAGAGGCTAACATTTGGCTCTACCCATTGTTGGGTTGTTTGTGCCCACCCACCCACCCACCTATCCGGAACTGCCAACAGGTTACATCTAAGGCACTGTGGTCTTCAGCACAAAAAAGGGTGCCCACCTCTGGGTAGAAATAATCAGGAAGAAAACAGGAAGCACACAAACCATGTATCTCTGTTCACAAATCCCATTAAACCACAACATGCTGAGTTGCATTCAGTAAGTTAACCCTGGCCTGCTGCTCTAACAGAGGAGAGTTTATTCACTGATGTATGAATGGGATCAGTGAATAAACTATAATTTGTTAGGGCAGCAGGCCAGTCAAAAACAAATGAACCACATTATAGAGTAATGTGATCTGTAATCTCAATCTGTAACATAAGGTTACTGTGTCAGCTCATGTAAAGGACAAGTAATAACTGATTTCAGCCATAGCATAAATGTAAAGAGTTTACTAGTCCTTGCAATATAATCCTATGAATGTTTATTTGGAAATAAATATCATTTTATTTAATGCATCCTAGACTGTAATTCTTTGCATCGTGGAATTGCAGCCTAGTGTACAATTACCTGTAAGTAAAGTTACTGAACACAGTGAGACTTATTTCCAAGTGAAGCTTTCCCAGACATCTGTTAATTTCCATGTAAGAAAAACAGTAATATGCTATGCTTATTTGGTGGCTCAGCGGGTAAGACACCAGGCTTGTCGATGGGAAGATCGCAAGTTCAGAGATTCGAATCCCTAGTCCCGCATGACGGAGTGAGCTCCTGCACTCACCCCAGCTCTTGCCAACCTAGCAATTCGAAAGCATGCAAATGCAAGTAGATTAATAGGTACCACTTCGGTGGGTAGGTAACAGCGTTCCGCATACATCATGCCGGCCACATGACCGTGGAAGCGTCTTCGGACAACGCTGGCTCTTCGTCTAACAAACTGAGATGAGCACCGACCCCTAGAGTCGGACACGACTGCACAAATGTGCAGGGGGAACCTTTACCTTTTTATTCTCTCTCAGCCCAACTCACCTCACAGGGTTGTTGTTGTGGGAAAAATAGGAGGAGGAAGGAGTATTAGGTATGTTCACCGCCTTGAGTTATTTATAAAAATAATAAAGGCGGGATAGAAAATAAATAAATAAATAAATAAATAAATAAATGAATTTAGGAGTATTTCACAATAGAATAACAAAGCTGTGCAGGTATGAGAGGAAGTACTCCCAGAGGAGGAACTGCAGTCCTCCTAAGCTTAGCTGCCAGGCTCCAGCTGCCAGCCAGGCAAAAAGTGGAGAAGCTGTGTTCCTTCCCTCTTCGTACCAGACTCAATGGGAGTAAAAATACCTGCATCAACTCTAGGGCTGATATAATTCTCCCCTTCACTTTGGGGACATTTTTATTAATTAATTGGATCCCATTACTTTCAAAATATTATTGAGATTATAAGGCATATGAACCAGATGGAACCTGTTAATGTATTTTCAGAAGTTCTGTCCTCCACCTGACAAATATGACCCATCTCACAGACCAGAAGCACTTCTGCTGTACAAAGCCTGTTCAATAGCTCCTTATCCAAAGCTGTTTCTTTGTAATCATCCTGATGATCACTAATGAGCCAATCAGACAGAAAGGGAGATCATCATGCGAACACGAGGAGATGCTGATGTGGGATAGCATGTATGGCATAATAGTTTGGGGTTCTGCTTCACTATATTGAGTTCCTTTTCAGGTATAATGATCAGATGACAAAAGAATAACTGGATATAAAAATGTGAATAGATTAGACTTCTTAGGATAGGGTATAAGAAGAGGAAGAAAATAAAAATGTGAGCACATGAGAAAGAGAAAAAGGAGTCAGATTCTTTCTTTAAAATACTGTATTAACATAGTTTTGAAGTTTACCTTGATATTTATGAAAACAAAGTAATTCTGATTTCTCAGACTGATGCCATTGAGAAAGGGTGGATCAGGCTATCTGTCTCGTATCGGTACTGTATAAGGTAGACGTTACCTTGTTAAGGAAGAACTCCCTCGCTCAACTTCCCTTAAAGACTTCTCAAAATATTTAGGATGCTACCTTAGGTCATTATCAACTATGTCCCCTTATTCGATGCTGTGTATTCCCATTACCATGGAGAGGTAGGAAACCACAGTTTGACATTGCAGAGCTGGGTGGCAGAAGTAGTTATTTAGCTACTATTCTAAATGGAAGCTCAAACTAGAATGCCCCTAAGTATTCTTTCTTTTAATTTTGTTTTTTTTTAACAGCCCACCCTTATCATAAAACTGGTACACTTATGTGGTGGAAGGAGGCTGGCAGGAATATTTGATTGGTTTGCAATGGGACCCCAACCTAGCAAAGAAGCAGGGTACTCTCAGAGCCCTTTACATGACCCCTGCTCAGCTAGTAGTGTTAGGGGGAAAAAACACATGATCCAAGGTTGACTTTCCAAAACAGCTATGTGACTTATGCAAATGTCCCCCCAACCTTATCCCATTTGCATAATTGACTGCTGAATCCTGATAAAATACTGGCAGATATAGCAGGAAAACATCTGCATAGGCAATGCTTCCAAGCCATGAATTCTTGGGCAGTTCCTTCTGTCACTCAAATGAAGAAGCCAGAGCTATCTCAGAGCTATTAACTCCTCTATTATCCTTTGTTCAAGCCAGGAGGATAGGTTCTTATGACCTCTGCCTTTCAAAAGTTCGTCATAATTCAGGAGTTACTCTAGCCGTAATAGAAGATAGAACTGCTGAAGTCTCAAGCAATTGAATATAGCAGAATCCAGGTTTGGTACTGTTCTCCCTAGTAGGTACTGATGTAAATCAGTTCAGTGTTAGTTCTGGTTCTGTTGAGTATTACATCTGTCATCTTAAAGAGATTTCACAATCAGTCTGAATGTTCTCATTTTATGAATCAGTAATTAAGAACATTACAAAGCATTCTAAAAGGCTTGATTGTAAAATTAGAAAGCAGGAATAGTACGGGTAGTTTGTAATGAAACATCACTGGATAAAAGATGCCATGTTTCATCAGCCTTTTATCTAAGGTGATAAAACTGCTGCTGCTTACCGTTCCCAGAGATAGAAATAGTGACATGAACCCCTGATTTTTCAGGCATAGATTATTTTCCTTCTGCCTTGCTTCAGGTTCTGATTGATTCACACATGCAAAATATTAAAAACAATCATCAAACAATACCTCCATGGGACTTTATAATACTTTTGCATTATTTGTATTATGCAAAGTGTAACCTCTGTACATGACAGTGTATCAATACTGTATATTAGTACAATGGTTTGTGTCTTTCTTTTGCTTAGATTATGAAAACAGCATTGGAGGAAGGCAATAATTTGCTTCTTCCAGCATTGCTATTCTGATAAAAATCTGATCTGCAGCCTTTGAATTGTTTCTTGAAAATCACAGCATTTCTAGTATGATATTAGCAGGTTGGCAGGTTAAATTAATTTTAAAGATTAAATATGTGTAAATGTGTTACAGTGAATCTGAAGAGTCAGTAGAACCATGAAAAAGCAGAGGATATATAACTAACATAACCATTGTTGAAGTAATTGTTACAACTAGATTTCTCCTAACAGTGTATGGATAAAACTTGATTCAAAATAGAAATCAGAGTACATTGCTAAAATTCACAGCAAAATGAAATGTTAAATAATACCCATAATAATGAAAAACTAGTAGAGCTATGATTGAATTGCATTTTCTTTAAGACTTGATAGAGGAAAAGATGTCAAAATTGGTAGTGATTATTTCATAAAGTATAAGTTTAAGCCTGAACCATCTTTAAAACTTATTTTGGTTCTGGATCTTGATGTATTATTTGGTATGGATAATAGCAACTGGATATGTTTTACTTTTTGCTTAGTTTATATTTGAAAGATCTCCTTCTCCTTGGTCTTTTTTCTCTAGATACAAGTCCAATCCATGCAAGTTCGCTAGAATGGAAAATGTTCTTGGCAAATTGTACAAATGATAATTTGTTGATCTATTTTTCTTGTTAAATAATATTCCTTCCAGCATTTTCAAGTAAAGATTTAATTTTATTATTACTCTGTTTTTCAGTTAATTATATTGATATCAGACTGCTTTAATTTGCAGGCAACACTAAATTATTTTTTAATGTCACCATGCTTTGCCAGGGTTCTGTGGCTCAGTTTATACATTGCCCTACTGTAATTGTTTGCCTGGTTTTTCATTCATTCTGCTGAAATGAAATTACTTATTTCCTTTGCAGGGTTAGTTCACACAAATTGCAGTTCTGTATGTTCCTGGGGACTAACTTCTGACGAGAGATGAATGAGACTATACAAACAGTTAAAAATAAGCCCACTTGTATCATCTAGAGAAGCCCCATGGATGTCATTCTTGTGAAAATGTAACATATGAATCAATCCATCTATTAAACCGCCCAGAGTCGCTTGCGAGATGGGTAGTGTAGAAATATGAGAAATAAATAAATAAATTAGTAGCTGAAAAATGTTCAAAGTTTATATTGAGCCTTTCACCTGGTATTTTAATTTTTTTTCCAAAAAATATACCATCACTTTTCCTGACCTCTTATTTTTGTAGTGACCTTTGGCTAGTGAATAAAATTTGATATACCTCAGGTTGTAATAAGAAATGGGATCAGATGACCATAAATAAATTTAAAAAATCAATCATATATAAAAAAATTCCCTTCTCACCCCTATGGGTGGTATGTGTCTACTAGAGGCCTGGGAGTTTGAGGGTTCTGCACTGTTCCTAGCACTGCACTATTCTGGACAGAGAGCTCTGATGTTGTTCCTGGGATCTGTTGGAGCCACTCTCCCAGCTTAGGGGTCACAGCCCCGAGTGCTCCTACCACCACTTTGGCCTTCACTTTCCACATCCTCTCTAGTTCCACCTTCAGGCCCTGGTACTTCTCCAGCTTCTCATAATCCTTCTTCCTGATGTTGCTGTCACTTGGCACTGCTATATCTATAACCACTGCTGTCTTCTGGTCCTTGTCTACTACCACGGTGTCTGATTTATTGGTCAGTACCTGCCTGTCCGTCTGGATCTGGAAGTCCCACAGGATCTTAGCCCTGTTATTCTCCACGACCTTCTGTGGAATCTCCCATCTTGACTTGGGAGGGTCTAGCCCATACGCTGTGCAGATGTTCCTGTACACAATGCCAGCTACTTGGTTGTGCAGTTCAGTGTATGCTGTTCCTGCCTGCATCTTACACCCTGCCACTATGTGTTGGACTGTCTCTGAGGCCTCTCTGCACAGTCTGCACCTTGAGTCCTGTCTAGTGTGGTAGACCCTTGCTTCAATGGATCTGGTGCTTAGTGCCTGTTCTTGTGCTGCTATGATCAGTGCCTCAGTGTGTTCTCTCTCTCTCTCTCTCTCTCTCTCTCTCTCTATATATATATATATATATATATATATATATATATATTGATATATTGATATATTCAGATCATGAAGCATCTTTGGAATTGTCAATATTAGTTTTTGAAGTCATGAAACCTTTAGCTAGAGGAATGTTCCCTACTGAATCTGTAACTGCGTTATAAAAGGCAGTCACTGGCTAAACATAACAATACAGGTAGTCCTTGTTTAGTGACTGCCTCGTACAGCAACCCTTCATAGTTACGACGGTGAGGATAAAATAACTTTGTGACCAGTCCTTACATTTATGACCTTTGCAGGTGTAAAGCAAAGGAAAGTTGTAAGATCATAAGCACAGTCGCGGTTTCACTTAGTGACTGCTTTGCTTAACAACCGAGTTGCCAGTCCCAATTATGGTCGCTAAACGAGGACTACCTGTAGTTTTCAAACCTAGTGGGCATTGTAGTGGAATACTTCCTGTCTGAATAATATGCTGGGAATCCTGGGAAATTTACTACCATCCTCATTCAATAGGAATTTCACATTTCCCTAAAACATTAAGATTTTTCCATGGACTGAACTCATTTAGGATTTATAACTGATCTTATGACAGAGGAAGCTGCAAATTGGGCAGTTCCCCTTCTGATACAGAACAGAACTTGGACAACTTTGGCAATTTAGTAATATTCCTGAGAACTGAATTAAAAAAATTGACCTCCAACTGGAAAATCTATCGCCTCCAACACGTAAGCACTTGTAGGAATATATTGTTGAATTTCACTTGTTAGGTCAGGATATAGGCTGGAATGGAAAAAGCTTAATTTTCTAGTTTAAACAGGATGATGACCTAGTAAATGTCCTTTCCTTCAAATATTTGTGTGTAAAATTAAATTAATTTGGAAACAAATTAATCGCGTTAAATGGCCCTATAATCAAGCCCTGCATGAAATTGTGAATTTGAGATAAATAGTTTAAAGTCTGCCTTTCCCAATGATTTTCCACTGAGCTTAGAAAAATGTTCTGCTTTTCTTACAGCAAGTTGAAATTTCGTAACACGGATCTGCTGGAGGCAAAAGATTTTAGTACAAACTTGTTCCCCCTCTGCTGTTTATGCTATAGACTGTTTATGCTCTAAGAATCTGTACCATATAGCGATGTCAAAACAGACCTTCTGCAGAGCACCATCAAAATCTCTGCTATCCAGTATGAATTGCAATCTCTGCATATTTTTTTAAATTGAAGAATATATTTAATTGCAAGCAACAGAGATACAAATCTAGTGAGAGACCATACTTTATGAAACATTTTAAGAAACAGAGGGAGATGAATACATTTGCTCAGTCTCTAGTAACTTTTGGATTTGATCATAGAAACAAAATTCAGTGCCACCAGAATAAATAGAGATTTATAGGCACCTTTTGTTCTTGCTCATGTTTAGCTTTAGTATATCATTCCTTAAAAGTATTCTTTAGTAGTATTAGCTGAACTGAATGACACTATGTAAAAAATGCCTTTCAAATCTTTAAGGTGCTGCAACACTTCGTTATTTCTATATTTCAATATTAGGGAGAAGCTTATTGAAATGTATGAAATATGACATCATCCTGCTAAGAATGCTGCTACAGTTGGTCATTCTTTTTTTTTATTGTATAAAGTATATATTATG
The DNA here is from genome assembly GCA_023362775.1 of Charina bottae. NCBI lineage: Eukaryota > Metazoa > Chordata > Lepidosauria > Squamata > Charinaidae > Charina > Charina bottae. The sequence goes on along the minus strand of JALMGJ010000003.1, from coordinate 163,519,140 downwards.
CTATATTACGTTTTTTTAAAAACTATGGAGCTATCATTACGATAAAGAGAGAGATTGAGATCTACAACTTATCTATCCAGAATACATAGGAAATAATATTTGTTACACGCAGTAATCCTTGCCAGTAAGCAAAAATGTTAACTATGTGATAAAAATAAAACCCCATCCCAAAAGTCCCAAATACTCACAATGTTTGATAAGGTGATTATTTTTTCATACTGCTAGAATTATGTTGCATCATGTTAATGTACTATGAATGGGAAAAAACCTTCTCAAATATTTTGCCTAAAAAAAGAATAGAAGACAGATAGGTTCTACTTGAAGATTTCTGAGAGTTCAGTGCTACCTCACCCAATATTTTCTAACGCCCAGTTATTTAACAATAGTAAAACCAAAAATGTGCTATTTTTAAAAAAATAGCCTGATGAAATCATGAAAGTTTGAGGGAATGGGGCAAGGAAACAATTTTTTTATATGAAAGTAGACTCAGTTCTGACACTGAAAACATATCTTGGTCTTTTCCCAAATGGGTGCTTTCTAATGTGTTGTATTACAACTCCTGTAAAACTGAGCGGTTATTCATATTGGCTGGCAATAATGGGAGCCAAGCACTTCAGAAGCTATCAGAGTTAGAGAAGACTATTAGAAAACATGCTAATCTTTAATTCTATATGAATGTATGCTTCCACTTTCTACTCCACAGTCTTGACTTCACCACTTTACATTGCATTAATTCAATTTTTTGAATGCCCAACATTTCAAAATTATCAAATATTTAGAAGACTCTATTACTTATTATTATTTACTAAGCAAAGGTAAAGTCTCCTAATCCAGAGTTCTCACTCGAGGCACAAATGACCAGGCTCAAGTTATCCTACTTCGGACACATTATGCAAAGACCCAGCTCTCTGGAAAAGACTCTAATGCTGGGAAAGGTGGAAGGAAAGAGAAGAAGAGGATGACCAGCAGCAAGCTGGATGGCTCAGTTAGAGTGGCTATGAGTGCACCATTGGAAGACCTGAAAGACCAGGGATAGATCGTCATGGAGAAAATCTATCGATGTGGTGGCTAGGAGTCAAAAATAACTTGATGGCACATAATCAATCAATCAATCAATCAATCAGAAGGTCTCCCAGTTGAATTCAACTCCTGCTGATTTTATGAACCATTCAGGTTGGTTGCTTGGCAAAAGGACAGAAGTAGTTTCCTAATCTATCCTACAGTAATGATATTTCCTTGTGCTCTTCCATCTAAGTCAGCCTTTCTCAACCTTCTGACCCTGGAGAAACCCTTGAAATATTTTTTAGGCCTTGGGGAATCCCTGCACATTCAGGCTCAAATATAGGCCAGAAGTTACAAAATTATTATATTCATTTCATGGGTAGGCCTGTATATATGCATTAACAGTGTTCTTAAACTAAAAATAAAGAATGAAACTTACCTCTTTAATGTGAAGTTGCCCGAATTTGAAATAATTTTTAAATACATTGTGATCTCCAAGGGAACCCCTAGTGACCTCTTGCGGAACCCTAGGATTCCATCGAACACTGCTTGAGAAACCCTGATCTAAGTAATAATCAGATCCAACTCTGCTTAACTTGTAAAGATCAGTCAAGATTGACTAGGTGCTGCCACCTAGCTGAACTTATTTATTATCTATTAAAATATATTTATAACACCATTTGTATTATCATACAAAATGGTATGCAGACTGTGCTTTTTTATTATATTTTGCAAAGTTTATTTTGGATTAGACTAACATGAGCTTTACAGCTCAATTTTGTGACTTGGTGAAAGAAGAAGAGGACGACCAGCAGCAAGCTGGATGGCTCAGTTAGAGTGGCTATGAGTGCACCATTGGAAGACCTGAAAGACCAGGGATAGATCGTCATGGAGAAAATCTATCGATGTGGTGGCTAGGAGTCAAAATATATATGTGGGGCAATGCATTATGCACTGATATTAAAGTTGAAATTTTATAAGTGCCCACTGAAAATAAGTCTACTGAACTGAATGATATTTATTTCAAATAGATGCATAATACTGAACTGTAATTTTCTCAAGCTAGAGAATATTATTCAGTGGGGAATTAAACTGAATCTTAATTGGGTTTGCTGCATTTTCTTCTCTTGTCCCTCTTTTGTTTTGATTTTGATCAAACAGGTAGATTAAGCATTCCTGAAATAACCAGTTTATTCAAATAAATCCAGTATAAAAATATAACAGGGGAACTGTAATAGCAGGACCTTCCAAATAATTCATTGAGGCCTAAGAATTCAGACTGAAGCAGACCATTTTCCCAATAATTGGACTACCTTAGGTAATGGTGTAAATTATTTCCCGAGTATGAAGGAAACATCTTTAGGTATTTAAAAAGCATAAAACAGAGTCCCAGCCGAACACTGTAAACAACCCAGTGCTTTCTGATACATTTCAGCTCTTCACTTGAAAAGAAAATGAGAGAATATTCAGTACTTGAGCCTTGCAGGGTGAGGCTTTAACTACTGCAACCATGCTGTTGGATGGGTTGTGTTAAGTGCAGATACTATTAGCCATTAGGTGAAGTCATTGAACCATTAGGAGGCCAGGGGGAAAACAGTGCTTTTTCTAATCTAAGGATGTTGCGGTTGAGCATACACACAAAGAGAGAACCATCCTTGGGGGAAGATTTCTTTCACACATACTGAGCCTGCCAGCATTACTATCTAGTATTTCACTGCTAGGAGGGTTTCACTTCGTAATGTTTCACAGATATTGATGCTATGCTGAGTATCTCAGGTCATCTATTATTAACATGTCAGCAATTGTGCCTGACTAAAAATGTGTTTTTATTATTCATACTTCTTTTAACCCCCTCTTTATCAGAAGACGCTCACAAGTCTCCAGGTGCTTTATTTATATTGTTGCACAGCACAATAATGTTAAATAGTCAATTTTTTTTTAATGTGCACACAAGGCAAGCTAACTATTGATTTTCTGACTGGATCCCAGATTCTGATCCTCTCCAATCATGTAATCCCAAATGCTTTTTAGTGTCCATCAGGAAGAAGTTGTACTCTGCATGCCTAAGAGGAAAACAAGTTGAGAGAGGGTTTTTTGTCATCCCAAACAATGTCAATGCATTTATATCTGTTAAAAGAGATAATTCATATGTCATAACCCTATAAGCAGCTTCGTGCAGCAGTTGTAATGTGAAAAATTCTAGCTTGTTGATCATCGAGATAGCCGTGGTTGCAACAAGAATATGTGGCGCTTAAAGGGAGAGTCTACATGTGAACATACTTGTTAGAATTGACACAGAGAATAACAGCTATGGGAAATATTTCTGAAACTTTTCTTTTCTAGCATAACTGTACTGTACATAACTGTAGCATGACCGTGGTATTAATGTTCTCCTTTTCTACAGGAGAGATGTTTAGATGGACTTTGCTAAGTTTATATAAATACATGGCAAGTTTTTTCCCTAACATTTCAGAAAAAGCCACATAAAAGATTCCTTGGAAAACTCCTGATATAACCTATCAAAAGTCATTGTCAAGTTATTCTCTTTTCTTCCATAATAGACTTTCTATGTCTAAATGCAAAGAAGCAATAGAAAAAATGAAACGGTTATAAATGAAAGATTATGTTGTCTGGACTTGTTCCTACACTATAAAATTTAGGGGAATAATGCCAGATGGTTTTCTCCATAAAGGTCCACGTTGTTTTTATTTTCATGAGCAAATTATACTATTTATTATACATAGAGATACCTCTGGAACAGCATTCTAATTCAGAGTGGGATTCATTTACATCAGACACAGTAAAGAATTTTGTGATGGCTTAAGGCAGAAGAGGAAAATCGGGCCTTTCAGATGTTGCTCAACTACAATTCCCAGTATTCCTCATCATTGGTCATGCTGGCTAGGGCTACTCTTGTAGCTTATAGTCCATTGCATCAGATTAAATTGACATATATAAATGTGTGGTATAGAGAAAAAGATGTGACAAGTCAAGTCAAAGAGAAGTGACCCCTTCCCATAGTATTATTGACTGTCATGGTTATACTGAAGATTAAATATGTGTAAATGTGTTACAGTGACCACTCACAAAGCACTGGAGATGGCAAAACAAAATTTCTTTCATTGTTAGTTTATTGAATGCATACAATCTTGCTTAAAGTCAATGGTGACAGAATTGGATTTCTCTATAAGATTGAATTTAGTGAAACTGCTAGACTTTTTAATAACAGCATGGGCATAATGCCTACATACTGTTTATAAAACTCCTGAAAAGTCAAGCTACAAACATCAGGAATTTGTATTTATTTTATTAAAAATTATATGGTGTACTTTGAAACAAAAGTTTTATCCATGGAAAAGCAGCTGGGGGGACTTCCGGTGGGGACATGGCGGACTGAATAGCTGTGCCCATGAGCTCCATGGGCAGAACTGACAATGCGGCAGTTATTTTGGGCTCAGGCAGGTTTTTCCTGATGCCCTGGAGTGTTTTCCTGGACAAAGAAAATATCCAGAATTACCCCATTTGCCCTCCAGAACCGTGTCTTGCAGCCAGAGGATCGCAAACAGCATTTGCACTAATCTGGTAAGAGACACCGGGAGGCGGGGACGTCACCATTTCCAAGCTGCGCTGTAGCCTTTAAGGGACATTAAGACCGGCCACCACATTTCTAAATCACCCAATTTATATTTTTTTAAGTTTATGTACCCTAAGAGAGGCTTTCTACAGCAAGGAGAAGCGATCTCGCTTGGTGCTTATCGTTTTTTTTGGGGATTAATTATTTTTTTTTAATCTGATTATAAGAATAACATTCTTTTCAAATGTTATACCTACATTACAAATATGCCCTTTATTTTAAGGGACATTCCTTTATTTCAGAAAGCTGTCCTTTAGATTTATTTAATTTAATTATTTATTTTCTTGGTTTTGCTCTTGAATTTTCCTTTGTAAAGCAAAGTTATAAACATAATTATTTTTTTTCTCCTTATGAACTTCTTTCAGATTTGCCCCTTTTTCAGGTCTTTCCTTTATTTTTTACAAGAAAATATTGTTGGATAAATGCTGGCTTATAGGAAGGAGGCTGGAGAAGGGTAAACAGACACAGAGTGCAGCTTGTCAAAGCTATAAAATCTTTACTATAGATAAAAGTAAAGTTGTATATACACAGTTACAGCATTGTAGAACCAAAAAAAACAGCTTACAAGCAGTGTACATAATCTTCTGTGTTGCTTCCACTGACAGACGCACAAAGGAGCACAAATCTGGCAACAATCCCATAGCCAGGTATAGCTACACACTTCTCAGTCCTCAGGAGCAGAACACATGAAGAATACATGGCTAATAGATGAGCAGAAGTCAAGAAGCAAAGGAACCATTGTTCACAGTTAAGATATACACTTACCAATTGGCTCCCAGGTCCATGCAATTGGCTCCCGCCTGCAAACCCCAACCCCCGGTCCCTCCTTTGCCACGCACTGATAGGTGGGAGGGCTTCCTTTTCCAGGCTGCCTCCAATCAGCAGCTCCGGCTCAGATCCTTCTTCCGCGCCATTCCCGCCAGGTTTAAAAAATGGGACAAAATTTAGATTTTTATCAAAACGACAGGACGGTTGAAAAATGCTAAAAAAATGGGACTGTTCAAAATGGGACGTATGGTCAGCCTAGTATTAAGTAAATGTAGAAGCACAGAAGGAGGGTGGCACAGAGACAGGCAGGTTATAGAGGAAGAGGCTGATGTAGAACAAATAGCATCCAAAGCCTCCTCCCTCCCCCTCTCTCTCTCTCTCTCTCTCTCTCTCTCTCTCTCTCTCTCTCTCTCTCTCTCTCTCTCCCAGCCTCAGTTCTTAAAAGCAGTAAATGACCAGTGTCTTTCAGTATATGTTTGGCCCACATTCATTTGTTGTAATGTGGAAGGAGATCAACCTGCTCCAGTTATGCAGAATATAACATTAGGTTGACTCAGTGCTACCTGCTACTGGACTGGTCATATTTAGAGCCTATATTCAAAGAGGCATTTATCTTTTAAAAAGTAACATACTTGAGAGAAGACCCTACCCTAACATTAGAAGATTTGTAGAGTCTAGAGTCATTGCATCTACAGTTAACAACATTCACACCTTGCTCTCTTCCCTGCTTATTTAACACAATTCACTCAGTGTTGAAACTTTTATACCTATACCAGGCAAACCAAAGAAATGTCTTTCTTATTTAATTCATTTTTTAACATTGATCCTAATCTCCACTTTAGAAAATTCTAACTTGATAAGTTTTGGGTTAGTTTCCCCACCTGTCTCATTTCCAGAAGGTGTGAATTTTAGGGAGCGGATCTCCCTCTTTCAATTCATAAATTTGAGTTGGGAAGTGATTGATGAAATCTAAGTTAAACCACGTGGCCTAGAATTAATAGCAGTACCACCATAAAGTGTGCCCCAACTATACAGTTTTCACATTTGGAATTGGGAGGCTTGTGTGAACAGATGCAAAAGAAGTAGAGTAGGAGTGACCACACTGGTAATTTAAAAAACCACCAACAGGCTCATGCAACAGAGCAAAGTTTTGCACTCACTTTGTAGATCCAGCTTGGGGAACCCCGGGAGAGGGAGATTTTCTTTTAAGTACACCATCTTCTCTACCAACTCAGCTTCCAAGAGTTGTGACTGGGTGTTGCAGCAATTGCCTTGCTGAACCCTGACTCACTTGGAACCCTGCTGAATGGGTATGGAAGGTGCTCCTGAAATACCATGGCCAGATCAGACCACATTGAGCTTTGGGCTGTCCAGTATTCCAGAGGATTGCTGGATTACTCCTTTACTTCTTCTCATAAATAGGCAGAAATATGCACCTCTGCATTGTCCAAGTTCCTTATATGTTAATTAATTATATACTTACTTATTTGGCCATGGCCTCTAAGTGGGTTACAGAATGCCAAAACATAGGGTTAAAGAAATCCAATTTATAAACATGGTATACAAACAGTGTACAATGATAGCACCACCCCTGGGGGTAGGTTAAACTCCTTAGCAAATGCATTGCTGAGGAGCCATATCTTTATGGCCCTTCAGAAGACCACTAACATAAAGGAGAACCTGATATGTGGAAGTAAGCTGTTCCATAGAAGGCAGGCCATCACCAAGAAGGCTGACTAATCCTGCACTTGCAGGAGGAGAGAAAACAAATGGAGATTATATTCCACCTGCTGAAAGTGATCCCATGCAGTGCTACCTACATGCTTCTTAGCTGATGTCTCCTTCATCACTCTCCCAACAGCACTAATGCAAACCTCAGTCTGAGTGGAAGGAGCAACACAAGGGGAGAAGGAACACTCAGAGCAGAATGGAAGGTGACATCCCTTTCTTCTGCCAACAGCTTGTTCTCAATTGCTTCAATGTCTTTCTCCCTAGTAGAAACTTCCACCTCCCTTAGCCTTGCCACAGGATTGACACATGAATAGCTGCCATACTGCTGCCTTGAGATCTCTCCTGTGATGTAGGTGCTCAGGACTTGCTTCTCTCTGCAGTGTATTGATACTTGACAAATAGGGCAAGAACAGAGAGGTTGGATTAGCTTGAATGTCCACTTCTAGTTTTCTTTTGCCTGCCTGAACTTTCACCAGAACATCTGCTGTGGTTCATTATTTTGTATTTATTTGCATTAATTTATTAACTTAGTTTATGGAACTACTGCATTTGAAATACATGTTTCACATGTATGAGAAAATAGTCTGTATTCTATACCCAATAGTGCAACCTCAGACAAACTCACAGACCCATTCCTACCAGTCTCACTCTCATTTACTCAAGGCAGAGACAGGCAAGTAGAAGACTTGCATGGGGGGTGGGTGAGGGGAGGTTGTGTTTTTAATTTATGGGAGTGAGGAAAATTAAAGGGAAGGGGAATGAAAGGAAATAATAAGGGGAGTGAAATTACCAAGATTAGATAAACACAGAGAGAAGCAGGAGATTAAGTCAGAAACAAATAGGGTTTTATTAAAATGGATTTGGGAAAAGGTAGAATCATATGCAAGAACAAATTAACAAGCAAGATCCAAAGCAACAAAAAAGAATAATCTCTCTTCTTTCTCTCTCTTCAAGCATAATAAACTGCAGAGCAAGCAAATCCTAATAGATGTGGTTAAAAAAAATGTAACTGAGACCAAAAAGCAAAAGAATATCCCGCCCTAAAAGCTTTGACAGGCAGAATTTAATGAAATGATAAAATTTATTGTCAAACAGTCCATCATATCACTTCAGTATTTTCCATATACAGTATGGCACTGAAGTTGCAATATTGTCTATTCCAGGGCTTTCCAAAGTGCCGCCGCTGGCGACATACCAGTAGCGGCGGCGGCAGCAGTGCGGTGGCGGCACGCGCGTGCACGGCGGCGGCACGGGGGGCGTGCGGCGGCGTGCGTGCGCGCGCACGGCGGTGGGGCGTGCGGCGGCATGCGTGTGCACGGCGGCTGCGGGGGGCGTGCGGCAGCGCTCGCGTGCACGGCGGCGGCTGCCTCCGCTAAAACGTGGAAGCACTGATCCCGCGCTGCTGCTGCTGCCGCTGTACACGCGCGCGCCACCGCTTCCGGGTGGTGTGGCGACACACCACGCTGTGTGTGGCGACACACTTTTGTGTCGCGACACACAATTTGGAAAGCTCTGGTCTATTCTCTGTTAAGAGTCTCAGAAGCTGGGGAAATGCCATCAGATTGCCAAAGCATTCAGAAAGCTCCAAAGCACCTGGTTCAATCTGCTGGTTGAATCAGGTCCCCACAAACCTGCTTTGAAGGGGTGAGTTGATCAAAGCTCCATTGAACTTAATCACCCATTTGAAGCTTTGCACAGGCCTATTAAATAATTGGCCAAAATGCAGCTGATTTTGTTTTCCTTAATGAAAGTCATCTGTCAGAGAGAATAAAAAAGATGGTTCTAGTGACTGTATCCCAATGTATCTAAGAGGATGTATATACAGTATATATATATGCCCAAAGACTTTTGTTATTAGTTTAAAGGTTCTCTTAATCTAGCAGATGGTTTTCTAAACTTTCTAGCTCATGTTTGATTATAAAGGAAAGTAAGATATTTGAAAACCTTCAGCCTTAGTCCTCTTTAAAAAAAATAATAGAGCTGGAATGGCAATCAAAGTTTCTGTTCAGCTCTAGATCTTTATAATAAGTGTTAAAAAAAACAGAGCATATTAGGGATATAATTTACTGTGTCCCCAGATTTTCCTATTGCTCATTTTTGACAGGGATGTTACTGTTCTCCCTTGGTGTCATCTCATGTTATTGAAGTGGATGAAAGATCCACATTACAAAAAATCTAGGCAGCTACCCTGAGGTTTCTGTTAGGGGATTATGTTATATAAAGGGAGTTGTAAGAAGTCCAGTTTCAAGCATCTTTGACTTTGAATTGTCCAGAGTCTCAAGTAAAGCTTTCAATTAAGAGAGATTTCACTTAGTATTTTTATCCAGCAGAGCACAAGCTTAGAGTTCTCTAAAATAATTCTTTAAAGACTTTGTGCAGATGTATCAACAGTTGTATGCTTTAAAAAAATAAAAAGTAAAGAGTGAGTAAGAGTACTCTAAGCAAATCTGTCACTCAGAGATGCAATAAAAACAGCCCCCCTATGGACTTACTATAAGAACCTCCTAGTCTTTCAAAATTGTGCCACCATTTTCCCCTTGATGTATTTTGGGCTTAGAACTGCCTCCAAGTTCACCTATATGGCATCATCTCTTTCTAATTTTCCTCAAAGCCCTCACTTTCCAAGAATCCTTAGGAACAATTCCTAATTCCCATAATTAACAGCAACTAAGATGAGTATGTGCAATTGAAGTAATAACCCTTTCTTCTTTTCATCCGTATCCTCGTCTTCCTCTGTTATTTTTCCTGTAACAAGTTTTAGATTACTAAATTCTCAGAGCAGGATTTGTTTTCTTGTACACTGTAAAATGTGATGGTATTTAAATAAGGAATAATTAAGTTACAATGGCAAATAGGAAAAATTTGGGCGGGGTGTCTCATTTGTATTTCACTGGGACAATTCAGGAATTTATCTATATGCTTAAAAGATGATGGGAAAAGATCAATTACAAGAAAAGTTGCATACATTTAATAGATATCCTTATCATTACCATATTACTGACTTTGTAGGTTTTTCTTTTAATTAAGAATATTGAATTGAAAAGTAAATCTAATTGTCCCTTTTCCAGAACTCTGCATATGGTCCTACCTTCACCTTAGAACCCAGGGTTTGGGCACATCTGATTAATCTTTGTAGTAATATAGTGGTCAGGCCTAATATAATATCATCCAATAAAATGAAAACATACAGGGGTGAAATATAAATCCATGCTTATTTCATATGCGACAGAAATGTAAATTCCCTAGAATCTGTCTTCACGGAAAGAAGTAAGGACTGTACTCAGCAGCATCAGTAGGAGGTGGGTGTTAAAATCAGCAAGATGGCAGTACAAATATTCCAATGCAAGCTCCACCCCTTTTGAATGTGCATGTGATCCACATACAAAACAGATGGGGCTGCCATCACAATGCTGCATCAACCGTCTTACTGATTTTGACACACACTCATATGGATGCTTCTAATTATACTGGAAAAATTCCAACACCTACCTTATCATAGATTTCAGACAGTTCCAAAATATTTGCTATCTACCACATAAGTGACATTCTGGTGTCTTTAAATTACCAGCATGATTTTTTTTAAAATAGTGACCTAAAGTATAATACATATTAGTTTAATTAAATGTAGGGGGAAAATAAATGCAAGGCATATAACTGTATGCCATGACTGTAAACCGCCCAGAGTCCCCCTTTTGGGGGAGATGGGCAGTGATAGAAATACGAATAATATAGATAGATAGATAGATAGATAGATAGATAGAATTGTTTTGTTGCTGAAATACTTCAATTATAGGTTTTAATGAATACATCCTGTTTGATATTTGCAGAGCTTTTGGGAGGAAGTATACATGTTTGGATGGACAAAATAATAAAAAGGGATGGAACAATACATTGAGTTTGGAAAAGGATGTTGTTCTTTAGTATGAAAATGCTTATTAGCTTTGCTGGCAGGAAAACAATCGAACAACACCAACAACCAAAAAAAAAAAAAAAACCCTTTACCCAAGTTGTATAAAATGTAAGGACAGTTACTGTGAAAAATGCTGTTCAAGCTTTTAGAAATCCCCATCTCCTGCAGCAATCCTTTGTGCCACACAGATTATTGATAATTGGATATGCCTGTCATATATTAAGATACATACATCTTCTCTCATTGAATAGTTGCAGATAGGCTTACTACCAACCACTTTGTTTGGTTTTGTTCTTTGTTTATTGTCCTTTTTAATCTGCATCTTCTATTTTGCCTTCATGTTTTGTTTGTTTCAATTAAAAAAAAAAGGGGGATCTGGTAATGCATTGTTTCTTGAATTTTCATATAGCAGTTGAGAAGTCACAGAGGAAGAAGACTCCTGGCTTATTCAACAGATAGTGGTTTAAAGCAAAATGATTATCCCTCCAGTCTTGCTTTTGTACAACGTGTAAGCTTTTCAGCTTATTATGAATAAGTCAACAATCCTGATCTGGTAATATAAAATTCTGATATTAACAAATTGGAATCCAAATTTTTCCCAACAGAGCACTAAAATAAATGGACAATGTTTATTTAGCATTCTACTGAGAGAGGAGGGTTATTTCCCCACTACAGGCTTTATATTAGTTTACTGAACCTAAGACGAGTATATTGCTAATCATTGCAAGTGTCCTTGGTTACTATTTATTTATTTAATTTTCTATCCCGCCTTTATTATTTTTATAAATAACTCAAGGTGGCAAACATACCTAATTGTCCTGTTCAGACTAGGTGACGACCATATACTTTAATTAGAATAAACTTTATTTACAAATTCAACTAATTACAGTTATAAAATCTTTTGGATTGGTAAACACATAGCAGGATTAGTTCCAACCCGGCAAGGTCGAAGTACTGAATGAGGTAGACAAACGAGATTCAAATGATGGTTGTAATAAAGCAGCACGACACGATGGGGCTCGGCTTCTAGACAAGGCAATTCGAACAGGCTAGGCTAGAATTTGTGGCAAGACGCTGCTAGACTCAGCTGGAAGGCACAATAAGCTAAGGCTGGACCCGACTGGAATGCGCGGCGTGGCAAGGCGGGACTCGACTGAAGAACTCAAAGTGGCAAGACAGGACTCGACTGGAGAACTTGATGTAGCAGGGCAGGACTCAACTGGAGATTCCAATGTAGCAAGGCGAGGATCAGCGGAGAGGCGCAGCGTAGCAAGGCAAGGATCAGCTGAAGTGCGCGGTGCGGCAAGGCAAGGCTCAACTGGCAGACGCGGCGAGGAATCACAGCGAGGCTCAGCTTCAGGTAGAGGCAGCTGGGAAAATTCTGAAATGGTAAAATGCGTAGGCTCTGATTCCGCGGGGGTTACAGAGCAAGGTCTGGAGGGCAGTTCTGGCTCTACTTCTCCTGAAGAAGCTGTTAGCTCAGTAGAACAGTTGTCTCCGGCAACTTGCTCCCTGTGCTGGTGTCTTTTTAACCTGTTTCCTTCGCACCGTTTACCCTCAGGAACCAATCAAAAGCTGTTTGGCGCACTTTTCGGCTCGCCTTTCCCTCGCGCTGATTGGTGGCTTAGAGCATTCTTCCTGGTCTTGGCCAATCAGCCGCTCAGGATTCTCCCGCTCTGCTGAGTCATGTTGGGTTTCGTTTTCCCCAGTTTTCTCCAGATAGGTTTCGATTTCCCCTTTTTGCTTAACATAGGTTTTGGTTTCCCTCTTTTGCTTAGCATAGGTTTCGATTTCACCTTCCTCAACATCAGATTCAGACTCAACTTTTACACCAGAGCTTTCCAAACTGTGTGTCGGGACACGTTAGTGTGTCGGCTGCAGTGTCTGGGTGTGTCGCGGCTGCTGCTGCCTCCTGGCTTCAACACAGGTCCTAGTGCCTGCCTTGTGCCTTGCTGCCTCCAAACCTGCCAGGATTCCACGCAAGTCCTAGTGCCTGCCTTGTGCCCTGCTGTAAGAGTGTGTCGTGAAACGATGCATATCTAAAAAGTGTGTCACCAACATGAAAAGTTTGGAAAGCTCTGTCTTACACTAATACTCTTTCCTCATCCTATTTTCCCCACAACAACAACCCTGTGAGGTGAGTTGGGCTGAGAGAGAGTGGCTGGCCCAAGGTCACCCAGCCGGCTTTCATGCCTAAGGCGGGGCTAGAACTCACAGACTCCTGGTTTCTAGCCCGTTGCCTTAACCACTAGACCAAACTGGCTCTCATGTTTATTTTACATTTCAACTTTGTATAGAAGTATCACGGGCTTCTTCTTCCATTTCATAGAGTTTAGGCCCCTATATTTACAAAGGTATATATAACAGTTATATAAAGCTGAGGATTACATTTCATGGATCTGATGAAATGCCTCTTGTATATGAAAATAACTCTACCAGTTCTTAAAGAGTTATGAGGATCTTTTTATTTCTGCACTAAGACTAAAAAAGGTATTATAGAATGAATGGAGATTATGTGTGATGGATTGCATTGCTAACTCTCACATTTAATGAGGCTAAAGCATGAAATCATAATACAGGCAGAAAACTGCAGGTAGATGATAATAGAGACCATTGGCAACCGAATGCCCTCAAATGACACATTTGTATTAAGAAATTGTAAAGACTATTTTTCTCCAATATCTGACTGGTATGGTTTTACATTTATGCAATTGCTTTATAACTATTTAATTATTTTAATCTTCTCTGTTTATTAGGAAAGTAAGTATAACTATTGTGTTTTTGTAAATGAGGAAGTGCATTTCTAAGACCTGTTTTAGATAAAGTTGCAAATCTTTCAGGTCTTGTTATCTTGCAGCCACATTGTTGTTTCACATTGGATGCCTTACAGTACTCTGTGGTTACATAATGATTGATTATTTATTTATTTATTTTTATTGGCCACCCTACTGCAGTGGACTCTGAGTGTACTACAGTACTAGTACTAGTACAGTACTAGTCTTAGTAGAAGAGAGTATCTGTAGCTCAGGGTTGAACTGTGGAGTCCTTGATGCTCTCTGAGCTTGGTTGTTTGCTTGCAGACGTTTCACTGAATGTCAATGAAACATCTGCAAACAAACAACCAAGCTCAGAGAGCACCAAGGAAACTTCATTGTCTGTCTAGCATTTCAACTTGTATTCCCCTCCCTGAATTATGATTCCAGATATTTATTTGTCTTTCCAATCTTGTGCACCAGAAACCTCTAAAGCAAGTAGATATGTTACATCTCTGCTCTAAAAGCTTAAGGGAAACTTGTCTGTATATACCAGAGCTTTCCAAACTGTGTGTGGCGACACAAAAGTGTGTCACCACACACAGTCTGGTGTGTCGCCACACAACCTGGAAGCGCTGATCATCATCATCGCTTCTGGGTTTTCCTGCGGCGACACACCAACAGCGGCGCGCAAAAACTGAAAGCGGCAGCAGCGCTTCCGGGGTTTTGCGTGCTGCCGCAACGGCAGCACTTCCGGGTTTTCCCGCAGCGACACACCAACGGCGGTTGGTGTGTCGCCGCGGGAAAACTTTGGAAAGCCCTGGTATATACCATTCTGATAGCTTATAGAACTCTGTGACTAGATGAAATAGCCACATATCATAGGAATTTGTGTAGGGATTCTTGATCTGTGCTCCTTTAAAATCTCTCTCTGTGTTTTTTTTTAACGCTTATTTTTGTTTTGGAATATAATGGGATGAAAATGGCAATGATAATAGCCTCTTCTATAAGTAATCTCTACCAAATTTCAGGTAGATATATTGAGGGAGGTATTATTCAATGAAAAGAAATGGTGTTAAGGAGTGGTAGTGGCCCATTTAGAATATATGGGATGGAATTACTGTCAGGTGTTGTGTTAGAAGTGTAAGGGACAAATTCTGTACATAATCCTGTACATGAAATAAATTAACTGCTGTTAGGCCAGGTCAAGTTAATCTTGCTCAGACAATGGCCAGGATGAGGGAGATGAAGTTGTACAATAAACAACTTTTGTTGGTAGCCAAGATGAACAATCTTTTGCCCATCTAAGTGCTACTATATCTATCTGCCACATTTTATATCTTGGGTTACTAAGTATTATTGCCAGGATTAAGCTCCCTTGGTGTTATTGGTATGGTATCTTAGTGGTTTCAATTTTATCTACCTTGCAGGATGTTCTCCATTCAATAGATCCATTTCGTGATCATTTCCATTAGCAGGAGTTCCTTAGGGTTTAGTGTTGGGTCCCTTATTCTCTTTATACACAACTCTGCTAGACTCCCCAGTTTTGTCTTCCCAGTTTAATTACTATGCTGTCAACTCTACACTTTATTTATCAGTCCCTGCTATAAATGGTAAGGGGTAGGCATCTCTTTCCAACTGTTTAGACAGAATTTCTGATTGGATGTGGTCCCATTGTCTTAAAGTGAACATGGATAAGGCAGAGAACTTTGTATTTCATCCTGATATTCTCATCCCTTCACTCCTTGTTTCTTTCCTTGGTTCTCAAGGCTGCCAGTTGTGGATCTCCCCTCTTGTGAGGAAACTGAGAGTCGAAACTAATGATGGACTCTCTTTAAAATCTTTAATTAGGAACACTTATAATCTATAACGTTCCTTTAATGAGTATTTGCAGGATCCACCCATTCCTTACTACTGAGATGGCTAAATTGATGCCCTGGTTGCATCATACTTGGATTATTGCAGTCAGATTATCCAAGTCTTCACTTTTTGATTCATAAGTAGAATGCTGCTGTTTATATCAATTCTGGACTTTCCTTATTTTACCTGTACCCTTTTTTTTATCATCAATCATTACATTGGCTGGGCTTTTGTGAAAGATACCAATATAAATTGCTGGTGTTAACACATCAATCCTTGGATATGGACACACCCAGCTATTTAAAATACTACTTTAGGCTATTTTCAAGAGCCTGTGAATTTGATCCAACTCCAAGGCCAGGGGTTTTGAGTATGCAGTATATTTCCTTTATTTATCTACACCCAGAATTTTATTGCCTAAATAATTTGCTTTATTTTATTCAGGTCATGCAACTCTATATTGACTTTCTGCCTCTCTTTAATATCAAACAAAAATATCAAATATCAGTATTATCTTTTAGGACTTATTTCCCAATATACCCTGACTGTTTGCTATTCCTGAAACTTTACTGCACTTCTTATCTGTTTTCTCTCCAGAACTGTTTTAGAGATTGCTCCACTATAGGCTCGATCCAGGTATGTTGCCTTTATCTCCATGCCATTATTTGGCTCCCTTTATGTTAGGACTGCAGGCACTTTGAAAATAATTGATAAGTATTTTGGACCTCACTCGAGCACAACACATACCTGCTATTTATTACGGCAGTCTAATCTTTTTCAGACTTCCATACAAAGTTTAAAAAGGTGCCAATGGACTCTTTAAAGCAGCAGCATCTTTTTTCAGGCATTTTTGTTGTTTATTCGTTCAGTCGCTTCCGACTCCTCATGACTTCATGGACCAGCCCACGCCAGAGCTTCCTGTCGGCCGTCACCATCCCCAGCTCCCCCATGGTTGAGTCTGTCACCTCCAGAATATCATCCATCCATCTTGCCCTTGGTCGGCCCCTCTTCCTTTCGCCTTCCACTTTCCCTAGCATCAGCTTCTTCTCCAGGGTATCCTGTCTTCTCATTATGTGGCCAAAGTACTTCAGTTTTGCCTTTACTATCATTCCCTCAAGTGAGCAGTCTGGCTTTATTTCCTGGAGTATGGACTGGTTTGATCTTCTTGCAGTCCAAGGCACTCTCAGAATTTTCCTCCAACACCACAGTTCAAAAGCATCTATCTTCCTTAGCTCAGCCTTCCTTATGGTCCAGCTCTCACAGCCATAGGTTACTACAGGGAATACCATTGCTTTAACTATGCGGACCTTTGTTGTCAGTGTGATGTCTCTGCTCTTAACTATTTTATCAAGATTTGCCATTGCTCTCCTCCCAAGAAGTAGACGTCTTCTGATTTCCTGGCTGCAGTCAGCATCTGCAGTAATCTTTGCGCCTAGAAATACAAAGTCTGTCACTGCCTCCACTTTTTCTCCCTCTATTTGCCAGTGATCAATCAAGCTGGTTGCCATAATCTTGGTTTTTTTGAGGTTTAACTGCAACCCAGCTTTTGCACTTTCTTCTTTCACCTTCGTCATAAGGCTTCTCAACTCCTCCTCGCTTTCAGCCATCAAAGTGGTATCATCTGTATATCTAAGATTGTTAATGTTTCTTCCAGTGATTTTAACTCCAGCCTTGGATTCCTCAAGCCCAGCACATCGCATGATGTGTTCTGTGTACAGGTTGAATAGGTAGGGTGAGAGTATACAGCCCTGCCGTACTCCTTTCCCAATCTTAAACCAGTCCATTGTTCCGTGCTCTGTTCTTACCGTTGCTACTTGGTCGTTATACAGATTCCTCAGGAGGCAGACAAGATGACTTGGTATCCCCATACCACCAAGAACTTGCCACAATTTGTTATGATCCACACAGTCAAAGGCTTTAGAATAGTCAATAAAACAGAAATAGATGTTTTTCTGAAACTCCCTGGCTTTCTCCATTATCCAGCGGATATTGGCAATTTGGTCTCTAGTTCCTCTGCCTTTTCTAAACCCAGCTTGTACATCTGGCAATTCTCGCTCCATGAATTGCTGGAGTCTACCTTGCAAGATCTTGAGCATTACCTTACTGGCATGTGAAATAAGTGCCACTGTTCGATAGTTTGAACATTCTTTAGTGCTTCCCTTTTTTGGTATGGGGATATAAGTTGATTTTTTCCAATCTGATGGCCATTCTTGTGTTTTCCAAATTTGCTGGCATATGGCATGCATCACCTTGACAGCATCATCTTGCAAGATTTTAAACAGTTCAGCTGGGATACCGTCGTCTCCTGCTGCCTTGTTATTAGCAATGCTTCTTAAGGCCCATTCAACCTCACTCTTCAGGATGTCTGGCTCTAACTCACTGACCACACCGTCAAAGCTATCTCCAATATTATTATCCTTCCTATACAGATCTTCTGTATATTCTTGCCACCTTTTCTTGATCTCTTCTGCTTCTGTTAGGTCCTTACCATCTTTGTTTTTGATCATACCCATTTTTGCCTGGAATTTACCTCCGATGTTTCTGATTTTCTGGAAGAGGTCTCTTGCCCTTCCTATTCTATTGTCTTCTTCCACTTCCGCACATTGCTTGTTTAAAAATAATTCCTTATCTCTTCCGGCTAACCTCTGGAATTTTGCATTTAATTGGGCATATCTCCCCCTATCACTGTTGCCTTTTGCTTTCCTTCTTTCTTGGGCTACTTCCAGTGTCTCAGCAGACAGCCATCTTGCCTTCTTGGTTTTCTTTTTCTTTGGGACGTTTTTTGTTGCCGCCTCCTGAACAATGTTGCGAACTTCTGTCCATAGTTCTTCCGGGACCCTATCTACTAAATCTAGTCCCTTAAATCTATTCTTCACCTCCACTGCATATTCCTTAGGAATATTAGTGAGCTCATATCTAACTGATCTGTGGGTCTTCCCTATTCTCTTTAGTCTGATTCTAAATTTTGCAAGAAGAAGTTCGTGATCTGAACTACAGTCAGCTCCAGGTCTTGTTTTTACCAACTGTATAGATGTCCGCCACCTTTGGCTGCAAAGGATGTAGTCAATCTGATTTCGGTGTCGACCATCTGGTGAAGTCCATGTATAAAGTCGTCTTTTAGGTTGTTGGAAGAGAGTGTTTGTTATGCACAGTGAGTTGTCTTGGCAAAATTCTATCAGCCTATGTCCTGCTTCATTTTGTTCTCCCAGACCATGCTTGCCTGTAATTCCAGGTGTCGTCTGACTACCCACCTTAGCATTCCAGTCTCCTGTAATGAAAATAACATCTCTTTTTGGTGTATTATCCAGTAGGTGCTGCAGATCCTCATAGAACTGATCTACTTCTGCTTCTTCAGCACCTGTGGTTGTGGCGTATATTTGGATCACTGTGATGTTAAATGGCTTACCCTGAATTCGAATTGAGATCATTCTATCGTTTTTTGGATTGTATCCAAGCACTGCTTTAGCCACTTTATTATTAATTATGAAGGCTACTCCATTTCTTCTCTGGTCCTCTTGTCCACAGTACTAGATCTGGTGGTCATCTGATGTGAATGGCCCATTCCAGTCCATTTCAGTTCACTGACACCTAAAATGTCTATATTTAATCTTGACATCTCACCAATAACCACATCCAATTTGCCCTGGCTCATAGATATTACATTCCAGGTTCCTATGGTGTGTTGATCTTTAGAACATCGGATTCGTCGTTCACCACCAGCACCGTCGGCCGCTAGCCATCCTTTCGGCTTTGAGCTAGCTGCGTCATCACATCTGGGGCTAGTTGAACGTATCCTCTGTTCCTCCCCAGTAGCATTTTGACCATCTTCCGACCTGGGAGTCCCATCTTCCGATGGTATACCGACATATCTCTGGTTGTACTGATCCATTTAGTTTTCACGGCAAGAATACTTGGGTGGGTTGCCATTACCTTCCCCAGGGATCGTATTTAGTCTGACCTCTCTGCCACGACCTTCCCGTCTTGGGTGTCCCTTCACGGTTTAGCTCATGGTTTCATTGAGGTACTCAAGCTCCAGCACCACGACAAGGTAACGATCTCCTTTGCTGGAGTTTTTCAGGCATATTAGTTCCAAAACACTTCTTACAAATCATTTTTGAAGTGAACATATTATTGCTCCATATTTCAAATTTACAGTAGATGTTTGTATAATGCAGAATTCTCTCTTTACTGTGGTTTTCACTCCAGTGCTTTAAATAACCATTCAGGTTATATATAAGCAATTAGGACTCCCTCCGAGTTATGATAGTTCATGCAGTATAATTAAAATAACTATCCTGTACAGCTTTTATTTTTGTGGTAATAAGACTTAAGACATCAAAACAGCTTTCTAGGATAAAATGAAACCTGTTGATGAAATACATTCAAATTTCTGTTACTGGTTAAAATCTTAACTGTTGAGCAAATATGTTCAAATATATCTTATCCAATAGTTGAGTAAACATTTCTTCTGAAACCAGCTTTAGTCTATAGCAACACAGTAAAATTAGCAGTATTTTCTACTGGGAAGTAGATAATTTTATTTTAATTTGCTGAAAAGATCATAATATACATGAAAAATGGCCTTCCTCTTACTGCAGAACTAATTTCTAGCTTGCTCAACCCTGACTTCATGCATTTTAATTCTGAACCAAACAAAACATTAAATTAGTTTTCTTAGAAGAGTCTAACTATGTTTCACAGTAACCTGGTGAGCTTTCACAAAGGAATCATTATGTTTAATTACAGATGAAATTTCATCAAAAGTATGACTCTTTTTTCAGAATTTATAGGTTCATGTGTCAGAAAATATTGAATAAACAACGTATCAAACACATAACCTTTTATTTTGCATATAACTCCCAGGTAGGGATGAGAGATGAGATAGAGATGAGATAGAGATCCTGTTGTACAGAATTCAAATATCAGAATGAAAGGACATTAAAAACAAACAATTACAAACAAAATTCTGTATCTTGATGCCCTGAGCCCTGAGCATTTGAAAATGCATAGCAATAAATAGATGATGTAACATTTATTTTCTGTTGAAAACAAAAAGAAAGGAAAAATAGGGTTGGTATAATTAAACTAAATATGATTTTTCATCCAATAAAGCTAGTTGATATTTTTAGGATAGATAAAACAAAACATTTAATCACACAATATTCATTATAGTAAATTTTAACAGCTAGTGGTTTAAATGGCTTTGAAAAAGAATTGGCCATGTACATGGAATGTAAGTCTCTCTCATATACTATAGCTGAAAGGACACTTAAAGGACAAAATAGGCTTGGATAACCCTCAGATATTCATCAATGCAACAGGAAAAGCGGGAGGAAGAGAAGAAGAAGAAGAAGAGGAAATCTCTATTCAAATGTGCTAGCGATACTTGGAAAATGTGATGGCTTATACAATGCCCAAAGGTTTACAGGAGAAATGCTAATGCTTTGCCAAGTGCTACATTTTTTTAAAAAAAACCTATGTACTGTCCTCTTGAATACAGTGTGTTAACTGTAAAGAACATTGCCAATTATGATCTCAGAAGACATGTCATAGTGAATAATAACTCCTCATTGTTTGTCAGACTTTTAACACTCAGAGTGATGCCCAGAGATTAGCAGTGTTAATAATGGATGGAGGAAAGGAAGAGAAATGGAAGTTCAGGCTTTTGATTTCAACACTGAAGGGGACAATTTCATGGCCAGGAGGACAAGAGCCAAGTGACAAAATGCCAAGCAATGAAAATAAAACAACCAATAGAATGACAGAATATAAATGATGTGGCATTGTCTGCTCTACAGCCTCAGTTATACTATTTGTTTCTCTATGATGTTTCATTTCTTTTTTAAAAAAAATCTGTTCTTTTGATATTTTTGTTGTTTGGAATATGAAATTGTTGCATCTAATAAACCTATTTCTCTCTCCCCCTTCATGCCAATAAATTTATTTCATATTTATTTCATATTTATTTATTTATATTTCAAATTTCATCACCGCCCATCTCACTCACAGAGCGGCACACGATAGAAACAAATTGTATACAGTACAATAAGTACGTTTTAAGTAATAGAAAAGGGGAGTCTTCAGAAAATATTGAAAGAAAAACTATCTTGACAGCACAGGAAAGGAACTGGAAAGGGAATTCTTCCTTTGAACCTCTGATTGCTCACTGGAGAAAAGAGACAATATAGGCAATTAGATTTTTTTCTGCAACTTAAAGAACAAACTAAAAACCAGAAAGGAGAATTGTCCATTATCACAAAGCAGAATGTATTTAGAATTCTGGGATTTCCATTATGTAGTTTGTTGGCATCTTTGTGTTCCAGAACCACCTTCAGAGCACAGCAGCCCATTTCCCACTTAACAAAGCACCATTCTCCAAAATACGTTTTATTTCCAAGAATATCCTTGTATTCTTCAGAAATGCAGAAGGCATTGGGAGGGCTCACATTTCAGTGTTTTGTTTGTAAATGTACTAAATGGCACACCCATACACACAAAGAAAAAGACAAAAGTTAGCTGGGCTTGATAATTAATATCCTGTAGGGCTGGAGAGGGTGTCAGGAAAGTTCACCAGCTTGTCTTCTTGTAAATTGATCCTTTATGACTGGCCACATCTATTATGGCAGTCATTTTGTGAATGAGCAAGCCTTCTATGGAGGAGAAGCTTTCAAAATGTTCCCATAGACCCAAAAGGATTGGATGCCTGACAGGGAGGATAAGAAAAGAGTGACATATTAAATTTTTGGGAAAGCAGGTTTTACATTTTAGCACTGTAATATGGTGGCAAATAATCTGTAACAGTGTATCTTATTTTATGAGTCACACTCTGTATCTCATCTTTCCTCTGAAGGAGCAGGGGAATTATTCCAAATTATCTCCGCTACAGTCCTAGGAGGTAGGCTGTATTCTTCAGTAGCATGCCTGGAAGAGTTTGTGTTAAGATAAAGTGGCTATTTGAGAATGCTATTTGCCTGCAGTTCATGTAAACATTTAGATGCCCCAGGGATAGAAGAGGAAGTGGTTGCAGTGGGGTTGACAGCCATAAGAAGCCTGAAAGTATGATATGCCAGTGGAATAATGCACTGGGATGTTACATGCATTTAGCCAGAGGTGACAAGCCAGGTCAGTTATGATGAAGATGACCTTGACAGAGATAGGCCAGATCCATTACCAAAGCAGTGAGGAAAAAAACAAGCTTAAGTCCAAACGAAGCAGAAACTTAGCTGCTCAGACAGACACTTCCCTAATTCACAAGGGTATAAGAAGGGGAGGAGGCACAGCACAATCAGACTTGCAAGATTCTGTTACTATAGACAATCTGAGTGAAAAGTAGTCTTAGCCTTCCTGTAGAGTTGATTCTTGGTCTGGTCTACTGGGTGGGGCTGACAAGTTGTTCTGCTAGTACCTCACATAGCAACACAGGTATTGCTTTAGAGTCACACTAGTCTGTTCTGTTGTGTATGATGGGCAGAAAATAAATGGACCTTAACCTTGAATAATTGGAACAAGGCTTTCCAAAAATGTCTTGTAAATTATACCCCTCTATCTGAAATGAGATGATTGGCCATGCTCTGTACTAGAACACATGACCAGTAAACAGTTTGGCAGTTTCTGGTGAAAAATTACAAGGGACAAAGTGAGCCACAGTATTGTAAATACTGTAGATCCATAGCTGCCGAAATAGTGGTCAAACCTTTAACCCCTCCAAAGAGGTAGTATCCCAAGGTCCTTTGGGAGATGGAATGGGATGTAACAATCCATCTGGCTTGCTAATTAAAGGCTTGGCATGACAGGAAATACAAGACCTTACATCTGCTTTGATGTGAGGTCACCAAAATATTCTGAAGTAAACGTGCATGATTTTTAAAATATTCCAGTTTTATTGTCATGGTTGAGCTTCAATTCTTCCCTCAGGAAGGAAGAATGTATAGAGAACCATTGTGCAGCAGTTGTCCCCATTCCAAGAAAAGGGGAGGATTTGGGGGGAGGTATCCCCTGAAGTTCATCTGTCTGGCCCCACTCATATGGCTCTTGTTCCTGCTGGAAAGTGCTCATTCATTAAAGTCAGGAAAACGCCTCCCTATTCCCAAAGCCTCCGTAATCAAAACTGCTGTAGTGTGAGGTGGGAGGGTGGCAAAATGTTTGTGTTTTAGGATTGCAGTCAGAGGCAAGTCATAGGGAATTTAGAGCTTGAACAAAATTGCATCAGCCTGCCTCTTTTGTGAATTAGGAACACAGTTGCTGTAAAAATTAAATCATGGATGGGATATGCATGGTGAGTTCACAAATGGTAAGATGGTGGATGGAGTATTGTGATATGAGCCCCACCCCTTCTGAATGTGCATGTGACATTGATGCATGTACAAAAAGGCTGGGGCTTGCATCAAGATGCTCTGTCTGCTGTCGTGACGATTTTGCCCCTTTCCCTGCAGGTGCCTCTGGGCATGCTGAGCTTCCCAAAAGTTGACTCCAATGTTGGAAGGCATCTTTTATGACCCAAAATTCTTTATTAAAAACAAATGTTCTGTTCATCTCCACCTCCTTTTCAAAGATATCAGTGAAATCAGTAACAAATCAGACATTTGTTAAAGCAGAAGGAATGATTTGTTGGTCAGTTGCAAGGGGGAATGGGGCTTGAATACCTAAAAACAGGGAGCTTAACAATTCTAAAGTGTAGCTAGTCCATTTTCAGAACAAAGGGAACATTCAAGGAGGAGGTTGAATAAAATTGTAAGGTTTTCAGGTAGTCATTGATGATGAGGTAAAGGGGAACAGTTTATTCAGTGATCAGGCCAAAGTGTAAAAATCGTATATTTTCAACATTCATTAAATATGGACAAATTCAGGTCTGGGGTGAGAGAAGTGAGGGCAAATCATGAAAGCAATTTCATGCCATCATGACACTAGCTCTGCTACTTTTGCACATGTGATATTGCACACACATATGAATGGGGTAGATTTTGTTGCAATAGCACAATGCCTTTTTCATTGTTTTGACAAAAGCCTCCAATCCTGCAGATACCTCTGGATCTGGATGTTCAATTATTCAAGTGGAAGAGGTGAATCACTGTACAATAACCTTATCAATAAAATTAGCAATCACTCTTGAACCCAATAATGTAGAAGGTTGTCTATCGGAGCTAGCATGATATGTTGGTTCTTGGCATCACACGTCTGAGTTCCCCTTAATTGCTTAATGGTCCCTCTTAAGCTCTTGAAAGGGAGGCCTCCTTCATTACTCCAACTCTCAGACTTGGGACAAGTGAGACATTTCTAGCAATATGATTTTCATTCCACAAGTATGGTACTTCATAGCTGATTCAGGGCAAGAAAGTTTAGTAGAGTGAGGTTGTTCAAAATGTTGTGAATTGCTACAATAAAAACACAAATCCATGTTTCTATGTCTATGAAGGTTCTCAGTCATCCAGGTGGAATTGTCTGTAGCTTGAATCATGTCAACTGGATTTCTATTTTCTTAGTGGAAACGTTTCACTCCTTATCCAAGGAGCTTCTTCTCTGCAGGCCTGTGGATATCCAAATTGGGCCTTCACTAAATCTAAGTCTACCAGACCTAAAACAGCGACAGATAGGGCTGAGACTCAGAGTAAACGGAAGAACCTGGTCATTCCTTACATGGCTGGCGTGTCTGAAAAGATAAAACGGATATTTGGCAAACACCACATACCTGTATATTTCAAACCCACCAACACACTGAGACAGAGGCTTGTACACCCCAAAGATCAAACTCCAAAACACAAGGAAAGCAATGTAGTGTATGCAATCCAGTGTAGTGAGGAGTGCTCTGAACTCTACATTGGAGAAACCAAACAACCTTTGTACAGGAGGATGGCCCAACACAGGAGAAGTAACACCACAGGACCAGAGTCAGCAGTTTATCTTCATCTAAAGGAAAAAGGACACTCATTTGAGGACATTAATGTTCACATTTTAGACAGAGAAGATAGGTGGTTTGAGAGAGGGGTCAAGGAATCCATTCATGCCAACTTGGAAAATCCTTCCTTGAATAGAGGTGGGGGCCTCAGGCATAACCTTTCCCCTATCTTCCTTCCTGCTTTGTCTTCTGTGCCTAGGAAGATTAAGACCATTTCACAAGCTCAACAGCAGCAGGGTAATCTTAACGATCCTCCTTTAGATGATAAAGGGACTTAGAAACAAACATCTCAAAAATAACCATGACCTAGCCCCAGGTGCAAGGTCACACAGCCAGCCTAGAAACATATTTAAGGATTCCCTTACTAACTTTACTCAGACTGAAGAAGCTCCTTGGATAAGGAGTGAAACGTTTCCACTAAGAAAATAGAAATCCAGTTGACATGATTCAAGCTACACACAAATCCATGTTGCATCTGCATTGTTTCTGTGTATCTGATGGGGGTATGGAGTAGAGTCTATTTGCTTCTAATTGTTTAGGTTTAATTCCATAAATATCCAGAGTCAGGGGAGAAGGAGGAAATAGGTGTCCAAAAGATGACATTTCCTATCTTTTCTGTACCAATCGAAGAGAATCTTTTCTGTCCCCAGTGTGTCTCAGCCATTCTAGTTTTCCTTCTGTAGACACAAACTGTTGCAACAACTCCTTTAAGGTTTCTGGTTGCCCTGGTGAACTAGCTAATCTTGCAATTCATTAGATAAGCCTGCTTTAAATTGAAAGTGTCCTATATATACACCTGTATTCTGCACCTACCTTTG
This sequence comes from Charina bottae, assembly GCA_023362775.1. Classification (NCBI taxonomy): domain Eukaryota; kingdom Metazoa; phylum Chordata; class Lepidosauria; order Squamata; family Charinaidae; genus Charina; species Charina bottae. Next base: position 163,492,772 of record JALMGJ010000003.1, on the reverse strand, counting down.
TACAATCTACACTTTTTTTAATTAGCTGAAGCTCTTCTAGAATAGTCATCAAAGGCTGTGTTCCATTTCTGCATAAAATAGACATTAATCACAGGATAAATATTGTCCCTTTCAGCAGCCCTATCTGTCAAGAGTCCAAGGATAAGTGTTTGGTGGAAAACTCAGCTAGTCTGAAAGAAATGTATAACTCACTTTGAGTGATGATGAAGTTTCAAATTTGTCAAGGGATCCATTGTACTTGTCTAGTAATGAGCCTAGAGGGCAAAATAACATGGTCAGAGGAGCAGGAATGACAAGAGGTGCAACTATGGTGGCCACAGCTGGTTCTGTGTTTGATGTAATTGTTGCATCCGTTGAATAAGAGCATTGGCCAATTGCTTGATTGGCAAACAGCAGGTTCCTAAAGGGTTGGTTGTCGTACTCTTGGTCAGGAATATGAAACATGGTAGCATCCTTTGTAAGATGAGTAGAAAAGTTGTTGAAATTAATGTCGGACTCTTACTAGCCAACTTTATTGAAAGTAAGATTTATACCAGGTTGTGAACATACCACTACACTTGGTAAGTTCTGGATGTTAATGCCCAGACTGATACTGAGTCACTTGCAAAAATCAAGTCATTAAAATGGCTGGCCAAAAACAAAATGTCCTTCCAAACAGAAAAATACTTGATAATGGGTTTGACTCAATACCATAGGATAGCACTTACCAGAGCAAGATTCAAACAGTTAGATTCTATGGTCAAATATGGATGATTCCATCAAGTGCCATATCCTGAGAGAACATGTGTTTGTGGAGCATCAGAAATAGAAGACATTGCACATGTCCTGTTTAACTGTCAATTATATGCCTTAGTAAGGGCTCAGTACTTGCAAACACTACTTGTCAGAAACATATTTTGGGACTCCAACAAAAGATTATCTTATTTCCTTCAGGGCACAAATATATATGTGCTCACTAGAACTGTTAGGTTTTATAGTCAAGGCTGTCCAACAGAGAACACGTTTTATAGAACACATTGGGGTTGCATGCAAAGGTGATGAATTCACCTAAACACATACTGCCTTCGAGTTCAATATTCATTTTATTATATATCTTTGCACTTATACTATTTTATCTTACTTTTTATCCTTACTTTATCTTACCTTACTATATTTTATCTATCTTATCTCACTGTAGCCTATTTTATCTCATTTTCTTGTATCTTACTTTATTTCGTTTTATTGTATCTTACTGTGACTGATGCCTATGTTTTGATATGGTCAATTGACTAATCAATAAAGTACTACTACTGCTATTTAATCTTAATCTACTTGGTAAAGCAACAAGACATAATTCTGTAAAAAGATTCCTGAGTAATTTGTTTACATCCTTTCCATTATTTTCCTTCTAAATTTGTATGTCATTTCTTTCACCATCAAAAGGATCAGAAGCAGTATGACCCTTTTCTATTTTAAATGGGACTATGAACATCTACTGGAAGATGGAAATGAAAGGGAAAATAATCTCTTTTGAAAGAGCTATAAATTTCTGAGGGGCGCGATGGCTCAGTGGTTAAGATGCCAGGCTTGTTGATCAGAAGGTCGCAAGTTCGGAGGTTCGAGACCCTAGCCCAGTGCTTTCCAAACTGTCACCGTTGGCAACACACCAAAAAACAGATGTTCATAAACTTTTAAATTTAAGCCTTATTTAATTTTAAAACATGGTAATTGCCTTTTTCTCCTTAGTTTTTTCTTGTATTTTACAGAATGAAAAGGTAAAGGGACATTCAAGTTAGGTTTAACTCTTGATGACTACAAGGAACAACCAGGCTGTGTTTTGTTTTGTTTTTTGACAATCATACAGAAGTGATTTGTCATTGCCATCTTCCCAAGATGTTTTGCAACTTCCAGTCCAGCCTACAGCCCTGGGATTTCCTGGTGTTCTTTCATCCAAGTACTATGAAGCCCAACCTTGATTAGTTTCTGAGCCCAAATAAAGTCAGCCAGGTGTTGTCAGAGGACAATCTTGTAATTGAAAATCTATGCCAGTGTTTCTCAACCTTGGAGAATGTCTTACTCCTAAATGTCTCCTAAATGTCTTACTCCTAAAACATCCTAAAGACTATCTACACCTCAGTTACCCAATTAACAAGCCAATCAGGTGTAAGGTCAATACAGCCACCCTGGAAGACATATATGGGGTCCCCTCACCAACTTTTGCCCAGACTGAAGAAGCTACTTGGATAAGCAGCAAAACATTTCAACCAAAAGAAAGAAATCCAGTTGCCATGACTCAACCTACAGGCAATTCCACCTGGATTACAGAGAATCTTCATCGACATCTGGGAGTTGAAGTCCACACATATTCAAGTTCCCAAGGTTGAGAAACACTGATCTATGTAATTGAAGTTCTATGGTTTAGAGATGAAAAAACATTAGAAGGGAGAGCAGGGAGCTTGAGGGAAGCTTGACTGGAATCTTCCAGCTCATTAACTGGAGTCCATATTTAACAGACCATATATATGTCAGTAGTGTCAAGTTCATTGTGTTTCCAAAGACAAATGCCTGAGGTCCAAAGGGACATACTAGATTTATTAAGGGCATTGTATGCCCTAATAGAAGCCTGCATCTCTGATCTTTTTTGTTCTGATGATGAACAAAAAAAAGTACTATATTCTTCTTTTAGGCAGCAGCAACAAAAAGCATCAGTCTTCCAATTAGTAAGCAACAGAGCAGAGAAAAAGATAAGAATAATATAATTTTCAAAAGAAAATCCATATTAGCATGGGAGAGACTGAACAGGTTACAGTATATTATGGAGTGATTTTTAAGGAAGTGTAATAAGGAGTTTCAAAATTAAGAATGGGGAGTTTTAGTTGCAACTGGAAAGATAACTGGACAGCAAGTGTATTCACTGAGTAACATTGGAGGACAGGCTTGGTTTTCCAGAGATCTTTCCAACTTGGTAATGATAGCAAGATTCCAGCTACAATCTGTCCCTATGCCTAATAGAAATGGGAGACTTGGTCTCTGAATCTAGGGATATGGATTTGTGTGGATGTATTTGCATTTATAAGTTTATTGTCTCCTGCTCACAGAACAATTTTTGTAGACATCCATGGATATAAAATCTTAGTCCTAGACAACAGTATGAGTGGGAGCATTGCAAGGAGTCCAAAGCATTTAGTTATTGGAAGAAGGTGTGGAATCTAAGTTGGGACCTAGAGTGCCTCAGAGCAGGAATTTAGAGAATGTCAGCAAGCAACTGCTTCTTAGCATGGAACATGGGAAAAGCAAAGCATAGTTTCTATTAAGCCATGGAAGAGATGTCTGTAGCTTGAATCATGTCAACTGGATTTCTATTTTCTTAGTGGAAACGTTTCACTCCTTATCCAAGGAGCTTCTTCAGTCCTTGGATAAGGAGTGAAACGTTTCCACTAAGAAAATAGAAATCCAGTTGACATGATTCAAGCTACAGACAATTCCACCTGGATGACTGAGAACCTTCATAGACATGGAAGAGATGGGAAGAAAAGGCCAGGAATTAAACCCAGGAATTTGTAGAGGGACAACACCTTAACTGCCGGAAGGAATAAACTGTTGGAAATGGTTTCAGTTCTCATGCTACAATAAAGATTTATTCCCAGGCACACTGTATCAAGTTTCTGGGAAGATTCAGCCAAGTTTGAACTAGCCAAGGAATGCCAAGCAGGTGGTTTTGAACATTACGGTGGTTTTTGAAGAACATGCTCACCTATGGTGAGCTGAACCCCTACCTTTACCCAATTTTCTGGGTTTGCATGACACATCCAATCATAAACTAACCATATAAAATGGGTTCACACTAGACCTTAGTCTAAAATGTGGCTGGCTATTTGTTTTTGTGGAAAAGGTTGATACAAAACTTAGAATAGAAAGAGTACTATTGCTTCTAGCAATCTGGCACGTGTTGGAGTTCTGTGTGCTTAAGTTGCTTTAATGCAAGTTACTTTCATAAGCAAAGCCAGAAAAAATAAAGTGTGTTCTTTAAAAAAAATCTGGTTGGAAATGTTTAGTTGAAAGCAACTGAGTTGTGAAAACATCAATCCCTTTGAAAACTCACTGTACCATAACCAAAAGTGATGATCCCTCAGGAAGTTGCTTTAATGCACTCATTTTTTAATACTAACTTGAAAAAACATTGGAAACATTGAGGTTTTTTTTTAAATGTAATACTAACAGCTTTGTTTATTAATTCTAATCTGTCATTTGAACATACTCATTCCAGTTTAGCAAATGCTATTTTTTTTCCCATTTGCAAACTAAAGTCTGATAATAATTCACTCAAAATTTTAATAGGGCAAAATTTTAACAATATATTATAAATTAACTAGTAACTCAAAATATCACTTTTTCATTAATAATAATTTGAAAACAATTAAGTTAATGATTCTTCATGTTGGTTCCATTGCTAACACATTAACTGCTTGTTATATTTTTGCACTATTATTGATTCATTTTATTATGGCCACAATCTTTCATTCTTCAGCAGGGAAAATGCTTATCAATTGCACCCATGAGCTTGAATTTATTGGAACAGTTAAATGACATTTAATACACTGTATCTCGGAAGCAGTGCCAGCAGACAAAGCTATTATTATACTAATGGAGTTTTTGAATTGCACTGCATTAAGCTCAGGATTATCTTCTAAAGAAAAAGAAAAGATAATTTTCAAATCCGTCAACAGTTACATATCCTCTGAATTTTGTATATTTCTGATTTGTTTGCTAAATAGGCACACAGATTCAGACATTTTCCTTTATTTCCAACTCATCTTAAATGCTTTAAAATAGTCATAAAGAAAACCAATTATGCAGTAAACATAGCATTAAAATCTGGACGGAGCATTCATCTTTTGCCAGAGTTTGGGTACATGTGAACATTCAAAGATCCTGGGAATCAGTAATACATGTACTTCATATTTTTTAAAATAAGCTAGAAGCAACTCCAGAAAATAATGACAATTCGTAACTTGGTGTGTCTTTAAGTGATAACAATTCCTTATAGTGGGTATCTTAGTTTGAATAGATCATTTGAAACTTGAGGATGTGGATGTTTCTCTGTCCTAAAATCAATGTACAAGCAACAACAGCTCCAAGATATATAAATGAAGAGAAAATAAAGAGAAAATCTTTGAAATCAAGACAATTGAAGGCCATAAGTAATTAAGGATGCTTCTGAAGCTCTTTTCTTGCTAATTAGAATTATGTAGAGTTTCAAATAAATCTGATCTTGTCTCTAATGTTAAACTAAGGAATTAGAAATTCTCTATTGTTTTATTATTTGTTACCAAATTGTGCACAGAGCACTGTACAACTATGGTTTGCTGAAGAATGAGGCAAAATATTTTAAGAATATATAAATATAAATATTTATATTATAGATCTATATTGGGCATTAAGAAATTTTCTTCCACCACATTACTGCCAAAGTAATGCACAGAATATAGAAGTAAGATGCTTCTTACTGGAATCTTTAAAAGTCTGATATTATGTATTTAAACATAAGACATATTTGAGATAAAGAACACATAGCCATATAAATCTGTTAAATGACATACAGCAATCCATTCATTAAATTTTAAGCTTCTAGTTAATGCTTGGTTGCTATTGGACCATTTTTGATCTGACAGTTTAAACATATTTGTTTTATAAAATTATATAGCATGTTTAAAAAACTATTTTTACATCTTCAATTTCATACAAATTTAAAGACATTTATTTTCCTTAAATGCTATACATTCAAATGAATAACAATTATTTTAATTAAAATATAATATTCAATGTGCATATTAAGAAAAAATAAATGGTCTTTGTTGATTCCAGACAGCTTAAAGTTTTTTATTTTTTTTTATTTTTATCAAATTTTATTAAAATTTTAACAATACATAGTTAAAAGTCAGAAATGAAACAGAAATAGAAATACAAATTAAAGAAAGAAGAGAAAAAGTGTAGAAAAGTAAAGGAAAGAAAATAAAGACATAGAAATTGGTTAACTTCCGGTCTATCTCTGGTCTTAGAAATAAAGAATTTTTATCTTACATGCTAGCTTTTTATATAACATTCCTAAACATTTCCTGTCTAATATATTCTATTTATATATACAGTATTTTAATCTTCAAAACCCCATGTAAGCTTTGCCCCTCCTGCTTTTTGCAAATAGTCCATCAGTGGTTTCCACTCTTTCAGATAGTAACAATTTGAATTTTCTTTTAATAAACATGTCAATTTGTCATTTTCTGCCATATCCATCAGTTTTAACATCCAGTCTTGTATCATTGGTAAAGTATGGTTTTTCCAATTTTGTGCATACAGAAGTCTTGCTGCTGTGATCATATATTGTATAATTCTAGTAAATTGTTTTCCTACTTGTTCTTCTGATATTCCCAGTAAAAATAATTCCGGTTTAAGTGGAACTCGAATTTGTAATATATTTTGCATCAATGAATGTATTTGAGTCCAATATTTCTTTGCCACCTCACATGTCCACGACATATGATAAAAAGACCCCTCTTTTTTTTTTACATTTCCAACACAAGTTGGAAACATTCCCATACATTTTAGCAAGCTTTTGTGGGGTCAAATTCCAGACAGCTTAAAGTTAACTATAGTGAGGTTCTCAAATATCCAAGATGCTCTGTAACCAAACATTTGAAATCTGTATGAGCAGAACTTGTTTGAAAATAAAGAGAATAAAATAAAGAGAAAACTGCAGAGATTTTTCCAATTTCCTTTCCTATCCCTTGCTTTTATGTGCCCTTTCCTGCAAAAAGTTCTGAAGAATGTAAAGGCTTGCACACATTTTTTGGCATTTTGTTTACGTAACTGTGGACTTTGAAATCATCAGTTTGGTTTTCCAAACTTCTGGATGCAATCTGTTTTTCAGAAATAGGGAATTAAGAATAACAGAGATTACTTTTGGGTGCAGCATCATTTGTCATTGGTTCATTTCACATGTAATGAGTTTGTAGTAATAACTTTCCAGAGCATAATGCTGAATGTTATTAGCTGATTTAGAGATGCCTCCCCCAGATAATTGTGCACAGAAGGATTCTGTGTTATAATCTTTAATTAGAATACTCTTAGGCTGTTAAGACTGGGTTCACATATCATACTGAACCGTGGCTTCTTGAATAAACACAATTAGTAAGCTTCAAACAATATGTTAAGCCATAAACCACAATGATTGGGTTCACATATTGTATGAAACCACAATGTAGTCTATTTGGCTTTGGCTTTGCGTTTGTATGAACCCATTGTGGTTTATACTCTGGTTTATTCAAGCCATGATTAAACAAACCATGACATTATACAATGTCTGACCCCAGTCATAATATCATTTGTTGTTTGTTGTTTATTCGTTCAGTCACTTCCGACTCTTCGTGACTTCATGGACCAGCCCACGCCAGAGCTTCCTGTCAGCCATCACCATACCCAGCTCCCCCATGGTTGAGTCTGTCACCTCCAGAATATCATCCATCCATCTTGCCCTTGGTCGGCCCCTCTTCCTTTTGCCTTCCACTTTCCCTAGCATCAGCTTCTTCTCCAGGGTATCCTGTCTTCTCATTATGTGGCCAAAGTACTTCAGTTTTGCCTTTAATATCATTCCCTCAAGTGAGCAGTCTGGCTTTATTTCCTGGAGTATGGACTGGTTTGATCTTCTTGCAGTCCAAGGCACTCTCAGAATTTTCCTCCAACACCACAGTTCAAAAGCATCTATCTTCCTTCGCTCAGCCTTCCTTATGGTCCAGCTCTCACAGCCATAGGTTACTACAGGGAATACCATTGCTTTAACTATGCGGACCTTTGTTGTCAGTGTGATGTCTCTGCTCTTAACTATTTTATCAAGATTTGCCATTGCTCTCCTCCCAAGAAGTAGACGTCTTCTGATTTCCTGGCTGCAGTCAGCATCTGCAGTAATCTTTGCACCTAGATTAGATAGATAGATAATATCATATGAGTGTTCTAATCCCTACCTAACAGAAGGCCATAAGATGCACACCTGGAAGCTGTTGTAGAAAAGAAGAGAGAGGACGTGTGGGCTCTCTTTAAGCAATGCTGCTGCTGCCATAAAAACAGTCAAGTAGCAAAGAACAGAGAAGATGGTTTCTGATATATTATTTCTAATTCACTGTCAAATACATTGCAATTGGATAAACAAAGAAGAGCTCTGATAAAGTTATCCTGTATTCAAATCCAGAGCTCTCAGTGATGAAACTGCCCCCCATCTCCATTTCTGCCTAGTGTTTTCCATATTTGAGCATTTGTGTGGAGAGGAAAGGTTACAAAAATACAAATAAGTCTCAATTTAGCATAACCCATTTAGCGGACTTTACATGCAATGGACAAAATTTCTGCCTGGTCATTCCCCCTGAAATAGAGGACAAATCCATTGCATCCAAAGTAGTTTGGACAAGAAACGTAAATATATAATTGAATTTACGTTATCTGGGTAAATTCACATCATTTGCACAATGCAGATGATCTAAATTGACATTGTCACACCAAGAGTGTAAATGAAGAGTGTTGCTCCTCTATTGCTTTTAATTCTGAAATTTTATATACTATATGTTTGCTGCCATTTCTGCATTGATCACTTATCTAATTGGGTCAATCTTCTTTCTGATAGCTTCTACCTCAGAGTAAAAGTAGCCAGGACCAGGATCTACTCACAGTGCTATCTAACTCTTTCACTGTTGAACTAAGTGGAGGAACTACTACAATTCTTTCCCTCCACTGCATATTCATTCCCATTTTCTTTTGTTTATATATCAGCCTTTGAATGCTGTGTGACTTGAGACTGGTGGGAAGGAATTCATTTCTGTTGTTCCACGAAAATAATTAACCAAGCGCAGCTTAATTGGGGAGAATGTTGGAAACAGATAATTTAGAATTAGACTGCTCTGTTTTAATTTTTATGTAGTTTTCATGCCTTACCGTATTTCTAGGACTCAAAAGGAAATAGGTTTTTGAAATTAGAAAGCAGCAAGGATCTGCCATTCATTGGCTAGATTTCAGCATCTTTGTCTCTGAGCCCAAATAAAACGTATATTGTTTTGCAAACTCCCTTGAATTATTTTCTTTCTTAATTTAGGTAGTGAGAGTTCTTAGAAAATGTTACATTTAAAAATGACTTCATACTTGATGTAGCAAAGATAATGGCTGAGTTTGTGTTGAAATTTTTTCAGGAAATCCATAAAATATGGCTGATACCTAAGTAACAGCAGGTGAAAATGGGAGCAGGGATTTTTAATACATAATTGTTTAGAAGTTTGTGGATACAGTCCACCTGTTTTGTGTGAGCTATAAAAACATTGGAATACAGTATATGTAAAGTATATTTGCAATGGAAAAAGTTTTCTGTCATCAAGAGATGGTGGAAGAGGATGTGGAAATAAATTGTGGTTTCTGTATAATGCTCTGACGTACAGTCAAAAAAGTGGTTGTGTGATGGAAATGTGTAGGCTGTGCTTGAGGTGAGCATTGTCAGAGAAGGTGAGTGCGTGTTCTTCAGTAATTCTTGTGAAAGTTTCTAACCAGTATTGGCAGAGGAAGCCCAGTGATTCATCCTCAAGGAGTGCTTGCCAAACCTTGAGATAAACACTGCCAAAGACGGCTGAGCACCACTGCTCACCAAAGCTTGGCTGGTGTTGTAATAAATGAAGCTAATGAGACAGGAACCAGCAGTCCCCAGGCTAGAGAGAACCACTATGTCAAGGTAGATCAGGTGCATTTCAAGGTTATCCAAAGAAATTCATTGACTTGGAAAAACAGGAGGGAAAATCATATAATTTAAATCTGGAGCATAGACCCAAATAAAGACTTTAATTTTTATGTACTTTGGCAGGGAACATTTCAGTGTGCATATGGCTTCCTTCTGGTCTGCATTAAGGAGACTAGTTTTCTTGAGTTGTGTCTGTGAGCTTTCTAGTGAGTAAACTTAGTCATGAAAGGTGAAGTGTTTGGAGACTTCAAGATTTACAGTCATGCCTGGTGTGAAGATGAAAACGCTGTTCTGATGAGGGCCCTAAAGCAGAGCAAAGAGCATGGTTATAACTGGAGAGCCAGTTTGGTCTAGTGGTTAAGGCAACGGGCTAGAAACCAGGAGACTGTGAGTTCTAGTCCTGCCTCACCACCTACTCACCACCTACTTTCAGTTTGATGGACAAATATACAACAAATCAAAGGAACACCTATGGGATCACCACTTTCAGGACTCATAGAGATTATAATGCAACGTCTAGAAAAGATAGCACTCCCATGCATACAACCCAAAGTATGGAGCCGGTATGTAGATGACACCTTTGTCATAATAAAAAAGGATCAACTGGAAGAAACACATGAAACCATCAACAACATCTTCAAAGGAATAAAATTCACAAGGGAAGAAGAAAACAACAACACACTACCCTTCTTGGACATCCTCATCAGTAGAGGAAATGATGGCATTCTAGAAACACAAGTCTACTGGAAATCTACCCACTAACCAAGTGCTCCACTACCAAAGCAATAACCCAACCTCCCACAAGAGGAGCTGTGTAAAAACACTATTCAGACAAGCACAAACGCACTGCAGCAACCCATAACACCAGAAAAAGGAAACAGACCACTTATATAGCATCTTCCAGCAAAATGGATACCCATGCAACTTTATCAAAAAGTGCCTGACCACTCAACCCACCACAGCAAAACCAACAGAAGCTATGAAAAGGATTACACTGCCATACATCAGAAACATCTCGGAAACTACTAATAGACTGTTACAACCACACGGCATCACCGTAGCACACAAACCAACCAAAACCCTTCAGAACATCGTAAGTAACATCGTAAGTAACCCTAAAGACCCAGTAGCCCAAGAAGAAAAAACAGGAGTTATCTACAACATACAGTGTAAGGACTGTAACAGCCACTATGTAGGACAGACTGGCAGAAGACTAGCAGAACGCATCCACGAACACCAACTAGCAGTCAGAAGACACAATGAAAACTCCTTAATCTTACAACACATGGACAGACTTAACCATACTTTCAACTGGGAAACTGTGAGCATCTTAAACCAAGCCAAGTCCAAAAATGCTAGAGAATTCCTGGAAGCTTGGCACTCAGGCAAAGCAGCCATCAACAGACACATAGAGGTAAACAACATTTACATACCATTCATAAGAGACAATAGAAAAGCCAGAAGACCAGAACACCTCCTTGCGAGCAATCATCACCCAGATATGCAAAGATTAACACCAGGATTAGCACCAGAGGAACAATCAAACAGCACAATATACCCTAATCAAGGAACTATTAACTCAGTCAATCAATCAAGTAGCAAACAACAGCCCAATCAAGGAACTTCTAAGGAGAGAACAACACCTCCACCAACACAAGCAGGACAAGCCATGGTATATAAACAGAGAGCAAGTCCCACTCCCTTTTCGCACTGAAGATGTTGCCTAGCCTGGCAATGAAACGTCTGCAAGAAAACAAGGCTTAGAGAGCACCAAGGACTCCACAGTTCTACTCCTGCCTTAGGCATGAAAACCGGCTGGGTGACCTTGGGCCAGTCCCTCTCTCTCAGCCCTAGGAAGGAGCCAATGGCAAACCAGGAGACTGAGAGTTCTAGTCCCGCCTTAGGCATGAAAGCCGGCTGGGTGACCTTGGGCCAGTCACTCTCTCTCAGCCCAACTCACCTCACAGGGTTGTTGTTGTGGGGAAAATAGGAGGAGGAAGGAGTATTAGGTATGTTAGCCGCCTTGAGTTATTTATAAAAATAATAAAGGTGGGATAGAAAATAAATAAATAAATGAATAAAAAATAAAATTTCATTTCAGTCTTAAAAATGAAGAGCCCACATTGTTTCATGAAGTAGCTTTGTTTCTTTCAAATGTAGTTGAATCAAAGTGTCCCTTCAAAGATTTGCACAGCCCTATTATATAGAACCATTGCCTCTTAAAAGCTTCCTTTTATTTTATCAAGTATGGCACTTTACATTTCTACCTTTTATTCTTCACATCACAGAACTACAAGCATTTTACACTCAAATGGATTACATTTCATGCTTAGAAAGTTTGTTGCTTATGCAAATGTGCCATTATATTGTTCTTATATATACTACATTTTGTTCCCATTAATGGAGAACATTAAATATAATTAGTACATTTATTAATGTGGTGCAAAATAATTAGCATATGGAAAGTCAGTTGACAAGATAAAATTTGCAGTAATGCCTTGAAGGTAAGAACAGAAAATAAAACATGCCAGGTTATTCCCAGAACTTCGGCAACAGATTTAGGCAATGTCAGAATTGCACCTTTAGGCTTCTCATGTATATAGTGGGTAACTTGTTTTGAGAAACTGCCCTGTTTTATTGTCTATATCCTCCCCATTTCTTTCAGTCACCCTTTTTTCAGTCTTTTCCTCACTCCCCAATAATTCCATTAAAGCTGGGTGCTTCCCTGGGTTTGGAACAAATAGACATAAATGATTGGTAGAATATCTGTGAGAATGCAGAAAGTTCCAAGCTGAATCCCAGCATCTTCAAGCAACACTGGGAAATCTATGTGACACTGACAGTCAGTGTTGACAGTGCTAGACTGGATGAATCCCTGGTCTGAATTAGGATAAAGCGGTCTTTCGTATTACTAAGGCTGAAGCTGGAACAGTGATGTGTTGTCTTCCATTTCTTTGACATTATCCTAAACATTGGTTAGTTCCTTATCAGTATGAAGCTGAAGGAAAAAGATAATGGTATCATATTTAACAAAACTGAAGCAACTCATAGACTATTGCAGGGTGCAATGTCAGTCAGAACTTTTAAAGACTGATATTTAACAGACTCTTAGAGGGTTGAAACAGTAGATTCTGCGAACAAGGTTTTTAACATCAAGACAGGCAGATCTCCCAACATTTCTGCTTGCCCCACCAGATTCAGCAAGGGTAACATGGTCCAGGTCCCTTCCATTAAACCATAGCTTTCCAAACTGTGTGTTGTGACACAATACTGTGTTGCCTGCGGGGCCCAGATGTGTTGCGCGAAAACCTGGAAGCGCTGATGGCACGCTGCCGCCACGCACGGCAGCGCGCGCAGTGGCAGCAGACCATCAGCGCTTCCGGGTTTTCACATGACACACCAGAACGCTGCTGACGCTGTGGCGCGTGAAAACCCGGAAACACAGCAGCGGTGGCGGCATGTGAAAATTCAAAAGCGGCGGCAGTGCTTCCAGGTTTTCGCATGCCGCTGTTGGTGTGTTGTGAATAGTTTGGAAAGCCCTGCATTAAACAATGTCATCTTGTTGGACACTGGAGTCATGCCTTCTCTATGGCAGCCCCTGCCCTGTGGAACAGCATCCCTCTGGAGATCCAGATGGCCCTGTCCCTATTAGCTTTGTATAAGGCATTAAGGCCTGGGCTGCTCCCCCAGGCATTTCGGTCAGACATTTAGGTGAGCTCTGCTGGTTAATATTGTCTTCTTACAAGTTGGAATTGTTGTTTGTGAATTCAGACACTATGGTTTGGATTGTTAAATTGTTGCTTTTAACTTTGTATGCCACCTAAAGTCACTTTTGTGAGATGGGTGGCCATATAAGCTATATGTATGCATGCATACGTGCATGCATAAATAAGGAACCATCAGCCCCTTGAAACTGAAGACTTGAGAGCAACTGCTTTTTGTTTCAGTCTGTTAGTGCAAAAACTCTGAACTGGTTCAGCCTTTAGATAATCAGAACTTTCTTGGTCTTAGCTTTCATAAGCTTCTTATCTTTGGGACATAATCCAATCAAAAATAAGGAAAATGTGCCAGTAGTAGAAGAATCACTGCCCACACATGGTTGTATCCTTAGTTTCCTTAGTTTCTGTTGCATAATTTAGACTTTTATGAGGTTTCCCTGACCACTGGAAAGACCTGTGGTGGGAAAACTACTTCTTCCAGGTCTTCTGTACAGCTAAACTTTCATAGTTTGGTCATAGTTTTTGCTGAGAAAGTTTTCCTTTGAAGAAAATATAATTAAGAAAATACTCCATGGGATATATTTCAAAGTATCACAAACATTTGAAAGTATTGCTTGAAATGATTTTTGTGTGGGCATTTGTGATTTTGTGACACTATTGTTAAAAACCAGTGACTGTATTTGCATAAGTCAAACAAACCACATTTGAACTCAGAGCAATTGTTAGTCTAGCATTCTCCTTTATGACAAAATTCCAGTTGTAATTGGCTTTCTTCAGTGTATAAAATTTTTACTTAACAGCCAAATGACTTTTTTTCATTCATAAAAATGATGTGATTTTGGTTATAAGTATATATGGTTCTCCTACAAATTCTACTTCTATACAGTAAAAGGTAAAGGTTCCCCCACACAGTCGTGTCCGACTCTAGGGGCGGTGCTCATCTCTGTTTGTTAGCCAAAGAGCCAGCGCTGTCCGAAGACGCTTCCACAGTCATGTGGCCGGCATGATGCATGCGGAATGCTGTTACCTTCTCACTGAAGTGGTACCTATTTATCTACTTGCATTTGCATGCTTTCGAAATGCTAGGTTGGCAAGATCTGGGGCGAGTCCGGGAGCTCACTTCGTCATGTGGGGCTAGGGTCTCGAACCTCCAAATTTGCGACCTTCTGATCAACAAACCTGGTGTCTTAACCTGAGCCACCGTGCCCCCACTTCTATACAGTATACAGTATACAGTATAAAAAAAATAGAGCTACATCATTTAAATAACTTTAATAATTATATTGATATAAATTTTAATAACTAGAAGTAGAACTTGTGGGAGAACTATATATATATATATATATATATATACACACACACATACACACTGTATACCAGGGCTTTCCAAAGTTTTCCCGCAGCGACACACCAACCGCTGTTGGTGTGTCGCCGCGGGAAAACCCGGAAGTGCCGCCGTTGCGGCAGCACGCAAAAACCTGGAAGCGCTGCTGCCGCTTTCGGGTTTTTGCGCGCCGCCGTTGGTGTGTCGCCGCGGGAAAACCCGGAAGCGCTGATGATGATCAGCGCTTCCGGGTTGTGTGGCGACACACCAGACTGTGTGTGGCGACACACTTTTGTGGCGCGACACACAGTTTAGAAAGCTCTGCTGTATACAGTATATATATATACTGTATATATAGTTCTCCCACAAGTTCTACTTCTAGTTATTAAAATTTATATCAATATAATTATTAAAGTTATTCAAATTATATAGCTCTATTGTTTTAGTCCTAGTTCTTCTAGCTTTAGCAGCCAGATAAACTCCGTTTCACCAGCTTGCTATGAATCTCTAAAGGTAATCTTCAGTGAATACACTTAGGGAATGTGGCATATTGTTCATCATATTCTTCCTCAAGGCATTACTCTTTCCTCGATAGTTTTATCTACAGTTCTTGATTGAATTGGTTACCATACTGAATAACTCGGGGAGTCAATTTGTCATGCTAATATTTCTGAAAAATGCATGAAAATTGAGCTAAGAGCCTTGATGTTTCAGTAGATTCTGTTTATTATTAAGCTGCATACAAAGAGAGTACCCAAAGTATTAATGCTAAACAGATGATTAAAAAGAAACCTTACTACTGTGGTAAATGCATTATGTAATGCAAGACCCAGTCATTTCTAATTTGAATGATAGTTCCTAGAAATGTATTTCCTCTGCAAATGTATATTGATTTAACATCAGTTATTGTAGAATTGTTTGTAACATAAAGAAGGAAAATAGAAAGAGTTTGGTATCCTCCTCTAATTTCTCCAGAGAGGACAGCTTCTGATAGAGATGAATACCACTGGTTTTGGGATTTCTGTAGGTGACAGCTCTCATTTTAAAATAAAGGATTTATTGATGGTTGTTGTGGGTTTTCTGGGCTGTGTGGCCGTGTTCTGGCAGTTTTGGTTGCTAACGTTTCACCAGTTGCTGTGGCTGGCATCTTCAGAGGACAGGAGCACAGCTAGAAGATTCTGTCTGTGCCCAAGTGGAGGGTGAGTGTGTTCCTGCTGGTGTTTATAGCTGCTGAGAGGGTGTGTGTCTTCTGTGGGTCATTTACAAGAGATTAGGAGAGGGTTTATTGTGGTGATTAGGGGGTGTGGTGCTGTCGTTTGTGGGATTAGCACATCTATTGTGTGAGTTGTTTGTATATTTCTGTGGTTGAGTAGAGTTCATTGACCTTTTGCAAGCTGTGTTTTTCAGGACTGGCAGCCAGGTTTTGCTGATCTTTAAGCTTTCTTCATTTTTATTGAAATTGTGTTGGTGTTTATGTATTTCAATGGCTTCCCTGAATAGTCTAACATAGTGGCTGTTGGTGTTGTCCAGTATTTCTGTGTTTTCAAATAAGATTTGGTGACCAGTTTGTTTGAGAGCATGTTCAGCTATTGCAGATTTTTCAGGTTGCTGTAATCTGCAGTGTCTTTCATGTTCTTTTATCCTGGTGTGGATGCTTCATTTTGTGGTCCCAATGTATACTTGTCCACAGCTGCAGGGTATGTGGTAAACTCCTGCAGTGGTGAGGGGGTCCCTTTTGTCTTTTGCTGATTTTAACATTTGTTGTATTTTTCTGGTGGGTTTGAAGACTGGAGGTTATGTTTTTTCATTAGTTTTTCCATGCGGTCCGTGACTCCTTTAATGTAGGGCAGAAATATTTTGCTTGTGGGGGGACTGTTTTTCTTCAGTTGAGTGCTGTTTTTTCGGTTTGATAGCTCTCCTAAACAGTCCCCCACAAGCAAAAAATTTCACCAACACAGTTTCAATAAAAAAGAATGAACTCTACTCAACCACAGAAATATACAAACAACTCACACAATAGATGTGCTAATCCCACAAACGACAGCACCACACCCCCTAATCACCACAATAAACCCTCTCCTAATCTCTTGTAAATGACCCACAGAAGACACACACCCTCTCAGCAGCTATAAACACCAGCAGGAACACACTCACCCTCCACTTGGGCACAGACAGAATCTTCTAGCGGTGCTCCTGTCCTCTGAAGATGCCAGCCACAGCAACTGGTGAAACGTTAGGAACCAAAACTGCCAGAACACGGCCACACAGCCTGTAAAACCCACAACAACCATCAGATTCCGGCTGTGAAAGCCTTCGACTATACAAAGGATTTATTGTTTATCTCCCACAAGTTGACCCTAGTACTGTAGAAAACTCTGGACCATGTTGCTACTCCTTCTTAATGTTCATGTAATGTAGAAATCATCTTTCCCCGCTTCCTCTATGATAACTTATTTGGGTATGGACTTAAATGAACATTCAAAAATCAGCCTTGTTGGATTTGAAGAAACTTGGGGCTGATGGGAATTTTACCCAATGCAAAAAGTAGCTTTTGAGGAGTGAATATCAACAGGATTGCAAAAGGGGAGAAAAGTATAAAATTCCACCTTTTTGCCTGCTGCAGTTCTGATAATTATCAAGTGCCCCAATAGCCGGTATTTGCAGGTAAATAATAACATGCCTGTTAAATGCATATATATTCTTAATGTATGTTCTAGTTTTCTCTTGTAATTTTTCATTATTACTTTGTCTTCCAGTTTCCCAAAGAGGCTTTTCTACCTCAGAATAATTTATATTTTCTGTAACATTGATTTTGATTATGTGTTTGAGCTTATCATGAAACATTGGAAGTTACTACTGTTTTTCAGTCATGCAGCTCTAAATTACTCTGCAGCCCAAACTGACATGCTTCCTGATCTGAAATAATCCTATGAAAAGGATTTCCTTATGGTGACTTCTGTTGGGATGTAATTGAAATGTGGGAAGTCAGGGTGATTTCAGACAGAGAAAAGACTATACAATTAAAAACAGGCATTCATACAGAATTCTTGACCACTTCATTACTATGCTAAGAGCAAGTATGCCACACTCCACTTTTGACAGTTTTATCCACATTTTGTTTGTTAAAAACAAACAAATTATATTCTTCAAATTAAATGGGAATGATTGCAAAAATGCTTAAGAAGTATATCACACAGCATTTTTAAGGTGATAAGGCAATGTATAACACAGCATAAATTTAAGGTGATAAGGCAGGCTACTTACTCTTTGTATTATAATTAATATTTGTGTTTCAGATTAGCCCTTTCTTCTTTAATTTTTGCATTAACTTTCTTTTGCCTTTCTTCTCTTCTCCCTGCTTGGATATCTCCTTCATATGAAAAATTACAGTAGCACCACATTAAATATTGCCTGGCTTTGCAGAATACAGTAAACCATAATGAGATTTGCTTAGTTTTGGTTTAGTACAATGTGTGAGACAGTGTTGTTTATAAATAATGTATTTTTGGCTTTCATTTAACATGTGTTATAAACATAGCCATTTTGGCTTTTAAACCATGGTCAATGAATTAGCATACATAACCAATCATTTACATTTTATTTAATAAGCCAAGAGAAACAAACCAGTTTGTTGATAAATGAACTAGGTCTTACAGTTGTTGGTAAGCACATGCATATATTTGCTATGTCTGCATGACATACTAAACTGAAAAGCTATTAATGAACATATGTATGTGCTGCTGTTTTTCAAAAATCTGTATATCTGTATCTATTTAGGGGAGAAATAAAAATAAGATGATTATTTGCCAACTAAAACTATTAAAGTACATGTTCTGTCTGAATTAAGAGACGCTTACCTTTTTCAGAATTAGCAGCTCATCTAAGATTATAGGATGCAAGAAAAAGTATCCAAATTATTCCATGTATTATTTCAAATAACTCCATTATTATTTCAGGAGATACAGTCTAAAAATAGCATTTGTTGGGATCCTAAAACAGTTCTTGCCAAGTAGAGTCTTCTATTCACATAAGAGGAAAGTGGCATTTTGGCCAGTTTCCCAGTTCCTCTTGCATCCCATATACAACCTTTCACACTATTTTGGTTGTCCAACCTGATGGAATAGCAGATGGAATCAAAAGGAATAGGTGCAATCGGCTTCTCTATTTTTCATCATTGGATTATCTCCTGGATCAAAAGTTGTGCACAAATTGAACGGTTATTGCATTTCATTCATAGCATACCTGTTCAAGATGTGTCATTCTGCCATTAACATCTTAAAACATATTACAGTGCACTCTGATCAAGTATTTGTTCTGACAATTTTTTAATGCAATGTGTCATTTTCCAAAGAAGTTGGCTGTTCAGCTGTTGTGTGTGTTTTCTATCCATAAAGCATAGTAGGTTGTTCGAGGTAAGTAATGTGTAAATAAAATGCTAGATTGTAGAATATAGTGAGTTATTTTGAGAGACTTTATTACTTCATTCCCATCTATTTGCTCATGTCTGTATAATACACAAAATGTTAAAGCAGTTTTGTTTAAAGAGTCAACAGCATTGAACTGTTTTATCCTCTATAATGCCTGGAAAATTATCTTTGTAAACTAGACAATAAAAGAACAAACCATTCTATCAGGAAAAAATGTATATTATTTTCCATGATCATAATATATGGGGGTCCTGATGCAAACAAATCATCTCTAGTGATTACGTGATGATCCTGATTTTGGAACTAAATTCAGCTTGCTTGATTGGAAACCCTCACTGCCTTATTTTATCTGTCCAATTGGAAAGCTATCCAATTTGAGCCTATCCTCCAATAATCAAAAGGATTAATGCTTTTCTATAAAAGCATTCCTGATTTCAGTGTTTTTATATATACAGTACATATACTAGCATCATTTGTTTACATGTCTAAGATTTTATTTTAAGCCCTATCTTGACTGTACTATATATTTGTTTCTCCTCAGAAATGAGGAGTCAGCAAAACACTGGAGATCAAGTTGAAAGATATGTTCTATTCCCCAGATGCATAATTACAGCATTAATTTAGTGGAAAGGATGGCATGAGGATTTATAAACTATTGTAGTGTTTCATGACATTATATGTACAGAATGAGAAATATCCTGGAACTTGAACATACTGATCAGTCTTGCCTATAACCCGATTTTTCTGTTTTTGTTCTGCAAATGTTTTGTCTTACCTGCAGCAACTCTCTTACTCACAAGTCAATATCCTATCTTGCCTAGGAATGGTTTGTATAGTTGGCTAAAGACAAGGCAAAAAAAGTATGCCTTTATCGACCACATGACAGAATGTAGTACCTATGGCTTCGTGCATTAGAGCATTTGTCTTCTGGCAGTGATTTTCTGAATCAGGCTAGAGCATTACTGATAGGCCACTGACCTAAGGGAAAATATTTGGGTGACTTCTGAAGCAAATCTCTCTCAACTAGTAGACATATTAGTCAAGCACATTATAGCTGATTAACTTGACTCATGCCAGTGCCTGGTCCTCATTGGTGTTGGCTGTTGGCTGACTCCTAGCGGTGCTAGCCATTGGGGATGGTGAAGAGGCTTGCTTGGACTTTTTATTTTCATCCCAGAGACTACATTGGACTCAGTGGAATAATGGCAGTGGAGCCCCAGATTCCTGAGGTGTTTCTTTTTTCCAGCAAGGAAAAAGTGGTGTGGAATAGCGCTCCGAGATAAGGTAGGAGGCAACCGCAGGGCTAGGAGCAGAGTTGGCTTTATCTTGACTTAAGCCCTATGTCTGTTCAGGCTTTTTGCTCTCCAGACTGGCCCAGGCATCTGTTCTCTGGAGTTCTCTTGCTGGATTTTCTTGTCAGATTTCCCGTATGAAATTGGCAAATATTTTCTGTACGGAGAAACTGTGTCTCATGATTTCTGTGTCTCATGATGACGTAACGCCAGGTGGCTAGATAACAAAAAGGCCTTCCCATAACTTTGAATGGCTTTGCTTACATCTCCATTAGATATGAATTGTTTACGTCTAGTTTCTAAACCTTCCCATGAGAACAAGCCCTCCTGATTCCTTCTGTGGGAAGCCTGCTCCAGGGGGAGCAGAGGGAGGGAGGAGATCACGTGCTTGCTTAGATGCAGCACTGTCACCTTGTGCTATGGCCTACACAAAGGCCTGGTGTGTGTCACACCTAACTTCCAGCCAATCAGAAAGCTGGAAGAACTGAATATCTAACCATGCAAAATGGTGTTCTATGCTTCTTGACTTTTTGTGTCTTTAGCCATGTAGTTCTTTGCGTGTGTTCTACTTCTGAGGACTGGGCGGTGTGAGCTATGTCTGGCTTTGGGTATAGGCCGTGGCATGAACTCTGGCCCTGGGATCAATACACAGATCTCTGCTTATAAGTTTGTTTTTGTTTTTCCTTATTGCAATAATGTAACATTTGCATTTATTGCCTTAACTATATATGCATTTATTGCCTTATGCTACAAGTAAACAACTTTTAGCCCTAAATGCTGCACTCTTGTCTTGTTTATTCTCAAGCCTCGATTTTTTCCCTATAAGCCAGCGCACACCCCATAATTTCTCTCATGTTCGGACAGGGACTGCTGACAGCTCATCAGTCACCCACTCTGGATTTGGACTGCGTTTATTGAGGTTTGGGGGGTGGCAGTGGGGAGTGCAGTCTATGTAGGGGATGGTTGGGCTATCCACAGGAACAGAGCATCCCTTAGGGCAGAAGACGGTGGGGACAATGCATGGGTCTGCTCTGGGGGACAAGTATGGTTGGTGGAGTGGGGGGTGAGTGCAGATACATGGGTTCCTTGGCCTGGGAGAGTGTGGTTGAGGGTAGGATGGAGTTGGGGGAAAAAGAGAAGACAGGGAGTAATATCAAGGTCATGAGGGAAAGAGGAAGATACAACAGGAATCTGAGGGCAGGCTGCACATTGGGATAATGGGTCTGCTGTTTAAGAACAGTCCCATTGTCCAGTCCTCAGCATTCACCCCTGATGCCAGGTCATCAGATCCTCGGTTGCCCTTGGCTCCAGCTGCTGCTTTGGTATGCAATAAATCCATCTTCATGCACAATTTAATTGTGGATGAGGCAGTGGACCTGGTATGTATATACAAGACTTGGTGAGCCTGGAGGAGGGAGTTTCCTCATCAGAGATGTGCCCACCTGGGTGCTGTGTTTGGCACCAACTGCAAGCCTAGGGAGGAGTGGAGTGGAATGGCAATTGTCAACCAGGAGACCTTGATGGATTTAAGAGACTCTGCTCTGCACATAAATGGATGTGTTGAGTTGGGCTCTAGGGAACAGTTGTTGTACTAGCCTCCCTGCTGTGTAGTATCATCTCTGCCTGATCTGCTAGGCCAGGGCTTTCCAAAGTTTTCCCGCGGCGACACACCAACCACCATTGGTGTGTCACTGCGGGAAAACCCGGAAGTGCCACTGTTGCGGTAGCGCGCAAAAACCCGGAAGCGCTGCTGCCGCTTTTGGGTTTTTATGCACCGCCGTTGGTGTGTCGCCGCGGGAAAACCCGGAAGCGCTGATGATGATCAGCGCTCCGGGGTTGTGTGGCGACACACCAGACTGTGTGTGGCGACACACTTTTGTGTCGCGACACACAGTTTGGAAAGCTCTGTGCTAGGCTCTGCTGCTGGATTAGCAATTAAATCTCCAAGGATGATATTTCTTGGTGACTTTAACTTGCCCCAGGACAGCATAGAGTCTGGTGCAGCTCATGAGTTCATGACCACCATGGCAACCATGAACCTGATTGAAGTCATAAAAAGCCCTACTTTATATTAGTTTTTAGTATTTTTTTATTTACACAGTATATATATACATACGTACATACAATACATACATACACACACACACACAGAGTATATATATACACACAGTGTGGGCATGTGCATGTGTGTGTGCGTGTGCGTGTGCGTATGCTTATGTGTATGTATGTATATGTATATGTATATGTATATTAATTATAGGGGGCGTGATGGCTCAGTGGTTAAGACGCCAGGCTTGGCGATCGGAAAGTCGGGTTAGGGTTTGAGACCGGAGCGCCGCATGACGGAGTGAGCTCCCGCACTCGCCCCAGCTCTTGCCAACCTAGCAATTCGAAAGCATGCAGATGCACATAGGTAAATAGGTACCACTTCCGTGGGATGGTAACAGCGTTCCGTGTGCGTCATGCCAGCCACAGCGGAAGCATCTTCGGACAGCGCTGGCTCTTCAGCTAAGAAACGGAGTTGAGCACCGCCCCCTAGAGTCGGACACGACTGTGCAGGGGAAAACCTTTACCATCTATATATTATATATATATTATCCTACCTGGAACCTGATACATTTTTTCTATATTTTGTTTTATTTATTTTCATAAATTTGTCCTGAACAAATGGACCTGATGAGACAGAGAAGAATTACAGATTTTGGAGGCAAGTCAAGAGGCAGTGGAAAAGAACCTGCAAATGGACAGTCTGCCAAAAGCAGCTTCCTTCTGTTTTGGATAGAACTGCTTGGAGGCATACCAAGGAAAACAAGGAAATTTAATAAACTTTAGGTTAGACTGTAGTCCAAGATAAGCTTGGAGTATTCTTGATCTGCCTGTGCCAGAGAACAAATCTGTGAAAATATGTAGCATATGTAGCTTTACATCATATGATGATGCTTTTAGTGGGTCTAAATTATAAAAGTACATAGGAACTGCAGTCCTACAGAGCCATTATACAGAAGGAGCTTCTCCACTGTTCATGGATCTTATCCTGCCTCAGTTCTTCATGAACTCAAAGCTAGCCTGGCCAGTTAGACCGAGCTGGATAGGTATGCATGGTTGTGAGTGAGTCGAGCTTAAAGTTCAAAAACTAAATAATAACAGTTGTAAATCTGTATTTGTTTCTATGTATCCTGTGTCTCTGCATAGTGAAGAACAAGAAATAGTCCTAAAGATGCATAAAGACCTTCCTTATAGCCCTCAGTATGACAATACTAACTGTATCATATTGCTGAATGTTCATTAATAAAGACAATCTTCTTCAAATTGATTGCTCTTTAGCATTAGCTAACTAATTAGGACAAAATGATAATCAATGAATCACCACCCACCTTCTTCTCTAAGATCTTTCAGCTTGCCAGGATGTTCATTTACATACTTTTAATGGAAATAAGTGTTAGCATTAGCCAAAGGAAATTGAATAGGGGCAGGTGATCAAAGTTTGATTTATATTATCTCTTAGGTTGTTACAAAGAAGCTGCGTCTTTCAAAAATACATGAGTAGGCATGAAGAGGGAATTTATGGAGGAATATGTGCAGTTTAAAAAAAATATTCTGTTTAAATCAATAACCCTTTTAAGTGGTGGTGGGGGGGTCAATCCAAATGCAAAGTATTCAGTAATGCATTTTATGCACACCATGCATGTGTGTTTATGTATTTGCAATCTGTGTACACGGTATATACTGAGCCAAGGAATAGAAAGCTTTACAGGGTGAAAAGCAAGGACTAAACATCATGTTAAGTTTTGCTTTACTTAACCATGGTTTCCTAAATAAACCACAGTTATATTCCCATATCCTTTTAGGGTACAAACAAGCAAACCAAATTTTGGTTTAACAATATTTGTGAAAAGTTTCTATCATGTTTGGCAATATCTTGATCTAATAGCTATAATATTTATGTTAAACATGGAAGCATCACACAATTCTATGTTGGTGGGGGATTAGTATTGTTTTTTAATTTGGTTTTTTTTTCTGTCTTCATATCTTACATTTTCCCCTTGAGATTCAAGTTTCTTCTTGCTTCTTATGTAGGATCACTAGAGCTTTCTACCGATTATGATACTTGCTGTACCCTTATCACCTGCTTTCCACCCAGCATCTGTTACTAAGAACAGTCTACAGAATCTGATGCTTATTTGAAAGTATATTTATAACATTGATTTGAACGGCAAACAATGGGATCGTGTTTTTAAAATATACTAAGCAGCATGGTTTAGGCATCATACTTCTCCAGTACCAATGCAATTACGTTAATAAAAGAGTATTTTTGGTATGTCTGTCCTATCTAATAAGTGGACATAATGATTGCTAGTTAGATTAGAATACCTGCCAGCCCTTTATAGCTCAGTATTCTATTTAGGAGCATTGCAATATGAAATGAGGAGTGTTATTTAGATAAATCCTTTAATCAACTTTCTTTTTTTGTAAATGAAAAAATCTGTCATTTCATGGTGAGATCAGCTCATGGTTAGATAATCACAGGCAAAATCTAGCATTTTTTTTTAAAGAACCTTATATTGAGGTCAGTACCATTTTTTTTTCCTGGTTACTTTTTTCAAGCAAACTTAGACATGTTTAAATAGCAGGGGGGAAAAGATATTATTCTTTGCAGACTAAGTTATTTATAGAAGTTCTTCCAAAATCTAATGTCAGCCAGATGTGTTAAGGCTACAGCTCCAAGAATTACCAAATATAGAATGAGAAAGTTGTAAATTGTAATCCCAATACATCTGGAGGGAATCTGGTTGGGAAAGCTAGTATAATGTAATCCAAAGTCAGACTTGTTGCATTGCTAACCCAATGTCTTTCTGACACACTCTTCAAATAAAGAGTGTGTCAAAAAGTGTGTCAAAATAAAATTGTTATTCAGTATCAAATAGAGATACTTAGTATTGTTATTCCTTTATTAATGATTGGAGAGAATCTGAGATATGCCTAGAGCAGAGCTTTCTAAACTGTGTGTCGCGACACAAAAGTGTGTTGCCACACACAGTCTGGTGTGTCGCCACACAACCCGGAAGCGCTGATCATAATCAGCACTTCCGGGTTTTCCCGCAGCGACACACCAATGCCGGTTGGTGTGTCTGTCAGATATCTCGTATGAGATTGGCAAATGGGTTTCTCTACAAAGCAAAAGCTTCTCATGGTGACGTGAAGTGCAGGTGCCAGATAACAACTGTCATGTGTGTATTGTTATGGCTAGTGCCCACACAAGCAATGGGAACTTCCCATGAGAACAAGTTCTCCTGATTCCTTCCGTGGGAAGCCTGCTCCAGGGGGGAGCAGAGGGAGGGAGGAGATCACGTGCTCGCGTAGATGCAGCACTGCCACCCAATAGCAGGTCATGCTATTGCTTTAGGCCTAGTGTTTTAGGCCTTGTGTGTGTCACACCTAACCCCAGCCAATCAGAAAGCTGGAAGCACTGAATATCAAACCATGCAAAATGGTGTTCTATGCTTCTTGATTTTTTGTGTCTTTAGCCATGTAGTTCTTCATGTGTGTTCTACTTCTGAGGGTAGCTATGCCTGGCTATACGTTTCAGCCATGGCATGAGCTCTGACCCTGGAAACAATACATGAAACTCTGCTTATAAGTTTGTTTTTGTTTTTCCTTTTGCAATGCTGTACCATGTATATTCAACTTTCCTTTTTGCGATAATGTACTGTATATACATTATTGCCTTATGCTACAAGTAAATACTTTTAGCCCTAAACGCTGCACTCTTGTCATGTCTGTTTATTCTCAAGCCTCGATTCTTTCCCTATAAGCCAGTGTACATCCCATCAGTGTCGCCGCGGGAAAAACTTTGGAAAGCCCTGGCCTAGAGTATTGTATGTGAAGACCCAGATCCCTTAAGAAGGCCATAATTTTAGGAAAAGTGGAAGGAGACAAAGGAGGGTCACGCAAGGTGGATCAACACATTTACAACAGTAATAAATGCACTATTGAGAGACCTAAAAGGCCAGGTTGAGCACAGTTCATCTTGAAAAACATCTATCTATGTAGCCCCTGAGAGTCAACATTGACTTGACAGCACTTAATCAAAGTATGAGTTCCACCAGGCAGTTATGAAGAGCAGGGTATGCAAGATTGAAGACTGAGAATGATAGAATCATGGTCAGGGAATATCTATTTCCTTTGAATGATTTAAGGCCAAGGCCAGATAAGCTGAATCCTGTAGTACTGAAGGAACCTGCTGATGGTCTGTCTGAAATTTTTTATCTTTGAGAAATTCTGAAGAACTGGTAAAATAACAGATGTCTGGAGGAGAACAAATGTTACTATCTTCGAAAAGGTAAAAAGGAAAATACACCAAACTACTGACCAGTCAATTTGATACCAATACCTATGGAGATTCTAGACAGATCGTAATAAGATTGATCTGTAGGCACCTTGAAAACAATATGATAACCCAAGTCAGCATGGATTTATGAGGAACAAACCTTGCCAGATTAATTTTGTCTGATTTTTTGATCAGATAACTTCATTCATAGTTTGTGGAATGCTATAACATAATATATCCTGACTTCAGCAAATCATTTGACAAATTACTATAGGAAATTTCATTAGTAAACTAGTAAAGTGGCAATAGATGACAAGATTATGAAGTTCCAATAGAAGAGAATATATACAGTATGACAACCACCATCAAGACTACATCTGTGGAGTCCTTGGTGCTCTCTGAGTTTGGTTGTTTACTTGCAGACATTTCGTAGCCCAACTAGATAACATCATCAGTGCAAGTGACATCATTAGTGACTTGAACTGATGATGTTACCTAGTTGGGTAATTAAAAGTCTGGACACAAACAACCAAGCTCAGAGAGCACCAAGAACTCCACAGTTCAACCCTGAGTTACCTATAATATATTCTGTTGGAGAATACTTGGTTTGATAATGGTACTTGTAAATATTTATTTATTTATTTACATTCATTTGTATGCCACCTTATCTGAGATTCTAGGCAGTTACACTTAATAAAAACAACAAATATGCATGAAAATAATAAACCCAGTCACATGGGATTCTCTGCCCCAACATCTCTACAGAAAGGACTATCTTCACAGCCTTTCTAGATTGAACAGGGAGGGAGCCACCCTGACTTTGAGAGGCAAGCTGTTTCAGAGTAAGGAGGCTGCAACTGAGAAGACTTGCACCCAGGCCCCCAAACACCCTTGATATCTCAACATAGGAATCCACAGCTTATCCATACAGTTAGCAATCCTGAATGGGCAGACTCCACTGGAAAGAGTTGATCCTGCAGGTAATATGGACCAAGCCATAAAGGACTTTATAAGTAATGGCCAGGAACTTGAATTGGATCCAGAAGCCAGCTGAGAGACAATGAAGCTTCCACAATATAGATGTTTGTTTGTTTGTTTGTTTGTTTGTTTGTTTATTTATTTATTTATTTATTATTTAAATTTGTATCACCGCCCATCTCCTCCACACCTGGGGACTCTGGGCGGTTCACAATAATAAAATAAGATAAAAATATAAAATTACAGCCACAATAATTTACATATAAAATCCAAACAAAATGATGTTAATAATAAGGCGGGTTTCATGGCGCCAGCCACTCCCAAGAGGAACTATTGGCATTCCTGTCCCAAGCCAGGTGGCAGAACCAGGTCTTCAGGTCTTTCCGGAAGGTCAGGAGTGAAGAAACTCACCTCAGCTCCAGGGGCAAGATATTCCAAAGGGCGGGTGCTACTGCAGAGAAGGCACGCCTCCTGGATCCCGCTAGATGGAACTCTTTAGCCGATGGGATCCTTAGCATGCCCTCTCTGCATGACCGAGTGGGGCGGGTCGATGTTCCGGGGATGAGACGGTCCCTCAGGTAACCTGGTCCCATGCCATGTAGGGCTTTAAAGGTGATAACCAACACCTTGAATTGGACCCGGAAGCAAACTGGTACCCAATGCAGCTCGCGCAGCAGAGGTGTTACATGGGCCGATCTTACAGCACCCATAACTGTCCGCACGGCCGCATTCTGGACCAGCTGAAGCTTCCGGATACTCTTCAAGGGTAGCCCCATGTAGAGCACATTGCAGTAGTCTATATGGGAGATGACAAGGGCATGAGTGACTGTTCGGAGCATGTTATCTACTGCCATGGCTCTCCCATGTCAGCAGCTGGGCAACTGCACTTTGTATCAGCTGTAACTTTGGAGTCATTTTCAAATTCAATAAATAAGTCCAGATATGAGATAAGGTTGCGAGTTACTTTTGCCACAGCCTCCTGATCCATAAAAGATTTCAACTGGTGCACTAATCAAAGTTAGGGAAAGGCTCTTGTAGATCACTTGCTGATATAACTGGTGCCATGACTCCAGGAGAATCTCCAGACTGCATAGCTGCTCCATAGACTGCTACCTCATCCAGTGCTAAAGATGGAAATACCCTGCAACCAGGGGGTTCAGGGGGGTTCTGAATAAACAGAAAATCTGTCTTTTGGGGATTTACACTGAGCCAATTTTGTCCCATCCAGTCCTTCACAGCCTCTAGGCATTATGTCAGGCACAATATTACATCTCTTGCTTGGCCTGGGAGGGAGATATACAGCTGGATTTCATCGGCATCCTGATGTTATCTCACCCCAACTTATGGATGAACATTCCCAGCAGTTTCACCTAGATGCTAAACAGGGCAAG
The DNA here is from genome assembly GCA_023362775.1 of Charina bottae. Lineage (NCBI taxonomy): Eukaryota > Metazoa > Chordata > Lepidosauria > Squamata > Charinaidae > Charina > Charina bottae. The sequence goes on along the minus strand of JALMGJ010000003.1, from coordinate 163,463,571 downwards.
TGTAGTTTTAGGTTGCTTCCGCAGATGTGTAATTTCTAATTGCCGCAACTAATAATTCTACTTTGGTCTAGTCTTACCATGAGTATTATGTCTAATTCTAGTCCTCGCATTTTAAGGAAAGAGAGAAATTGGAACAGGTTCAGAGAAGGGCAATTAGGGTGATCAGAGGATTAGAACCTAAATTCTATTATGAGAGATTGAAAGAACTGGGGAAGTTTAGCCTTGAGAAAAAGCAGCTGGGAGTAGATGTGGTGGCACCCTTAAAATGCATGTAAAGATATTCCAAAGAAAAGAAGGTCAACATCTGTTCTTTTTTATTCCAGAGTGTAGGGCATGGACTAATGGATTTAAGTTATAGAAAAACAAATTCAGATGGAATATTAGGGGAAAAAATAACATCCTAACATGAAAAATAATGGAACCATATACACAGAGATGTGGCAAGGCTAATCCACCATCAATCAGTGCCTTGTACTCCAGAACCTCATTGAAAAATACTCTTCCCACAACACATTTGACTCCATCTCCTGAGTTAAATTGTGAGAGAAGTTGGAGGCTTCTTTGATTGACCAGAGTCTACTTTATTTAATATGTACTGTATGCTAACTAAGCTAAAGGTTGCTAAGCCCAGAAGGGCTGTTAATCTAGGACAATGTCATGCCTCCTCTCCTCCTCTTAGCTGTCCTTGAGAGTCAACGGAAGGGTCCCTACTTGGGGCAGCAATGTCCTTGTGACTCTGGACACATAGAAACAACAGAGTGTGCACTTCCCCAGTGCTCATACTACAGAAGCATTCATGCTAGTCTCATCCTTTCATTGCTACCTAAATATTTATGATGCATGGGACAATTTTATACCTCCTTGTTGCTTTCAGACATTAACCCTGCCTCAACATACAGCATTGTCAGGTTCTATGTAGCAGTGCTCAAAATTCATGAGATAAAGAGTTCTGGCTTGTGCTTGGGACTCAACATTATAAACTAGACTCAATAAGCAGTGATGGAGAGAGAGAGAGAGAGAGAGAGAGAGAGAGAGAGAGAGAGAGAGAGAGAGAGAGAGATGTTAGTTAAGATAGATAGATATCCTATATTTTTATGTTTCTTTCTAATGACTGTACCTCATCCCCTTACACTTGTCTATGACCATAATAAAGATTGATTTAATTTGATTAAAGATAAGTGCTAGACTTATGCTTCATTGGATGAGTTCAAGCAGAGACTAAGACAGCCATATCCCTGGGATACTTTGGTTTGAAATTTTGTATTGAACAAGGAGCTGGAGCTCAATGTTCTTGAATGTCCACTTATTCTATTTGTCTATTAGAAGATCAAAGCCAAACCTAACATTAATATCCTTTGTTTACCTTCCACTTTCTTCCAGTATCTTTATTTGCATAAAATGAATTGAGAAGTAGGTAAAATCAGTGGATGGAATGATGTGGTATCTCCTTCTACTGGGTATAGAATTTCGTGCTGTCCATCTAACATGCTTATTCTTAATGTGGAGAATTATTGATATCAGCATTGATATGCTGATATCAATAGGGGAAGCTCTCTATATTTTTGTGGAATTGACACTTTTCTATCTTTCAATTATTCAATTATTTCATTCTATCCAACAAAATTTACATACTATAAAATTTAGCATGTTAAATAATCCATAGGGCTCTTCAAGATGGTGATACAAATATAATACTGAATCAAACTGAACTCTCCACTGATTAGGTTATATAATGACCAAGCACTTACCATCGTTTACTCTACTGCAATCTTGAATTTTCTATTTCAAGTAGCATAAGTTGCTGCAGAAGTGAGAACATTTCATTGCTGATGGACAATGTTCTATGATTAGAGAAGATGCCTGATTAGTCTGCCTTCTAGCCCAATGAAATCCTTCCATGCTGACATGACTAATAAAGGGCCCAAAATAAGAATTAGCCATCATTCTAGTATAAGAAGAAGTCATGACAATATGCCAACCACACAAAGACCAGTAATGCATTTTTTGTTGTGAATAAGACACTTATTACTACTGGCCAGCAACCAAGTACTCATTGGGTGATAATTGGCTGAAAAGGGAAGTGCTGGTAGCTGTCAGTTCTCTGCAAGCTTTATAGCCTTGCAGATGTGCAATCATTCTGACTCCATGGCATCTTTATATCCTAACAGATGTGGAATTAGTTAGACCAACCTAATTAATTGTAGAATCAGAAGAGCTGGTTGATGGAAAGGCTGATTGGCTAGCCCACTGAGTTACTATAACAGTGCATTTATGTGGTTTTTTCCTGTGGCAATAAAAAGTTGCCAAATATGGACTGCTTTTGTCTAAAAAGAGAAATGGTTGGAAGCTCTCTCTACAGCCTTCTGTCCTCAGTGGCAGAGGCAGCTGCAAGATAGTATGCTTTGTTTGCTATCACTGCATGTGGTTTTCCAATGAGAGGAGGCAGGTGTTATTAAAACACTGTATGGCTGTCTTAATGGCGGTGCTGCTAAAAGTGAGTCAATACAGGGTGACAGTGATTCCTGACTTGCTTTTTTCCTGGAACCTAGGCAAGCATAAGCCTGTCTTGCAAATTTTCCTGATTGTTCACTAATGGCTTTTTTTTTAAAGCAGTGTGAATGATCCTTCCTCCAGCCCCCAAATGAGCAGTATCAAGCTCCTACAAACCCTTATTATAAAGAGAATATGTAATATATAAGTTATTGATTCCATATATGCAAGGTAAGAAAATTGAAGTTTTAGTTCCAGATGAATGAAAATTTAACCAGTCATTTGAATAAACAAGGCAGATGTCTTTCTTTTGGAGGAGAGATATGAGAGGTAGAGTTTTCTTACCAGTGCAATAACATGAATTTTCATTCATTTGAATTTAAAATGTGATGGTAAGAATGGAAGACTATCAATTTTGATTACTAGCCTACCAACATAAGATGAATTTGTAATAAGTCATCTTGCCATTTTGGCACTGCTATTCATCTACTCATATACAGTAAGCATAACCGGTTTACAAATTTGCTAGATTGCTAATTAAAGTGCCATTTTAAAAACCATTCAGACAATATAAAGTATATTAGAATAATCCTCAGACAATCCTTACTTCATTCCTGATGTAAGAATTTTCATAATGCACAAGAGACTTGTGGCCTAGTTTTACATTTCTTTATATTAATGACTATGTCACTGAGATTAGCCCACACTTAGATGTCAGTAAAATTGATAAATTGGACCAAGGTGCAAATAAATTATTCACATAAGAATAAATGCATGAATTGGGGATAACTTTATGTGCAAAAGAGAGTGGAATAATATGCCTGCATTACAGGATATGATAATATTAGCAAGAACAGAAGAACCTCATGAACTTTCATCACTGATCATCACAATTATCAGTGAAATCCCCCCCCCCCCCAGTGAAATAGTTATATATGATTCAGTGACAGGGTTTAGTCAAGTTTCTACTAACATTCAGTACTAATTCGTTAGAGGTATGTACAATTATTTTCATTTAATTAGAATAAATACATACTTGTTTAGTACTAGTTGGTTAAGATTAAGTATCTGGTAACTTGAATAATGTGGAGTTAGGATGACCTCCTTTCAAATTCTGACATAAATTTACTGAGCAACCTTGAAAAAAGAATTGGTTTCCTTTCTCATTTTTATTTCCTTATAGGATTAATAACTTTACAAGATAGTTACCAAGGTGATTGAGAAAGTTAGGCCTAGTGATGGGATTTGGGCTGAAGCATTACAGTAAGTATCTGGATTGTGAAAGTCTGGGATTCAGGCAGATTCTCAGTGTGTAATCTTGTCTCCCTTTACTAGCCCTTAGACCAGGGGTCGGCAAACTTTTTATGCCGGGAGCCATTTTGACATGCTCGAGGATGTTTTGAAATGCTCGAGAGCCAGGGGGCGGGGTTTGCGGGCGGGGGCCAATCGCGTGGAAGGGGGTGGGGTTTGCGGGCGGGAGCCAATCACGTGGAAGGGGGCGGGGGGCTCACGGAGGGAGGGGGCGCAGCCAGCGGCTCCGCGAACCCGCCCCGGCCGCCCCACCGGGAGTGGCGGAGAAAGAGCTGCCACCCTCCAGCCGGCAGGACGGGCGCGGGAGAGCGGAAGGCTGCGCCCTCTCCACCGGGCGGGACCTGTGCCTCCTTCCCCACCGGCACCCGAGCACAGACACCAGCCGGGACCCCGCGCGGAAGATGCCGCGCGCCGCCAGCGCCTGACGTCAAGGCAGCTGCGCTTCCGCGCCCGGCAGGCGGGCGAGGCAGGGAGAGAAGGGGAGACGGAGGGGCTCCCTCTCTGGCCTCTGCGCCCCTTCAGGCCCGTCTCTGCAAGGCCCAGCGCAGCAGGGAGGCGCTGCTGGCCTACCTGGAGGGCCTTCCGCGGCCGCTTCTCCAAGGTGGGTTGCAGAGCGCGCGCTGTGCCCACGGGAACGCCTGGTCCCTCCGCTCCCTCCAGCTCCGCCAGCAGCGCCGCCCGCCCTGTCCTGCCGCCCGGCAAACCTCCGCCGGCTCCGTCCCCCCGCCGCCACCGCTCCAGCCAGTCCCCCTGCGCTGCCCTGCCGCTCGCGTCCCGGGATGCGGCGCTGTCGGAGGCGGCGCAGGAGCGGCTGCAGGGGCTGCTGTGGCTGGAGATGGCGCTGCTCTGCGGCATCCAGGTGCTGGGCGAGGGCGAGGGCGCTCCCTCCTTAGCCCCCTTTTGATGGGCCAGAAAACTTCCCTCCACTGGCTTCAAGGGCTGTTATTTGGGGTTAATTACACCCTGGGTGTAATTAATCTGGGTGGTTTTTAGACGGATGTGCCTTTGGTCTCCCTCATGCCGGGAAGCCCTGAAAGCGAAAAGGGGTGCAGGATCCTGCCTTCTGGCCAATTCTCCTGCTCAGCTTGATTTCGGGAGGTGGAAACGGGCGAGAGGGCGGCCCGCCTCCCCGCTCCAGAGAGCCGGGGCTGGAAAAGTTCCAAAGCGCACCGAAGACGGCCTAAGAAAATCATTTTGACAACCGCTTGCCCCGAGTGAAGCCGGGGGCGAGGAGGGAGGAAGCCACGAGGGGGGCGGAGAGGGAGCACAGGAAACCCAGGCCCCGCCGCCACTTCCAAGAACAGGCGAGCTTGTTCTGGCCTGCGCGCCTCGGCCCGGCAGGAAACCCGACACCCTCACAAAGCCTTGGCAGCGCTCTTCAAAGGCCGCGCTGGGCCCAGCACATGCAGCTCGCCAGCCGGGGAGGGAGAGGCCGAGAAAGAAAGGCCAGGCCGGCCAAGGGGAGGGGAACGGCCCCGGGGAAGTGGTGAGGCGGGGCGGCTGGCGGGATGCTACTGGGCTTGCCCGCTGCGAGGGCAGCCACCACACCGGCAATCCCGCCCGGCCCGGCAGGAGCCGCTGAAGGGCGGTAACGCACAGCGCAGGGCCACCTCCCCCTTCCGCAGACCCTGCTCTGGAGCGGCCTCTCGCCCCCAAAGTTCCTGGCTTGGGGCGGGGAGAGGGAGGGAGGCCGGCTGGCTTGCCGGCGGCCCCTGCGGACATCCCCTCCTCGGGGCTATCCAGGTCGCCGCGCTGCCCCGCCTGCCGCTCAGCGGGGCTGCTTGTCAGGGAGTCAGGCGGAGATCGCTGGGGCCGGCTAGGCTGGCAACAGTTCTGTGGTCCTCGAGGGTCCCGAACGGTCCGTGGCGCCGCAGGGTTGTGCGCCTCGTCGCATGCATCCTTGGGGGCAAGTCCTGTTGCGTGCTCAAGATAGGCAGGTAGGGCCGCAGCCTTGCAAGCCCTTGGTTGGGACTATGAACCCCCCGGGGTTGGAAAGGTCTACTCGGAGCGAAGTCCGCCCCGGATTTTAATTACAACCTAGAACTGGAGGGAGCGGAGGGACCAGGCGTTCCCGTGGGCGCAGCGCGCGCTCTGCAACCCGCCTTGGAGAAGCAGCCGTGGGAGGCCCTCCGGGTGCACCCTCCCGCCCCATCAATCCCCCCACCCCGCCGTTCGGCGTCCTCTCCCCCCGCTAACCCGAGCCCTGCAGCGGCCGGGGGAGCCGAGCCAGGCTCGGACTGGAGGCGGCCAAGGGGAGAGCAGGTGGCTCTTCGCCCTGCGCCGCCCTGCCGCTCACGTCCCGGGCCCGCGCCCTCGCCCAGCACCTGGATGCCGTGGAGCAGCGCCATCTCCAGCCGCAGCAGCCCCTGCAGCTGCTCCTGTGCCGCCTCCGACAGCGCCGCGTCCCGGGCCAGCAGCGCCTCCCTGCCGCGCCGGGCCTCGCTCAGTGCGAGAGCCAGGGGGCGGGGTTTGCGGGCGGGGGCCAATCGCGTGGAAGGGGCGGGGGTGAGTTCAGCTGCGGAAGAGCCACACTCAAGGGGCCAAAGAGCCGCATCTGGCTCGCGAGCCACCATTTCCGACCCTTGCCTTAGACTATGTAAATGTGTGTGTATATACACACACATGCATGGACACACACAGACTGCATGTGTGTATATACTGTATATAACACACACATATATTCTGTGTGCGTGCATGTGTATGTATATATAGTTTTCAAACAATCCCACGCAGTTTCAACTTTACTATATAAATGTAACAACAACATAATATTTGCTTTTTCTCACAGTCACATGTTTTTTGTGTAGAAAATCAGATTAAAGGCCCAGAGACAGAAAATAGCAATGGGCATTTAAGATATCTTTTATGGACAAATCCTATCAACTTTTATAATAAATCAAAAGTGAGATTTTAAACTAGAAGAAATATTTTCTTTCATTGCTTAGGAGAAATTTAGGATAGTTATACAGTTTTTTATGATAAACACATGAATAAATTTTAATATTTGGAGGTGTCTTCTGCTCCCACCCTGATTTTTAATATTATTTATCTTGTTCCATTTGAAACTAAGACAAATGAAAAAATACCAATTGTACTTCTTAATTACAGAAGCAAATAGTAATTTTCAGACTATACACTGATTTGCCTTTAATCTACTAGCATCAATAATTGAGATAACTGAAATTGGTTATTGATTTAACTAGTAGTCTGGACACAAGAGTAATTACTGCAGGGTGAATACTACACTGTTTGTAGCTTCTGTTTCATTAGACTGCTAACTTTATTAAATAGTATGGCTGTGGAGCTGAGGTCACTGACATTTTTGTTGGAGTGTACTGGAAGAAATGAAAATAAGGTATTTTTAATTTGGCAAAAGTATTTGCAAAATGAAAGGCAAGAATCTTTTAAATACTTTAAACAGCAGAAGCAATTAAAATATGAATCTGGAGTTACACAAAAAGGAAGTGAAATTCAGGAAGTGGAGACAGCTTGCCAAACATAGAAATGAATGTAGGATTCCATAACAATAAAGTATTCCCTAACTTTCCTGTTTTTTGACACAAATAATTGGGATCCAGTTATGGTTCATTTCGGAGCCTGCTAGATGGTTATATTGATTGCTGCGTGACTTGCACTTGCCTGCTTATTATGTTTTATGGCAGGGCTTTCCAAAGTTTTTCCCGCGGCGACACACCAACCGGTGTTGGTGTGTCGCTGCGGGAAAACTCAGAAGTGCAGCAGCGTGCAAAAACCCAGAAGCGCTGCTGCTGCTTTCGGGTTTTGCGCGCTGCAGTTGGTGTGTCACCGCGGGAAAACCCGGAAATGCTGATTATGATCAGTGCTTCCGGGTTGTGTGGCGACACACCAGACTGTGTGTGGTGACACACTTTTGTGTCGCGACACACAGTTTGGAAAGCTCTGTTTTATGGTTTTAATCTTGTTTTAGTTTGGTTTTCACTGAGTTATTTTTTAAAAAATTGATACCTGTATTTTGTTTGGGGCACGTGGCGTGTGGCTGTTTTAATTATGTGAGCCGCCCAGAGTCACAAATGTGAGATGGGTAGCTCTACAAATCAAATAAATAAATGTAATGTAATGTAAATTGCAGGAAAATAGATTTTGATGGATTGTCTATGACACATTTTAAGCAGAAAGTTTGTGCAGGGAAAAGGAGGGACAGAAACAATAATGATAATGCTACTACTGTAGTTAAATCAACTGACTGTTGGGAGGAGAGGGCACAGAGAAATGCCATTAGCTCAATTATCTTTTCTGTTAAAGAAAATACCATTTTTAACTACCCAGGTAGGTAAAATACAAAACCTTTTACAACTTCTAAGGATGGGAGATGGGAAACATGGTCTAAGCAAACAATTAACTCTCTCATAGTCTTTCAACCTAACCCACAAAATGCTGTGTTAAAAAATGGTAGTTTAATTACCAGGACTCTGTTTTGAGGACAGATATGCCAATAATTGAATCCAATACCTCCCTTCCCTCTCCTCAGTCTTATTACGCTAGGAAGTGCTGAAAGGTAGCTTTTAAGAAAATAAACAAAACGAAACTTCTTCACTGTTTTGGTATGCAGTTTCATGTTTTCTACCCTGCATGCTGAACTCCTAAACAATATAGCAGAGACAGAACTTTGTGGAGACCATTGCCATGGGGACAGAAATACACTTTAAGTGATTAGAAACACTTCAAATCATCCCATTTTCCTTTCTTTCAGGGTCTGCAACAATGTAGTAGGCAGTCCAAGTATAATGCAAAGAACGTTCCTTATTCTCAATATGCATATAGATAAATTATAAACTATTATGCTTTAATTATCTTACCTCGTATGGGTGGATTATGGCAAGGAAAATTCAAGTACCTATTGTGCTCCAGAATAGTTTGCAAAAGACTGCTAATTTTCATATGATAACCACACGAGTGACTGCTGTGGTTTGAATATCAACATATTATAGAGAAAGCAAAGCAAGTGTTCAAGCATGAATCCTGAAAATGTCTTTTGTTCCCTACCATGAAACAAATTTATTAAAAGAAATTTTAGGGGCCCCAGTTAAAGCGTTAGAGGCTGGAAACATAGATTTGAGCATATTTTGAGAAGCTAAAATAACAAAATAAAATGGAAGGATATATAACCAGATATTTAATTATGGTTTCTATTGGCACAATTTAATTTTCATAAATTTCAACTTCCCATATGTAGGTGCTCAAATTTCATAGAGCTCATTGCATTTCCTCATTAAATTTGAACATATAAATCAAGGTAGCTTGATTCCAATCATTTTTACAGATACAACTGCAGGAAAAATGAATTAAAATTGCTCTTCTTGCTTCCATGTATAGATGACCTTTAAAAGCAAATACACCAAGCAAAAAGTAGCATTTTAGAAGAATCCCAGTGAATAGGTTTATTGTTTTCCTCTTCAACTTGTCTATTTTAGTTAGCAAATATCCACTTCAACCCATTTTTTAAACTGCAAGTAATAAAGGAATTGTGTGCATGATGGCTCTCTGAAGATTTTAGCAGGTGATCAAAAGCATGACCCAATCCACAACTATGTAAGATTTGTTTTGAAATGTTCTAAACATTATCTCATATAGTGTCTACATTCATGAAATAATCCTCAAATGAGGATATATAACTGTGGAGTCCTTGGTGCTCTCTGAGCCTTGTTTTCTTGCAGACGTTTCATTGCCAGACTAGGCAACATCTTCAGTGTGAAAAGGGAGTGGGACTTGCTCTCTGTTTATATACCATGGCTTGTCCTGCTTGTGTTGGTGGAGGTGTTGTTCTCTCCTTAGGAGTTCCTTGATTGGGCTGTTGTTTGCTGCTTGGTTGATTGAGTTAATAGTTCCTTCATTAAGGTATATTGTGCTTATATATAAAATATAAAATATATAAGAGATATAAAAATTTCAGCAATGAAATTTCTGGCTTGTCAACACATTGTAACGTAAACCTAAATATAGTAAAATCTAAAGTATATGTTAAATGAGTATGCTAGTCAAAGATTTTCAAGAGCTTCGAATTATGAATTGAAATCCCAAGTTAATTGTGTTTTAGAGAACAGAAATCATGCTGGGTCAGAGTTCTGCAGACTTTTCAGTTTGAAAGCCTCATATATTATTTTGGAGAAATCAAAGGGCTATACTTAGTACAAAAATACAGGCTCTTTGGTCTCTTCAGTTACATAGATAGATAGATAGATAGATAGATAGATAGATAGATAGATAGATAGATGAGTTTTGGGGATTTCCCATTATATCTATAATATTCGGGGATGTACGTGTGCAAAGGAAATTCTATGGATACTAAGAAATAATTTACTCTGCCACAGTATATATTTTACATCTACATTTTTCATGGCGAATATATGAATTATGGATGTCCTACATATATTAATGGGTGTCTTTAACAATTGTCTATTCATTTAGTGAGATCTGGAATTGCCAAAAGAACAATGCAAGATTTCTGTGCAGTTCTCCAAATGGCGATTGAGCAGATGAAACCACCAGAACCAACAACTAGATTTCCAATGCAGTTTGAATTGGATTGTTTTTGTAGTTCATATATTTTAACAGATAGATAGATAGATAGATAGATAGATAGATAGATAGATAGATAGAGGAAGGAAGGAAGGAAGGAAGGAAGGAAGGAAGGAAGGAAGGAAGGAAGGAAGGAAGGAAGGAAGGAAATGGAAGTTGCCTTGAGATTTTTTTGAGAAGTGACCATATAGTATATGAAGTACAGTAACTTTTAAAAAATAAAAGGAAAATGACAAATTCCCTTGCCTACCATTAAGCCATAAATTTCATTGAGCAGATTAAATTAGGAAAACAGGAAAAATGAATATATATACAGTATATTTTTACATTTCTGAAGTAGCTTGATTTCCTTTGCAGGAACTAAAGAAAGTGACCCACAAGAAAGTAATATCATTTTCTCACAATCTCCATCTCTCATCAGACAACTCTGAACAGTTTCAGTAGCTGAAGGCTGATTCAATAGGAAAAAGATGTCAGAGAGCATGCCAAAATACAATATAACGGCATGTGTGTGCGTGCGTGCGTGCGCATGTGCGTAAAATAGGAGGAAGAAGGAGTATTAGGTATGTTCCCCGCCTTTAGTTATTTATAAAAAATAATAAACAGGATAAAAAAAAATATTTTAAAAAATTGAGCTGTATCATCTGCCCGGGACTTCTTTGGGCATTTTCTAGGTCTTTTACGGTGCACTGGTGTCCAATCAAGGATTGTTGTTGTTCAGCATTAATCTGTTCATCCTATAGCATGACCAGTCCGCTGCCATTTCCATGAGGCTCTCTGCTCCATTATCTTACATACTCCTGTCCATATTTAGTTTTTTGTCACATCGTGTTATATTGAGCATTTGCCATTTGATGTTTCTTTGTGTAATTTACAATTTCTGTACTGCTTTTGCATATCCCTTTCACAACCATATGTCAGCAGATGTAGTATATAGTGATTAAACAATTTCCTCTTTAAACAGATTGGCATGTTTCTGAATTTTACATGAAATTGTCTAAACACTTTCCAGCCTAGTTTACTCCAGTTTAAAATTTCTTCTATGATATCACTCTCCATGGTAATCTCTTTACTAAGGTAGATGTAGCTGGTATATATGTTTTATATTCTGTAAATATTCTTAATTGTATCTGAATTAAGATAATTAATTAAGATAATTAATTAAGATAATTAATAATTATCCTAATTAATCTGCTCTCTTAACTCTCTGAATTAATTATCTTAATCTGAATTATCTTAATTAATCTGAACTCTCTGACCTTCCTCTTCTAAGTTGTCAGTGAAGTTGATGCACAAATGTTCTTCTCTCAAACCGTTGCTTGCATGTGTGACCATGATGCCTTCTGTCCTTCCAAAAGGGTCTGTTGTTACGGCAGTTTATGTAGCTTTTCTTTATCTTGAACCTATCTTACTTTTTTCAGAATTTATCTTCGTCAGCATTGTGTTGGGTGATGAACATTCTTATCTACCTTCATTTTTCTTTAAAAAGGAACACAATTGTATCAACAACAGAAGCTCGTGCTTTTGTATATAGTATTATAATACTCCATACAAAATTAATTGATTGGAAATGACAAGAAGAATTCTGCTTTTGGAAGCTGCTTGCTGTTTGATACGGTTGCATGACAGTCAAGAACTATAATAAACTTGGGAAATATCCTGATAGATATCCTGATATTTTAACATCCTTAACATACTATTTCCCAAATCCAAATTGCTGGCCTTAAAATGTTCCATGGAGTAAGGTGGTTAGATAATAGGTACAGATATTATTCCTCTGTCCCACCATCTAAGGTTTAATAGCATCTTTGGAAAACAATGCTAGGGATCTGAGCAAATGAGAGTACCTGGTGAATGAAGCAAAAATCCCAGAAATTGGAATTTTCAGTCATGCATTTTGAACATCACAGGTGAATTGGCTCACTATCTTTAGCCTTCCTCTTAGCTTTGAACACAGGGAAGGTTCACATATCTTCCCAGATGGTCCTTTCTAACCTCTAGTCTTAAATCTCAAAATGTTTTCATGCTTGATATGTAGGTAGTACATTCTCATGCAAAGTAAGCTTGTTGAAGTTTATACGTTCAACTTTTTTATTTCTAAAATGTGACTAGGCAAGTCTCAAACCTTATCCATAAATGCTAGATTTGGATGTATGTTCATCTTACCAATGTGCATGACAGTGATGTTGCTTGTGGAGAAGACTCAATTCACTTGAGTGCCACGGAAAATAAAATAAGTGATCCTTAAAAAATTGAAAAATAAAAAAATTGTGTGTCAATTACTAATGACAAACTGCCAAAAAAAGAATGTCATGTTTGTTTAGAGCAGTGGTCGGCAAACTTTTTTATGCCAGGGGCCATTTTGACATTTATAACATTTATAACATTACTCAACATTACTCGCGCACACTTAGGGCCTGCTGTCGCCATGCCCGCCACACCCACTGCAGTGCCCGCCGCCGCCATGCCTGCCGCCACGCACACCATGCCCGCTGCCGCGCCTGCCCCACCACGTCCGCTGCCGCGCCTGCCCCCGCCACACCCGCCACGCCTGCCTGTGGAAGAGCCACACTCAAGGGGCCAAAGAGCCGCATGTGGCTTGCGAGCCGCGGTTTGCCGACCACTGGTTTAGACCGAAACTGTTTGGTTAGGGGGAAAACACAAGTATTGTAATTCCTGTGCCGTCAGGTGCTTCTGAATGAATTATTTGAACCAGATCAAATGGGATAATCCACTACTCTAAGTATTGAGATCCAAAATTATTTTCCTAATTCATTAATTTATCTATATCCCATTTTCATCTACAGTTAATTTAGGTGGCCTATTCCTTAACTATTCTCAATTCTAGGTCCAGTTAACCTGTCTGTAGGGTTTCATGTAAAGTGTTACTTCCAAGCAGTGGTGTGCTGCTAAATGTCTAAAAACTGGCTCTGCCAACTCTATTGCCTCCACTGAGCTTAGCCTGATCAGCTGCAAAATAGCTGATCGGTACAGTATGCGCCAAGGCTCACCTCTGCTGTCAACCAGCTTGCAAAATTCCAGAAAATTTAACAATTGGCTCTTGTGAGCCAGAGAGAGACAGCTCTAGCACACCACTGCTTCCTAGTTAATTTTTCTTTCCCGTACAGAGTTGGACAGCAAACATTATGAACGTATGTGCAGGTGATTAACTATTTGCAACTTAAGTTTACCAAATGTCATCAGAGATTTCACTTCCAAAAGCATAAAGTGATAAATGTGGATCAATGTCTAGTCATGATATGTTATTTGTAAGACCTTCATTTTTTTAAAAAAAATTCATTTATATCATTGTATTTGGATATTTCTGATGTGGCCTACCTTGAAGGACTGAGATCTGGACAGTCTCAATCCTGCTGGTCTTCCATAACCTGGTTTTTCCCCAGGTCAGAACACAAGTCTTGGTTATTCTGTTATCTTCTATTTTGCTATTCTGTTATTCTAAGGTTTTTTGCTTGTTTGTTTTGGATGTTTGTTAGGTTTAGGCTTTAGTTCCTTTGTTTTGTCAACTACCCAAAGTCACTTTTGCAAGCTGGACAGCCATATTGATTATTAATTGATTATTAATTAATTAATTAATTAAATGAATAAATAAAATCAGAGGGACAGTTATTGCTCACAGCTACTGTAGCTTGCAAATTGTTTCCTCACAATTTAATATTTGAGGTTTCTTAAAGTTCAATTTGTTGGCATTTAAATTATTTCTTATTTGTTGAGAATGTGGGCAGACTCCCCAAAGTTATAGTCTCAGATTTGATTATATATATTTTTCCCAATTTGACTTATATATTTACATAATATACAGCAAGAAGGTTTCTTCCAGTTAGCAAATGCCTTGGTTTCTAAAGTGTGATAACAAAACACTAAATAAGAATCCATATGATTATGGATCTCTGCATGATCTTCTGTCATTGTGATAACCTCTTGTTAATCTGCATATTACGATCCAACCCTTTATCGCCATGTCTTCAGTAAAATCTTATAAACAGTGCCATCTGACGGGACCCAGGTGGTGTGCCTTCTCTATCACAGTGCTTGCCCCTGGAACAGCATTTCCCCAAAGGTCTGACTTGCCCCAACCCTGCCGTCCTTGAAGACCTGGCTCTTTCCCCAGGGAGTGGATTAGGGATTTTATGCCATGGGGGGAATGTTATTAGTGTGTTGATGTTTTAGTTCCAAGTTTTTGCCTTCTGTTGGCCTTTTACTGAATGTTGTTTTTAATTTATACACTGCACAGAGTGGCTATGAGTTGGGAAGCCTATAAATGTGATTTATAAATAAATAAATAAATGCTAGCAAACAAAGCCTAATTCTATTGAACTGTAATTTCTGCACAGCATAAGCTCAGCAACTGAAGCCACCCCTGTCCAGCTTAACTCCCAATTCCAAACATTTTCTATTTCTTTCCCACATTATACATTCAGCTTGCTTTATAGTTGGCTTGGAAAAATTATTATGAAATAATGTCACAGTTGGACTCATTGGTCACAATTCTTCACATGGTATTGTTGTAGCAAAACTGTCTTGTGAACTGTGACTTGGATTGTTCTATCTATCTATCTATCTATCTATCTATCTATCTATCTATCTATCTATCTATCTATCACCACCTAACTCCCTCAAGAGGGACTGTCTTGTGAACTGTAACTTGGATTGATTGTGAGATAGATAGATAGATAGATAGATAGATAGATAGATAGATAGATAGATAGATAGATAGATTTGATTTATCACCACCTAACACCCTCAAGAGGGACTCTGGGCGGTTTACAATCAAGCATAATTAACTGTAATACTAATATAAATAGAATTAAATAAACATTAAAATAACAATTCAATAATATAATAAATATAATAAAATCCAGATGGCAGTATCTTCTTTAAAACCATGGAAAGGGCATTTTAATGCCACCCTAAGGCATTAGCCATCACCAAGAGTGTACACTCTTCTTCCCGCCCCAGGCCTGTTGACAGAACCAGGTCTTGAGTTTTTTCCGGAAGTCCAGGACTGTCTTATCACTGGGGGGAGAATGTTCCACAGAGCAGGAGCTACTGCAGAGAAGGCACGCTTCCGTGACCCCGTTAGATGTAATACTTTAACCGATGGGGTCCGTAGCATGCTCTCCCTGAATGACCGGATGGGATGGGACGATGTAATGGGGATAAGACGGTCCCTCAGGTAACCTGGTCCCATGCCATGAAGGACCCATAAGCAAACTGGAACCCAGTGCAGCTCGCGTAACAAATGTGTTACATGTGTCCGATTAGGGACACCCAAAATCGTCCGCGCGGCTGCATTCTGGATCAGCTGAAACTTCTGGATATTCTTCAAGGGTAGTCCCATGTAGAGCGCATTACAGTAGTCTATATGGGAGATAACCACAGCATGAGTGAACGTTCGAAGGGCCTCTCATTCCAGGAAAGGTTGTAACTGGTGCACAACACGAAGTTGCGCAAAGGCCCTCCTGGCCATGACTGCCACCTGCTCTTTGAGCAGGAGTCGTGGGTCCAAGAGGACCCCCAAGTTACGCACTGGGTCTGTCTGGGGCAGTGCAACACCATCCAGAACTAAAGATGACAATTTCCTAGATACCGAGGAGCCATTAATCCACAGCCACTCCATCTTACTAGGGTTCAGTCAGAGCCTGTTTTTCCCCATCCAGGTCCCTACAGCCCCCAGGCACTTGGACAGGGTGGAGACTGCATCACTTACTTCCCCCAGGATGGAGATGTATAATTGAGTATCATCAGCATATTGATGATACCTCACCCCGTGGTGATGGATGATCTCGCCCAGCGGTTTCATGTAGATGTTAAAAAGGAGCGGAGAGAGTACTGAGCCCTGCAGGACCCCACAAGAAAGGGCCCACGGGCTGGATCTCTCGCTCCCAATCAACGCCAACTGGAACCAGCCATGGAGGAGGGAGGCGAACCAGTGCAACACGACACCCGCCCCCAACTCCCTGAGCTGCTCCAGAAGGATACCATGGTCGACGGTATCGAAAGCCAAAGATCATCCATAAGCGCAACCAATGCAGTTTCAGTCCCATGACCAGGCCTGAAACCTGACTGAAAGGGGTCCAGATAATCCGTTTCATCCAGAATCCTCTGGAGCTGCAACGCCACCACCTTCTCAACCAACTTCCCCAAAAGGGGAAGGTGGGAGACTGGATGAAAATTATCCAGTACAGTAGGGTCCAGCGATGGTTTCTTGAGGAGGGGGCACACCAGCGCTTCCTTAAAAGCTGCCGGAAACACCCCCTCCCTCAAGGATGTATTGACCATTGTCTGGGCCCAACTACAAGTCACCTGCCTGGCAGATTTTACCAGCCAGGAAGGGCATGGGTCTAGATGGCATGTGGTGGCATTTACAGTCTGGAGTACTCTGTCCACTTCCTTGGGTCCAACAGGTTTGAACCGTTCCCAATTAAGGTAAGTACGTTCCCTGGGTATCTCCTCAGACTCTGTCTCACTCTCGGAGTCCAACCTAGAGCAAATCCGAGCAATTTTATCCTGTAAATGCCCAGAAAATTCTTCTGCATGGCCCTGGAGATGGATTTCCGACTCCCCTTTCCCTAAAAGGGATCGGGTAATCTTAAACAGGGCTGCCGGACGACATTCTGCGGATGCAATAAGAGCGGAGAAATATTGACGTTTCGCCGCTCTTACTGCCACAAGGTAGACCTTAATAGCGGCTCTTGTGTTTGGTCGGATTCGGTCTTTGTCTTTCTCCAGTGGCGCTCTAGGCATCTCTTAATCCTCTTTAGAACCCTCAGCTCCTCCGTGAACCAGGGGGAGCGTCGGGTTCGACTGGACATATATCCTGAGTTTGCTAATTCTATGTGACTGAAATAAACTAATCAATTTACCACTAATATAAACAGTTACAATGTTATTGAGATATTGCCAGTAGTGTCATGCCACTACTATTATTTATTTATCTATTTATTTAATTTTTATCCCGCCTTTATTATTTGTATAAATAACTCAAGACGGTGAACATACCTAATACTCCTTCTTCCTCCTATTTTCCCCACAACAACAACTGTTACACAACGCTGCTCCCAGGTTCGGCTTATGGTCAATCACTCACACACTCACAGACTGTTGAGGCACGCAGATCTGTCTGCCCCTCTTGCTTTCTACCTGGGTTTTCCAGATAGGTGCGGCTTGAGCAGACAAGACACACAGCCCTGGTCAACAGCCGGGGAAATAATTAGGATTACACACACAAATAACTTCCGACCGAACACTGAGGCACAACAGATTCTTTGTAATACACAGAGACCCAGTGAATTTAAAGTAACAGCAAAACTTTACAGGTTGCAAGGTACATTTGCGCTCTCTCTCTCTCTCTCTCTCTCTCTCTCTCTCTCTCTCTCTCTCTCTCTCACACACACACACACACACACACACACACACACACACTTACCCACGTCCTTCCATCTAGGCTGCCGGGCACTAGCTAAAGGGACGGAAGCCGCCAAGTCTGGATCCAAGAACGACTCAAGGAGTGGGCGGGCTTTGAGACCCCTTTTATCCCCAAAAGTTTTTGCCTTGTTGATTCACAAGACTGGCAGCTACTTTTGCCTTGTTAATTTACAAGTCTGGTAGCTGTTGATGGATTTGGGGTGGGGGTTTCCATGTGCTCAGGCCCATCTTCCTCTGTCTGGTTCAGGTGACATTTTTCCTTTTGTTTCCTTAACGACTTGCTTCCTTCTTATCTACCTCCCAAAAGGGATCCCATAGACAAGATTCCTGGCTTTGTCCTCTCTGCATACGTGCCTGCTTCATCTTTAGGTTATGGCAGCTTCAGCCTAGTCTCACAGAACCCTGTGAGGTGGGTTGGGCTGAGAGAGAGTGACTGGCCCAAGGTCACCCAGCCAGTTTTCATGCCTAAAGTGTGACTAGAACTCACAGTCTCCTGGTTTTTGCCAGAATTATTTATTAATCAACTTCCCACTCCTTGTGTATGGGCAGGTAATGGAAGGGTAGTAAAGGAAGGGTAGTAAAGAAAAATCTTCTGTGAAGTCTGCTTGTGTTATATTGGGTATAAACCATTGTTTACTGAAAACATACAATATGGAGTACACGCAGTTCAGGAAATCATACTATCTTAAAGGAATCCAAAGTAGGATACAGGTAGTCCTCGTTTAGCAACTGCCTTTTACAGTGACCGTTTGCAGTAACAAAGGTGATGAAAAAGTAACTTTGTGACCAATCCTCATATTTACCACCTCCCACAGGTCTGTAAAGCAAAGGAAAGGTGAAGTAAGACCAGTTTCACTTAGCAACTGCTTTGCTTAATGACCAAGTTGCTTGTCCCAATTGTGGTAGATAAACAAGGACTGTACTTGGATCTGTCTTGGATAATGTGTCTAGTAGGCTTATGTGAAGCCTCAAAGGGACATTGAGCAGCTTCTCTGTGGCCTTTGATGACTTTCTGCTGTGGCATAGAAGGCATATCTATCCAGGCAGGGAAAGCAAACTGTCCTGTCTCAGTGCTTCACCTGGAGGCAATGAGACAGTGAACCTCACATTTTATATATCACTGTATTACATTAACTGTTCCACGTGCAGTTTAATGCTAACCAATACATGGAGTGAAATTTTGAAGGTTAAAAGATATACTGTGCAAGAGGATTTCCCTTGTCTGAGTATAGGAAGATATCTAGAGACATCTGCTTAAAGGCTAGAAATTCTGTTTTAATGGGACTCATGTTAGCAAAGTTCTTCGAGGACTGCAGGCTACATTTTGATTCTTTTCTCTGAATGTTTCTTTCTGTTTAACTATTTTCAGTACAGATCTAACATTTGATAGGAGACAATAGAAAGCCACGAAATGAAGTATTTGGGGGGGGGGGGGGGAGGCCAGAGTTAACTATGGATCTAGAAATTCCAAAGTGCTGTAAATCCTGGGAAAGGTAGAAGATCAGGCATGCTCCTAGAATGGACATAACTATTTTCATTTTCTTATAATCAATGGAAGGGTGGTGCAGCAGTGATAGGATAAAATCTTGACGAGACTTCTAAATAGGGCTAAATCTTTTCTGGTAGAAGTGAGTCTTCCAGGAGAGAAGACATAACATTTGCCCCCCAATTCTTTCTCCATCTTGTTCCTGGCTATAGTCAATGGAAGGGATATTCAGGAAAATTACACACTATTCACAATGCAAAAACCACTAGCTTTCAAACACCATGATAACAACATTGCTCTGATTACTATCTACCTACCTAAGATCTCAATGGAGGCTCTCCTTATATTACATTGTATAGGTGTGTGGCACAGTAGAAAGAGTGGGTGAATGTTCATTGGTGGAAAAAAAATTCTCAATGAAACAATACTGTGCAATTTCAAATTTAAAGCATAAATAGCATATGTACATTGTTCTTCCATCAGGAAGGCTAACGGACTGGTTAACAAAAAGTAGAGACAGTCCATCTCCATAGGTTTGTGGTCAAAAAGATACAACACAGAAAGAAAAAGGGATGGAGAAAAAAAGGAACACATGCAAACACAGCCACTGATGTTTAGTAGCTGTGTTCCCTTATTGTGCTAAGTATAAACCATGGTTTATATACCAGAATGGCTGTATTAATGAACATTATGGAAAGCCAAACCAAACCAACCACATTATGGCTTAACCAGTGTTTCAAAATTCTTATAAAGCCTAGCTAAGATAAAAAAAATAGACTGCTTTCAGTTCAAAAACTTTAGAAGTATTTTAGCAAACCCCAAATCCCAGAAGCCAATTGTTATGTTGGCTGGGAATTCTGGGATTTGAAGTCTACCCATTTCAAAACATTTGGTTTAGGATTTGCTAAAAGACTTCTATTTTTTTATCTTAGCTAGACTTTGTAAGAATTTTGAAACACGGGTTAAGCCATAATGTGGTTGGATTGGTTTGGTTTTCTATAATTTATTAATTCAGCCATTCTGGTTGGTTGGTACATCTGAAAATTATCAAGGTTAGGAAACACTGCTTAGTGCTGCTTGTTGAGCCAATCTTCTCCAAAAGGGCTGAAATATAGCAATACAGGTAGTTCTTGGTTTACAACAGCAATTGGGACTCAAATTGCTATCACTAAGTGATGCGGTCGTAAAGCATGATGTCACATGATTGTGCTACTTAGTGATGGCAGTTCCAGCAGTCCTGGTTGCCGTTGTTAAGTGAGGACCACATGGGTTAAGCAAGGACCTCACATGACTGCAACTTCCAACTTCTTGCTGGCTTTCCCATTGACTTTGCTTGTGGGAAGCCAGCAGGGAATGTTGGAAATCACGGTCATGTGATCACGGCTCACTGGGATGGCCAGAACTCTGAGGACCAGTTGTAAGTACTACTCATTCAGTGCTGTCATAAGTTTGAACGGTCACTGAACAAGTGGTTGTTAAACAAGGACCACCTGTACAGTGTTAATTTTGCAGAGCACCACTGTCCCGAGCAGACAGTCTTATTCTTCTTTTGGTTGGGACAGTTTAAATCAAGGAGGACAGAAAATAGCCTTGTTCATCTGGTAAAAGGTAAATGGAGATAGCAGGTTCTTCATCTGAGAATTTAAAGAAATACACTATAGCAAATACCTTCTGGTTCTTGTTATTGCATTACTACACACAGGAATACCTTTCTGTTATTAAAAGAAATATTATTTCTTATTAAAGCATTTTTCCTATTAAGATTAAAACAATAAAAAAATTTTGTCTGTCAGACAGAAAAATAGGCAAAAGATTTTTATGCACTTCCCTAAATTCACACTTTTAGAATATATTTGCAGAGAAATTTAATATATTAAAAATATATTTTCCTGCAGTGATAAATCTGGCAGCCAGCATTCAGTCAGTCAGTCATACTTAACTTGTGACTAACTTGTCCCATGGGGAGATGTTGGATTATCTGCTGCCTGATTTTAATGAACTGTTGTTGTCATTATACCTGGATTAGAAACTGCAGTTAGTTAAGCCATGGATTAGTTTGAAAGGTTCACTTACAGAGGTTGTCCCATTGGATTCTGGGGTTGGAAAAGAGGTGAGCAGCTTCTCCCATTTCTTAAGAATTAGGAGTGGTAGAACTAACCGATTCAGTTTTCCAGGTAACCTTGCAACTCCTTCAAGCAGGAATTTGTACCAGAAGACTTTATAGCTTGTTTGGATTTTGAAATGAAGGAGCTCTGTAAAACTTAGCATTTTTACTGTGCTTTCCTTAGAAATTTTTGAACAGAAAAAAAGTCA
The DNA here is from genome assembly GCA_023362775.1 of Charina bottae. Classification (NCBI taxonomy): domain Eukaryota; kingdom Metazoa; phylum Chordata; class Lepidosauria; order Squamata; family Charinaidae; genus Charina; species Charina bottae. The sequence continues at coordinate 163,441,967 of JALMGJ010000003.1, read as the reverse complement.
CTCCATATTGTGTTCCTCATTGAGAAAGAACACTGCAGGGGGCCTGGCATTATTTGTTCAAGTGCCACATACCACTGATTGCAGTTATACATGCCCTGCAGTTATGAACATTTTTGCCAGAAAGAGGGAAGTAATTGATTTAAGTACCAAAGCCTTTCCTCCCTGCTTGTTTCAAAGTAGTTTTGAACATGATATTCAGACTGAAAAGGCATTTTAGCTTCTTCTCAGCTCACCTCTGCCCTGCTTCTGATTCCATTAAAAAATGTTGCATCCAATTCTACTGTATTTACCTGTTGTACTTGACTCAATCAAGGTATCAACTTAAAACATACATTTTCTATATGGATAAACTCTGTAGTAGAGTGTTAATCACTGGAATATATGAAAAAGGCTTTCAAGCCAGTCCCACTAATTAAAACTAATTTCCAATTTCAATCTGTAGCTTTCAGACTACATGCATTTTTTTGAAAAAGCTTTTCAGATATAAGCATGGTACCTGCTGGTACCATTTGTAGCTGCTGGTTCTTAATTCTTTTATTCAAATTAAACACCTTCAAATTAATTCACAGGGTATTTTTTTTTTAATTGTTTCCACTTTGTGCGGTTGTCATCGTAGTTAATTAGCTCTTGCCATGCCTGAATGTTTAAAGAAATTGCAGAAATTATTTGTAATTATTCACTGAACTACAGACATTTTAAAAAATGAGAAAAAAGGTATTCAGTTGTTGGAGAAGTGTATTTCCACCCAATTTACTATTTAATATTTCTCTAGATAGCAGTTATAGGAGAGATTGCAGATATACCTTACTAGTCGCTTTCCCATTGAAACTGGATTGGCCACTGTGGCAAAAGGATACTAAACTAGATGACAAAAGCATCCAATATAAGCTATGACAATGTCACATACTTCATGGTGTCTTTATGCAAAAGATGTGAATTACATCATTTAGATCAGTTGCAGATGCAAATGATAACATGAAGTGGTTGCTTATACTGGCTAGGATTTGTCCTGATACAACAAATTAATTTTTATGTTCTTCAGATTTTACTTTATCACCAGGAATACAGGAAGACGTGTTCATTTTTAAAGCTCAGATAAACAAATAAAAAGGTTGTCTCTTACATTAGCAGTACCACAGAAAAATCAATACACTGGAGTTTCCTGGATCACTCTGGCATATGATAGGAATTGTCTTACAAGATGGACTCTTGCAGAAATACCTGTAGATCAGGGCTTTCCAAAGTTTTCCCGCGGCGACACACCAACCGCCATTGGTGTCTCACCATGGGAAAACCCGGAAGTGCTGCCATTGTGGCAGCGCGCAAAAACCCGGAAGTGCTGCTGCCACTTTCGGTTTTTGCGCGCCGCCGTTGGTGTGTCGCCGTGGGAAAACCCGGAAGCGCTGATGATGATCAGCGCTTCCGGGCTGTGTGGCGACACACCAGACTGTGTGCGGCGACACACAGTTTGGAAAGCTCTGCTGTAGATCCTCAGTTTCACCATTACATTGCTAAGGGGGACTTCAACACAAGCTGGGTGCAGATGTTCCCAAATAGGTCTGAAAAGGTTAGATAAAGCAGGTAGAGGCATCCTGGTATGGACATATACTCCTCACTTCTCCCCCATATTTTATGGTAGTGTGTTTAGTTTTTATTTAATACTAGACAACCCTGTGACCCATTGGGTCATCCTTTGAGAGAAAGGTAGTGCAGTCTGATGTGACCAGAATGAACATGAAATTTTAGGCTGACCATGTTTTTTTTACCCCAATGCTGGATAGTTCCATGATCATCTAAGAAGAGTATATATCATAAATAGAAAAATAATTGTAGTGGCAAACAAACTTCAATAATAAGTCAATATTTACTTACCTAAAAGGGGTGCAATGGCTCAGTGGTTAAGATGCCAGGCTTCTCGATCAGAAGGTTGGCAGTTCGAGACCCGATGACAGAGTGAGCTCCCACACTTGCCCCAGCTCTTGCCAACCTAGCAATTCGAAAGCATGCAAATGCAAGTAGATAAATAGGTACCACTTCCGTGGGATTGTAACAGCGTTCTGCACGCGTCATGCCGGCGCTGCGGAAACCTCTTTGGACAGTGCTGGCTCTTCGGCTAAGAAACGGAGATGAGCACCGCCCCCTAGAGTTGGACATGACTGTGCAGGGGAAAATCTTTACCTTTACTTTTTACTTACCTAAACAGATAAACAGAATGACCATGGGTGGGCAAAAAAGCAGCGGGAGTGGGAGCAACTTCCAAATTCCTGCTAGCTTCCCCATTGAGTTTGCTTGTGGGAAGCTGGCAGGGAGCATCGCAAATCACGATCACATGACTGCGGGGATGCTGCAATAGCCACAACTTTACGAATAAAACTGGTATGAACATCGTGGAAATTTCAATTACGCAGAAGTAATGGGTCCCAGAATTTTTTACGCATTCTTTAAGTAAATGGATTTTAGGTACCTTGATTCAAATTGTTGTGGTATAATGCACCGTTTGAGCTAACCCCTCCCTCTAGATTTTCTTTTCTTTTCCTTTTCCCCCCCCCCCTTTCTTTTAGACTTTTGGGTTTTAGCTTTTTATATTTATTTATCAAATTTCATCACCACCCATCTCCCCCAAAAGAGGGACTCTGGGCAGTTTACAATAAAGGTAAAAAGATTTTTAAAAAATAAAAACAAGATACATTACATAACGTATAAATAAATAAATAAATAAATAAATAAATAAATATTAGATTTTAATGTATTTTATATGCTTTTAACTGACTATACCCCACCCCCCTTATGCTGGTCTTTGACCATAATAAAGATTTGTTTACTTGTTTGTTTGGGCTAACTTGAGGTTTCAAACAGACAAACAGATAAACACAATGAGAGTTTTAGTAGTATATAGATAATCCAAGTGAAAATATGCTGGCATTGCAAGCTTCCATACACCCTGTGTTCAAAAGTACATTGCACTTTCAAAATTTTGCTCATTGTCACCTCTTGCATCCTTTTGATCAAAATTCTGTCAAAAACCTTCCCAGACACATTTAACAAACTAACTCTACTTCAGTTTTTGCATTAACTCTTCCTACCTTTCTCTCTTTATACAGAACAATAACACATTCTTCCAATTGTCAGACACAGATGAAGTCTTCACACACATATTAAGCAAGACACCCTATAAGCAAACCACATCCATATATGAACATTTCTCCGGCAGTACAACTAAGCAGTGAATTGTTTTAAGTAGGACTGTTAAATTCTGTTTTGGAGGTAGAACACTATCCAGCAATGGAACAATTCTTAAGCTTAATGTTGGCGTGTGTGTTTTCTTGCATCTGCAGAGTATCAGAAAGCATTGGCATTAGAGACCACTAAGGACGCCAGGCATTGCAGTAACTTAGTTGCAGTTGTATTAGATATTCATACAAACAGATACTATTTACAGTTCTCTTCCAGATCCCTGGAAGTATTACAAAACTTTCAACACACACACAGAAAAGAGAGAATAAGAAGTAGTAGGAACAGGAACAGGAACAGAACAGCAGTTCACACAATGATAGGCAGCTTCTTTTATACTTTATTTAACCTGAGAGCATGTGATGCCTTATCTTTCTTCTCTTTAACCTTTTAACCTGAGAGCATGTGATACCTTGTGACTTCCCCTTTTTGAATAATACACCAACACTTAAGGTACTGGTGGCTGCACTGAACCAAGTAAGGAAAAGTGGTACAATATTTCATATATGCAACTGCTTCTCAAGTGCCCTTACACTGTTCCAAAACAACTCTGATCCCAATTATTCTGTGAACATAAGCTTTTGTGGGATATTTTGTGAAGAAGTACACACCAATACATTCCCTTCTTCTGCAAGTCAGGGCATAGGGCTGACTCAAAATGTGCTGCTTCAGGAAAAGAACAATATAGCATCCTTTCCAATTTCATTAATAAAGCATTGCAATTCACTATTTTTTTTAGTGTTAGCAATGGAAGATCATCCTCCCCTGCCCATGAGGACAGGAGGCTTAGTGGAGATAGTTTTCAGTGCAGGCCATGTGTCGCTCAACATTTCCTCACTTATAAAGAACTTTATTATTTTTCAAAGTATAGTTAAAATATAAAATATAGAATATAGAAAAGCTAGAGTACAGGACTAAAGAAAAAAGAAAAATTGTAAAAGTGCAAAACAGAGAGAAAGTAGAAACAGAAAGTGACTTCCAACTTTCTCCAGTACAGATATGAATACATTTACAAATATAATCTCTTACAATTATCATTTACTCACAACACTTTGTCACTACCTCCCAACACCTACCATCTGCTTAATTCTGCCTAATGGAAAAGCCATCCTAGAAAAGGCTTCTTTGTTTCTTTTTATATTTTCAGGACACCTTAGAACAGTGTTTTCCAAACTGCCGCTGTTGGCCACACACCAATGGCGGCGGCAGGGGGCGCACAGTGGTGGCACGCACGGCGGCGTCCGCTAAAACGCGGAACCGCTGATGGCGCGCCGCTGCCGCCGCCACCCCCCCCACACACACCACCGCCGTGCGCACCCCCACCACTGCTTCCGGGTTGTGTTGCGACACACTAAACTGTAGTTTGGAAAGCTGTGCCTTAGAATGTATTTGATAGTGTTTTTGAGGTTACTATAATATTTTGAGGGTACTGTTTTTGTTTTCTCTCACTCACTCAGCAGCCTCCCTGGATGTCCCTGCTTCTTCACACTTGAAAGACTCCCATACAGAAAAGTCCTCATGATGATCTTCCTTTGGGACAGTTCATTATTTCAAGCATAGGAAGCTTCAGGCCACTGAAGAGATGGCAGACTCTGATGATAATGAAGATTCTCTTTAGAATAAAATCTTTACATGAGATAGCAGTGCTTTAGGTGGACAAGGAATACAAAGTTAATTTAACAAAGTTAAAGAATGTATATTTTATAAGAATGTATATTTTATAAGAATGGGTATTTTATAGTAATTATGTTTTTTTATTATTATCATTAGTATTTTATTGCTTGAGTGAAATTGTGAGCCAACTGCAACAAAATTTCATTCTATTGTGCACTTGTATAGTGTATAGTGAGATGACAATAAAGTTATTATTCTATTCTATTCTATTCTATTCTATTCTATTCTTATTAGAGGAAGATTCAAATACATGAAAGCTGAGTTGAGTCTTTTCAGTCAGAGCTTATCAATGCTTTATAAAATTTGCAGAAATCAATCTTAGTAGGAAGTTAACAAACCAGAGGAAAAACTGAGAAGGAAGGGTGAAGATACTGTGTGAATGTGGATTCTTTGGCCCCAAACCCCCAAATTTATTCTAGAGGATCTTTCAACCCTTCAGAACAAATTTTGAGCATATGCAAGTATGGTGGAGCAGTTACCACAGGAATGGGGTCGCTCAGTGATGAAAATGAATTGGATGACTTTAGACTAATTGCTCTTTTATTCCAACAGAACCTACAGGACCACTGGGCTATTATCAGAATAAAATAAGGGGAAAGCCCCAATCTAAGCCTCCTACAGCTCCAAAAGAAAATGTGTTATATAACAATGAACTAATTAAATAATAAATGCATGGAAGCATAGTAGCATACTTGACAGTGGACGTTACTGTTGTGATAATAAACTAGTGTGCTCCTACTTTGAGCTTCTTGAGGAAATCAGGATTCAGTGCTATAATAGCAAAGATGATCAGAATTTCATTCAGCTTTCCCCATCCCACAATGTCCGTATTACCAGACAGCACTTAATTACTTTTCTATTGCCTGCTGTTCTGTATCTAGGAAGGGAAATCTGCTTTAAGGGATGCTTAACATAAAATTTGTGCTAAATAGTAACTAAAGGTGCAGGAAGCTTCTGCAGACATGAGAAGAAAAGTTTCCAGATATTTTCAGCCTGTACATAAGTATTCTGGCCACATTATCAGGGATTTATCATTCTTCTTACTTTTACACAGTTAGAACCATCAGGAGAAATATGGCACACAGATATTTTTATGAAGGCAATAGTGTATATTTATTAGACTAATTTGTATGCCACCTACTCAAACTACTCAGGCAATTTATGAACAGTACTTTAATCCATAAGTATTACAGTAATGAAAATATTTACAAACCCTGTTGCCTTCTTCCTTAAAATTCACTTCCCCAAAGCCCTGCAGAAGAGGAAGGTTTTCATCTGTTTCCTAAAGGATAAAAGAGTAAGAGTTACCCTGGCCTCAGAGGATAAGCCATGCCAGAATGAGAGGCCTGCCACCAAGAATGCAATTTTTCTCACTCCCTGATCTCTCTAGGGCAGAGCTTTCCAAACTGTGTGTCGGGACATGTTAGTGTGTTGGCTGCAGTGTCTGGGTGTGTCGTGGCTGCTGCTGCCTCTGAGCCCTACCAGGATTCCGTGCAGGTCCTAGTGCCTGCTTTGTGCCTTTCTGCCTCCAAACCTGCTGTGATTCCATGCAGGTCCTAGTGCCTGCCTTTTGCCCTGCTGTAAGAGTGTGTTGCGAAATGATGCCCTGCTGTAAGAGCGTGTCACAAAATGATGCATGTCTAAAAAGTGTGTCACCAACATGAAAAGTTTGGAAAGCTCTGGTTTAGAGAGTTTTGGATCTTTATTATCATTGACGTGTCTGTACATCATAGCTTTCCAAACTGTGTCGGGACACGTTAGTGTGTTGGCTGCAGTGTCTGGGTGTGTCACGGCTGCTGCTGCCTCCAAGCCCTGCCAGGATTCCACGCAGGTCCTAGTGCCTGCCTTGTGCCTTGTGGCCTCCAATCCTGCTGTGATTCCGCGCAGGTCCTAGTGCCTGCCTTGTGCCCTGCTGTAAGAGTGTGTCGTGAAATGATGCCCTGCTGTAAGAGTGTGTCGCGAAATGATGCATGTCTAAAAAGTGTGTCACCAACATGAAAAGTTTGGAAAGCTCTGCTCTAGGGGCAGGTACCTGCAGCATCTTCTCCTGTCTGCATCATGTATCTACCTAGATAAGGTGATACATGGCTTTATAGGTAACAACCCGCATCTTGAATTGGGCCTGGAACTCTATCTGCAGCCAGGGTAGCTCTTGCCAAATAGAAGATATTCTGCTGACCCAGCTGGCATCAGTTTCTGGGTCACCTTCAAGGCAGGCCTACATAGCCTAACTGAGAGATGATGAAGGCACGATTCATTTAGATACTGCTATTCCCCAGTGCAATATCTGATTTGCCTTCATTGCTCTTACATCTTGAAGCTGTGCCTGAATCTATTAAATTAAGATTCAATTAGATTAAATTACTTATAAAGAGTTACTGCTAGGGGATTTTTTTTATTTACAAACTGCAAACTAGAATACATTTCATTTACTGTAACAATGTCATTTGATAAGCGAATCATTCCAATGTAATATTATTTATAGCTCAAAAAACATTTGGAGGGAGCAATATTTTTGTTCAGAGTCTGTGACTGGAGTAGTCTATAAGCCCTGCAAAATAAATGAGTAAATAATATAACACAAATGAATTTAAAAACGTATTTAAGATTTTCTGATATCACAATATTTACATATTATAAGCAGAGTTTAAAACTTAAGAGGAACAAACACATGGCCTTTTACCATGACACTTTACTATTTCCGAGCAGAATAAGCTCATAAATATAATTTTACTTAACGGTAAGGCATTGTTTTGTTATTTTATTTAATATTGTCTAATATTAATAACCCAAGTTTTAGACTGTAATTTTTTCCTCAGAGCAGCCTAAGAGTTATAGTTTTATTACCACTTAATTTATTAATGCTAGCTTTTCTGCAGTTTAACCAATGGTTTTCATTAACACTTTAATTTTAGCTGCTTTCATTTCAGCAATATAAGTACTTAATTTATCTACCATATTTATATATCCAAGCTTTCCTTTAAAGTTCAAGTTTTGTAAGTTCAAGCTTACAAAAAGGGAAAATGAGATAAGGTGTAACCCATGCTGGCTGGGGGAATTCTGGGCGTTGAAGTCCACACATCTTCAAGTTGCTAAGATTGAGAATCACTGAAGTAGACAATACTGAACCAGGTGATTTAGAATATGGCAGCTTTCAATGTACTCATTATGTACTATCTATCTTGCATTTTTTAAAGGGCCACGAACCTCTAATGTTCACCAAATGTACCAATTATTTACTGCAGGTAACATGATCCATCAGGTTCTCATCAGAAGAAATAAACAATTGACTTAATGTTTTTCCCCTCCCTCCCTTTAACTTCATGTGAACTAGCGAGGGGCCTGTCTGAGACATTATCTCAAGTTAGTTTCTTGGAACAGGCTCAAGCCCCATTTATCTGACCATTGCCTTGGTAGCAGCTCTTTCTCCTGTGCTTCAAGGCCATTCCCTATTCCCTCTACAGCTATGAATTTAAGGAACATTCTAGCCACCTTCCGTGGCAACCACTAAGCAATTGTGAATTAGAAGGCTAATTTATGCTTGTACTTAATTGTAGCTTGTTCTGTAACATATTTTATCATTGCTTTTTTATCAGGAAAAAAATTCTAGAAACAAGAATACTAGATTGATGATAGGATTCTTAATTGGTTGCAATTCATTGAGACAATCCTTCTGAGAAATTTTTGTTGTGTGCTTCCTGTCCATCAGTTTTAATTATTTATTAAATAGTGAATGACTATGCCTAAAGTGAAAAAGTTTCAAATGAGATGGATACAACTGCAGTTTTTTTAATTTTTTTATGTTAAAAACAAGGATGAGGAGAGAAGGTTTCACTAAGAAATAGAGCCAAAACGAACAACTTAACGTTCATATTGTTTTGGGTCTCTTGCTTTGCAGTCTAAAAGCATTAATTAATCTCTCCAATATTTGGCTGTAGCAGCTACAAAGCTCTTAAGAGAAGTTCTATGTTTATCCAGTTTGCCAATGTAAGCTCTCAGGATTTTTAGGTACTATGTCATTTCTTTGACATAATAAGCATGATATTTAAATATTTTATTTTAAATAATATTTCATCCATTCTGTGTGAAGTAAAGCCACTCTATAATTGTACCAAAGATATTTTGACATTTTGAAAACAAACTCGAGATCCACAGGGAGCCTGAATATGAGGTGGCTTGTATCTTGGACTCTCGCATTCGCTGAGGACGCCTCCAGTACCTGATTGACTGGAAAGGGTCAATCTGACGAATATTCATGGGAAGACGAGCATGATGCGCTGGAAATTTCACTGGCAATACCCGAAGAAGCCGAAACTGCAAACTTTGGGGGACGCGGTTCCTGAGAGGAGGGATAGTGCCATGGGGGGCTCGGGCTCGGAGTCCATGGGGGGCTCGGGCTCGGAGTCAGAGTCAGATGATGAGGATGGGCGGCCAGCCTCTGATGTAAAGATGGAGGGCGAGCAGACAGAATTGAACCCAAAAGCAAACTGGTAACTAATGCAGCGCACGGAGATTGTGCACTAGTGCAGTCCCATCCTTTCAACCAACCCACTGGAATTCTTGAGCATCTTACCAAATTATAACCATCCCTAAACCTCTGCAGAATTGATTACATTAAATCCCTTGAAATTTTAATATAATTTTTGCAACAACCATTCTTCAGCTATAATTTGATTTTCCCTTAGTATTTGTTTCTTTCAAAATGTAAGTTTTAAAATACTTATGATTCATGTTTTGTGATAAATTCCCAAATAAGCATTTTTAATGTAATAATAATCCAAGACCCTTGTCTTAATCATGAATACATTTTCTACACAAGTATAGCAAGATCATGTACCTCTAGATGCCTCTCCTTTCCCGAGCACTGGGAGGGGGAGGCAGCTCTGAGTCTTCATCCTCACTAATCAGCAGTGCCTGTGCCTGCTGCTCGCTGACCAGCCCCAACTCCTCTGACTGCTCAGGCGGCCGTTTATCTAGAGCTGTCTGCTCGCCCTCCATCTCTACGTCAGAGGCTGGCCGCCCGTCCTCATTGTATGACTCTGACTCCGAGGCTGAACACCCCATGGACTCCGAGCCCGAGCCCCCCATGACAGTCTCCATACTTTTCTTCCCTTCTGGTGAGGTCAGCTAGCGTTCTACACTTCAGGTCCCATCAATTAAGCAGTGTAAACTTTTGAGGTGTAGGAAGTGTGTCTTCTCAGTGGTGGCTCCTGCCCTGTGGAACAATATCTCCCCAGTGATTCATACTGCTTCCACCCTTTTGACTTTCCACAAACTGCGAAAGACCTGGTTGTTCTTGGGCTAGGATGATAGTTGAGTCCTTTTAGTTAGGTTTTTTTGTTTTTTTTTTTGCTTTTTGGTTTCTGTCTTCTGGTCAGTTGTCTTATTTTTCTTCATATATGTTTTTTTTTTATTATTATTATTTGTAAGCTGCCCAGAGTCATTGTGGAGTCAGACAGCCACACTCTATCCTTGCCTTAACTAGAGCTGCCTGATCTGGGCTGCAAAAAATCTGGAGAATACCAAAGAGTTAATGTTCTCTTATCTTTTTGCTGTGGTCTACTGCTTTTCCAGTTTTTTACAGCCCAGATTTGATGCCCTACCTTTGCCCACTCTTTAAATAAGCTTGGGTTATGGAATGAGAGGCACAGTTAAAGGATGGAGAAAATACTTTCCAAGTTATATCTCGCATCAGGAGTATGCACTAGAAGGTGAACTAATCATTTATTTACTTAAAAGATTTAGAATGCCAATTGCAGCAATGAATAGTTATCCTGGTTGCTTAGTATCAGTATTTAATTACTATTTCAGTATTTAATCAGTGTTTGCAAATTGTCTACTAGGGACGAATGGAATCTTACTTCTGACTAAATGTGCAGAGCATAACCTTGTCATTACTAACACACTCTTTCGCCAGAAAAATAAATTTAAAACATCATGGAAGCACCCACGGTCGAAGCACTGGCATCTTTTAGATTATGTAATTGTCCGTGCTAGAGATCGCCGTGATGTACTTCTCACCAGAGCCATGACGAGCGCCGATGACTGCTGGACAGACCATCGATTAATTCGATCCACGATGGCCATAAAGATTGTCCCTCATCGTAGGCTCCAAGGAAGAAAACCAAGGCGTAAAATGAATACACTGGCCCTTCAAGATCCTATTAAACGAGCTTGCTTTCAATCAACTCTCAAGGAACATCTGCCTATGGAACTTCCTGAAAATGTTGAGGAACACTGGATTAAATTGATTGAAGACTTCTATTATTTCAGCCTGTGAACAAACTATCGGATACCAGACTAAGAGACATCAGGACTGGTTTGATGAGAAAGATAGTGAGATTGAACATATTATTGACAAGAAAAGGAAAGCCTTCCGGATATGGCAAAAAGATATTAACTGTGCCGTTAAGAAAAAAATCTACGCCAGTGCAAAGGCAGAAGTCCAAAGAAGAAGTAGAGAACTTAAGAACATATGGTGGATAAAAAAAGCCCAAGAAACCCAACATTTTGCAGATGCTCATGATGCACGGGGCTTTTTTAATGCCATAAAGGCCATCTATGGACCAACAAACCATGGTACAAATCCCTTACGCTCAGTAGATGGTGCTAAACTTCTAAAGGACAAAGAGTCTATTGCACTGCGCTGGAAAGAGCATTACTACAATCTCCTTAATCGTCACTCTACTGTGGCTGATGAAGTCTTCTTGCAAATCCCGCAAAAACAAATAAGAAATGAGCTTGCAGTACCCCCTAGTTTGGAGGAAGTCAGTAAAGCCACTAAACAAATGAAAAATAACAAAGCTAGTAGACCTGATGGGATTCCTGCTGAAGTCTTTAAAGAAGGCGGGCCTGAACTTACACAACAACTTCATAAGCTCATTGAAAAAATCTGGATGAGGGAGGAGATTCCAGCAGACTTTAGGGATGCCATAATTATCACTCTCTTTAAAAAGGGTGATAGAACAGACTGTGGAAACTATCGAGGCATCTCCCTTCTAGCCACAGCAGGCAAAATCCTGGCAAAGATCATTGCAAACCGTCTCCTATCTGTATCAGAAGATATCCTCCCTGAAACGCAAAATGGCTTCCGCCCTTCCAGGGGAACAGTGGATATGATCTTCACTGCACGACAGCTTCAAGAAAAATGCAAGGAGCAAAACCGCCCTCTGTACATGGCGTTTATTGATCTGACTAAAGCTTTTGATACTGTAAATCGTACTGCTCTCTGGACCATCCTTCTGAAAATCGGATGCCCTGATAAATTTGTGAACATCTTGCGGTTACTCCATGACGACATGATGGCAACAATCCTGAATAACAATGGCTCTCAAAGCAATCCATTTAAAGTGGAATCCGGCGTTAAACAGGGATGTGTTATTGCTCCAACCTTATTCGCTATCTTCATCGCTATGATTATGCACCTTGTTGAAGAGAAACTTCCTACTGGTGTAGAAATTATATATCGAACAGATGGAAAGCTTTTTAATCTTAGTAGGCTGAAAGCAAAAAATAAGGTAATTACAACTTCTGTTATAGAACTTCAATATGCTGATGATAATGTAGTCTATGCACACTCCGAGGAAGATCTTCAAACTATCCTAAACATCTTTGCAGAAGCATATGAAAAGCTCGGCCTCTCGATTAACATTAAAAAAACCAAAGTGCTTTACCAGCAAGTTCGAACCAATCCCTCCGCAGCGCCATCAATCCAGCTTAAAGGTGTGTCACTAGAAAATGTCGACCACTTTTCTTATCTCGGCAGCCATCTATCTACAAAAGCCGACATCGACGCTGAAATTCAGCATCGCCTGAGCTCTGCGAGTGTAGCTTTCTCCCGAATGAAGCGTAGAGTGTTTGAGGATCGGGACATTCGCAGGGAGACCAAAATGCTTGTTTACAAAGCCATTGTACTACCAACCCTTCTGTACGCCTGTGAAACATGGACCCTCTACAAACACCACCTCCAACTTCTTGAAAGATTCCATCAATGCTGCCTCCGAAAAATTCTGCAAATTACTTGGGAAGATAGGCAGACTAATGTTAGCGTATTAGAAGAAGCCAAAACCACCAGCATTGAAACAATTATCATCCAACATCAACTTCGCTGGGCCGGTCATGTTGTTCGAATGCCTGACCATCGTCTTCCAAAGCAGCTACTTTACTCCCAACTTAAGAATGGAAAACGGAATATTGGTGGACAGCAAAAGAGATTCAAAGACACTTTCAAAGCTAATTTAAAAAAAATGTAATATCAGCATTGAGAACTGGGAAGCCCTAACTCATGAGCGTTTCAATTGGAGGTCATCCTTTATTAATGGCGCTATGGACTTTGAAGAAGCACGAGTACAGGGCGAAAAGGAGAAAAGAGCTAAAAGGAAGGCACGTCAGGCAAACCCTCATCATGACCGTCTCCCACCCGGAAACCTATGCCCTCATTGTGGGAGGTTGTGCGGATCCAGAATTGGCCTTTATAGCCACTTACGGATCCACCGTTAAAATTTTACCTTTGGAAGACAATCTTACTCGGCTACGAGTGATCACCAATTATTATTACCTTGTGAATGGTATCCCTCCACCCCCGGTCATCCATAAGAGCTCCATTTTAAGCTGATTCTGGAAAACAGTTAAAGTAGGATCTAATCCACTGGGAGGCCGTTCCAGAGGGCCAGAGCTGGTACAGAGAAGCAGTATCACCAAGCCTCAGCCCACCTCACCTCCCCAAAGTGGGGACCTATAGGTTGTTTTACCCAGCAAGTTCAAATTTGTCAGGCTAATTTTAGTGGGAGAATGTGGTCGTACAGGTACAGTAACTTAGTGCCAAGCCATAAAAAGCTTTTTAAGTCAACACCAGCATTTAATAATTTAGTTTAAATCTATTTACTCTAGTCTAGGTGAGAACACACATATTGTATAAGCAAATTATGTTTCTAAATGCACAACCAAGTGAAAATTCACTCCGTCAATATTATTTGCTTAAATTAGATGCTCTCCTAATATACATTGAGATGCATCTCTTCACCTTTGTGCTCACATTTTAGTAGTTTGTTCTCATGTAATTAGAGGTAAATATGAGCCTTCAAGTGTATCACTACAAAAACACCCCAGAGCTGTAGAGATGTCCCATTGCCATCATATCATTGTCATGTATGAATAATGATGTAATTCACAGCTCACTGAGTGGTACACTATGTTCTGAACATCACCTTGGCACCCAATAGGATTCTGAGATTGTGGTAGCTACTCCCTTGCTCATTAGGTTGTATGCTGTTCCCTCCAACCTAACAATCTGGATGCATAAGTCCTACCATCTGTTCATCTTTTCAACAATAACATGATGAGGCATTTTCTATTGTGGCCCCAACTTTTTTTGGTGGGGAGGGATGGGAACAGGCTAAAGTAGAATATTTCTGGGCTTTAAAGACCTACATTTCCAGTATTGTTGCTTTGTTTAAATAAAATGACTTCTATTTACTTTTTATTTCAATGACTATCTTGCATTCTAAACTTTATGGTACAAGCCAGTTAGGAGTATTCTAACAGATAATAGATAAATACCGTTCCTTTAGACTTTGTATTTCTAGGTGCACAGATTACTGCAGACGCTGACTGCAGCCAGGAAATCAGAAGACGTCTACTTCTTGGGAGGAGAGCAATGGCAAATCTTGATAAAATAGTTAAGAGCAGAGACATCACACTGACAACAAAGGTCCGCATAGTTAAAGCAATGGTATTCCCCATAGTAACCTATGGCTGAGAGCGCTGGACCATAAGGAAGGCTGAGCGAAGGAAGATAGATGCTTTTGAACTGTGGTGCTGGAGGAAAATTCTGAGAGTGCCTTGGACTGCAAGAAGATCAAACTAGTCCATACTCCAGGAAATAAAGCCAGACTGCTCACTTGAGGGAATGATATTAAAAGCAAAACTGAAGTATTTTGGCCACATAATGAGAAGACAGGATACCCTGGAGAAGATGCTGATGCTAGGGAAAGTGGAAGGCAAAAGGAAGAGGGGCCGACCAAGGGCAAGATGGATGGATGATATTCTGGAGGTGACGGACTCAACCGTGGGGGAGCTGGGGATGGCGACGGCTGACAGGAAGCTCTGGCGTGGGCTGGTCCATGAAGTCACGAAGAGCCAGAAGTGACTGAACGAATAAACAACAACAAAACCAGTCTTTTATTTTCTGAACTGGGGTTTTTACCTCTGTGGTCCTCAAATGTCATGTTATCAAATATGCTTAAATTAGCTTAATACATGTCATTAATAATTAAATAAAAAGTAGTGTCTCCTTTTTGTGTGCTACCTATAAAGCAAACATACTGCAATTCTCCTGATTTAAAAAATGTCAATAGGAAGATTCATGAATGATTCTGAGCATTTATTTATCAAAGCACATATTTTTGTAATCAAGTTTTCCATTTTTTTAAAAAAAAGTAGTATAAAGAATACATGACATACTTCACTGCTCTGCACAGAGCTTAGTTCCTGCACCCATAAATTGAAGGACTGCATTTTGTTAAGCATGTGAGACATTAGCAGTTATTTAGTCTGGAGACTAAAGTAGCACAATTTATATTTTGGGATTCATAGAATCATAGGATTGGCAGGAGCCATTAGGCCATCAAGTACAATTCCCTGCTTTGGAATGACCTCCATTTACATTTGCTTTTAAATCAATATTAAATAGCATGAAATTGTCATTTGAGCTAGTGAAGATTGGTATGCTTTATAAATCACACATCAGTGATGACCCCAATTCATATTTTGTTAGAAACCAATATGAAAGCAAGAGCATGAAATTATTGCCATTTGATATAGTGAAGATAGTTTTATTCAAGTATTCATTTATTTAGGCAACTGTCAATATGTGCAAGTCATTGCCAATCAATATAGATGTGAGCAAGCATGTCCATATGTGAGATTTTGTTTCTTTCTAGGAGTAATAGACATACTGTCAGTAGCTTAAACTGGCTGTAGTTCTTCTGTTGTGCACTAAGGTCAAGCAATACTGTATGTGGTACAATAGCATACATTTTGTGACTGATGATTGATTTTAGTGGTTCTCTTGCTGGGGACTCTCATTTGGCTGCCCCGGTGATAAATTACAATTACAGTTCCATGTGATATTTGTACAGGTATGTCTATCACTTCCTTCAGTTGAGTGTCAAATACTTGCATATTCAGGTACACTCAGATGGAAAGGAGAATAGATCTTAATATAAGCTCTAGTTCTTTCTATTTAAGTCAGAAGAAGCTGATTGGCATCTCTAAGTCAAATTTGTATTTTATTGAGATTGTGCAGGTAGTTGGTCTAAAGTGGAAAGGTTTGACGCTGCCCACAATGGAAGAATGGTTAGTGAAGAAGATGGAACTTGCGGAGATGGCTAAATTAACTTATTTGATCAGAGAAAAAACAATATCTATGTTTATGGCTGACTGGAAACCCCTTATGGACTTTTTGCATGGAACGGAAAAAAATGCACTTATGATTTGTGGTTTTGATGATTAGAAAAAAACTGAATAATAGAAAAAAATTGAGATTTTCTTTTTGTAATTATAGAGTAAGAGTTAATTTTGTAATTGTACTTATATTTGCTTCAGAGGAAATCAGAAGTTTTTTCTTCTTTCTATTTCTTTTTATTTTCTTTTTCTGTACTTTTTCTGCACTTTTTCTTTCTTCTTTCTTTCTTTCTCTGTTCTTTTTACTCTTTTTAATGTGTGTTAGTTTTTATGTTCTTTGTAAAACTTTTAATAAAATTTATTTAAAAAACAGAGATTGTGCAGCTAGCAAGCAAGCCCAGGAAAAGAGGCAGGTTCTTTAAGGAGGGAGTGACAGATGCCCACATCTCCACCACATCTGCATCTTTTCAGTTTTGAAACCAAACAGCAGAATTTATTTAATAACCACCATCCTCCCCAGCACCTTGACTAAGAAAATAATATTAGCAAATGAGTGGTAGTTATCCAAAAATTCACATCATTTAAAGGACTGCTGAATACACTCTAATCTGCACTGTAGGCGTAGGAAATTATAGGGCACAAATTTGCAGATGCACAGAGGAGGAGCAAAAGAGTGGATATCTGCTGACACGATTTTAGATGTGGTCCATGTTTATTTTGCTGCTATGATTAGTAACAATCTCATTTGTTTATACAATAAAAAAGAATGGATTAAGAAATGGATATCAATCTTTTTCAAAATAATCAGCCCTTGTCAATACTGGTTTATCTATGAAGGACAACCTGGTTTAATTCTTGTTTGTTTGTTTGTTTGTTTATTTATTTGGCTTGTTTTACTTACAGCTAGCTGCACTGGAGAGACAAATCTTTGACTTTCTGGGATTCCAGTGGGCTCCCATCCTTGGCAATTTCCTGCATATCATAGCTGTTATTTTGGGTTTGTTTGGAACCATCCAATACAGACCTCGATATATAGTTCTGGTAAGTATTGTTTCACTTTCTTTTTAAGTACATTTCCAATTCTTTTTCCAATTTTTTTCTACCTAAAAATATAATTTGTACACACTTGCTTAATGTTCAGCTTTTCAGTAGGTCTGCTTTTTTGTATCATGGGCGTTCTAATTGTTTTGTGATTAATATTAAGATGTTCTCTGAGCAGTTGGTGATGTATGTATGTATGTGAGCATGAATGGAAGAAGTATATGGCCTTCAATATAAGGACAAGTAATTCTTGGGGTTCTCCATTCAAGTCTTTCCAGAAACTTTATAAAATACAAGGTACTGCTAAAAAACAAGAGCCTTGAAATATAATTTGCTTTCTTTGCTTTGTTACATCTTATTTTCCTCATGTTCTTTAATACATTCTACATCCAATTTGCCCATGCAGGTCACACTCATGTAACCCCATTGGTTTCTGTGTTTATGGGAACCATCTGAGACTTCTTTGAATGGATGCAGACATCAGTAACTGACCTTGAAGACAATTAAAGATAGCAATTTTAAGAATAAATAACTATAGGATGCCAAGGTGTTTTGCTTCAGCTGTGTGAAATAACATAATTATAGGCATAGTCCTTGTATAAGAAGTGTAAACACACCGGGGATCTCTGCAACTTAACCCTTCCAGGAATCAGGAATTCTAAACCCATGTGGAAATCTATCTTCCTTCACATTTTCCTGACCCCTAACTGGCTAGAAATGTTGAACATTTATGGCTTTTCCCTCTGGAAATGTCAGCATTTGGGAACTTTCTGTAATTTAAGCAGTAATTTTGAGGTATAAAGACAATCTCTTCTATTTTATTTTGTTAAGAATTTCAGTTAGAGAATGTTATAAAAACTGCCTTTAAAGTTTATATTGGTACTGATGCAAGTCCTTTCATCATTTAGTATTTCTCAAACTATTGTGGCATCTTAAACAGACCCTTAGAATAACAGTAGTCTTTTATTCTTGAGGAGTTGAAATTAGGGTTTCACTTTAATGTGTTTTGTAAGCCTTTAAAAAAGCAACTTTCTATATGAAAGTTAATAACTTTATATAACTGTATTTCCTTGATCTGTAGATGTTTGAATTATCCATAGATAACATTTGCATCCTTAAAATCCGTTTAGTTCCAGATATTGCTTTTCCATTCTAGACCATATAATGTATTACTAAATAGGAGGAAACAAGTAAAACAAGAATGTGAATGTTAATAAATCAAACATTCAGATTTATTTTGTATTATATCCAGGGTTGAGAACTAGACTTTCCCATTTTAAATGAGCATGCCTGAAATCTCAGGACATCCCAAAATCTTGCCAAATTTCACCAAAACAAGTTCAATAAATGGCTCTCCAGTTTCCACTGAAGGACACTCCACCACTTCCTGAGATAATCTGTTCTATTGTTAAACAAGTCTTACCTCTACATTTTTTTTTCATGCTGTCATGCCCGTTGCTCTTTGTCCCATGTTCTAGAATAGAACCCTGGTCTAGTTCATAATTTGCCTTCTTCCTTATTAAAATGTAAGGGAGACTTTTTGTAATGCTTTGCTGAAGTCAAGGTACATTATGTCCACCACATTCTCATGTTTAACTAAAGTAGTCACTCTATTTAAAAAAAGAGATAAGATTGCTGTGGCATGATTCATTTTTGATAAACCCCTGCTGGTTCCTTGACAAGCAAGGCACGCTTTTCTAAGTGCTTAAAGATCAAATGCTTTACAATCTGTTCCAAAGTTTTGCCCAGAATTAATGTGAAGCAGACTGGTCTATAGTTATCTGTGTCTACTTTTCCCCCGATTTCTGATTATAGGACAACATTTGCCCTTTAATCCTTTTGCACTACACAAAACAAACATACCTTATGTGGAACTTTTCTAAGTAGATCAGTCACATTATCATTCATTATTGGCTTTCTAAATGACTCAATCACATTTTCAGTATTCTCTCATCTCATTCCCACCCATCAATTCATGGCATCTCTCTCTCTCTCTCTCTCTCTCTATCTATCTATCTATCTATCTATCTATCTATCTATCTATCTATCTCTCACACCCCTATGGGTGGTATGTGTCTTCCTCAACCTCGGGTCCTCTACCAGAGGCCTGGGAGTTTGAGGGTTCTGTGCAGTATCTTAGCTGTTCCTAGCACTGCACTCTTCTGGACAGAGAGCTCTGATGTTGTTCCTGGATCTGTTGGAGCCACTCTCCCAGCTTGGGAGTCATAGCCCCAAGTACCTCTACCACCACTGGGGCTACTTTGGCCTTCACTTTCCACATCCTGTCTAGTACCTCCTTCAGGCCCTAGTACTTCTCCAGCTTCTCATACTCCTCTGATGTTGCTGTCACTTGGCACTGCTACATCTATCACCACTGCTGTCTTCTGGTCCTTGTCTACTACCACAATGTCTGGTTGATTGGCCAGTACCTGCCTGTCTGTCTGGATCTGGAAGTCCCACAGGATCTTAGCCCTGTCATTCTCCATGACCTTCTGTGGAATCTCCCATCTGGACTTGGGAGGGTCTAGCCCATACACTGTGCAGATGTTCCTGTACACAATGCCAGCTACTTGGTTGTGCTGTTCAGTGTATGCTGTTCCTGTGTGCATCTTACACCCTGCCACTATGTGTTGGACTGTCTCTGAGGCCTCTCTGCACAGTCTGCACTGTGGGTCCTGTCTAGTGTGGTAGACCCCTGCTTCAATGAATCGGGTGCTTAGTGCCTGTTCTTGTGCTGCTATGATCAGTGCCTCAGTGCTGTCTTTTAGTCCAGCCCTTTCCAGCCACTGGTAGGATTTCCCAATGTCAGACACCTCAGCTATCTGTCGATGGTACATCCCATGCAGGGTCTTGTCTTGCCATGGCACTTCCTCTGCTTGATCTTCCTTCCATGTCTGTTGCTGTCTCAGGCATTCTCTCAGGAGCTCATCTTTACCTGCCATCTTACTGATGTACTCCTGGATGCTCTGGGTCTCATCCAGGACAGTGGCTTTGACACTCACCAGACCCCGCCCGTCCTCTTTCCACCTGGTGTACAGTCTCT
The DNA here is from genome assembly GCA_023362775.1 of Charina bottae. Classification (NCBI taxonomy): domain Eukaryota; kingdom Metazoa; phylum Chordata; class Lepidosauria; order Squamata; family Charinaidae; genus Charina; species Charina bottae. The sequence goes on along the minus strand of JALMGJ010000003.1, from coordinate 163,421,575 downwards.
GAGTGTTGGACTTGGGGTGGAAGCCTCTGTACATTGTGAGGAGCTTCTGGGTCTTCACATCAGCAGCCTCCATGTCCTCCTTTCACCAGCTTACTATACTGAATGTATATGTATATGTATATGTATATGTATATGTATATGTATATGTATATGTATATATATATTCTGTATGTATGTATGAATTTATGTTTGTGTATGTATACACATACACATACACATACACCCCTGAATCACACTCATTCAAAATGTTGCACAAATTTCTCCAAAACCCATCCCTCAGTTCTTCTATTTTCACTGTTTGCTCAAATAACATGCAGCTATCACTATCCTAGAGCCAGTCTGATGTAGTGGTTAAGGCACTGGACTAGAAACCGGGAGACCATGAGTTCTAGTCCTGCCTTAGGCACAAAGCCAGCTGGGTGACCTTGGGCCAGTCACTCTCTCTCAGCCCTAGGAAGAAGGCAATGGCAAATCACTTCTGAAAAACCTTGCCAAGAAAACTGCATGGACTTGTCCAGGCAGTCTCCGAGAATCAGACACGATTGAATGGATTAAAAAAAATCACTATCCTAAGAATTATTTCTTTTATACTCACCCCAAAAACTTAGATGATGCCAGGTCATACTTTTCAACATATATTTCATGTTTTCATTCATAATTAAACCTACAATTTCACTTCCCTACATGTATTCATCAACTCCATTCCACAAGATCACATCACTTTCAGTCAGATTTGTATAAGGGGTTGAAGTTGCAGGGTGGGTATCAATGATTCCCAAGCCAGACAGGTCTGTTATTTAAACATGACTTTCTAATGTTCAAATCCAAAAAAGATTGGCCAAAATTCAGTTTTGAAAAAGAAAGAGGAAAAGACCTAGGATTTAAAGCCTGGGCCTGCCAGTATTGTGTGTGTGTGTGTGTGTGTGTGTGTGTGTGTGTATTCCAATTTTCTATGATAGGCCAAACTTCTACATGTGTATGCTTTTTTCCTTGGTTTGTTGCAGAATACAGGATGAGTTGCTGGAGAGAAGAGATTAATTGCTATACCAGGATGAAATCTAACAATATATTACAATCTTTCCCTTTCTATCAGTTTCACAAGAACACAATATATCTATTTTGTGTATCTGTATGTGTGTGCATGTATCTGAACATGTGTGCATGTGCATGCATGTGTATATATGTGTGTGTACACACACTGATATATTATATAGACATGCATCCATAGTATCCCACATACATACAAACCCTAGCATCAATTGAAACTAATCTCATATCTAAACACATCTGGAAACTGAATGGCCTGTAATCGTTGTGAGTTCATAATTCTGCTCTATATAGAAAGCTTCATAATCATGTTAATTAGTAGGAAAAGCTGTAGTAGGAAAGCTTTAACAGGCATTTTATTTTGCTGGTGGTTTGAGCAATATGCCCCTTCAGTAAGTCTCCCCTCATGAACAGCAAAGTAAGGAGAGACATGGAAGTAACTTTTTTAAAAAGAAGATGACTTAATGATCTATTCAAAATCTTAAAATGGATCTCCATGGCCAAACACCACTTGATTAAGGGCTTATTTGACTTTCCTGAAGGTTCCAAGTGGCTTACAAATAACAACATAGAATTAAAATATAAAGACTCAGTAACATAAACAGCAGGGCCCTGATTTTTCACTAAGTTGGCAACAGAATCTTTGAACATGCCTTTCTGAGGAACCATGTTTTCACAGTGCTTTAAAAATGTAATAGGGAGGGAGTAGCCTGGGTTACTGTAGTAGGCTATTCCAGAGGTGATGGGCCATCACTGAGAATACTTGAGCACCAGGTTCCTGTAGATGGCATACCCTCAAATTTGGGATCTTCAGCAAGCCCTCAGCACTAGATCTCATTGGAAAGCAGATTGAACTCAGAGAAGATGGTCTTGGGTGTAAGGCTTTAAAGGTGATAACCAGCACCTTGAATTCTACCTGTAAGCTAACAGGCATCCAATTAGCTGATATAATATTGAGTCAGGAACAGAACTTCATCAGTTAATCAATCTAAAGGGAGTGCTACATATAGGTTATGTAATATTATTGATTTCTTTTCTTTTTACTTGTATGTTTTAATGTGTTAATGTAGACATATGATTTTTTTCTTCCTAAGGGAGAATAGATTGATTTCATGTTTGCATTTATAATTTTAAACAACCTAACAAGCTTTTATTACATTGGAATGTGTGTACTGTAATATAAAAACCTGTAGAGACAAAAGCAGATTCAGGGTGGAAAGAAACTAAATCTTTAAAAAGGTCTAAAATGCAGTACCCAGAAGATGTAAAACCAGATAACTTTGAGTTAAGTCAACCTACATGTCAAGAAACAATAAGAAAGCCAATTTCACCTGACTTTAAAAAATGCTGTAAAATGTTTGATAATGCAGACTTTCTCTCTGAGAAATGATTTTGGTAAATTTTGAGCCAATCACTTTCATTTTCTGTCCTATTGCTTTGGTCTGTAATTTCCCTTGTCACTCACAAATTGAACTGGACTAGGCCAGGATGATTGTAAGACTACTTCTATATTTCAGGAACTGTAGCTGGCTGCATAACTGAAATTGACGATACACTGTGCAACTGGAATGGACATTTTGTTAACATCTTCTTAATATTTTAGCCACTCCAGTACTTTTCTATTTGTTAGAACAGCAACTTCAAGTATCAGGCATGATTTTTAAACTTTCTTTCCAGTAATGAGCTTTTTTTTTCCGTAACAAATTTGACAACAACACACAAGGACTGCTATTTATGTAAATATTGTTATGGATTCTTTGCTTGTGGAGTGAAAGCATTTAGCAAGAGGAAAGATTTTGAATGAAGCACTACTGGAAGGAAAAAAAATCCCCTTCCTCTTTTTCTGTTCAAAATTTGGAGCCAATTGAGATTAAGGCTTAGTTCATACAACATGCTAAGTCATGGTTTATTTAATCATGATTGTTGAGTAAACCACAGTTGAGTTCATATAACATGCTAAACCCACTAAGACAAAATTAAACAAAACAGATTATGGCTTGTCACAATGTGTGAAATCTAGCCTGAATTTAATTTTTAAACCTCAAAAAAAAAAATCCTCTTGTCAAATGATGCATAAATCCTATGAGTGTGCACATCCAAATCTGACTTGAATTTGCAGTTTGATTTGATTTTGCAATACAAATTGTAGAAGTGAGTTTGTATGTACATGCATGGAATCCTACTGAACCTTCAGTCAATTTGAATGCATTTGACTCAGTTTAATACATTGAATTCATGGAGAAAATATATCTATGTGATCAACCCATTGAATCAATTTATTCCATTCAACATGGTGATTTGATTGAAGCACCTTTGAATCAAAGTTTCACACAATTTAATAAGGCTGAGTGAGAGTGAAGAAAACATAATTCCACACTATGAACTTTATAAATGTAGACACATAAAGAAGTACTGTTATTCATATTACACACAGGTGTCCACCAGGGAGGAAAGGGGAGACAAGTGACATTGTGTGCATCATAACATCATTCTGCAAAAGATGTGAATTATTATGCTAAATGATACAACTGTGCAATCTGTATCATTTGTACAATGAATACATGCAATGTCATTCCAATGCTCTCATGGTTTTGCCTAGATACCAATGATATTCCAACAATATATGTATTTTGTTCCTATTACTTTCTCTTTCCTTTATACATTGATGCATACATACATATGTTGTGTTTATGTGTTTGTGTGTATATGTGCATTGTATTTAGTCTATATATTCATGGTAGGGGTAAATTATCCAAGTTTATAAATAAGAGGAAAAATCTGAAATTCAGTTATCTGAAGTTTTTCTTCCTGTATGTCTGTCATTCAGGCAAAACCTTGATAATACAATTTATTGTGTATAGGTATTTATGCCAACATTTGATAATCTGGAGAAATTTAATTCAGAACATTATTTTATTAATCACAAGCTTATTTATTCTGATTATCAGATTTCTTGGGTTTTGGACATTTCTTAGGAGACTCAGCAAAATGAGGCTGTGGTGTGATTGCTTCCATGCATTTGATGTAGAAATATATCATGAGAATTAAATGCATAGTTAGGTCAACGTGTCAGAATTTATTGGTATCAATTGACTAATATAGCACCATAAATAATTAAACTAACTTTCTTTAAGTGTAGTCAGTGAAGGAAAGAATATTGGATTTGCAGTTGGCTGCAGTTCTACAGGTTTCAGAGTAGAGAAATCTTTCTGGAAACTCCCTGCCTGGTGGTTCCCAGAAGTGCTGTACTTATTGATCTTTTATATGTTTGATCTACAGCATATATGTATATAATATTTTTATCATATTTTTTTCTTTCACTTAGTACTCCATTTGGACTGCTCTCTGGGTCACATGGAACGTTTTCATTATCTGCTTTTATTTGGAAGTAGGTGGTCTATCTAAGGTAGGTTTCATGTAACTCCATATTTTGGACTAAGGTGGAATGGAACAATGATTCTTAATTAAAAGCATTATAGGATGACTATTTTTAAAAATATATATTTCACTGAATTCTGAAGACAATGGCTGTGGATCAATTGTGGATCTGTTGAATTTCTGTTTCCACAATTACTGTAGCGTTATCACATGTTTTGGGGAAGTCCTCTGCCATGCAGAGATGGATCATACATAAATTTTTGAGGGCATCTCTATGAGGTAATTAGATAAAGTCTACTTGTTCAGTGTCTGCAAGCCTTCAAATAGGAGAAGTAAACCAATTATTTTTATGATTACTTTCTTCCAACTTGTCAGAATTCAAACATTTTGTTGGCAATAACATGGAACTTTTCCAAGCAGATATCTGTTGTTACTTTCATATTATTTTGTTCAGATTTCTGCTTTGCAAAATCTCTTCTGTTTAATAATTAATTTTGAAGTTGGTTGGGGCTATATTGTTATTATTGTTTTTTTTTACTTTACTTTCCTGAAGTTGTTTGAGCCTGATAATTGTTCTTCCATTCCTTCCATTCTGCAGCCAAAAGTAGCTCACTCTCTGAGCCACCAGCTTGCAGAGCAGAAGGTTCTTGGCAGCCATCTTTTTCGTAAACTCTTAGCATTTAAGAAAAGTATAGCCTTAATAGAGATATTGAAGCAGAGTTCCCTTCTGTAGCCTTTTCCAACCTAGTGGACTACAGATTTATTGGGACTATAATTCCCAGTCCCAGCACATATATAAGTATGTATATATGTCACACACACACATGAAAGTATATATTTCCAGTAAGACCTCCTCACAGGAAAGAAAGCAATTGGCAGTTGTTTTCCTGGAACAGAGAGGTAGGTGGGCACAGCCGCAGGGGATTGTGATAACTTGCAGTCTGGACTGAATAACTTGCAAGCTGTTGTTGAATGTCTTAGTCTGGACAAGGATTTCTTAAACTGGTTTAGAGTCAAGCCAATAGGAACACAGGACAGGGCAGCTGAGATAGTAAATGGAGATATGCTCTTGGAGAGTTTATGAGAATGACTGGTGATGTTGGCTGTTGAATTTTAAGAATAGGTACAAATATGGTTTCAATCAGCAATCATCCTGGATAAAAAAACGGAGACAGATGACTCATGGAATGCTAACTGACCAGTTAAACCAGATTTGTACAACTTCTGTCAGTCAGGGGCCATACGAAACATCGTGTGCCATGTTAAAAACTGCACTCCAAAAGTGGGCAGGGCCAGAAACTGTCCTTTTGAGAATGTTTTGAAGGCTTTAAAAAGTGGAACAAATGTTAGTAACCAAGACCAGAAGAAGAATGTGCAAATTTTGCCTCTGCTGATATAATATACAGGCAGAAATATGTGAATCCAAACTGGCATTTACCATTACTTATTAATCTTGGCCCTGGGCCGGCTAGGTGAAGCTGTCAAACTTTTGTCCCAGTGTCTGGGGGCTGGATGGGTCTGAATGGAGAGAAATAGGCTTAGGCTGAATCCTGACAAGACTGAGTGGCCATGGAGGTTTGGACACCCCTGAATGGAATGGTTCCATTGTTGATCCTGAATAGGATTGCACACACCTCCTCAGGACTGGTGAGCAATTTGCGGGAATCCAGTCTTCTTGGATTCACCATCCTGGTTGAACAGCAGGTGCGGCTCTGGCCAGAAAGGCCTTTGCACAAATTCATCCAGTGTACCAGTTGCTATCAAATCATTTGTGAACTGCACTGGTTGCCAGTAGGCTTCCAAGTACAACTCAAGTGTTTCAGGTAATTTCACTATCTCTGGTATCATTAAATTCAAGCTATCTTCAAGAGATCAAGCTTTCCAAATCAGTTCTGTACTGTTTGGCCCAGTCAATAGTAAATGGAAGTGGGGGGCAGGGATTTTCCATCAAGTCAATATTGACTCCTGGCGTCTGCCTGGACAAGTCCCTGCAGTTTTCTTGGCAAGTTTTTTCAGAAGTGTTTTGCCATTGCCTGCTTCCTAGGACTGAGAAAGCCTGACTGGCCCAAGATCACCCAGGTGGCTTCGTGCTTAAGGCGGGACTAGACTAATTTCTAGCCTGGTTTCTAGCCGGATGCCTTTAACCGCTACACCAAACTGGCTCTCAAAAGATAGAATAGCTTTTCCCAATTTAAAACTGTACTTACAACCTTTTTATTTGAGGAACATTATAACCATTATCTGCAACCATCAAGCTGGGTCATGACATCATTTGAAATGGATGTTTCTCCTTTCCTTTTGAAGTTTTCCTCTGTTTTATACCAAGAAAGAGAACTGATTGTATTGTCAAAATATATTAGAATACATTGGGGAAATTAGAGAAAATTTCTAGCACCTCAGCCATCCTGTTTGTCTGTTGTTGCACCACCCTTTATTTTATGATTGGGATAAATTCTTATAGTTAAATGGTGAAAAGGAGAGAGGACCTGGGTTAGTTAAAAATTTATTCCTTCATAGTAATCTCACTGATGAAAGTAGATTAAAAAGTGCTTTAGATCTTTTTAATTAAACCCTCATATTTCAGTTAAGGGAATGAACAGACATGCCTGTTTGATTATTTGTTTGTATGTAAGTTTATCAATTTGTTTTTTTTATATACTATAGACATTTAATTGTAATTTTACTAGATGTAAGTAAAGTGTCTTTTGACTGAGGCAGTACAAGTCTAATACATACATACACTCATACATACTATACATAAATTTGTTCAAGTTAACATATAAGCGGGGGACGGGGGGGAATCACCTAGTTCCATTAACGCTCTTTGAGCAATTATGTCTGCCTGGAAAAGTATTGACCAGATGCCCAAGTATCACTAATTTGTCAATTACATTTAGAAATAAACTATGATGCTCATATTGGCTTGAACATAATTTGGGAAGGAAAATTAAGTATTAATGTTGATGTCATATATTGGAACACTCCCTAAAGGAAGTGATTTTAAAAATGTATGCACAAATGCATACATAAATTTTTTAAATATCCTTTTGCTTCAGTTTAAAACTATGGCACATATTTATGAGATTTCCTATGAAAATTCTATAAAATAAATATTATCTGTGTGGGGCTACAAGAGTAAAGTGAAGATCTCTGTGTACAATCTGTTGGGAAATGTGTGTGTCGTTTCCACTTTAGCTTACACTCAGCACACTCCCAGTCAGTCCCTGTATCAAGATCAGGGCAAGTCCACATGTCACTCAATACAGTTAGCAAAAAATATAGCTTGATGTTTATTTAGTAAACATCAAAAACAACTGTGGAAGTGGAAAAAGGAACCAAAAGGTAGGAAAAAGGAGAGAGAGGGAGGGAGGGAGGGAGAAGAACAGGCAAGAAATAAAGAGGCAGAGGACTTAATATCAACAATCTACATTATCTGCATTTCTATATTGAAAGGGCAGAACTTTCCAGAACCACTGAAAACAGTACTGAGGGTGATTGGCATGGACAGTCTTAAAAGGAGTGGCCTTTGGTTATTCCAGCTTTAACCTTTTTCTGTACATAACTAGTAGAAGGAAAGTAGGACAACAGGTGATCCCTCCTCTATTCTGCACCATAAAGGAAATAATTTGGTGGATGGGGATGATGTAGCCAACAGAACTGATATTAATACATGCATTTCATTGACAGAAAATCTGGAAGCTGTGTAGCTTCAAATTGTGGGATTCAAAGGCATAATGGACATGTAAGTCCAAATGGAAGTGAAATTAGAGCAAGAACAAATGCTGCTGAGCACGGCATTTCTATGTCATGCCACCCTAACTAATATGAAGTAGAAGTAGTAGTTTTATTGATTATGATCTTATAGCTAAACGCAATGCAGGCATAAGCTAAAACAACAATTGATACAGGAATATAATACAATCAATTAAAATGTAAAATAAGGGGCTCTGAACTAAAATGTCAGCAATATATTAACCTCTATACCAGTGTTTCTCAACCTTGGGAACTTTAAGATGTGTGGACTTCAACGCCCTGAATTCCTCAACCATGGCTGGCTGGGGAATTCTGGGAGTTGAAGTCCACACATCTTAAAGTTCCCAAGGTTGAGAAACAATGCTCTATACATTCAAAATGACGCATGAGAATCATTCATTCATTCATTCATTCATTCATTCATTCATTCATTCATTCATTCATTCGCAACTTCAGAGGGATTGACAAAAAAGAATTTTAGTGGGTGGTTTTTTAGTTCTTGTTTTAACTTCAAATGGTCTAATTCTAAGCATGCTATGAGTCTATTGCAAGGGGCAGGTGAGAAAAATCTATTTATAGAAGGTGTTGCTTGCTATTGTGAATCCAGAGGGCAAATTCAACAGAGGGCTATTGTTTTTGTTTTTGTTCTTATTACTTTGTTCTTCTCCAAGTGCCTTTTAGCTCAGCTTCAATGCTTTTGTACTCTGATCTTTGCAAATATATCCTGTCACAATGGGATTCAGTAATTGCAACTTCAAATGTTCTTGATTGATTATGTGCCATCAAATTGCTGTCAGCTCTTAGAGACCACATAGATAATGCTTATATGAAAACATTTATTAATTTGTATTAATTATTTCAAATACTGCAACCAAGTCTTTGGCTCTTTGTATTTTTAACTACCATGTATCTTTTGGTCATTTGTGTTATTTCCTCCCTAATGCTTTTCTCTCCTTTATAACTGCAATTTCAATAAAAATCCAGTCTATGATGTTCTGAATAAGTGTTGGTACGTTAAAAATCAGTAGGATTAGTGATCCTTGAAACAGTTAAAGATTTTTTTTATTTGTTGGCTGCCATGTTAATTTGATCTTTATGAAGAGGACAGAGGGAAGGGAGATGGAAAAAAAAGAGATTTTAGTCTAGTGTGAAAGGAAGACTCTGGATTTCAGAAATCAATGATTCTGATAATAGCCTAAGTGTTGAATGCTGTGCATGAATAATGTAAGACAGTTTTGTGTCAATGTGCAAAAGTCAAGCTATCCTTGCAGTGTGTCTCATTGTCAATTGCCAGCAATTTCCTGTGTTTTCAAAAACCACCAGCAGCAATTTACAGGAAAGATGAGAGCTGTTACGATACAGTGTGTGACATTTTCTTGATTTAAACTGTCGTTATGAAAAGCCGTTAACTCAGATCTGGAGTTTTAGTGAATATATAAAATTTAGTGGAATAATTTTTAAAGCTGGGCTTCATCTCTATGTTGTGGTTGTTAAAAGCTTAGCACAGACAACTGAAGTACGTGTGCATAAAGATTTCCATTTTCAAGGAGTATTATACACAATTATCAATGTGGTGCCGTGTGCTGACATTTTATACCACATAAATACATTAATATATAATTACTTAAATATCACCACTCTTAGAAAGACATGCCAAAAGTTTGATGATAAATGTTTCTGACAGATGGTAACAAAATAATACATTGAGAATTTATTTTATTATCTTTCTAGAGCTAATGTTTACAGTTTATTTAGAAATCTAGAGGGAAAAGTCCATTTAAACTTGTTCAATGAAGTTCTTTCTGGTTCTCTAGTTAAAGATAAGGTGCCAGTAATGATTACTGTAAATAAGAGGAATCATATAAGGACATTTTTATATATTCCTCCCCCTTAAATTACTTTATGAGAAATTATCTGCAAACAGAAAAACTGATTTTCTCCAGAAGGATCTGTCTTCAATTTGGTGCTTCAAATCTTCCAATGGTACACCCATCACTGCTATAATTGAGTTGATCCACCTTGCTCCTGGTCATCTTCTTCTTTTCTTTCTTTTCACCTGTCCCAGCATTATAGACTTCTCCAAAAGCTGGGTCTTAATAATATGTCCAGAGTATGATCATTTGAGTCTGGTCATTTGTCCTGGAGTGAGAATTTGAGGTTGATTGTTCAATGATCCATTTATTTGTTTTTTTGGCTATCCATGGTATTCTCAGGAATCTTCTCCAATATCAGCATTCAAAAGCATCAGTGCTCTTTCTTTTCTGCTTCTTTGAAGTCCAAGGGACTTCTGGTTCTGTCAAGAGTGAGGAAAAGAGGCATCTGTAAACTCCTGCAAAGAAACTACCACTCCAGTCATGTAGAGATGTTTTTAGATGCTTAGCTTGTATCTTAAAAGGACTATATTTAAATGATAGTCATTTGAGGGCTCATGTCATATTGGCTTTGCAGTGGCTTTGCTATTTTATGACAATTGAGGATCCCATTTTCTTGAAAAAGATCATGTTATACAGTAGAAGCAATACCGTTAGTTCTAGAAACGTATTATCTTAAGTGCATCAGCATATAGTAGGCATGAATAAACTCCCAGTTAATGTCATGTATGTCTACTGGTGACTCATATTCAGCTTCTGATCAACCTAATTCCTTTTCATACACACACTTAACAAGCCCATCCTAAAGCTGTGTGTTTATATTTTTTTTCTTAAGTGAAAAAAAAAATCCATGCGTCTATTAAATTTCAAATTATTATCTTCAACCCACTTCTCTAAATATTCCCCCACCTTCTTTCAGCCATGAAAGAAAATATTGGTAAGTCACAAGCCTAGGACCAAATCCTCTGTTACAGCATTTCATACCTCACTCCAGTCTGACGAGGAATTGTTAATAAGCACTCTTTGAACAATTTTTAAGCCAGCCATGGTTAGACATGTCAACTAGTTCTTACTAAGACCATGTGAGGCATGGAAATCATGAGTATCAAGCTGTCTACTAAGGCTTCAGAATAAAAATAACTAAATCAGAACTAGTGTAATAAAAATTATCTAGCTTTCAACCTCATTTTAAAAAAGGAATCCTTATTTTCAAATTCTTGTATTCTGCATGCCTTGAACTAGCTGTATAACTAGTTAAGAGTTAAGAGTTAAGAGTCCCCCTAGGGGGAGTTGGGCGGTGATAAATCCAATAAATAAATAAATAAATAAATAAATAAATAAAACTAATTTCATATTTGGATGTATTGGAATTCTGGCTTCACTGCAGTTGAATAGCTGGAAACAGTTGACAGACAAAAAGCAAATTGGGTAGAAATGGATGTAGCAGACATTTTCCCATCTTCCTTTTGTTCTACCTGCTTTACAATATTTGTGTTTTGACTTACCAAAAATATTTTAAGCCTCTTTCTAGTACTTATTGGTAAGCAGTTATCTTTGAGACCAACTTGGAACTCTACTGAAACATCCATAGTTTATATATCATTCAAACAGTTCGTTGCTTGGGTTATTATAGATTTTTTAAAAGTCTGAATGTACTTGTTCAGTATCAAGTTATCTATGGAAGTACTTACTATCAGAAGAGAGTATGCCGTTTTGAAGTCTTTGAGATTTGTGTTCTTTTTACATAAGTTCAGTGGTACATATATGAAAGAGAATGAGTACTGTACAATCAGTATATTCCAATATTAAGTCTTTTAAGGCAAACTGTGCAGCAGACATATTAATTTTTAAAAAGTACTATTGATAAATGCAATAACAACAACAATGAATAAAACAATACACAGGAGGATTAACAATCAGCAGATAGTGTGAAGAAATGTAAGGACTGGATAAAACTAAAATGGATAAAATGTAAAGGACTGGATAAAAATAAAAATGAATAGAGGTGGGGGCCTCAGGCACAAACTCTCCCCCATCTTCCTCCCCGTTTTGTCTTCTGTGCCTAGGAAGATTAAGACCATTTCACAAGCTCAACAGCAGCAGGGTAATCTTAACGACCCTCCTTTAGATGATAAAAGGACTTAAAAATTACATCTCAAATAACCATGACCTAGCCCCAGGTGCAAGGTCCCACAGCCACCCTAGAAACATATTTAAGGATTCCCTTACCAACTTTGCTCAGACTGAAGAAGCTCCTTGGATAAGGAGCGAAACGTTTCCACTGAGAAAATAGAAATCCAGTTGACATGATTCAAGCCACAGACGATCCCACCTGGATGACTGAGAACCTTCATAGACAGACTGGATAAAACCTACTGTTTAGAGTTGACCCTTAAGATCGTCTTCTAGATACATTCTATTAGAAATAACCAGGATCAAAGCAAACTAGTGTTTCCATGGCCCAGCTCAGTATCTAGTCCAGAAGGATACTGTGACAGATATGTTGAGAAGTCCTGAGATATCCAAGTTCGCTAATAAAACTACATTTTGTACATTGATTCTCAGTAAGCTTGGCTAAAAAATGATCTATTTAATACCATTGATATCCTGCCTTTCTTCCAGGAGCTTAAGACTCTGTATTTAATAATCCTGTTTCAATGTCACCCTTATAACAGCCTTGTGAGGTGTAGGTTAGGCTGAAAAACAATGATTACACTGCAGTCATAAGTGGGCTTCCCAGCTGTGCTAGTTCTGAACCTCAGTCTGTCCAGTCATCTGACAACATTCTAAACCATAGCTCCATAGCATTTAAAAACATTATTTGGTTGTCCAAGAGGGTTTAAAAGAAACTCAGCAACATGATTGCTCCTATCTTTATGTGACAATGATTTATGAGAATCAGTAATTTTAGAAAGATCCCAAATGTTTAAAGAATCCTTTTGTATTGTATTTCTACAATTGGATATATACAGTATATCTTTTTGCTAGTCTCCTCCCTCCTTCCTTCTCTCCCTCTGCCATTTGTACATTTTGAAAAATGGCAAGACTTGCATCATTCTTCCTTGGCTGTAGGGAACATTTATCATCTGGAGCTGATAAAGAATGGCATTTTATAGACTTTCTGTCAGAAAATGGGAAGTGGCTATTGTTGATAAAGTTAATCATTAATGGAATTGGAAAATAGGCCTTCCTAGACACAGATGCCATCTTCAATTTACAATCTATTTTGGGGAATGTGAGGACAAGTCATGGTCAGACTTATTATATTGCACAGGTCCATTTGTATTGCACACTCCATGGTCAGAATCTTGAATGTAGCTAATAGTTGAGGCTTGTGTTCTGTCTGTAGAATTTATTGAAGTGATCCTTTAACACAGGGATGGGGAACCTTTTTTCTGCCAAGGGCCATTTGGATATTTATAACTGGGGACCGGGGGGGTGGGGGGCGGGGTTTCTGGGATTTCCGCGGACCGGGGGCCGGAGTTTGCGGGCGGGAGCCAATCACAAGCACTGGGGGGCGGGGTTTGCAGGCGGGAGCCAATCATGTGGAAGGGGTGGGGTTTGCGGGCGGGACCCCCGCGGGCCTTAGGCGGGAGCCCTGCGGGCCTTGTATGGCCCGCAGGCCTGACGTTGCCCACCCCTGCTTTAACACATCATTCTTTGGAACCAGAAACCCCAAACACTTGGAGAGATACCACAGTTAAGAAAACCAGATTGCTTTGGTTTGGTTTTTACTTCCAGAAGGGCAAAGTTGTTCACATAGGAAACTGCATTATTCTGTATCAGATCATTGGCCCATCAAGCTCAGTGTTGTCAGGAGCTGGCAATGATTTTCCAGGATTTCAGGCAGAACTCTGTTCCACTCTGACCTGGGAGTTTGGCATACAAAGCATGTGCTTTGCTACTTAGGATCTTTTCCAAAAGCAGCTGTCTTTTGGCATCTTAGAGACTACAAATTATGCTGGCATGATTTCTTAACTCCATTGCTTAGTTGAACTGTTGAGGAATAAAAATAAAAGACCCTGTGGTCTCCCTTGTATATCTAAATAAGTAGCAAGACACATAGGCCCTTTCATACAGCTGTTGGATTTACACACAGACACACACACACAGAAGTACTTTCATGCTGCCCTATGATTCTTCTCCCTACTGTAGCCCTCACAATGCTAAGGTCTCCCCCTCATAAACTAACAGTCCATCCAGCAGACCAACCAGACAGGACCACATCCTTGTGTGGTGGTGGTGGAGTAAAAAGCAAGAAAAAGGGTCATCCATCTGCTTAATTTAAGAAGCCCAGTGAAATGATGAAAAGGTAGCCCAGGGCCTTCAGCACTGAGTGGGGAGAGACAAGTAGGTGGAATGGGGTGAGTGTCCCTGCCAGCGGCCAGTCTACTAACCTGCAGCTCCAGCATTAATGCTGCAAAATTGTCTTCACAGAGATATTGCTTGAACTGAATTAATTAAACTGAGTTAATGAATGTTAATTGGCTTCCATTCTACAGAATGACTGTTGATGTCTGATGAAGTTATAGAAACATGGGCATTGTGCTGATCAGTGCAAACTTGTGCAAAACTAGTCCTGGATAGCTTGAGTGTATTGTGACATTATACTCAAGGCATTATTTTTCATGTTTCAATATTAAATTACAAAGCCTTATCAACATTTATCTTTGCTCAACTATTTCTTTTGAAATGTATTGAGAAAATTTAACTTAGGAAATAAACCTGTAGTGTTCTAGAAAGTACATTATATAGTAACCAATGTTGCCTGGGTTTGCGTTCCTTTGGATCATGGTAAAAATCACAGAGATCACCTGGTTCTCTACTAAAAATGTCCCAGGTTTCTGGGTGGATGTCTCCCAGCACTACCAGCCAAAAGGCACTGTGCAAATATTTTGTCTGTCCCTACTTGAAGTTTTGTTATGGTAGAAAAAAACCTGGAAAATTGGGGGGGAAACGCAGGAGAATTATGAATGGAAAATGATGTCTTGCCTTTCATACACTTCCATTACTGAGGTCACAGTAAAAACTTTCCAGATACATTTTACTACTACAATTTGAGACCCATTTTATAATCTACTTAATTTCTTTGTAACTGCAAAATGAAATATAAGATGTAGCATCCAACTCTTTTGACAGTTGGAACATTATGTTTTTTTATTTTTTTTTATTTTCAGTAAATTTGACAATTCGTCCAAGTGTTGAAATCTGCAAAATCTATGTTTGATAAGGAATTCAGGAATTCTCACTTTAATCCTTTCTTATTGAATGAAACTCATGTTTTGAATCTATGTCTCAGACACACACTCAAGGTTTTGAGAGAAGAAAATGAATAGACTTTCAAAAGTTCTATGTTCAACATATTGTGAGCAAGCCCAAAGAGATTTCTTATACTTTTTGGGACACTTGGAAGTATTCTTGTGTTTGGAAATAAAGTAATCTTATCAATAATAACCATACAGCCTGGAAATGCTGACTCGTCTTTTGAAATGGTATATATTGTTTATCATCATGATCATGATCATTAGTATCTTTTTAAAATCTGTTTCCCAAGCAAACTGAAATAGACAAACAAAAGGTGTGAACAATTCTCTGCAAGTATTACCACTTTGTAAATATAAACAAGTTTTAGCTACTGTAAAAATACTTTGAAACAACTGTAAAAATACTTTGAAACAACTAGAAAATATGGAAGTAAATAACATTCTGATTCATTTTCAAGGGAATTAGTTGTTAATAAGGGGCATGGTGGCTCAGCGGGTAAGACGCCAGGCTTGTCGATCGGAAGATCACAAATTCGGAGGTTCGAATCGCTAGTCCCACATGACGGAGTGAGCACCCGCACTAGCCCCAGCTCTTGCCAACCTAGCAATTCGAAAGTATGCAAATGCAAGTAGATGAATAGGTACCACTTTGATGGGTAGGTAACAGCATTCCACGTGTGTCATGCTGGCCACATGACCGTGGAAGCATCTTCGGACAACGCTGGCTCTTCGGCTAATAAACGGAGGTAAGCACCGGCCCCTAGAGTCGGACACGACTGCACAAATGTGCGAGGGGAACCTTTACCTTTTACCTTTGTTTTTTAACTTGTATATATACAACCACACACACGCACATACAATGTATAATAGAGGGTTTCTAACACTAAAAACCAAAACAATTAAAAAAAAACATGAAATATAAAATGCAATCAAACCAGCAAGAGCAAATGACATCAGTGGAACAGAAATTAAAAGCACTAAAAGACATTAAGATTTAAAAGCTCTGGAAAACGAAATGGCCTTCAATAATGCCAAAAAAGATTACAAAATAAATGCAAGGTGAGCTTCACAATTTAAGTGACACTGCCAAAAAACACTGGCTCTTAATAGCCACTCACTAAATCTATTCAGCAGAAAAAAACCCATAAAAGATGATCTTGATGAATGTTCCAAGGCAATATAATATCAGCACTTTTGTTTGATTGAATTCCAGAATCTATACAAAAGTAATAATATTACTAAGCCAACTCAGCAATCACAAATAGGAGCAACCTTTTGAAATGTCCAGGTTTCTATCCCAGGTGAAGTATTACAGAATGCAGGTGGGTAGGGATGAAGCAGAGAGCCAGTTTGGTCTAGTGGTTAAGGCACCAGGCTAGAAACCGGGAGACCATGAGTTCTAGTCCCGCCTTAGGCATGAAAGCTGGCTGGGTGACCTTGGGCCAGTCGCGCTCTCTCAGCCCTAGGAAGGAGGCAATGGCAAACCAGTTCTGAAAAACTGTCAAAGTACACAACGCTGGGGCTGCCAATGTTCCTTCTAGACCTCAGAGCAATACGTTCTATTGAGTAAGCAGACACTCACAAGAGATTAGATAAAATAATCTATTTACTCTATATACATACGTAGTACAATACAGTCCAATAACGTCCAACACAGATACAGATGAGAATATAGTAACGAGAAGAATGAATACCAGAACTTCTCTACTTTTATACAAATATCAACCAATCACGTTATAGGTCAAACAAATTATCTGCCACACCCAGCTTAAACTATATCAGCTGCAGTATGTGTCACCACTTACTTCAACAATGGCTGCTAATTGAATGACTTGCAGAAAGTATTACCTCTCACCTATTTACCTCTCCTGTCTAATTAATCTATCTGTAAATTCTGGGTATTTATTCAAACCCCAACAAAACCTTGCCAAGAAAACTGCAGGGACTTGTCCAGGCAGTCTCCGAAAATCAGACACAATTGAACGGATTTTAAAAAAAGGGATGAATTTCTTAATGTTCAAGTTTTGAAGTGTGCATCCTGTAATTTCCACTTAGGGGAATGTGGGAAGTTCTAATAGGCACCAGGGTGGGTTCAAGAAGCACTTAAAATTGCTAGAAGAAAATCACTGGTTTCTCATTTTGAAAACATAGCATTCAATTGTTCTACTTCTTTTTTTCATCCTTAGGCACAAAGCAAAAATAGATATTTGGTAGATGGAAAATAAAAGCATACAGAAATTCGACAGTTTTATGTTAATTGAGCTGCAAATAGTTTTTAGCTTGTAAAATATTTGGGAAAATGAATGGAGAGTTAACTAAATTCACTGATTAATTCGAGAGGGGATAGGTATGTATGTATGTGCTAGAACTCATATGCTGTCCCAAACCTTGCAAGGTAATATAATGAAAGAAGATTAAAATAGAAGATCAAATAATAGGAAAAAAATCACCAAAAATGAAGGAAAGCAAGTGAGACATCTCAGTCTGATGCATTGGGGAGCAGTTATCAATGCAAACAGGCAGTCTTGAGAAGAAGAGTCCAATGTTCTGACTCCACAACAGCAGCTTCCTGTGCTCAGAGCTGGAGACAGCTCCCTGTTTTCCCTGCAGTACTAAGAGTAGATTTAGTTATAGTGAATTTAATTTTTCCACATTAGTTTAAATCAGTGTTTCTCAACATGGCTGGCTGGGGAATTCTGGGAGTTGAAGTCTACATGTCTTAAATTTGCTAAGGTTGAGAAACACTGGTTTAAATACCCATGAGCGCTTTAATATTTTCCAGTTCTAAAGCAAGTGACCACTGCAGTCTAAAATGAAAATAGCAGTTCACACCCAATTCATTCTGAAAATGATTAGGAAATGATCCAGACAATTCTTCATTTTCATCCCATCAGGGAGTTTAGCCTTTGTTACCCTTATGTCACAGAGAAAGAGTTGGGGAAATATCCAAGAACCTGACCCTCATAGAGAACATGAAGTAAATTTTAAAAGCTCCAATGATCTGTACCACAGCATTAAATTTAAAGTTATAGGAACATCCATGTCATCTGAGAAACCATTTATAAGAGGCTCTTGTGTTAAGTGTCAAAACCAATTACTGGAACTGTCTGCTCTGCCCTTCCATGTTAACATACTGGAAACATTGTTCCCATGTCAACAGATAAGAAATACCATTGGATTTGTCAAACTTGCATTAACTGAGTTTGTAGGATGTAGTAATGAGAGACAAAAGAGATCATTAACCTGAGTAGAGGATAGAACAAAAGGGACTTTGGAAGACTGTCAGGCATAGTTCTTTACATCATCAGTCTCTGAGTAAGCCTATTGGGAGGAGGGTTTTTTGGCAGAAATAAGAGAACTGTTATTCATGCAGCTCAAAGTCAACATGAAAACAATTAGAAAAACTGAGCTAGGGATGATTTAGGAGAATGGAACCTGCTCCTTTGTATTTCATAGATAAGTTGTTATACATCATGTGTATTTAACACATGAGAATGATAAATGCTTCATTTAACACAAAACAGTTGTAATGTGTAAACTTGGACTGATTTAGAAATAAACTCAGAAAAATGGAACTTATATAAGAAGTTTCTTGATGTAATCAGTAAGAGCACAGTGTGGTTAAAATGCCTACACACATTGCCTCTGTGATCTCCCACACACTTCCATTTAATACCCTAATGTTTAGGACCTAAATCCTACCCAGGAGGATCTTCTCTTTTCTGAACACATTAATGAGTGTTGAGACAGAAATAACAAAGTTTCCTTGGAAGCCCCCCTGTGAGGCCACCTTCTCTCTTTTTCTTCCCACTATCAAAGTCTTTTGTTAAAGAGACTGTATTATTAATTATTTAGTAATGGAATACCTGAAAAATTCAGTTTGAAATTTCAGTAGTAATTGTTTAATCAGCTTTAAGAATTTACTCAGTGATATAGATTATCATCCCCTTCATGGATCACTGCCTTGTCATGGCGAAGGGGCTTGCGTAACTCAATGAAGTCAGGTCAAGATGGACAGGTCATGATGGAGAGTTCTGACAAAACGTAGTCCACTGGAGGAGGAAATGGCAACCCACTCCAGTATCCTTGCCAAGAAAACCCCATGGACAGTATCAAAAAACTAAAAGATATGACGCTGGAAGGTGAGCCCCTCAGGTCAGAAGGTGTCCAATATGCTACTGGGGAGGTTTGTTGTTGTTTGTTGATGCTTTCTAACCATCTCATCCTCTGCCGTCCCCTTCTCCTTTTGCCTTCAGTCTTTCCCAGCATCAGGGCCTTTTCCAGTGAATCCTCTCTTCGCATTAGGTGGCCAAAGTATTTGAGCTTCAGCTTCAATATCTGTCCTTCCAATGAGCAGTCAGGGTTGATTTCCTTTAGGATTGACTGATTTGACCTCCTTGCAGTCCAAGGGACTCTTCTCCAGCACCACAGTTCGAAAGCATCAATTCTTCGGCGCTCAGCCTTCCTTATGGTCCAATTCTCACAGCCATACATTACTACTGGAAAAGCCATAGCTTTAACTATACGGACCTTTGTCGGCAAGCTGATGTCTCTGCTTTTTAATATGCTGTCTAGGTTTGCCATAGCTTTCCTCCCAAGGAGCAAGCGTCTTTTAATTTCATGGCTGCAGTCACCGTCTGCGGTGATCTTGGAGCCCAAGAAAATAAAATCTGTCACTGCTTCCATTTCTTCCCCTTCTATTTGCCAGGAAGTGATGGGACCAGATGCCATGATCTGAGTTTTTTTAATGTTGAGTTTCAAGCCAGCTTTTGCACTCTCCTCTTTCACCCTCATCAAGAGGCTCTTTAGTTCCTCTTCACTTTCTGCCTGGGGAAGAGCAGAGGGCAATTCCGAGTAGCTCCAGAAAGAGTGAAGCAGCTGGGCCAAAGCCGAAAGGACGCTCAGTTGTGGATGTGTCTGGAAGTGTAAGGAAAGTCCGATGCTGTAAAAAACAATATTGCATAGGAACTTGGAATGTAAGATCTATGAATCAAGGTAAGCTGGATGTGGTCAAACATGAGATGACAAGATTGAACATCGACATCTTGGGAATTAGTGAACTAAAATGGACAGGAATGGGCAAATTTAATTCAGGTGACCATTATATATACTACTGTGGGCAAGAATCCCTTAGAAGAAATGGAGTAGCCCTCATAGTCAATAAAAGAGTGGGAAAGGCAGTACTGGGGTACAACCTCAAAAATGACAGAATGATCTTAGTTCGAATTCAAGGCAAACCATTCAACATCACCATAATCCAAGTCTATGCCCCAACCACTGATGCTGAAGAAGCTGAAGTTGACCGGTTCTATGAAGACCTACAACACCTTCTAGAACTAACACCAAAAAAAAGATGTCCTTTTCATCATAGGGGACTGGAATGCTAAAGTAGGAAGTCAAGAAATAACCGGAATAACAGGCAAGTTCGGCCTTGGAGTACAAAATGAAGCAGGGCAAAGGCTAATAGAGTTTTGTCAAGAGAACATACTGGTCATAGCAAACACTCTTTTCCAACAACACAAGAGACGACTCTACACATGGACATCACCAGATGGTCAATACCGAAATCAGATTGATTATATACTTTGCAGCCAAAGATGGAGAAGCTCTATACAATCAGCAAAAACAAGACCTGGAGCTGACTGTGGCTCAGATCATGAGCTTCTTATCGCAAAATTTAGGTTTAAATTGAAGAACGTAGGGAAAACCACTAGACCACTCAGGTATGACCTAAATCATATCCCTTATGAATATACAGTGGAGGTGAGGAACAGATTTAAAGGATTAGATCTGGTAGACAGAGTGCCTGAAGAACTATGGATGGAGGTTCGTAACATTGTACAGGAGGCAGCAACTAAAACCATCCCAAAGAAAAAGAAAGGCAAGAAAGCAAAGTGGCTGTCTGATGAGACTTTACAAATAGCTGAGGAAAGAAGGAAAGCAAAAGGCAAGGGAGAAAGGGAAAGATATAACCAACTGAATGCAGATTTCCAGAGAATAGCAAGGAGAGATAAGAAGGCCTTCTTAAATGAACAATGCAAAGAAATCGAGGAAAACAATAGAATGGGGAAGACTAGAGATCTCTTCAAGAAAATCAGAGATATCAAGGAAATGTTTTGTGCAAAGATGGGCATGATAAAGGACAAAAAAGGCAGGGACCTAACAGAAGCAGAAGAGATTAAGAAGAGGTGGCAAGAATACACAGAAGAACTATACAAGAAAGATCTTAATGTCCCTGATAAATACGATGGTGTGGTCACTGACCTTGAGCCAGACATCCTAGAGAGTGAAGTCAAGTGGGCCTTAGGCAGCATTACTAACAACAAAGCTAGCGGAGAAGACAGTATCCCAGCTGAGCTATTTAAAATCCTAAAAGATGATGCTGTTAAAGTGCTGCACTCAATATGCCAACAAATTTGGAAAACTCAACAGTGGCCACAGGATTGGAAAAGGTCAGTTTACGTTCCAATTCCAAAGAAGGGCAATGCCAAAGAATGTTCAAACTACCGTACAATTGCACTCATTTCACATGCTAGCAAGGTTATGCTCAAAATCCTACAAGCTAGGCTTCAGCAGCATGTGAACCGAGAACTACCAGAAGTGCAAGCTGGGTTTCGTAGAGGCAGAGGAACTAGATATCTGATTGTCAACATTTGCTGGATCATGGAAAAAGCAAGAGAGTTCCAGAAAAACATCTACTTCTGCTTCATTGACTACGCTAAAGCCTTTGATTGTGTGGATCACAACAAACTGCGGCAAATTCTTAAAGAGATGGGAGGACCAGATCACCTTACCTGTCTCCTGAGAAACCTGTATGCGGGTCAAGAAGCAACAGTTAGAACCGGACATGGAACAACCGACTGGTTCAAAATTGGGAAAGGAGTACGACAAGGCTGTATATTATCACCCTGCTTATTTAACTTATATGCAGACTACATCATGAGAAATGCCGGGCTGGATGAATCACAAGCCGGAGTTAAGATTGCCGGGAGAAATATCAACAACCTCAGATATGCAGACGATACCACCCTAATGGCTGAAAGTGAAGAGGAACTAAAGAGCCTCTTGATGAGGGTGAAAGGAGAGAGTGCAAAAGCTGGCTTGAAACTCAACATTAAAAAAACTCAGATCGTGGCATCTGGTCCCATCACTTCACTGGAAAAGACCCTGATGCTGGGAAAGACTGAAGGCAAAAGGAGAAGGGGACGGCAGAGGATGAGATGGTTAGATAGCATCACTGATGTAATGAACATGAATTTGAGGAAACTCCGAGAGACAGTGGAGGACAGGAAGGCCTGGCGTGCTATGGTCCATGAGGTCACGAAGAGTCGGACACGACTAAACGACTGAACAACAGCAATAGATTATCATATAATCCATTATATGTATAGATAGATTATTATATATAATCTATCAATAATGGCTATTTTTAAAAATGATATTTTCATATCTGGTCTTTGGAATCAAGAAAATGGCTGTGATGCAAGGCATCCAAATTACTTTTGAGTACTACTTCAGAAAGCATTTAATCTTCATTTCTTAAAGGTGCTTTAGGTCATGCAGGGGTACATACATATCACTTGACTGCAAATTCTTGGACTTTGCATGTCTTTTCCCAAAATTGTGCTGCAGCTGTGGAGCATAACCACCTAAGCCAGGAAAATAAGTTGTTGCTTTAAGCAGTAGTAGGCATATGGTTTGTGAATAATCTGAAGCACAAGCATAGTAATTAAACCTCCATAAGTATGTAGGCCAGGGGTTATGAGCCAGTTCCTCTGGTATGAAATATGTTAATATCTCATTTGTCTAGTTTTTGGAGTTCATAAGGAAGTATAACAGGCTCCTTGCAGTTCTTTACCTTTTCCATTCCAGAAGGTGCACTGGCATTAAAAGATCTGCAGGAGATCAACAATGTTTTCCAAGTCCTATTTGTTTAATAATAGTGATAACAACCTCTTCTCATCAATCAGACTGTTGAAATCAGGAAAGCTTAGGAGATGATAAGGAATCTAAGTATGAAAGGACTTTTCCCCTCCACAAACTACAGAATAGGTACTTAAAGACAAATTCTTGGGCATTTTTTCAACAGTTTTGGGACCACCTTCTTGAGCAGATACAATTTTGTATCCAAACTTCAATTTACTCCAGATGAAATGGAAAGTAAATTTCATTAAGTCCCAAATTGCTCAATCTCAATCTCTGGGACTCAATCCCAGAGTCCCCTTCGGGGGAGATGGGGCGGTAATAGAAATTGAAAAATAAATAAATAAAATAAAATAAATCTCATGTCTAGAAGATTTGCAGGACAGGTCAAATGCAAACAGGCAGAGATATAAATATATGGTTGAGTTTTCCTTGAACATTTTTAAATATTTAGTTTAAGTATGTTTTTTCTATGGTGCCCTGATAGAAATGTTTTTTTTCCTGTACAAGTCAGGCAGCTGCACAAATCTTAAGCATATTGAGGAGCATGTTGAGTATTACTGGGGCTGTTTGGCTGTGCACTCATTGTGAAGCCTGTCTAGTGTGGTATAATGTATTAACCTGCTCTAGTCACATTTATGTAAATGTCTACCAGTGGGCTACAGCTCATATCAAAATAGACAGAATGTTAGCTTTAATAAAATAAAAGAATATTTAAAATCTGCATGCAATTTAGCACTTTTCCACAATTTGGGAATATACTGTATATAATCAGATTCCACAGACTGACATATGTTTTCTTTGTCATCACACACAAACATCTTACAAATTGCTGTTTAATATGGGATTTTATGATGAATAAGATGAGAATGTTCGCAAGATGCAGGTTGCCATATATAATTTTTTTCTGATTTTGTGCATGACTGTAGATCTGTTTAGTGTCCAGCATTAGAAAATATTAATGGTAAAACGTAGCATAATTTTTAGCTGAATGCTACAATTATACTATCCTTCATCAAATACAGTAGGTGTTACAAGTCTGCATTTGGCTCAGATGGGGAAAATATACTGAAAATTAGAGCTAGGGGATTGAAAAATGTGAAAGGAGATTTTGCTGCATTCCCATGCCTTATACCCGACAGACTCGCTAAGGTAGAGTAGCATATAGTATTCTGGGTATCAACATGAATTGGAAAGAGGTAAAAGCTTGGAGTCCATTCCCACCTCCCTGCACAAGGTTGCATGGCCAATGTAGCTGGATCTGCTATTATATTAAGGTAAATACTACTCTGGTTATTCAACAGACAGACAAGCTAGCAAACAGAGCTACTTTAATTTACTAGGGAAGAGTGGAAGAGTGGTTTTAAACAGGGTTCTCCAAACTAATCAATATCAACCCCCAATGGTTGTTGGGACTATCCAAGGGGTCAATGTTACTATTATTATTATTATTATTATTATTATTATTATTATTATTCATAGTACAGTTAATTAAAGTAGTATTTATTAAATTATTTTCATATAATAAATGTTTGGGGGTCAATGAGCAATCTGAAAATTCATGAAGGGGCCAATGAGCTGAGGAGTTTCGGCACCCCTGTTTTAGAAGATATTCTAAATCTTTGTATTGGGCATGACATCTTATTTGTTCTTTAACAACTTTGGGAGGGGGGATCCAAAAATGTCTGTGCTGGCCTAATTGGGGTCATAGCTACTGCGGATTGGATGTAGGGAGATATACTGCCTCTCATCTACAGTGGCTCTGACTCCAATTCCACACATGATGTATATGAAAAGAAAACATAGGGCACCCTATCTAGAGCAGCTTCATTTTTCCAAGGTTATTCTAGGATCTCAGCTCCATGTTAGGCTGCCAGAAATAGGCTAAACCTTACCTTAATCCGCTCTTGAGGGTTTGGATGACAGCAGAACCTAGTTAAAGTAGCTTAATTGACAACCATGAGTATGCCAGAGTTAACTGGGGCCCAATCGTGAACTGAAAATAACTGGGCTTCTGAGTTTGTAAACCCCACTAGGCTTTTAAATGATTCAATTAAGTGGGTCATGGAAGCACAACCAGCTTTCTCTTTGCAAAAGAGAATTTGGTGATCCAAGCCAAAAGATTTGAAGAAGTATATGTGGACACACATGCCCATGTACTGTTGATTCAAATTGAGAATATGCCACAGTTTCTACACCGATAATGTTCCCCTATATAAGAAAAGATACTTACCAGATATGTGTCAGGAAAACAATTTATAACCAACGTTTTATCAGCATTAGTGTATCGTATAAACTATAGACAGCCTTTCTCAACCTTTATATTCTGGAAGAACCCTTGAAACAATTTTCAGGTTTCAGGAAACCCCTGCATTAAAAAATCACCAAAAAATACAAAAAGTTCACATATTTTACATTTTACAGTATTTACAAGAGCAACCAAGTGCAGGCTGGTAGCTGAGTCGTGGCACATAAAACTTCCCACCACTGTGAGTGCTAGCATTGCTCAGCACACAAAGTTTAAAAAGCATTTTCCCCCAATCATGATCTCTTGCAGAACCCTAGTTGAGAAAAGCTGTAATAGACTGATTACTGATTCCAGTCTAGCATAGTCTAGTCTAGTCTAGCTTCCAAGTCTTTTTAACATTTTTGAGTTCCCAGCAGTGTGGTCAGCCAGAAAACCTAAATCAGATGAAAAGAGTCATTATCAGCCAGTATTTAGTAGGCAATAAAGCAGGGAAAAGAATAATGAATGGGGCTAAATGGGAAAAGCAACAGCACTTTTCAGTTAATCAACTTTGATAGCCAAACCAAACAGAACATTAACAAAATCTTATGACTGCACATTTATAACAGAAACAAGCAGCAGTAACAACAAAAACATTTAGTTCATGAAGAAAAAAGTAATAAATGTAAAGTTTAAGACTTAAAAAAACAAATAAATAAAAAACGGAATTCGTATCAGTACCTAGATTAACAAATGGTATTGGGTGAGGCCTTGCAACTTTTATGGCTATCTAATTGGGTAACAGCATTTCAGTATTTCATGCATGGGTGCCACACTGCTAAACTCCAGGGAACACACAGTTACTTCATAAAACATGAAATGGCCCAAATTCTATTTTAACAGCTGGTTCTAGTTTTTGAATTTTGCATTTTATTGGCACTGCATTACTTCAGGATCAGTAATAATAGAAGCTGGTGGAGATGTAGAATGTGACTCTGGATTAATATAATTTTGCCATGTTATATTACATATCATACCATCAAGTCGTCTATGAAGATTCTCAGTCATCCAGGTGGAATTGTCTGTAGCTTGAATCATGTCAACTGGATTTCTATTTTCTCAGTGGAAACGTTTCGCTCCTTATCCAAGGAGCTTCTTTGGTCAGACTTTGCTCAGACTGAAGAAGCTCTTTGGATAAGGAGCGAAACGTTTCCACTGAGAAAATAGAAATCCAGTTGACATGATTCAAGCTACAGACATACCATCAAGTCCCATGCAGCTTATCAAGATAAAGGAAGCAAGAACTATTAGATTTTACTGAGGGATCTTTAATGCTACTCCAAAATAAATACAGAATGCTGGAAACTATCAAAGGAATTTCTCTTCTTCATTGATAGTAAGTTAATCAAGGTAGCATCTCTTTGAAGAATTTAAAGCACTTCTTCTTAGGTTTCTTTCCATCTGGGCTAAGTTGCCATTTGTGAGATAAGCTGTTAATTTAGTGTTTTTCAAACTTGGGAACTTTAAGATGTGTGGACTTCAACTCCCAGAATTCCCCAGCCAGCATGCATGTTAATTGATTCAACCTCTATCTCTTGATTGTTTATGTCTACTCTCTCTTCCATTCCTTTTTCAGCCTCCCCACAATCTTTCATATATAAAATTGAATAATATTGTTATTAAGAGGTAATAATGGAAAGCTATTTAGACTCCAGGAAATTGAGTGTCAGTAAACGATTGAACAACAGTAGCTGTCAGAGAAAAATAGCTTGGAAATGACAATACTAAGTCATAGTCAAGCCACAAATATAGTTAATTATGTGTTGCATACACAGTTCTGCGTAAAATGGGCCTCTTGACAGGAATCATATGGGATGTTCGCAGCAATGGCTCTCTGCCAAACTGTATCTTTAGCCACTTTGGTGTCCCTCTGCCAGCAAAAAAATTAAAATTAAATTGTACTATTAATAGAAGAAATTCCACTTCTCCTACAGCTCCCTCTCAGCTTCCTGGTTCAGAAGATTAGAAGCATGAGGGCATGCAAAAGGAAAAAAATGGATATTACATTTATCTTAGCCCAAGGGCTGAAAAGTGAAATGTCATGCCTCTAGAGAACAGCAGCGACCAGGACATCAGTGCAGAAAATAAGCAACTGGTGCCACTCTGAAGCTGAGGCCTTTGAGCCTGGACTGCCAACCGCAGCTCCAGGGCCCTAGCACTGCGATACAAGAAGTCATCTGGCAGGAGCCCCTGGAAAAATTCAAACAATTTTAAGGCTATAGGAGGGGTAGTGTTTAAGATAGGGGAGTCGGCTCTGGCTACCAGTACTAGTAAGGCTTCAATCTAGTGTCAGCTCATATTCAGAGCTATGAGTGGTACTGCAACCATTAACCTTACTTTGCTGCTCTCACCACTTCTGGGCCACAGTAAAATAGGAATCCCTATATATGTTATGTAAGGCATTGGATGTAGCCCTACATTTTTTCCTTTTCTGGAATATTAGCTAGAGGATTGGGGACTTGGGGGAATGTCTCTGGAGTGCAGCAGGGACTTGTAGAGAGACTGAGAAGCTGAGCAGTTGGTGGTACCCTGAAGCTGAGACCTTTGAGACTTGGTGGCCAGCAGGCCAAGATGCAGCAAGAGGTCACCCAACATGAGCTCCTGGAGGAATTAAGACCATTTAAAGGCCTAACACTTGTTTGTCCTCCCCGTTTATTTTTCAGAGTTCAGCCTGCCACTCAAAGGCCAATTTTTTAGCTCACAAAATTTGGGCACCCTGTTCTATGAAAATGCCAACCAAGATCTTATGTACGTTTTTCCTTCTTTGGATACTTTTCTTAAATGTGTTAGAACTGTACATTATGCATAATGTACAACCGTACATTATGCATAATCTGTAATCTGCATCTGTATCACGGATGATCTGAGTAAAAGGCTTCTTGCACTGATGAGGAAAAATGGAAACAGCCTGAAATATTGATTTTTATGTACTGCTTATCAATAAACTTGGGCACTTGATGTTATTATGTTCTATTACATTATTGATTTGTGGATGGAGGCTCTCAAAAAGAAAATAGGCAGGGTAATTTTTTTTAAATGTATTTGTTGACAGTTTATACATATGTTAACTGTCAATTAAACATTTGTGTCTAGCAAGTGCTTTCTAAATCTTCATCATCCACATCAAGATATTGCAAAATAAAGACTTTGTTGCTTCTATAAAATTCAACCCATCTTCATTTTGTTTCTCATAGCAGAAGTTCCTATTAAAAGAGCTGTTCCTTTGTTTCTTTGCAGTATTTTAAGTGAGCCTTTGAACTGCATTAAGAGCATCCAATGGCTATAATCTCCAATAAGATATAGATAGATATAGATATAGATATACTGAATCTGCATTTGAATACCTTTTTTTTTACTTCCCACAGCACCTGCCCCCAAAAAAGTTTAAAACAAAAAGAGAATATATTTGCAATTTAATTTCCCTGGGGGGAAGTGGGCTTTTCAGAGCAACTTTGATATATTTTTCTTTTCTTTCTTCTTTTTTTTTGGGGGGGAGGGGGAAAGGTTAATCAGTAGTTTAATTCCTATTGCCATTTGTGTTCCTATTTGCATGATAAAAGAGTATCACATCTTTTTAAAAGTCCCATTTTGAATGTCTGAATTATTTAAGAAAATTCCAGGGAGTAAACCAGGAATAATAATATTTAAAAAAATCTAAAAAGAAATTAACATAATCTTCTAAGACATCATTTTAAGATATCCTATTATTACCTTTTGAAAAATGCATGAATAATCTGGCTTGACTGTTTTCATTGCATTGTTTCAGTGCGGTTCTGTAATTTCTTTCTTAATGGAATTACTTCAAGTGCTGACATTTTTGGATGAACAAGGCTGGTGTGACCTACGAGGCCGGGTATTCAGTATCATCACCAACATGGCTTAAGCAGTGGAGGAATTTATTGCTTAAACCAGAGCTGTTGAAATGTAAAATAAAATGCATATTATTTTGCCTTCCTTCTGGTAATATTTCATATATTACAACAAGTAAATGCTTCTTATTTGTCCATCTACCTTGCCCACAGTGGCATTAATTAAGCCAGTATTTCTCAACCTTAGCAACTTTAAGATGTGTGGACTTCAAAACTGTCATCTTCGGTGTTAATTTCCTTCACTTTACAAAAAAATGGATGTTGACGTGAGTTTGCCTCTTTGTGTGTGTTTTGCTTATCCTTTGCATGCTCTCTGTATATATGTACGTGCAAGTTCAGGTTCTCTACCCTATTCTTAAAATAATTACAACTGTTGAAAAAATCTGTAAGCATAGTGTTTAATTTTATTATTACTTTTAACCACTCTGTGATTTGAATGGTTTATTTCTAATCAGCTATTTGGGTTCAGCTACTAGTGGCAAATATAGGGGAAAGAGTATGTAATTTCCAATGTAAAATGCAGAAAAATATTTCAGGCAGATGATAGTGAGATAGAACATACCATAGACATCTGGATGTAATACAGGGTCTATTCTGCTGGTTTGTGTCTCTATTGTGCCTGCTGGTGGAGTAGTAAGTAACAGTGATAGGTTAGGGCACATCCTTCCAAACTGTGTCGCGACACAAAAGTGTGTTGCCTGTGGGGCCCAAGTGTGTCGCGTCAAAACCCGGAAGCGCTGATGGCACGCCGCCGCCACGCGTGGCCGCGCACACGGCGGCAGTGGGCCATCAGTGCTTCCGGGTTTTCGCACGGCACACAAGGACACCGCCACCGCTGCAGCGTGCAAAAATTAAAAGCGGCGGCAGCGGCGCTTCCGGGTTTTCTCACGCGCCACCATTGCGTTGCCATGGGAAAACTTTGGAAAGCCCTGGGTTAGGGGATTTTCTGTGAACAAGAACTACTGACCCAGTCTATTTATGTCATTAGAAAACTATCTGGAAAGCTCACTGTCATGCCAACTCAGATGCATCATGGTGAATCCTTCATCCAGGTAGAGCATCCTTCAACAAATGCAGCAATCATGCAGCCAGGGACACTTATACTTATCGAGATTGGGACACTGTATCGGCTACCTTACTTTGCAAGTGTGTTCTTCCTTTTTTACAGTTGTGTGTATAAATAGTGTTGCATTCTTACCTACACAAAAGTCCCTACAGGACTTCTTTTTATTATAGCTTTTTTTCAGTCCTCAAAAAAATAACTTTTTCAAAGTGTGAACAGGGGAAAGGTTTACAAGGGGCAGCTTGGAAAGGTTACCTTACTGTATGTTCTCACACCAAACTGTCTCCAAGATGACAGGTTGAAAGAGAAATCATTTTAGGGCAGTTTTTCTCATGTAACAAAATGGACAGATTCCTGGCCATGCTGCCCAGAAATAGCCGGGAAAGATAATATGTATTTAGATGCTGAAGCAAGGTATTACTTTTGTATAGCCTGCAGTGATAGGAGAGAGAAGTAATCATTTGCACTTGAGTGCAGATAATTGTAAAAAACAGTAGGACCATCTGTTCATTTATTTATTTATTGTTTAAAAGGAGAAAAGAAAATGGCTACCTCCCACCCATTCCTCCTCCTGTTATAAATGCAGTAGTGGATTAGTCTCAACTCAAAGGTTTTGTGCTACACAAATGCATCATACTAATGGTGATTGTGGGACCAGCCCAAGTGCTACCTGAGTTAGAGCAAAATATGCTGTTTTGCTTTAGGTTCCAAATAATTAAAGGCATTAGACTTCCAAATAAGATTTCATTGCTAGCAGAACCATACAGAACTGAACAAAGCATTGATTTTCGTCTCTACCTCCCACTTACTTTGCTTCAAAGTTCATTTCCAAAGTTGCCTCCTAATATTTCCTGTAAGGGATTGTCTTGAAATCATTTCATATTATTTGTTCCATTTTTTTTTCAAACGTTAAGGTACAGAGTACTCAAGGACTGTCTATTATGTGGACTTCTGAGGTAGAAATTCCCCGTGTTGTTCTTTACCAATAAGACATAAAATAATTACAATTTACTGCTCTTTTGTGATACCTAAACTGTACTACATAAGGCAGACTCTTCAGTCAGCATCAATAATTCAAATTGAACTGTTTGGGTATGTTATGTCTTCAACTATTTTTTGGCTATAGTTTTTCAAAACATACATTGTTTGCCTGAAGCCAAACATTACAGTATGGAGCTATGCTGTTTTATTTTCCACAATTTACTTTTAGCCACTTGAGTTCATTTTGATGCAAGAAGTGCATCTCATATAGAAGGTTTATAATATTCTTGTGGCTTAATTTAGTAACATTCTTTCACATTTATTCTAATGTAAAAAAAGGATACATTAAGCTTAGTTACAAAGCTGATTCAGCCTAACAAAAACACTTATGTTCAGCAGAAAAAAAAATGTTCAGCTACAAGTAGATCTTTTTTTTTCTTATTCTCTAAGTTAAGTCCAGTCAAGTACACTTACTTGGAGATAAATACCATGGAAATCCATTGGACTTTTGGTTGTATTTAAGGTTCAAGTCTCAAGCATAAAAGCCTATCTTTACTTGCAAACATAATACCATTTGAGCTGGACTTTGAGGAAGAAGTCCAAGACCCTTCAGTCCAGAAGTTACAATAACAACCCAAAGATTGGCAGGTACTGGAGTCCACAGCAAAGAGGCCCAGCATCAAGGCCCATGAGCCAACTTGGACATTCTATGGCTGGGGGAATTCTGGGAGTTGAAGTCCACACATCTTCAAGTTGACGAGGTTGAGAAACACTTCTGTGGCACACCATCAGATCTTATTTCCTGCAGCATCCTTCCTTCTCATTTAGCCAGCTATGGTGACTATTGCTCATTTTATTATTTTTACATTTCTACAACAAAACTATGCTTTTTTTTCTCAAGTTAATGTGTTAGCATCAGGGCATCAGGAAAAAAGATTTTTTATTCCAATAATCATGATAATGCTCTGATTTAAGTGAATTTCTTAAATATGAAACTGAACTTACTCAGAATATTTATTTTTTAAAAATAGAATGGAAATAGTTGGTGCTGTTGCTGTTTTTATCTCTAACATTAGGAACATGGAAACAGTTGTAAAGCATAAAAGTGAAGATGAGTGGGAGACAAATGAATTTTTGTATTATGCACAGCTGAAGTTGTATTCATGAGTATGTGAACAGGGCCCTCATAAAGCATGAACCCCAGGGTCCTAAATTAT
Source organism: Charina bottae (assembly GCA_023362775.1). Classification (NCBI taxonomy): domain Eukaryota; kingdom Metazoa; phylum Chordata; class Lepidosauria; order Squamata; family Charinaidae; genus Charina; species Charina bottae. Next base: position 163,388,922 of record JALMGJ010000003.1, on the reverse strand, counting down.
CTAACTGAACCATGATGGATAAATACACAGTTATTTATATTAATATACACACAGGTGAAAGAGCGATGAGATGAGTGGTCTGGGACATGCTAGAGAATGATGGCTAGAAGTATGGCTTGCATGGTTGCATGGAAGAAATAAGCAGGGTTTAAATGTATGAATGCATGAATAGGGCCTTTGACTGCTTCATGTGTTTGGATTTCTTTTTTCCTTCTTGTAATACAGGTTTGTATCACTTGGATATATTAACTTTTTAAAAAAATGAAGTGGGGTTATTTCCGCTTTTAGGCTTCTTGCACTATATTCTCCACAATCTAATTATAACTGTATAACATGGCAACTTACAATGTGTTGGGACTGCAATTCACAAAATTCTGGCTGGAATTTCTGGGAGCTCCAGTTTCAGCTCTTCTGGAAGTTGTCATGTTCAACAGGTTGACCTGCTTAAATAGCGGTATGCTCTTCAGTCAGCTTTCACTGTTTGTGCTGCAGGAATTTCCCCCTATGAACACTCTCTTGTGTTTTCCACTTTACCAATTTTCACCCATTATTTCCTTTGTCTGTCGCTGAAAACTTCTAGCTGTTTTTGCTTTGTGTCAATCAGTCTGTGGTATTATGACAAGTTTAGGGTGGTTAACAAATATAGTAAAGAAAGTAAAAATTACAGCTGCTATACTGGTTGCCAGTAAGTTTCCAACTCCAATTCATTGTGCTGGTGGTGATCTCTAAAGGCCTATGTGGCTATTCAAATAACTCAGGAGAAAATTCTTTGGGTCCACTAGTGTTCTCAGTAGCAATAATCTCCCTTTAGAATAGTCTTCCCATGGAGATCTGGATGTCCCCCATCTTGGTTTATCTTTAGGAAAGCTGTGAAGATCTGACCACCTGTCTTTTCCAACAAACATTTAGAGGCTTAGTAGTATATGATAAGGTTGATTTCTCTTTTAAACTTTCTATGGTGTAGTATAGGGGGTGTGATGGCTCAGCGGTTAAGACACCAGGCTTGTCAATCAGCGGTTCGAGACCCTAGCCCCGTGTAATGGAGTGAGCTCCCGCACTTGCCCCAGCTCTTGCCAACCTAGCAATTCAAAAGCATGCAAAATGCAAGTAGATAAATAGGTACCACTTCAGTGGGATGGTAACAGCGTTCCACGCATGTCATGCTGGCCACATGACCGCGGAAGCGTCTTCGGACAGTGCTGGCTCTTTGGCTAAGAAATGGAGATGAGCACCGCCCCCTAGAGTCAGACACGACTGTGCAGGGGAAAACCTTTACCTTTACTTTATGGTGTAGTATTCTAATTATGGATCTTCTTAATAGTTTTAGATATTGCTATTCTTGTCAGTTGCCCAGGGTTATTTCAAAGTGGATGGGATGTAAATGTAATAAGTAAGTAAGTAAGTAAGTAAGTAAGTAAGTAAGTAAATCTGTATTTGTTTTAAGTGCATAAAAAATAGATCCATAAAAACTGTAGAAATTAAGAGAGGGAATATATTAAGTGTAGCTTCTATTAAATTCCAGTACTGTTCTCTAGTGTATATTTGAAAGTATATTGTCTCGCAGGAATAGCCTTAAAAGTATGGTTTGAAAATTATCCTGTGGGAATTGTATATTGAACCTTTATTTTTCACTGGCAAGACTTGTCAAATTTGTAACAATTGAGTTTTTAGAAAAGTGATGTCACAGAAAATAAGAGATCACCGTTTTTGTCTGGAAATGGTTAAGAATTAAAACTTTTACAGAAAAATTGTACCATTCTATCATATTACTACCAGTGGAGTAAAAATGAGAGTGGATCAATGAGGTTTTGCTCTATATTCATTCTCTCTCTCTCTCTCTCTCTCTCTCTCTCTCTCTCTCTCTCTCTCTCTCTCTCTCTCTCTCTCTCTCTTTTGCTCTATATTCTCTCTCTCTCTCTCTCTCCACACACACACACACACACACATACACACAGACAGACAGACAGACAGACAGACAGACAGACAGACAGATCTTGCATGAATTCCCTTTCACTGTAACAAGCAGTTGAAAGTAATTGGACAATGCTTAGTAACATGTCTACCCATCCAAAAATGGCAAAGAAACCCTTTGATACCTTTGCCATGTTTCTATATCAAAGTTCCAGCACAAGAAAGAACTGATTTTAGGACTTTTGCAGAAGTCAAGAGAATATTTCCAGAAGTAAAGCTGAAAACTCCAGCATTACCTCCTGAAATTCATGTTTGAATTATTTTTATAGTTTTATAGGGAGTATTATGTACAAACTACTGCTCTGGCAAGGTGTTCTTTGTTTAACAAACTGCAGCAAACTCTGTTTAATTTTATTGGAACAAGCTAAGAGCAGATACTGCTGCTTGAACAAATATACAAATATTATAATTAAAGCCGGCTGGGTGTCAGAGATCGGCAGATCTCTGCCAAAGCGCTAGACGGATATGCGCACTCCGGGGAGCTGAAACTGACATGTCACTGACGCCGGCCGAGTAGATCAGTTCGCACATGGCTGATGACCGCAAATACACATCCTCGCCAACGGATGACGACGCGTCTCGGAAGACACAATTACACGTGTCTCCAAACAAAGAACCTTGGGGGGAGGGAATGCTTAAATGTAACTACTGTATCTGTTTCACTCATTCAAGTCTTTGTTCGTGCTAGCTTCTGTATCCTGTAATAAACTCTCCTACTTCTAAGAACTCCTGCGTCTGTGAGTTACTCTAGAGTAGGGAGATTACAGATATCGGATGGAGCACCTTACATAAAGACTTGAATGCAAAACAAACTGGTTTTCCCGGGAAGCTTCACGGTTGAGACCGGCTTTTATGTACACTGGGCAGAGACCCGGGGGGGAAAAAGTTTCAGAGAAAACGGCTTTCCCCAGCAGCGGAGCAGCAAGCAACTGAGCGGCGGCGGCAGAACAGAAGCAAAAGAGGCATCCCCAACAGCTGAGCAGCGGAGCCCAAGCAGCTGACCGGCGGCGGTAGAGCAGCAGCAAACTCGGCGTTCCCAAGCAGCTGACCGGCGGCGGAAGAGCGGCAGCAAAAACCGGCGTTCCCAAGCAGCTGACCGGCGGCGGAAGAGCGGCAGCAAAAACCGGCATTCCCAAGCAGCTGACCGGCGGCGGTAGAGCGGCAGCAAACCCGGCGTTCCCAAGCAGCTGACCGGCGGCGGAAGAGCGGCAGCAAAAACCGGCGTTCCCAAGCAGCTGACCGGCGGCGGAAGAGCGGCAGCAAAAACCAGCGGGGGCGGCATAGCGGGAGCAGCAGTGGAAACCGGCGGCCCCAAGCAGCGGAGAGGCGGTGAGCCTTAACAGCCGGCCGCTGGCGGCGCAGCAGCAACAGCAGCACAAAGGCGTTTTTAACAGCTGAGAGGCGGCGATCCCCAGCATCTAAGAGGCGGCGGAGACCACGTGGAGGCAAAGCGACGGCGGCGACCAGCGCTCCCAAGCAGCAAGCGGCCAGCAGAGACCACGAAATGGAATCGGTAGAGGCGGCAGGAGTGAGCGAAGAAGCCGGACCCAGCTCAACAAGCACCCAGACGATGGAGGGAGTTGCCAGTGAGCGGGAGGGCAAGAAAGCTCAGAAGAAGCAAAACCACATAGAGGTAACGAAAACCCCCATTCCTCTAAGCAGCACCGAACCAAGGCTAGCGGGATGGTCCATAGCTGTAGGCGAAGGGCTAGCGCAGAAACACTGGGTGACTTTGGGCCAGTCACTTTCTCTCAGCCCTAGGAAGGAGCCAATGGGAAACCAGGAAACTGAGAGTTCTAGTCCCACCTTAGGCATGAAAGCCGGCTGGGTGACCTTGGGCCAGTCACTCTCTCTCAGCCCAACTCACCTCACAGGGTTGTTGTTGTATGGAAAATAGGAGGAAGAAGGAATATTAGGTATGTTCACTGCCTTGAGTTATTTATAAAAAATAATAAAGGCGGGATAGAAAATAAATAAAATAAAATAAATAATGTTATAATTATTCTTTAAAAGATGGCTAGCAAATAATGGCATAAGTTATTGAAATGAAACTACTAGTCAGTTTCTAAAGCTTTTTAAATTAAAGTTACAGTCCAAGTTAAAGATCCAAAATCCATTGCTGGGTGGTACTTTTAGTAGAATCAACTGAAATAGCATAAGGTTATGAATGCTTTTGAGTTCTGCAGAACTCTTCATCAGCCAGGTGTCAGCATGTGAAGATTGGTATAGAAAATAGTATAAATGTGATAAAATATTGCTCCTTGAATTATCACTTTAAATTGATAGAATTGTGTATGATAATAGTGTGGAGATCGTATTATTTGACTATTTTAACAGCACAGGATTGCATTTGGGGATGTTTGGGTATAAGCATTTCTTCATCTGTGTTTAAAATAACCAAAGACTTTATTTAATATTCCTAAAACTTCTGATTTGGAATTCATGGATTACACTATGAGAACTTACCGTATTTCTCCAATTTAGGAAAGCAATGTCTTCATAATTACGGAGTCTTCATAGTTATGGTGTACAGATGAATAAACAATACTTTTTGCATATACAGTAGATAATTGACTTTTACTTTCAATTTTCTGAACATCAACATGATCATTAAAAATTCAAATTAGATGACAAATTTTATAGAAATAGAATTCCTAGCAAGAGAGGGAAATAAAAAAATGGGAATTGAAATATGCCACATTTCTATTTAGGAAACTCGAACTTAGAATCTTTAATAAAACAGTTTGGTGATGCCTGACTTTTATGCAGAAAAAGACTTCCTGCATCCTTTTTTTTTTTAATCCATTCAATCATGTCCGATTCTCGCAGACTGCCTGGACAAGTCCCTGCAGTTTTCTTGGCAAGATCTTCAGAAGTGGTTTGCCATTGCCTTCTTCCTAGGGCTGAGACAAAGTGACTGGCCCAAGGTCACCCAGCTGGCTTTGTGCCTAAGGTGGGACTAGAACTCATGGTCTCCCAGTTTCCAGCCCGGTGCCTTAACCACTACACCAAACTGGCTCTCTTCCTACATCCTTATGACTTCTGATTTCTTTAATCTAGCAATTTCACTTTTGGTTTTCTTTCTAGCCCAATGGCAGCAAGATTGCTACCATTCCAGCCTCTCAGCCCTTGTTATCTTTGTGATACAAAAAACTGTCAGTAATAATACTCAACTCTATTGTTATCTTATTAACTATCTCCCAAGTGGAAATCTTTCCTAAATTTTCTGGGAGGATGTTGGGTCAGCTCCTCTTGTAATTTCATGATTCCAAGGCAGTAATGCACCTCATTGCAAGCTAGATATTGGTTAGCTTACTGATACTCGGATCTGATCTACAGATACCAGCTATATCCGTTGTCATGCTGAAAATGCAAAGCTATGCTGATAGTCCACTTACAGAATGATAATGAGTCTACATAAGAAAGTCTTTTTTCTTAGCTGTGCAAGCAGTTTTCAACAGAAGTGTTGATGCTATATCTCTGTAGATTTAGGCTGACTGTATATACTACATATATATAACACCCTGGAATAATTTTATGCAAAAATGAAAGATAGGGTCAGACCCACATCATTATAATTCAAGCTACCATAGGAGTTATAGATCCCAAAGGATCTTTTCAGTCAGATGAATGCAAAGTGATATATTGGTTAAAAGGCATTAAGCCATTCCAAAAATAGAGTTGCCCTAAGCTACTGACTGCTTTATGAGGAAAGTTAATGTCATTGCTTACAGTTTTTTGAACTGCAGGATGTTGTAATCAATCAGTCAGTCATTGCACATGAACTGCTGTAAAATTCCTTTTTATTTAAGATATTCTTCAAATATATAGATGTTTATGATATCATATTCTTCAGCTATCAGATACTCTCTACTTCAATGTTGAATTAACCTAATTAATGGTTCCTAAGAAAAAGATGACATATTTGCATCAAATCTCCAAACATCAATTAATTACATTAATGTAACATGAACAATAGAGAATTGTGCACATTCATTGCTGAATTTTAGATAAAAATGTTTTAGATATTAAATTAGCTTTAGTGTTATCATCATTTGTGACACGATCTGTTTCTCCAATCTTGTCTGTCAGAGAATATAAGAGCTCTGTTGAATCACTTCAAAGGACTCTCTTATCCAGCAATATATTCCCCATACTGGCCAATCAGATGCCCACAATAAGCAGGACGTAAGAGCAGCAGCACTCTCCTAGACAAGCTATCCAGCCATTGGTACCCAAAAGCATGCTACCACTGATGATGGGGATGATGCATAGTAATCGGGACTAACTGACTTGCCTTTATCCTCTGTGCATTAGTCTGATCCCTATTTAAAGCAGAAATAGGAATATGTGGCAGTCCCTCTATGTCAGAGCTTTCCAAACTTGTCATGTTGGTGACACACTTTTTAGACATGCATCATTTCGCGACACACTCTTACATCAGGGCATCATTTCGTGACACACGCTTACAGCAGGGCACAAGGCAGGCACTAGGACCTGCATGGAATCACAGCAGGTTTGGAGGCAGCAAGGCACAAGGCAGGCACTAGGACCCGCGTGGAATCCTGGCAGGGCTCGGAAGCAGCAGCCACGACACACCCAGACACTGCAGCCGACACACTAACGTGTCACAACACACAGTTTGGAAAGCTCTGCTCTATGTAGATCAGACCAAAAATTCCACAGAAAAGCCAGAACTTTATTTTTTTGAGATAGGCTATGATAACAGAATCTTGCAAGCTTAATTGCACTTTACCTCTCCTCCTTCTTATACACCAGTGAATCAGGGAATCAACTCCAAATACTATTGTGCTTCCCAGGACTTAAAGAATGTTTCAGCCCCCTTTGCTTATGTAATGGCTCTTGCACATTTCTGCCAACGTCATCTCCCTTACTCTCTACAATATATCACTAAAACTTGAATAGCAATGTTTAGTAACAAAGCACTGTGTAACAATACCAAAACTGGAATTGTCAGTTCGAAGCCAATGACAGTTTGTGGGAATAGTTGGTTTCAGGTATTCAAATACTAGCTATTTATATAATATATATTCTGCATTTTTATTTTTCTAAACATCCTCAAAATAAATTACAGTTTTGGGCTATATCTAAAAACAACCTTGGCTGTAGATTGTATGTTTGTCACTTAGTAGCTACAAATGTTAAAAATCAGTCCTCTATTGATTTTTAAATGACTAAATGTTTCAAACTCATTGCATATATTTTGACTGATGCCTAGGTAACCGAACATGTAATTGTGGAAAACGTATATTACATTGACTTATTTATTCAAAACATTTTAATTGTGCCATTCTGCCTGATAGGCTACAAGAATAACTTACATAATAAGAAAAAACAGACAGCCCTTCTCCTCAGGCTTACAATCTAAAAAGACCTGTCACAGAAGAAAAGAAGGGTTAGGAATGGAGAAATTAAACAAGATGACTCTAGCAAGAATTCTTAATGTTTCACCAGTCTTTTGGTGTTCAGCTATTGTAGAAATTGATTACTTTGTAAGCCCATATGGCTCCATCTCCCCTAAAGAGATAGTGCTATTGCACCTGATTGCAAGGCAAGAAGTATCAGTGGCTTCTGTGAGGCCATATTGAATGGGATTGTACATTGGAGGTACTTCCTTTTTTCTGCTTCTTACTTACAAATAACTAACTAACTCATCAGGAACACTCTTTTGGACGAACGTGTTGTGCCTGTGGATGCCCTGCACCATTTCTGAGTGTAAAACATCCTAGTAAGTCCAAACTTCCCCAACCTCAACTTCTTCCAGAGGTATGGGATGAACTCCCCAATTCTCAGCAACAGCCAGGGATTTCTGTATATCCAGGTTGAGGAAGTGTGATGGAATGTGAGGGTGGCCTTGGAAGATGGGGGGAAGAGATGCTCCCTAGGGAACAATCAGATAAAAGAGAAAGAAGTTCGCCACAGAGTAATGGCCAAAGGAAGAAATTTAGAAAGGGCCTGCCCTAATTACTTTGTTGGTAGATAAGGAGGGCGGGAGATTTGTACTTCAGACCTGCAAGGTTCTGTTAATGTAGCCTTAAAATAAAGTAGAGTTAGCTCATCTTGTCATGTTTCCTGTCTGGTTTACCTGGGAGGGCTGACAAGAAGGCTGCCTTAGTTTATCAGAATATAAATAATACATAATTCACATCAACAGGCTTTTGACATATCTGTTGATGTTAATATTGTGGCACCTTGCTTCAATGCTAAGCAATATGTGTTTTTAATATATGAGAAATCAATAAACACTGCACACTAGTAAACTTATTTTGTTCTTTCTGAAATTATTAACTGATGGTAAATGATAATATTTGCTAACACAATCTTCAAACAACCAAAACAATGGACATTACCAGATGGAGTACACAGAAATCAAATTGACTATATTGTTGGTACAAGCAGTTATAGCAGTAAAGACATGAATCAAAGAGAATATTTGTAGCTCAGGGTTGAACTGTGGAGTCCTTGGTGCTCTCCGAGCCTTGTTGTTTTCTTGCAGATGTTTCATTGCCAAACTAGGCAACATCTTCAGTGTGAAAAGGGAGTGGGACTTGCTCTCTGTTTATATACCATGGCTTGTCCTGCTTGTGTTGGTGGGGGTGTTGTTCTCTCCTTGGTAGTTCCTTGATTGGGCTGTTGTTTGCTGCTTGGTTGATTGACTGAGTTAATACTTCCTTGATTAGGGTATATTGGATTTTAAAAAAGCAGGGTAGAATGAATATTGATAATTTTGAACTTTGGTGTTGGAGCAGAATCCTAAGAATATTATGGGTAGCCTAGAAAGCAAACAAATGGATCAATAGAACAAATCAGTACAAATTTCTTACTCAAGGCACAAATGACCAGACTCAAATTATCATACCTTGGACACGTTATGCAAAGATGTACTGTAGCTTTCTTGAGAAGTCTACAATTCTGGGAAAGGTGGAAAGAAAGAGAAAAAGAGGACAACCAGCAGCAAAGTGGATGGACTCAGTTAAAGCAGCAATAGGTGCATCATTGGAAGACCTGAGGGACTGGGTTGGGAACAGGTTATTCTGGAGAAGGTCTGTCTATGTAGTCCAGAGCTTTCCAAACTTTCCATGTTGGTGACACACTTTTTAGACATGCATCATTTCGCGACACACTCTTACAGCAGGGCATCATTTTGCGACACACTCTTGCAGCAGGGCACAAGGCAGGCACTAGGACCTGAGCGGAATCACAACAGGTTTGGAGGCAGCAAGGCACAAGGCAGGCACTAGGACCTGTGCGGAATCCTGGCAGGGCTCGGAGGCAGCAGCATCCGCGACACATCCAGACACTGCAGCCGACACACTAATGTGTCGCAACACACAGTTTGGAAAGCTCTGATGTAGTCCTTAAGAATCAACACCAACTTGATTGCACATAATCAGTTTAATCAAAATGATAACATTCCATTTCCATATTGTCTCCATTCTTGTTTCCTTTATCTAATAATAAATGACTTGTCCCCGAGACTGTTTGTCTGTACTGACTGTACTGACTGTTACAGACTGTTTGTCTGTAACTTTTCTGCCAGGCGTTCTCATTTAAATTTGTTCCTCACTTTTAAAAATTGCATGCCTCCATTACTTTCAAAGCCTGCGTATATAAGAATAGTTATCTACTCACCTTTTACATTTTTTAAACTCTGTATTAATTAGCCCTTGGGAATCATGGACATTTATCTGATGTAATGGTAATTGGATGATCTGAGTTTCTCCTGGATGTTTTAAAATAAATTAAAAAATCATTTGAAAAGTGCCATTAATCATTTTATTCTAGAGTTAAATGTCTACTTTAATGAAGGATAACCTTTTATATAAGTCACAAGATGTTTTAAAAATAGTATCATCCTTAATTTCCAATTTTTAACTGTAATAGTTATTTCCGCTGCATTCCATTACCTTTTTGTTCTTTGAAGAAAATGATACAGATAAATTCTCATTCTCTTTTGTTGATTCTTTTGACAAATTAATTTTATTTGGTATTTGATCAATAAATGCCAAATTACAGGGTTTTTCTCCTGATGTGTCAGCTGATAGGTTTATTTGTTATGTAAATGTACAGACATTTTATTTTATGTGAAATAGATTTCATTTTATGTGTGACCATTACAATATTCAGTTGTTCTTTCACTAAACTTAAATATAATGTACCTTATGTAGAAATTCTTATTATAGGATATGAGAATAGAAGCCATATCTCATAGAAATCTTCTGTATTGACCAAATGTCTTCAACTAGATTGAGTTCTACATCATTGTAGTGAAAATATTTATTTATTTATTTATTTATTTATTTATTTAATTAATTAATTTATATAACCGCCCATCTCCCCCAACGGGGAACTCTGGGCGGTTTACAATAATAAAATTAAATAAAAGCATAAAATATAAAATATAAAAACCAACAATTTATACAATTACTATAATTTAAAATAAAATCCAAGTGGGAGATAGTATTAATAAAAGAAGGGCATTATAAAATTACGGGATTAACCATCCCCATGAGGAACTATTGTTTCCTCCCTCCAAAATTATTGGTTTATATAACTGCCTAACTCACAAAAATGTGACTCTGGGTGGCTTACAGCGTTAAAAACAAAATTATAGTATCCTCAGCAACAAAACAACCAAAAATCAGCCAAGACAATGAACACACAAATAGGGCATACCAATATATACTCCACCTCCTAGGACATGCTCACCTAACATCCTGGCCTAATGCCTGAGAGAGCATCCAGTTCTTCAAAATCTTCTTGAAGTAGACTGACCATATTTCCTTGAGGCAAAAACGGGACATTGGGATGGCAAAACGGGACGGGGTGTTATGTAATATTCCGTATTCATGAAAAAGACAGGTCCCCACACCCCGGTCCATGTGATTGGCTCCCGCCTGCAAACCCCACCCCCCAGTCCACACGATTGGCTCCCGCCTAGCCAATCACCCTCCTCTCCACCTCTCCGCCCTCCTTTGCTGCGTGCTGACAGGCAGGAGGGCTTCCTCTTCCGGGCTGCCTCCAATCGGCAGCTCCGGCTCGGATCCTCCTTCCGCGCCATTCCCGCCGGGCACTAGCGTTTCTCCTAATCTTTTGCACTTGGTGTCCCACCAAGGATTGCAACTGAAGGATTGCACTGACCCTCGAACAGTGCGCTGGGAGGGACACGCTCCAAAAGGAGGGGATGGGGCCTTGTGGAAAGCTCAGATTGCCTTGATGTACATTTAATGGGTGCCATAGATAATATTACTGCCCAGTCCTGAAGATAATGATTTCCCCCTTCCGTCATGTTGAAAAGGATAATTGGCTAACCCTTTCTGGAGGTCTTTGCAGGGGACCACCAAGGAGGTTGCATGTTATAAACCATGGATCAGTTGCTCTTTGGATTTAAAGGCAAAAAGATACTTCTAAGAGCAGGTTTAGAAGCTTCCTCGTACCTTGTGATCCAAAGAGCTGCACAGCCATAGTGTACTGCTCTCATATCCTTCCTTCCTCCCTCCCTCCTTTCCTCCCTTCTTTCCCCTCTTCCTCCTTCCCTCCTCCCCCTCTTCTTCCTTCCTTCTCTCCCTTTCCTTCCTTCCTTCCTTCCTTCCTTCCTTCCTTCCCTCCTTCTCTTCCTCCCCCCCTCCCCCCTCCACCCATCCTTCCTTCCTCCCTCCCTCCCTCCCTCCCTGTATCTACAGCACACTGTTCCTGATCTATAGCGGCTTCCCAAGCCTCCCTCCTTGGGAGTTAAAGCCAATTCTTTCTCCTCGCCTGACATTTCTGCAAGGGATTAAAGACAGGGAAGCCGGCGGAGGCTGCAAGCAGAAGGCAGCCCGAGCAGCAGTGAGAATAAGTGGGGGATAAAAGCGACGTTTGTACTCCCGCAGTTAATCTCGGCTCCTATACAACTTCCCCAGTCACGTGGTCAGATGCAAACCCCGGACGGCACCGGCATGAAAAGCCCCGCTTGGATAGGCTGACCATATTTCTTTGAGGTAAAAAACGACCCTGGAGAAAGTGGGCGCACATTCGCGCGCGCTTCGCCGCAGGAACTTTCAATAATGGGACAAAATGGGTATTTTTATTAAAATGACGGGAAGCTCCAGAATTGTTTAAAAAATGGGACTGTCCCATTCAAAACGGGACGTATGGTCAGCCTAGTGTGTGTGTGTGTGCGTGCGCGATTACGCTGAGCAAGTAATCTGCACGCACGCACACACACACACGCACCCTCTTCCCACAACCTTCCCGTGCCTGCTTTCCCTGGCCTCACCACTGCTGGGCAGACAATCTCAGGATCAGGTAAGGAGGCAGGAACCTGGACTGTGGTGCTGCTTCTGCTGCTGGGATCGCACGTGGCAACTGGGCTTCCAGTTGCCGCGCTGATAGGGCCTCTTCCGGGCTGCCTCCAATGGCAAGTCTGGCTCCAGTCCTCCTTCCTGTCTTCCTGTCCTCCTTTCCGCCGGGTTTAAAAAAGGGACAAAATGGAGATTTTGATCAAAACGATGGGACGGTTGAAAAATGCTAAAATAACGGGACTGTCCCGTTCAAAACGGGACGTATGGTCACCCTACTTGAAGTCTTGAATTAGTCTTGAAGACTAATAGGGACAGGGACAATCAACTCTTGGGTGGGAAGGGAAATTGTTCCACAGGGTAGGTGCCACAACAGACAAGGCATGCCTCCTAAATCCCATCAGGACATTGCTTCGAAGAAGGGACCTGGAGCATGCCCATTCTGTTGTAGCATGTGAGAGAAGTAAAAACTCCTGAAACCATGTGGTGCTTTGCAATGAAGGGTTTATAGGTGATAACCAGCATCTTGAAATGCACCTGGAAGCTTACTGGGAGGCAGTGCAACTCGCAAAGTGGAGGTGTTACATGGGTGTACTGAGGTGTGCACATGACTACCCAGGCTGCTGCATTGTGGAGCATCTTCTACATGGTCTTCATGGACAGCCCCATGTAGAGCACATTGCAATAATCCAACTGAGAGGTGATTAAGGCATGAGTGACCATGAGGAGAACCTCCTGGAACAGGAACGGGTGCAGTTTGTTCACTAGGTAGTTATGCAAAAGACCTCCAAGCCATGATTGCTACTTATTCTTTAAGCAGGAGCTGTGAATCTAACAGAACCCCCAAATTGTATACCGTCTCTGTGTGGGGGAGTGCTACCCATCCCCCTCCTCGGAGTCAAGGATGGAAAATCTCCAGTTCTGGGACCAGAGAGGTCCAAAACCCACAGCCACTTGGCTTGGCCAGGGTTGAGCCAAAAACTATTCTTCCTCATCCAGGCTCCAAGAGCCTCCAGGCAGTGGAACAGAATGTTGATATTGTCACTTAATCAGCCAAGAGCAGAGATGTACAACTGTGTATCATCAGAATACTCCAAGGACCTTGGAAGGAAGGTTGAAAACTGAACAAAAATTGTCCAATTTTGTTAGTTCCAAATATGTTTTCTTGAGGAAGGGGAGGACCACCTCCTCTTTAAGAGCCAGTCCCTCTCTCAAGATGCGTTTACCACCACCTGTATCCAACTACATGATCCTATATGAAAGCCTAACATGCAGGTAGTCACCCCAACAGCTGCAAAGACCTTGTCTACTTCACTGGGACCAACAGGTTCAGACTCATCCCAGATAACCAGGCCAGACCATGCCTCACTCGCCTCCATAGGACCTGCACAGTGGGAGTCCAACTCAGACCTAATCCAAGTTACTTTATCTGCCAGATGCCAAGAATATTCCTCAGAGCAGCCCTGCAAGTCCTTCCCTGACCTTCCTTACCCAAGAGAGAATGGGTCACCCTAAACAAGGCCCCCAGCCAGCAATTGGAAGAGGCCTTAAGAATAGGAAAATAATTATGTTTTGCTGATGTTATTGCCTTAAGAAAGGCTTTTACCTGTGCTCAGTCAGAGTTGCTTTTCATCTTTCTCCAGTGGCTCTCTAAGCATCTGTTTTGCTACTTTATCTTCCAGAGGTCCGCTAGAAACCAGGGAACCCATTAGACCATCACAGTCTCAGGAACAACACAGAGTTCCCTCTGAAAACCTAAAGGCACCTGGGGCGGACCAATTGAATAGGTCCTTCATACAGTGGGAAATGCCGCAGAAAACTCACTATTAACCGGGGAGTTTTTTGTGGCCATTCTGTCAATGAAAAAGGACTGACATAATATCCTCCAGCTCCAGATCTCGTTGTCACTGCCCTGAGACAAAACCCAGGTCTAAAGTGTGACACACCCCACCCCCACCAACCATATACCAGGCCTCAATAACCTGTGTCAGATCCATGGTGGCCATGAACTCCCGATCTGCCTCCAACTCCGTGCCCAAAGTCAGCAGGTTAAAGTCCCACCGAATCATAAGTCTGGGGGACTCCACAGCCAGCCCACCCACAGAATCAAACAGTTTGGGTAGGGAGACCGCTAACCAGTAGAAGGTTTGTATAGTTTACAACTTCACAATCAGGGTCTCACACCCAAATATCCATGGAACAGTGCCCTGACAGCCACTAGAGCCTCCCAGATTACTATAGCCACTCCACCACCCCTCCTCCACCCTGGAGTTTATTTATTTATTATTTATTATTTAAATTTATATGACCGCCCATCTCCCCCAATGGTTTGTGATTGGTGCCACACTCAAAACCTAAGTTTTAGAGAGGGAACTGCTCCCTGATTCCTATCATATCTCCCCTCCATGCTCATCATTACCACAATGTTATTTCCTTCCCCTATGCCTTTGGGACACTAACCATCCCAAACCCATAGCATTTCTCTCCCAAGTGAAAGGGCTCTCTTCACACACTAAACTCACCACCCACCTATCAGGCTGATTGCCTCAGCATTTGGATGCTTCTGCCCAGCACTCAGGATCCAAGCCTAACAGCTAGTCATTTTTCCCTGACTCCAGCAACATACACAATACATCACCTCCTGGCCTCACCAGAGTGGACGTAGGTAAAAACCGCCACCTAATTCCTGAATAAACTAGGGTAAGTCATCATGCCTCTTCCACCTGCCACTTGGGGGTGGGGGTGGGAATAAGCAGCAACGTCCCAGAGAACCTCAAACCCACAACAGTATCTCCCAAATTCTGAGCTGAGAATGGATCTTAAGTCCAGGAGACTTCCAGTGAGACCTTGGGAGGCAAAAATTCACATTGTCACTGTCCAATGTTAAATCTAGTAACACACTGATCATTTAACATGACACATAAATATGGGGAAAGGTTAATGTAATTAGAAAAATGTTGTCTTGTTCCACCTTTCTCACAGTCCAGATTTTTCCTCATAAGTATATCAACAACATTAATCACCATCAGAATTCTTTCATTTTTTTTCTTTTTCCTTTTTTTCTTGTGCATTATTCTAGCTTTGCTCATGTTAAACTTCTCTCCTACATTTTTTTCTCTCTGGCGGATGATACAGGTGATCAAGGACTATTTTAAAGAGGTGAAAAAAACTAAAGTGAGCTGACCATTTGGATAAAAGGCTATATAGATGTCAATCTCTACTGAGTATATGTGAAGTATATGTGCACAGAAAACAATAACATGCAAAATAAAATAAGAAGAGCTTAGATTTAGAGTACTGGTGCAAATATATCCTCATCACAACACTAGCTAATTGTTAGTAGACTAATTGTCTACTAATTAGTCTTATAATCCAATGCTTAAACTTCCATAACATATAAAGAGATTTGAACATCACGTGTGCTCCGAAATCACATTTTATAAGAATTCAGCATTGCTTTTGCTGAGTGCAATTCCCTCTCCCATACAGCTAATGCCTAACCGTGTGTAAAGAGATGTAGTTCAGAGATGTAAAACAGCTTAATATACTGTAACATCAGTTATTATAAACTAACAATAAAGGGAAGTTACTTCCATTGTGTTAAAAATGCTCATCCGCCATCTCATGAATGAAATCCCTTGGCTTTAATGATTTATTGAGACCAAATGCTTCCTTGAAAAAAACAAACACATGCTTTTCGGTAGGGTAAACTATTGTATTAGGGAAAATTTAAATAATGGGAATAATTTTAAGGTCCTCTGCTGGCTATGAATTCTTGGTAGACATACTTAAAAACTCCAGAAGAAATTATCATAGCCAATGTATTCCACTGTGGTACTTTCCCATCAAAGTATTTTCCAGTATGATGTCATTAAAAAAAATGAACGTCGCTCTTTTAATGTCAGCAAAGTAGCTGAATTTGATCTCAGAAATGATGCAGGAGGAAAAGGGGACTAAGAAATATTTACTGCTAATGGCTTTCAACTGTTGCTATTTCAGCCATTAACACTGTATCAAGAATCATATGGCGGCGGGGGGATGGAGCTGGCGGAGGTTTGCCGGGCGGCAGGACGGGGCGGGCGGCGCTGCTGGGGCTGGTGGCGGAGCTGGAGGGAGCGGAGGGACCAGGTGTTCCTGTGGGCGCAGCACGCGCTGTGCAACCCGCCTTGGAGAAGCGGCCGCGGGAGGCCCTCCGGGTGCACCCTCCCGCCCCATCAATCCCCCCACCCCACCGTTCGGCGTCCTCTCCCCCCGCTAACCCGAGCCCTGCAGCGGCCGGGGGAGCCGAGCCAGGCTCGGACCAGAGGCGGCTAAGGGGGGAGCAGGCGGCTCTTCGTCCTGCGCCACCCTGCTGCTCGCGTCCCGGGCCCGCGCCCTCGCCCAGCACCTGGATGCCGCGGAGCAGCGCCATCTCCAGCCGCAGCAGCCCCTGCAGCCGCTCCTGCGCCGCCTCCGACAGCGCCGCGTCCTGGGCCAGCAGCGCCTCCCTGCCGCACCGGGCCTCGCTCAGTGCGAGAGCCAGGGGGCGGGGTTTGCGGGCGGGGGCCAATCGCATGGAAGGGGCGGGGGTGAGTTCAGCTGTGGAAGAGTCACACTCAAGGGGCCAAAGAGCCGCATCTGGCTCGCGAGCCGCCATTACCGACCCTTGGTCTATAGGAAAAAGATGGCACAACAGCAAAAATGTAGGTTGTATGATGGGTCCAAGGTACAACAGAACAAAAATACTCAGACTGTAGTAGCATTTCATAGTGATTAATTGATAGATTGATTGTGTTCATAATCTTCCCAATGATGAAGATTCTGTTTGTTAGTGATAGAGAACTGTAGTTGAATTATCTGTGAGTAACAATGGGGCAATTTTAAGGAACTCAGCAAAACTTGAATGCAGCCAAACTTTATGATATAGGCGTTTATGGTCATCTATTTCTTCCACTTCTGCTTCATTGACTACGCTAAAGCCTTTGATTGTGTGGATCACAACAAACTGTCGCAAATTCTTAAAGAGATGGGAGTACCAGACCACCTTACCTGTCTCCTGAGAAACCTGTATGCGGGTCAAGAAGCAACAGTTAGAACCGGACATGGAACAACCGACTGGTTCAAAATTGGGAAAGGAGTACGACAAGGCTGTATATTATCACCGTGCTTATTTAACTTATATGCAGAGTACATCATGAGAAATGCCGGGCTGGATGAATCACAAGCCGGAGTTAAGATTGCCGGGAGAAATATCAACAACCTCAGATATGCAGACGATACCACCCTAATGGCAGAAAGTGAAGAGGAACTAAAGAGCCTCTTGATGAGGGTGAAAGAGGAGAGTGCAAAAGCTGGCTTGAAACTCAACATTAAAAAACCCCAGATCATGGCATCTGGTCCCATCACTTCCTGGCAAATAGAAGGGGAAGAAATGGAAGCAGTGACAGATTTTATTTTCTTGGGCTCCAAGATCACCGCAGACGGTGACTGCAGCCATGAAATTAAAAGACGCTTGCTCCTTGGGAGGAAAGCTATGGCAAACCTAGACAGCATATTAAAAAGCAGAGACATCACCTTGCCGACAAAGATCCGTATAGTTAAAGCTATGGTTTTTCCAGTAGTAATGTATGGCTGTGAGAGTTGGACCATAAGGAAGGCTGAGCGCCGAAGAATTGATGCTTTCGAACTGTGGTGCTGGAGAAGACTCTTGAGAGTCCCTTGGACTGCAAGGAGGTCAAACCAGTCAATCCTAAAGGAAATCAACCCTGACTGCTCATTGGAAGGACAGATGCTGAAGCTGAAGCTCAAATACTTTGGCCAACTAATGCGAAGAGAGGACTCGCTGGAAAAGACCCTGATGCTGGGAAAGACTGAAGGCAAAAGGAGAAGGGGACGACAGAGGATGAGATGGTTAGATAGCATCACCGATGTAATGAACATGAATTTGAGTAAACTCCGAGAGACAGTGGAGGACAGGAAGGCCTGGCGTGCTATGGTCCATGAGGTCACGAAGAGTTGGACATGACTAAACGACTGAACAACAACATTTCTCCCACAAAGCCATTCTTCTCTTTGAAATCTGTTTTGAATTTGGGGAAATGGGGTGCTGTGGCAGGAAAGAGAAGAAAGGAACATCCAGTTGGGCAAGCACAATGGATTTAGTCCATGTTTATTAGTTCTCTGAGTAACCTCCTGGTAATATCTAGAAATATAATTAACATGAGTTATGGGTTAATAAGACTAGTACTTGTTTTAAATGCTTAATTATCTAAGCTTCTTGGCATACTGTTCTCTGATCCTTTTTAAAAAAAGATATATGGGCTGTAATGTAAAGTAGACAGCTCTCTAAACTACTCATATTGCAAAGAAGTAATAAGAAATATATGAAATAGAAATAAGTGAATTTTTCCCAAGATGTCCCTTCCAAGTATGTTAATCAGAATAGCTGTTGATGGAGCTGACATCTAATACATTGTGGACTCCAAATTGGAGATGGTGAGTTAAGTTAACTCAGTCTCAAGGAAGCTCAGAATAAATAAAGTCACAAATAACCTCCAAACCAAATGAAACCTGTGTGGTTTGGGGTTCATGAAAGCATCTGAAAGACAGCAGAAGTGTTGGAATAATTTCTTGGCCTGTGAAAAGCATCTCCAATTTATTCTTAGCTGCAAGTGACTAGAATAATTTTAAATTTGATCGAAAAGTATGATGATAATAGAGTTACATTGTCAAAATTAGAAGCTGAAGTACAATTTCTATCTATCTATCTATCTATCTATCTATCTATCTATCTATCTATCTAGTATATCAAATTTAGTCACTGCCCATCTCACTCAGAGAGCGACTCTGGGAGGTTTACAATTAAACAGGAATAAAATATTCATAAAATACAATAAAACAATACAATATAAACAACCCTCTTAATAAATAATATATTCCAAGAGGTGGATGGCAACGATTTCTTAATTTAATTTCCAGGGAGAGTCTTCAGCGGGCTAACCACCCCCCACAGTTGGTTACCCCTCCTCATGCGAGATGGCAGAGCCAGGTCTTCACTCCTTTCCAGAAGGCCGGGAGAGTGGGGGCTCGCCTCACCTCTGGGAGAAGAGTATTCCATAGGGCGGGGGCAATGGCAGAGAAGGCTCTCTTCCTGGGACCCGCCAGTCAACATTCTTTTAGAGACAGGACCTGCAACATGCCCTCTCTGCCTGACCAGATGGGACGGGTTGATACTGTATCATGGGATGAGATGGTCCTTCAGGTAACCTAGACCCATGCCATGTAGGGCTTTAAAGGTAATAGCCAACACCTTGACTTGGACCTAGAAGCAGACTGGCACCCAATATAGCTCCTGCACTAAAGGTGTTACATGTGCCATCCTTGGGGCACCCAAAATTGCTTATGCAGCCACATTCTGAACCAGTTGTAGCTTCCGGATACTCTTCAAGGGTAGCACCATGTAGAGTGCATTGCAGTGGTCTATACGGGAGATGACTAGGGCATGAATGACTGACCGGAGGGCTTCCCGATCCAGGAAGGGGCGTAACTGGTATACAACACTAAGTTGAGCAAAGGCCCTCCTGGCCACGACTGCCACCTGCTCCTTGAGCAGGAGTTGTGAGTCCAGGAGGACCCCCAGATGCCGTATTGGGTCTGTCTGGGGCAGTGCAACCCCATCCAGAACCAAAGATGGTAAACTCCCAGATACATACATACATACATACATACATACATACATACACATTATATATCACGTATATTCTGTGTCAAGTTCTCAAGAAGTCTATTCAATGAATATAAAGAATGATAACTTTAGAGTCCTGATCTCTACTGAGTATTAATAAAGAAACACAAAAATACCAAACATTTTCAATCCTATCAATCTCCTCAGTGGTTACTACATCACTACTATACTTCATGTAAGTAAGTAAAATTATATTGCAGTCAGTATACACAACAGAGCATATCTTCTGGACTTCTACAACAAAAACAATTTCAGCATGGTGATTCCTTGATCATAAATGAATTCAACAAATTCATTAATAAAAAGAACTACCATAAGCAGGGATGGATGATCTGCCAGTGTTTTGGATTTTAAGTATTTACAGTATATATTTTCCCTGAATGGGTATTTTCCACATTGTAAGATACAGGTTATTAAATTACTGGCCCATTAATGGTGACAGTTAAGAATAGTTTGATATCAAGCTTATCTATGCTAATGATATTCTATAAGGAGGGAGGACTACAATATAACAGGATTACAATGCAGTGTTAACTGATGAGAATCTAATGACTCAATCTGTCATTCTAATGAGGCCATCTGATCTCAACACTTTACTTCTGAAAGACTCATTCTCCTCAATGGGCTTTATTCCAGCAGATCATCATATTCTATCATTTGTATAACACCTATGGAACATTGGATACCGCAACATGTAAAACCAATTCAGACAGCCATCTCATAAGGGTGAGGAAAGAAAAATAGAGAGCAAAAAATATTGAATATGCAAAAATTAATATCCACAACAGGTGGCAAAGAAATAAAAGATAAAAATTAACCTAGAGCATGGGGAGTAGTTTATGAAGGAAGAGTCTGATGTATTTACCAGGAATTTAAAAGAAGAACTTTTTCCCCTTCTTATGGAGTACCTAAAATCAAAAGAAACCAGGTCCAATTTACAAAACTTGTAAGACTAATTTATGTGAGTATGGAATGTTTCTGGTTATTTTAACAGACTAGACCAGGGCTTTCCAAAGTTTTTCCCGTGGCGACACACCAACCGGCGTTGGTGTGTCACAGCGGGAAAACCCGGAAGTGCCGTCCTTGCGGCAGCGCGCAAAAACCCAGAAGCACTGCTCCGCTTTCGGGTTTTGCGCGCTGCAGTTGGTGTGTCGCGGCGGGAAAACCCAGAAGCGCTGATGATGATCAGCGCTTCCGGGTTGTGTGGCGACACACCAGACTGTGTGTGGCGACACACTTTTGTGTCGCGACACACAGTTTGGAAAGCTCTGGACTAGACATATATTTTCTTATCCCCGTCCCTTTCATTTTCAGCATTAACCATGTTATAGTGTTATCTCTACACTGAGATTAATGCTAGACAAAATGAGCTTCACATTAGAATTAGAAGCCATGAAATAAAACATTTGCAAATTCTCCTTAACACTAACCTTCCTTGATGTGCAGAGAAAATGTTACAGTGTTTAGTGCTTGAACTAGTAAGGAATCATTGGAATTCATGAGATGCTTTCAGTAATTCATGAGAGAAGAAAATTGTACATTTCTCAGAATTATCTTGGATATTCTGTATGTTATCAAATTTGCTGAATATTACCAAATCTCACTGTGTTTCCAGAAATAGGTTAAATATTCTGCCCTGCCCATTCTATAATTTAGCTAATATTTTATTGCCATGCTTGGGAATAGAGACTGAAATATCTGTTCAGGTTGTAAGATACATGTGACATTTCCAAAAGGAGACTGATCAGATTTTTTACAGGCAATTTTAATCTCCACTGTTTTAAACTGTTTTAAACTATACTGTTGTAGCATGTATTTCCTTTGGAATATACAGTATTTCTCATATTAAATTATACTATTAAAATTTGATTTTAAACATGCATTCTTTTGCTTTGTTGACTAGGAAACAGATCTCATGACCTTTAACATCTCAATGCATCGATCTTGGTGGCGAGAACACGGTCCAGGCTGCATACGAAGAGTGGTGCGCCCTTCAGCTCCTGGGATCTTAGATGATATTTCCTATGTCTCTGTGACAGGTTGCATCATTGACTTCCAATACCTAGAGGTCATTCACAGTGCCATCCAAATACTACTCTCTGTAAGTCCATATCTACTTATATGGATATTTTTATGTTGCCTTCTTATATTATTTCCATATTGCCACTGCCGCTTTTTCTTGAACCACTTTTAGCTGTTCATCCACTTAAATGTTTTTTTTTAAATCCAGGAATTAAAAACCAGAGGTATTCAAAAAGTGTTTTGCACATATAATTTGATATGAAATGTGTTTTAAAATTTTTGCTCCTATTTGATCAAAAGTCAGTAATATTTTTGCAAGTTATAGTTCTTTTTGTTTGTGCCCAGAGTGAAAGCTACATCTATGAATAATATATAGGACAAGAAAAATATGGCTCTATTTTTCAGTTTCTTTCTCAGTGCCAAAGAGGCTCCTAGAAGAGGCTTCATATTAACATACAGTACATGCTTCTTAGTTTATGTTTCAAGTTTGTCAGGAAACTCTTTTTCGTAGAGGCCAAATTTAAATTTAATTTCATCAGTAGCAACACTAAAGAATTTGCATATTGTACAGACACATTTGTTTGCCCATTGATGTAAAAAGGCACTGTTTCATGCATCTACAGAATAACCTGCACAACCAAACACTTAAATCATCCTTTGCCTCATCTACATGTTGGCTTCATTAGGAACTATGCTCAGCTGTTCCAGGAATGAACCTGCAATTAGGAATACAAGAGTAGCATCTAATACCACCTGCAGGTAAATTTTCTATGGAAGGTCTAATTCAACAGAGTTGATGTAGCCATGAAAGCAGATAAAAGTAATGTCAAAAACAGAGCTTGTGATCTGGTTCACAGTCTGAATGTTTGGTATCTTTCCATGGTAGCAGTTTTTGACTGTGGTAAATAAAATTCATAGTAATGCAGAGAATATTATTTTAAATATGTTCATATTGTATGTGAGTTAAAGTTTTAATCCCAATTTAGACAGATTTTTGTCTTTTCATGTGATCTTCTGGTCCTTCCTTCCTTCTACTTGTTTAATATAATCTTTATTTGTTAATGAATTCCCCTCATTTGCAAGAGAGGGGAAAATACTATTATAAATAGTGTAATAATTAAGAAAACATTATTAATGGAGTCATTTGGAATAGGTAGTTTGTGCAATATGGCTGTCCACATTACTTTATTATGCAAATTAGAGTGAATCATTATGTCGATTTGCAAATCAAATCAGAAACAAGAATGGAAGAGAAGACTTAGTGATCTGCTCTAATTAGCCAGGAGCAGATTATATGCCTGGGGTAAGCTTCAAAACATCAAGGAAGCTACTTTTCCAAGAGTAAAAGGCATCTCTTTTAGATTTGTCAATTACATGTAATTGACCATTAAGATGAGAAAGTTAGTTATTAGACTAATGCAATGGTCTCTTTGTTCTCTTAATTATGTACAGTAATCCAGACAAACTCAATAACTTTTTTTTCTTATAAGCCCCATCGATACAACAGTATATTAGAACAAGCATATATTATACAGGGAGTTATAGATTAGGCCCTCCTATACGTTCCATACATTATATATGAAAGGCAGTGAATTTTGAATGTTGTGGGCTCTGAGTCAAGAATTTTATAATCTTATCTGCAATAGATGTAATAATACTTTAAAAAAAAATCCTGACATGTGGACTATTGACTTCAATCATATCAGAATCATCCCAGATACATTTGTGCACTCTGATTAAATATGCAATTGCATTGCTACAAGATTTTCAGTAGGGCTCTAGTTTTGCACATAGCCATTATTAATCACTACAACGCAAGTTGATTAGAAAGTACCCTTTAAGTAAGTGTTGTGAACCAATGTAATTGTTACTTTAGCAGAATATGACCTGCTGGGAAAAACAGATCAGTCAGAGAGGATGGTAAAAGATTTTCTTTTCTGAAATGGAAGATTTTTTATCCTTGATGCAATGGTGAAGATGATGTTTATAATTAAAATGATGGCCTAAAGCATTCAGATTTCACAAGAATAGAAATATAATTTCTATTATATATAGAAATTATGAGGTAGTCATTATTCTGATACTATCAGTCCATTTCAAAGAGAAACAAAGAAACGAGACCCTCAAAAACAAAGAGAGAAGAAATCCCTCAAAACTGTCAAGTAAAAGGGCATTTACATTCATCCCATTTAATCTACCACTGCCATGTAAAATGCCCTGATAGCTCATTATATTTCAGAGCTATATACATTTAATCTGCTATTTATATGGATCCTTACTCTGTCAGTTTTATGGTACCAGCAGATTTTCATGTTTGGTCTAGGAAGTCCATTGCTGAGCAGTCCCTGAAAATTCTCTATACCTACTAGCTTCTTATCAATGAAAGGATTTTTTTAAAGAAATTATCCCGCCTTTATTATTTGTATAATAAACCAAACTTTAGTTTTCTTTTACATGTAAGTAAATGAAGGAATAGTATTGTCCATGCATTAACATATTTGGGACATATTTTCATGTTCTTTGAACCAGCAAATGTCAACTTGAGGTTATAAAAGCAATCAGTCAGGCAATCATTGTTTTAAACAAAAGGTCAAAGTAAGGCAGAAAAATGTGGCATACCAATATAAAATATTGGTGAACAATGCAGTTTAAAATGCAAAAGGGAGTATTCATGCCAGCATTTGAAAAAGCAAATTGCTACTCAGAGCTGAATAAAGTTTCTAATGTTTCTAGATTTACTGAATTATTTGCAGCTATGATAAGGAAGGTACTTGCCACTTCATGAATTAAGAGGTAAACAACTTAATTTATGAATAAAGCTTGAGTAATTGATAAAGGCTCCTGAGCATATAGCAGTGACATTAACAGGGGAGGAAACTGGTTCCTTGATAAATTGATCCTGCAGACATAAAGTTACAAGCAAAGTGAACCAAACAGAGATTCTAATTAATGTTCCACTGGGGCATCTCCCTCATTGGGTTTTTCTGCATGGGATGCTACCATTAGCAGAGGAGCCAATGCCATTCCCTATTTTTAAATCTACCCAGCTGGAAATCATTCTTGGATGTCTGTAAACATTGATTCCTCTCTTCTTCATCATTCTACTTTCCTGGGATGGAAGGGGCTCTTCTGTTTGTGGAAGAGAGCTCAGAATTTAGACTGTTAAGTTCAATATTGCTAACTCCCAGGGAAATATGGGAGGTAGAGTCTAAGGCAATTTTTCAAACTGATAATCTGTTATTAGAATGGATAATTCATCTTTATTTTTAAAACACTATCTACAATAATTCAAGCTAAACTGCACATGTAAATCTTAAAAATATATATATTTCATTGGCACCTAAAAAATCCAGAAAAATATCTGAAACAAACACATCTGCATTATTTTTAAAAATGATGAGATATTTCTCCTGTATTTTTAAAAATAATGAGATATTTCTCCTGTAGTAGTATAATTGACAGTACTACTCTTTATTTCTCAAAGATTCATTTTTTCTAACAGAGGGTACATCTTTGTTTGGAATTTTAATATAAATATGTCCCCATTGATCCATTCCTCCTTTAGCCACTGTATCATTATCAACCTCTTTACAGTCCTTGATTGAATGAATGATTTAAGCCCTACTGTTTTCAACACATCTGTCAGCTACTGATTATTTAATCTGAGGGTGAACAATTACATTTTTTCTGATTTTAAATACTGTTTTATCAAAGGGAAAAATAATTTAATTAGCAACCATTTAATTAGCAGTCTTCAGTGCAGCAGCTATTAAAATGAGGAACATGTCAATTATTATAAAATGAAATACTCCTTCTATGCTCAGGAGACATTTAGGGCCTTTCCAAATAAACATTTTTAAGAAAAAGGTAGAGTTGCAGCATATTCAAACTCCTTTATTTAAGAAAATATTTGAGGATATACTTTATTGTTCTCAGTACTACATATTTTGTTACTGGGTTTTTTAAAATACCACAGTATATATGCCATAAATCAGAGTTTAGAATATTGTGCCATGAAGGGCTCAGGCATCTGTTGGATTAAGTCCAAGATGGTGGGATGGTAAGCAACAGAGCTCCATATCCCTATAGCCATGTTTATGCCGTTCTGAAAAATACTTACTTTTAATATTACTTTGGCCTCTTGGAGTTAAAGTGACTATCTTACCATATCTCTTAAGCATAGAAAATAAACAAATTATGACACATTTGCAATCATTTGCCATTTTTCAAAGGGTTACTGTAGTGATGCTGTATCCTTACAATTTCTTTGTAAAAATATAAGGTATTGAGAAACAAATTGTTACTCTTAAAAAAAAAAAATCTAATATTGTAGTATGCTGCCAAGCCTTGGCAGATTCTCTGTGAGTCATAAACTTCAGGAATATTATAATTTTTTTGCAGGTAGGTAAGTATATGTTTACATACTCAGCCACCAATGTATGAGATGTTAAGAGGGGAAAAAAAGAAGGACTGCTATATTTGGTTGCAGAAATCCAAATGATCACTAGATAGTAGCACATTTCTATAAAACACATTGTTTATTGCCACCTAAATAATACAAAGGTGGAATTCAGTGCTTTTCTTCTACTAACCAGCCTTCTTTTATAATGCAAATAACCAAGCCCATGATAAGCTTGTGTCAGGAGCGAGCCTGGGCCCGTCGCCATGCCGGATTCCGAGTCGGAGGAAGACGAGCCGATAGCAGGAAGAAGTTGTGATGGCGCGAAAGTTGAATCCGAGCCAGAGCCGCTGATTGGAGGTAGCCCGGAAGAAGAAACACCTCCGCCTATCAGCGCACGGCAAAGGAGATGGGAAAGGTGGGCCGAGCAGCACAAGGCCCAATTGGGTCCTGGCCGCAAACGGCGCGAAACTGAAAAGATAAAAGGACTAACACATCCAGTGCCGGTTGCCGGAGACAACTGTTCGATCCAAGCGCCTACGCACTCTGTGGATCGCGACTCTATCGGAACGTGTGATCCCATGCTGGAGCCTAGAGCTGCCGCCACCGCTCGAGGACCCAATTCTGAGCCGAGCTCTGCCGCCACCCCAGATCTCACCTCCGAGCCAGATTCCCTCATTGCCTTGATTCCTGTATCCAAGCCTTGCCCTGCAATTGTCACTCTGGATCCTGCATCTCAGTCTTGCCTTGCTGTCACGCACCCGTCCACACTCCAGTCGTTCTCCACTGCTATGTGTTCTCCGGAGGTACCGGCTTGCCTAGCTGCCATGCACCCGTCAGTGGTCCAGTCGTCATCCGCTGCCACGTGCTTCCCGGAGGTACAGACTTGCCTTGCTGCCGCGCGCCCACCTGTATCCCGGTCGCTGTCCGCCGTCACTTGTTCTTGGGAGGTATCATCTCACCTTGCTACCGCGTGTCCACCTGAACTCCTGCCACGATCCGAGGCCACGTGCCCTACTGTGGGACTGCCTTGCCTTGCCACCACGCATCCGCTTGAGACCCAGCCTTGTTCCCCTGTCATGCAGGTTCCTGCCTTCGAGAACCCAGCCAGTAGTGGTCTGGTAGCCGTTGTGAATTGGGCTGCATTTTGTGATTTGTAAATAAAGGTCTTTAAACACCGCTTGCTGTGTTGAGCTTTGTCGGAACAGGACAGCCTATGACTGATAGAGATGTGAAGTGAGCACATCACTTGACTTCTGATTCAAGACAGCCCAGGCTTGGAGAACCATGCTAATTTAGTAGTATGTCTGAGAGTTAATTTTGCGGATTCTGTCAAATAGGTAAGTGCCAACCATGAAATCTACCACCTGTGCCATTTGGGGTGGCAATTATACTATAGAGCAGGGTTTCTCAACCTTAGCAACTTTAAGATGTGTAGACCTCAACTTCCAGAATTCCCCACATCTTAAAGTTGCCATGGTTGAGAAATACTGCTATAGAGTTTCAGCTACGGGCTGAGGACATGGTTGCAATGAGAGAGGCTTCACTAATCAGTTCAAGGATTGATTGTCCAATAAAAATTGAAATGAGCTTATTTGTCAAAGCACCCAGACAAAAGGTCAGCATTAATCCAGATTTGCTTGGCCAACATGGAAGACTCAAGGAACTTGGGCAGGAAAGGAAGATGTCACTATTCCCTTTTATTCTTCCTTCCTCCCCCACTACCTGAATATTATGGACTTCGGAAATTAAACCCATGTAGATGGGAGCCAGAGAAAGGGTAGCTAGTGATACTACAATGTATGGGGCAGTGCTCATGCTGCTAAAAACTAATTTGTTTGTGAATGGTTACCAGTCCATCAAGTATTCAAGGGTGAGACCCAGGAGAAGACACAACAAAGAGGAAGAAACACAATGGTACTTAACAACCTAATACAAAGGGCATGGTGGAGTGCCAGAAAATAGAAGAAAGAAATTAAAAGGTTTTACATGTCAGAGCATTTCCTTCTATATTAAGGCCAACTGCCAGTTTGACCTGAAGGGAAGAAAAATGGCCAACAAGGTTTTTTTTCTTAATTCTAGGAGTTCTGGTATTTAGCAAAATAGATGGTTGCATGCATGCTAAGACCACACATATGTTAAGTTAGCATTACTTGCTAAGATAGCCATGCTTACAATTGTCTTGAGTTGATTATTATTATTATTATTAATAATAATAATAATAATAATTTATTAAACGTGTATGCCATCCAACTCTCAACAGCTCTGGGCAGCTCACAACCATCAAATAAATTACAATAAAATCAGTAAAACATAAAAAATAAAGGTAAATGATGGCAAGCATGAAGTGAGGGGTCTCACTCTCCCTCCCCAAAGAGCCAGGTAGTTAGAGCATAGGTGGGAGAGAGAAAAAACTGTTTCTCTCCTATACTTTTACAATGAGATGCTTTGTTGGAAGAGGGAGAACTGCTTACTGTGGAATGCAAAGCAATTTTTGTTGTTGAGTCATTTAGTCGTGTCCGACTCTTCGTGACCTCATGGACCATAGCACGCCAGGCCTTCCTGTCCTCCACTGTCTCCCGGAGTTTACTCAAATTCATGTTTGTTACATCGGTGATGCTATCTAACCATCTCATCCTCTGCCGTCCCCTTCTCCTTTTGCCTTCAGTCTTTCCCAGCATCAGGGTCTTTTCCAGTGAGTCCTCTCTTCGCATTAGGTGGCCAAAGTATTTGAGCTTCAGCTTCAGTATTTGTCCTTCCAATGAGCAGTCAGGGTTGATTTCCTTTAGGGTTGACTGATTTGACCTCCTTGCAGTCCAAGGGACTCTTAAGAGTCTTCTCCAAATTAGTAGGTCATAAATCACTTGCATTACTTAGCTGAAATGGATTTTTCCTGTCTTTTAAGTTAAATAAAATAAGAGAAAAACTTGAATACTATGTGACATTGCCTCTCCCAGTCAAATCTGTTCAAAAGGACCATAATGACATGCCTACTTCTTAAGGATGCAACATTGATAGCCTGCAAAGACTCACATCTGTCAATGCTTCACATGGCTCTCCAACCTTGCCTTCTCAGTATTTAGACTACTGTATGTAGATTTGTGTGGAAAGACAGAAGTCCAGACCTTGCCACCCTCGTCAGTTTTGTGACCTTATTGTTTCAGAACTAGTACCATTTATTGCAGGGGTGAACTGCCCTGTAGAAATTAGAATTGATCAGAAGAACCTAGAGTATCTAAAGACTTGTCACAAGCTTATCGAACACCAGGTCACATGGCTACAGTTTTTCATCTCATTTTGCCTTTCTATCCTCTTACATTTTAAGCTCACAGAATAACCACTACGATGGCATATTATGTAAGCTATTCCCCATCCTCCTTTGCTCTACAAAAACCTGTGGAACTCCACATGTACCCCTTACCTGTTCCCATGAGACTCTTCAAAGATAAACTAATATGTGCTCAGCAAGATCAGAACCCAGGTTAGGGGTCCTTCAAGGGTCCCCTTTTCCTCCCCCTTTTATTCGCAGCATTAAAGATACATTTGTTGTTTATTCATTCCCCCTTGATTGGAAGAAAACTGCTCCTTATACGGCTTGGTTCTTCCATACCTCACATCTCAGGGAAGCAGAGAAGTCTGAAGTAGAGTCATTCTGGAGTCTCAGCACATTGGAGGAGCTGCCCAGACACTGAATGTTCCTGAGGGATGGTGGAGGTTGTGTGCACATATCACCTTCTTCATCATTTCCATTTGCAGCACCCTCACAAAGCCAGAACGCCTGAAAGGTTATGTAATAAAGCTCCTGCAGTTGCCAGTAATTCTGGCACTAAGAAGGAGGGGGACTTGATGGAGCGGAGAAAGACAGGAAGTCTGATGAATGAGGAGAAAAATGCTGAGCAGACTCCTCCATTGCCTCTCAACTCCCCAGGCTGGAAGAATATGTGCTGCCTGAAAGAGAGGGAGTTGTGGAAATCTTACCAGTTCTAAAAGAAAAGTCTTCAGACACAGAGATTGAAGGGAGGGGGAGTGGAAATACAAATCATTCTTGGAGGAAGAGGCTATGACTATCATAAGACAGAGTGAAAAGAGAAATGTTTCCCTTCCCTACCTGTCTGAGTCAGAGACAGAAGGAGAGGGGTAGAGAATGAAGAGAAGGAGGGTGTGGGAATGAAGTTGAGAGCCAGAGTTTCTCAGGGCAGAGAGGTGAGTTGTGTCAACAACTGTAATGGTCTCTAAGAATGTCCTTGAGAGACAGGAGGAGGAACAGTCACAGACTAGGCAACAGTCAGATAAGTGGCAACTTAGCCCACAGAAGGAATGGGGGCATGGCAAACAGAGCCAGTTTGGTCTAGTGGTTAAGGCAACAGGCTAGAATCCAGGAGACTGAGAGTTCTAGTCCCGTCTTAGGCATGAAAGCCGGCTGGGTGACCTCAGGCCAGTCACTCTCTCTCAGCCCAACTCACCTCACAGGGTGGTTGTTGTGGAGAAAATAGGAGGAGGAAGGAGTATTAGGTATGTTCCCCGCCTTGAGTTATTTATAAAAATAATAAAGGCGGGATAGAAAATAAATAAATAAAAAATAAAAACATCTCAGAAGGGACCCTCCCTAGTTTCTTGGACTGTAAAGGTGAGGGGGGGAGAGATGTACGTACTTTCGCACTTGCAACATTGATGTCAGCTCTTTGAGGTAGTCCAGGCAAGAAGTACCAACCATGAGTACTAACACTACCTTTATTGTAAGGTTACAGTAACAAAATCTTGCAGGTCTGAAAGTACATATAAAATATAACTCTTTAGTGACTAAAATACTTACTTAATTCTGTTCTACAATACTGAACCATTACATGAAAAGGTAAAAACTCATAAAATTCTATGCCATGAACCTAAGGAAAAGAGGTGCACACACTACTGTACTCAACTTCTTGTCACCAATTTTCTGGTAAAACCACCAGCATTACAGGCTAACTTTTTATTTAATCAACAGTTTCTTAATATTGCATTAGCAGATTTGAATAGCTAGATTGAGAACTGCTGATGAGCACTGTTATTTTTTAAACTCTCAGTTGTGAATGTCTGGGTCTCTATTAAATCTGTTACAGTCAGGAATTAGACTATTTAGCTTCAGTTTCGCTATATATTGAATGGAGCTTTTATTACATGCAACTTAAGTTATTCATCTGGAGCTACAATCCAATCTTAAAAAGCAGGAAGTGTAATAAGATGAAGACTGACTAAACTAATTTCCTAGGAAAATTGTAGGATATTATTATCTTACTTTCATTTTTGTAGTTTAGAGCATGTTAAATGTGACAAACAGGTCACTTCTAAAGAGAGAAATACAGAATAAAAGGGTTCTCCAGAGATACAGATTCAAAGTGCAAAAATGTGATTGTATCAGCTTCCCCAAATGCTTGTGGGGAACACTTTAAGTAATCTCTGTCTTTTCCTGGACTGGTGCAAATGCCCTTCACAACAGACATGCAATCCCAAGAAAAGATTCATTTCATTTAAGATGTTTCTAATAGGTACTATGTGCACATCCACTCATACTCTGAATCATATACTGCTCTTAAATCCAGATCTTTGCTCAGCCCTACAGAATAATCTGGATGACCACAATTTGGCAGCAACTCTTCTAAGTGGTGATAAGATCTTATCATATTGTGATTATGCCTGTATGAATCAGGTCTGGTCCGGTTCAGATTGTTGATCTTATTGAGATGTCTGAATCAATTTGAATTGTATTGGCCAATAACAAGCCTTCAAACTGATTCAGACACATGTGAAAGGTGTTCACACTGATCCAGATCAAATAAAATAGTGATGTCAACTATTTAAATCAAACTATTGCATCAATTCAAAAAACCCAGTTCAGTTTAGAGATTTGATTGACTCACCTGATATTTTATATCTAAGTTGTGCTTAGTATAGCAACACAGACTCTTAGTAACTGTTCTTCAGCTATTTGCTCAGCCTCACTAAAGAGCTATAGTATTTCCCTTCTTCTCAGATTTCTTAGAGCTAACCTGGTCTCTTTGCCTGAATGGATGTGAGCATGGCAGTCAAATATATACACCAATACAAATATTCTATTAATATTTTATGTTTGGTATCATGTTTTGATATTAAATAATTTCTTATATATGACTGCAATGTTTGAGATCAATTCCATTTGTAACTAATAGCTAACATATCTTATTATTTAGTGTCTGTATTGACTGAAATAGTGATCTGTTACTGTCCAGATCCTCATTGTTGTGCATTCTTGTGTGTGATTCATCTGAACATTTTTTTCTTCTTCATTATCCTAATTCTCCTCCATTGTGGGCTTACTACCTCCTGTTTCAAATCTTAGTAAATTTGTGTATAATACAGCATTTTTCTGATTCAGTTTATAATTATCCATTCTACTATATGATATAGGATCCTAATTACTTGATCTCATGAAAATGGAAGATCCCTCCTGTTTTCAAGTCTTTAGCATGACAGAGTCTTATCTTCTGCATAGCTGCATAACAGGTCTGAGATTTTGCACAGCTCATTTCTGCTCAACCTGAATAGGCCATCTCAAATAAAACTGAAATTCCTTTTGCAGTTAGCAAAAACTCAAATGCCAGCTGACCTAAAAATAATTTAGTATGTGTTTATATACAAAATTAGGGCATTTGCCAAGTATTTTATATATAACACACTTTGGGACTGGTTTCCAGAATTAAAGGTCAATAGCCTTATTTATTACTTTAGTGTGCATAATTACGCTAGAGCGTAAGCCTCTCCAGGTGCATGTGGCTATAAACAAAAAAGACCAAGTGATGGAGCTCAGCATCATCTCAGTGTTTCATATTCCTTTCAGTAGTTTTTAGAGTGCATATGTGAGTGGATCCTCCACTGCTGTCCCATGTACAAAAACATGGGTGACTGGTCAGCATCGTACAGCAGCATGGCATGGCAGTGGCAGGAAAGAAGGAAGCAGCATTATTTTCACACCAGCTTTGAAGTGCAGTTCCTTTCCCTTGCAGTGGAATTCAGACAAGCTCAGCCCATAATAGCTGTTATGGGACAAAACAATGCATTATTAGTAGTACTCCTTTTGTGGCTCTGGCTGTCCTGTCCATACTTTTCATCAATATCAGAATTTCCTGAATCAAAAATTGTCCTCCAAAGATGGAGGTAGATTTTCTTTTTGCAAACTTTATGAGGTCTGTCTAACACTCTGAAGTCCAATGGTCTCCAGAAGAAACAGCATTTGTTGAGCAAGGGTGCTCAGAGCCTCTTGCAAGTGAGACATTAACTATTTTAAGTGGGGTGAAAGATACAGCAAAGCAAAAGAAAACCAAGGAGAAAAACACAGTGCAAACACACTTTTACCAGATGGGAAGGATGGGTTGAGATTAGGCAGATGTGAACCCCCACCGTGGTATAGCCTCTCTTACGATCAAACATTGCATAAAGCAAAAATATAAATGTGATGTTGTTAATAAACAGTTGAGTATGATTTAAACATATGCAAAGCATTTCATTGCAAAAAAGGCATCTATTTTCACAGAGAACAAATTCTTTTGAGGTGATGGTGGGATTGATAAATTCTCACTGCCTAGCCCTTCAGACATTTTTCCTTGGATGATTTTTTTGTTTTGATAATGGGAAACCCCTTTCCCAACTTGAAGCTGTGTGGTAAGCTACATAAACCTTACTAAGAACATTTGCCTATTTAGCTCACTCAGACCCTTTACATCCATTAGAAATAATGGAATCTTCCAAATGTACAGTACATGTCACGGCTGGGGTGGGTTAAATTCATGAGTCATATATAGTATGTTGTCAGAACCCTGGCATGCCCAAGGGTCCTGCCATCCCCTATACCACACCCAGCATTAGCAACTGCCAGCTACGCCTCATGGATGATGAACTTTTAACCTTGACACCAGGAGAACCAGAGGGAAGACTGAAAGCGGACCAGATGGAAGCCCACAGCTGGGAGGGCCAGTGCTCTGGCAGAAGGGTATATAAACCCGAGCAGGGAACCAGGGGACCATTCGTGCCTTTACTGTGCTTACTCATGTTAATCAATAAACCATTTACTTACTGAAAGAGCTGAGTTAAAGTCATTTCTGTGGAGAAACGTCTGCAACTGAGAAGCGCCTGACATATGTCTCCACTTTCTTTTAATATAGAAGTACAATAACCAAGTTACTTGTCCCATTTCAGCATAGTTGTTTGTTGTAGGATTGTCATTCTTTTGAGCCAGATACATATTTGCTACAAATTTGCCAGAAACAGTTAATATATATTTTTCTAGCTATAACAATAATTTTCAGTATATAAGATTAGGATGAAATTACATATGCTTGTACACTAATATCATACACATAATGAAGAATGCATCTTTACTATATAATAAATCCTGTGTGGGTTGGAACAGAATTAAAAATAACTTACTTTCTTGTAACTTCAGCCCTTTTTCAGACTACTGTATTTGGTTAGAGAGAATCTGAACAAAGTGATCTGGATATTTCACATCAGGATGCATCTCCATATATGGCATATAAGAAGATGATTAGAATTTATTGAATAATTCAATAATATACTATGAGGTTATAAATTACGATATATTAAGAACTGTACTACTACAAAGCAAAAGAAATTATTCACTATTCATTATCAGCCAGTTGCCCTCAGTAAAACATATGTTATAGAATGGTAGTAAAGATAAAAATAGGAGGGCCTTTATGTAAGCTGCTCTGGCATAGCAAGAAGTAGTATGGGATACTTTTTGTTTAAAGTCCACCCAAAGTAAAATTCATAATACATTTAACCTGCCTATTTGGGTTATATTATTACTATTAGGCTGATGTGGGATCAGATCAGAATCGGAGACAGGATCTGGAAAGAGGGGGAGCTTAAAGCTCATGTCCTACCTGATGTGATGGTCCCAAAGTTAATTACTCTTTGAAGTTACTTTTCCCCAAGTTAGGAAGCTGCTATGCCTACCTGGGACGGCTAATCAGAATGAACAATGATCAAAGAGAAGAACTGGTCAGAAGGAAGAAAGCTGGATGGGCTAGATACAACTCCATTAGAGAAGTCTTACAAAATGAGAAGATTGATGGAAAACTGCGTGCTAATCTTTTTAACTCGACTGTCTTACCAGCGGTGCTATATGGAAGTTAAACATGGTCGCTAACAAAGGCAGAAGAGGAAGAGCTTTCAAGAGCAGTAAGGGCTATGGAAAGATCCATGCTGAAAGTTTCTGAAAGTTTATCTCCGAGACCACATCCCAAATAGTCAGATTAGAGCACGAAGTGGAATAAATGATGTCATCAAATATCGCAAACGGAAGCTACGCTGGGCAGGACACATCGTGCACATGTTGGATGGCTGTTGGACAACAGCAGTTGCCGAATGGTATCCAAGAGAAGTAAAAAGACCTCTTGGCCGACCTCCAAAGAGATGGGAAGACCCAATAGTCAAGAACTTTGGCCGAACCTGGAGAAGAAAAGCCAGGATTCGAGACGAATGGAAAGCAAGTTGCGACCAGCAGGATTCTGTCCGGTGACAGTCTGGTCAATCGAGGTGATTGAGGTAGCTGCTAGTGGTAGTTGAATAGCTTTTTGTGCTTTGCAAAAATAGAAGAAAATGTGAATGAATTCACACATTTAGCCTGCCATTCAGTGTGTCCCTTAGTCAAACAGCTTTTATGACAGTGCTCCTCTGAAGCCAGCTTCTGCCTATGACAGAGTATGCATGTAATAAAACATTCCTTGACTTGGGACTAATGTAATCACATATTAGTAGACTTCTAATTAGAGCTTGCAAATGTACAATGAGTATATTGTCAAAAGAGTAAAGGTCAGGAGAATAAAAACAGAGGGCTCTTCGGTTTATCTGAAAAGTTAAAGTAAAAAAGAAATATCTTTTTAAATAGAATCTTCTATTCCAAATCTCTCCCTTGTGCACTGGAAATGATGACACAAAAAAGTCAGAAAGGCAATTTAAGACTCATATATAGAAACATGAAAGATGGCACATCTTTTAGTCATGAATGTGGGAAATCCAGGATGGAATCACTGCTCAGTCATGAATATCACTAAGGATCATGGGTAAGGCAAGTTCCCCAAGTCTAAATTTCAGTGACAGCCATTGAGTGCCAGAATTGGTTTGGCAATGGGGTGAGTAGAAGACATGTTTAACGTTCTTTTTGGTCCATATCATCACCCCTTTGAAGCTAGTATTCTTCCCAACAAGGAAACTGTCATTGACCCCAACATGTTACCCTGATCTGCATAAAAAAGGACAGAATAAAAGTGGGTAGAGTAAACGTTTCAGGTATCACTTATATGAGCAAGTTTTCCTCAGTTAAGGAAATTTAAGCAGTTGTCAAATAACATTTATGCTGCACTGGTAAAAATGGAAAAGTGGTAAAAATGGAAGCACATTAAATCTAATAGAGCTATAGGAAATATCTCTTTTTTTAAAGACTGCTGATATAGCTCAGAGATTATCCACACATATCAAAGACCTGAACTAGGGGGGCGGAGATCCTGCTTGGAAGCAAAACAGTTCTGAGTGTGTCGATGAAGGTTCTCAGTCATCCAGGTGGAACAGTCTGTAGCTTGAATCATGTCAACTGGATTTCTATTTTCTCAGTGGAAACGTTTCGCTCCTTATCCAAACATTAATGTCCTCAAATGTTCACATTTTAGACAGAGAAGATAGGTGGTTTGAGAGAGGGGTCAAGGAGTCCATTTATGCCAACTTGGAAAATCCTTCCTTGAATAGGGGTGGGGGCCTCAGGCACAATCTTTCCCCTATTTTCCTTCCTGCTTTGTCTTCTGTGCCTAGG
Organism: Charina bottae; assembly: GCA_023362775.1. Lineage (NCBI taxonomy): Eukaryota > Metazoa > Chordata > Lepidosauria > Squamata > Charinaidae > Charina > Charina bottae. The sequence goes on along the minus strand of JALMGJ010000003.1, from coordinate 163,351,663 downwards.
AAGATTAAGACCATTTCACAAGCTCAACAGCAGCATGGTAATCTTAACGATCCTCCTTTGGATGATAAAGGGACTTAGAAATAAACATCTCAAATAACCATGACCTAGCCCCAGGTGCAAGGTCACACAGCCACCCTAGAAACATATTTAAGGATTCCCTTACTAACTTTGCTCAGACTGAAGAAGCTTCTTGGATAAGGAGCGAAACGTTTCCACTGAGAAAATAGAAATCCAGTTGACATGATTCAAGCTACAAACAGTTCTGAGTCTACAGCAAAGAAGGCAAGGTATTCTTTGGAAAGCAGCTCGTTTATTTAGTGGTAAAAATTGAAAGGTCCTCTTCTGTTGTCTCCATCAGCTGTATATCTCTGGTGGGAGACATAAGATCTTGGAAGCTCATCAAAGTCCTCAAGCATATTCAGATAGGAAGAGGTGGTTCTTGGGGTACACTGGTCCCAAACTGCTTAGGACATGAAAGACTAAGGCGAGAAAATTGTACAGGTAGTCCTCACTGAATGACCATTCATTTAGTGACAGTTTGGACTTATGATGGTGCTGAAAAAATGACTTGCTGCTGGTCCTCACACTTACAACCGTCGCAGCATCCCCACAGTCACGTGATCACAATTTGGGCACTTGGCAACCAGTACGCATTTATGAATGTCGCAGCGTCCTGTGGTCATGTGATCGCCATTTTCGACCTTCCTGGCTGGCTTCTGGCAAGCAAAATCAATGGGGAACAGTGTGATTTGCTTAACAACCATGTGGTTCGCTTAACCCACATGGTGATTCACTTAACATCCACTGCAAAAAAGGTTGGAAAATCAGGTTGGATTCTCTTAATGACCGCTTTGCTTAGCAACCGAAATTCCTGTTCCAATTGTGGTCGTTAAGCAAGGACTACCTGTACTGAGCCTAGAAACAAATTAGTGATCAAAAGCCAAAATAAAATGGACCATATTGTGGTCTGTTCTGCTAAGCCCAGAAGAATTCTATAGCCTTCTATAGTCACTGACTAGCTTCACACACTACAGAGTTCAATTTGCTTGTTTGCTCACTTAGAAGCTTCCCTACAATTGTACACATGAAGACTTTTTCCTGAAAGCATCCATGCTGGAAGGGATGAGAAACATTGGTGAGCAGCCAAGATTATTGGGAGAATTTGAATGAGGAACACTCCTAGCTTTTGAATGCCTGAATAAAGGTTATAAGAGACACATTTTTGTTAAGAACACTTTGCCCTAATCAATTTGAAGTTTTACTCCCAAATGTGCATGCTGCTTCTTGAAAATATAAAGAGCAATGTATTTTTCTAAAAAAAAATGTTTGCCACATTTTCCTTTAGTACAATCTCAGATATTTGCTAAGTACCTTCTCCCCATCCATACTGAACATTTTTAATTAAGCCTGACGTTTCTGAAATAATACCAGAATATTAATAATTGCTATCATTTTTTACATGAACAAAAGGATATAACTAATGAAGTGCTTTCATTAGGAGGTTGCCCAGGCCTCTTGACTTAATTGTCCTATACCAATGGGGAGTGCTTTCATAGCTCCCATTTTACATATTCTGCTTCTCCTTTTTTTGAAAAATAAAAGTTGGTGTAGAATTGTTGATCATTACCTGAGTAATGCAAAGCCAATTATTATTTTTCTCCAACCTTTGTTAGCTGTTACTGTTTTTCAGTGTGTGAATTTCTAACACATGTGAGTCTGAGTTTGTGTTCAACTAAGTGTAGTACAACCACCTAACACATTAGTTCATATGTAATTATGTAATAATTTGCTTCTTTGTTCTTGGCTTACTGTGATGTATCAGTCTACCTATTATTTCTTAATGTTACATGTCAATCTGGCAACTATGGTTTCAAAAAATTGTGGTTTAAAACCCTGTCTTAGTTTTCTGTGTGCATATTCTTAGGATGTAGCAGGTTCTGACTGTAAGAAAATGAAAGAGTTCCAGCAGTGAACTATTGGGAGAATCTGGCCTGGGCTTTTCTTGTTTAGAATTACCCTGAATATTAAAATTTCTTTCAAGTATTACAGCAGAAACTATTTCTATATGAATTTATTCAACAATACTGTTGACATGCTTGAATTGCTAAAACTGTGGAACAGGCCCAATTATGAAGAATTTTGCCAGGTGATGGTTTCATGGGAAGAACCTTCCTGATTGACCTTGCCAACATGATTGTGAAACTTAACGTTATTATACAGTAGAGGTCCTTTGGGAAGAACCTGTTGAAAAGAAGCTCCCATTGTATCACTCTAACATTTAAAATAGATAGTCAAGCTGCGATTTCTGTCTCAAGAGCTGCTTGAAATTGTTGATGTTGCCACTGAACAATAGCAGTGAGGTTTACTATTAATGTTCCTAGAAAGGCATTATAACATATAAAAGACAGTGTGTGTGGGGGGGGGATGTGGGTGTGTGTGGGTGTTAAAGATTGCTGGCCCCTGGTGGTAGTGTTTGCTCCCCCTTCTTCCCCTTTCTTTTCTCTCTCTCTCTCTTTCTCTCTCTCTCTCTCACACACACACACACACTATGGCCCTCAATGGATGATTATTTTCTGAATTTTTACCAAAAAGTTATTCTACTTTAAAGGGTATCTCAGGAAAAAGAAATACCTTAGAGCCAAATCAGCTCAGTCAAATTGTTTTTAAAAATGCTTACAGGTAGTCCTCAACTTACAACCATTCGTTTAGCGACTGTTCAAAGTTATGACAGCACTGAAAAAAGTGAATTACAACCTGTCTTTGCACTTATGACCATTGCAGCATCAACCACAGTCACATGATCAAAATTCAGGCGCTTGGCAACTGGCATGTATTTATGATGGTTGCAGCATCCTGGGGTCACATGATCATCATTTATTACCTTCCCAGCCAACTTCTGACAAGCAAAATCAATGGGGAACAGCATGGTTCGCTTAACAACCATGTAATTCACTTAATGGCCACGGTGATTCACTTAACAACTGCCTAAAAAAATGTCAAAAAATTGGGTGTGGCCACATGATGCCTTGCTTAATGACTGCACCAGTTAACAATGAATTTTCTGGTCCCTATTGTGGTCATAAGTTGAGGACTACCTGTATTAGGAATCTGATAACATTAAGTATAATTTATTTTTATTTATTTATTTATTTATTTATTTATTCATTCATTCATTCATTCATTCATTCATTTATTCATCAAATTTATATGGCTGCCCATCTCATGAAAAAGTGACTCTGGGCAGTGTACAATAAGATTAAAAAAAAGAATTCATATATAAAAAAAGAATTCATATTAAAAAATTAAAAAAAACAGGGCTAAAGAGAACAGCAGATGTTAATAATAATGGAGCCACCTCAATATCTCACTGGTCCCCTGTGGTCCTCAGGCCTGATGACATGACTAAGTTTTCAGGGACTTCCAGAAATTCAACAGGGATGGAGCCAGCCTCACTTCAGGGGAGGATGTTCCATAAAGCGGGTGCCACGGCATAACAATGAGTTTGGGATAATGTCCTCTGCTTAAGATAAGAAAAATCCTAATGCAAGAATATGATTAACTACTGAGCTAAAAGATATGAAACAGGCAGTACACCTGGCAAGGCCTTCAGTATATCTGCTTCAACAAGCAATTACAACAATGTGACATTTAAAGTACTTGGCAATTAAAATTAGTTTCATTCAAAAATGCTGAAGAATTGCTTAGCGGCTTCTTGAGCAATCAGGCCAAAATGTCATTATTACACTGTACTAATGAATGTCTTATGGGTACTTACCACCTTGTTCGGTTTCAACTTCTTATTGTACAACTGTGTTTCTCTAATGACTCCGTGGTGACTGTAGTGTAGGGAATTGTCTTGAAGACCTTGTTACTGAAAATTAGCTGGTGTTCATGTATGTGTCATTTAGGATTAAAAGTTCACCTAAAAGTCAACCTAAATCCTATCATTGGGAGGAGGAAATGGCTAATTCCAGGGAATTGGAAGCAAATGATTTACATCTCCAGCACCATTAGAAAATCTGCATGTGTTAGGTGGATAATCTTGTCTTCTAAATAATTATTGTAAGTAAGAAGCATATTTTGGGGTCACATGAAAAGGGTCAACATGAACCTTTGTATAATTAACCTATAACCTGTTCTATTTCAATGTATGAAATATAATGGAGTGCCTTGCCCAGGAGCAGCCCCCATCACAAGGTAATGTTGACCTTCCCATACAAATTGATGGGTAAGATAACTTCTAATAAAACTGCTTCATTTCCTCTCATTTAAGGGTGACTGTAATCTTGGAACCTCTTGATACAGGGATGTGGGAGATGACCTTGTGCAGCACACAACATTCTAATCTCCCTGTTAAGTGCACAGCAGAGAGTGAGACAACTATTCAGGACACATTCTATGTAATTAATACCTTTCATCCTTTGAGTGCTACACTTTCTAGAGAGCTTCCTTTCCCTGGACTAATACAGGGACTAATATCTGAGGATGTATAAAATGAGAATGGGAAATTACCCCCGTTTCAACTAATCTCATTGCAATGACAGTGTCATATATTTTTTGTGCACACAAAAACTTCGGTGCAGCTACTTTGCCTGCATCAATATGCTCTACCCTCTTCCCTGTTTTCAGGATGTATATTAGAGAGTGAGGGAATTGGCAGATGGAAGTATAATATTAAAGGTAGTGTGTGATGATATGAGTAACCTGAAAGCATACACCTGTCCTTGATGAATTGTCAAAAGAAGGCCCCCAAAGAGTGCTAAGACTACAGCAAGGCTCACCTGACAGGAGAGCATGTAATCTTGTCATGCTAATCCATTTCCTCACTGCCATGACAGCTCCAGCTGGGGTAATTCACAAAGCAGACTGCAACAACATGCCTAAGGCAGGTTCTAATCTCAAACAAAGAAGGAAATAACTAGGTCCTTTAAGAACCACGAGGGGCGTGGTGGCTCAGCGGGTAAGACGCCAGGCTTGTCGATCGGAAGATCGCAAGTTCGGAGGTTCGAATCCCTAGCCCCGCGTGACGGAGTGAGCTCCCGCACTCGCCCCAGCTCTTGCCAACCTAGCAATTCGAAAGCATGCAAATGCAAGTAGATGAATAGGTACCACTTCAGTGGGTAGGTAACAGCGTTCCGCGTGTGTCATGTGGCCACATGGAAGTGTCTTCGGACAGCGCTGGCTCTTCGGCTAACAAACGGAGATGAGCACCGGCCCCTAGAGTCGGACACAACTGCACAAATGTGCGGGGGGAACCTTTACCTTTTTAAGAACCACAGTCAATTATTTCCTGGGGTAAAGGGCCTCATTTTCTGTATACCTTTTAAAAAACAATAGCTACCCTCATGAGAGAATATCATAGTGAGTAAGTTGTGCTTTATACTCTTTATATTCTTCAGGGTCCAGGAGGCTCCTTGCTTTGTTGAGACTCAGAATCCCATTGGTCCTTGTGAAAGACTGAGAGAAGTAGTGAAGGATGAAAGGGTGAGGATGTTATGAATGTGGGACACACCATTATTTGCTGATGCAAAGTGTGGATCTTGGAAAAATGGACAAGGAATAAAAAGAAAGAAGAGCAAGAAACTGGAGTGAAAATAGGATGACTACTGGAAAAGAAAGTTTGGGTCCAGTTTGAAAAAATATTAGAAGTTATCTTAATTTCTCAACAAAATGAATGAAAAGTAGACTTAAGGAAAGAGGATGTGGAAACTGCTTAGAAAAGAGTGAAAAGAATTATGTTACAGATTGCCACAAATGTGGGTGGAGTTAAGCTAATGTGGAGTATGAAAAAAGATACTTTTTGTTCTCTTTGTGGGAACACTGTCATTAGAAGGAGTAATTGGAAGAAATCCTACATACCAACTTGGTTAAAAAAAAGTGGCAGTTAGAAAGCAATTTTCTCTTTTACAGAGTTAATTATTAACACCCTTTTAAGCATTCTTGCTTTAAGATGTTATCTGTGTTAAAAATAGCTGACATTTCCATTTTCAATTGCTTCTCCTTTAGCTTATTACATTACCAAAGCGGTCAAATATACAATCAGATTATTTTCCAAATCTCACCTTCGATCTAGCCCTGACTTGAAGTGGACAGCCTCTGAATCTATGAAAGTCAAACCATTCTGTTTTTCTAATCAGCTACCCATTGCCTGAGCTCACACTTGCCTGGATAATAGATAGCGGATGAGGTATTTTCCCCCCAGAAAGCCTTACTTGTCAACCTTCCTCCTGGTGGCATTGTGATAAAAGAGAATATATGCTTAGCAGGGAAATCTTTCAAGATGAATCTCTCTGCTGGGTGTACCTATGAACTTTGGTTTATGTCCAGAAAGGCTTAAGTAAGGTTCCTAAAGCTACCTGGTAGTAGTATTGCAAATTTCTGACTATTTTAGCTACCACGATCTTTAATTCAAACTGTAAGCTCTAAAATTGCTAAAACATCATGATTGAAATATATTAGGACATAATATTCTGGGACTGCAAATGGTGCACTGAGTGTATCAAATGTAATCTCCCTTGAAATACCTCTTAGGTATATTTCATAGGATAAAAAATCCACCTAAAGAGACTGGGAAAACAATGGAAATTCATGGCCTGTGACACAAGTAATTAGTCCTCTTGATCAGAATTGACAAGATAGACTGCTGCTTCAGTGATAAAGTATAGACTGCAAGGCTAGAGATGTATCTGGGATAGTGCTGTTTAAAGTATAGAGAAAATATGTCTATGAAGGTTCTCAATCATCCAGGTGGAATTGTCTGTAGCTTGAATCATGTCAACTGGATTTCTATTTTCTCAGTGGAAACGTTTCGCTCCTTATCCAAGGAGCTTCTTTGGTCAGACTTTGCTCAGACTGAAGAAGCTCCTTGAATAAGGAGCGAAACGTTTCCACTGAGAAAATAGAAATCTAGTTGACATGATTCAAGCTACAGACATAAAGAGAAACATGATTCAATACATTCAATGATTCAATGATACAGACATATAGAGACATGATTCAAGCTACAGACATATAGAGAAAATAGCAAAATTCAGGGAAAGCTAATATTTACATAATGAGAACAATGGGTTTTTCCCCATGAGAATCAGCTGTCTGGATAAAAGGAACCTGTCTTTATTGCTAGTCTGAGACTGTAATAAATTTCATTTGTATTCATATTCAGTGATTATCTTTTATAGAAATGAGGGTGACTCAGAAAGCCACTGCTCTCTCTTTTTCTTCTCCTTCAATGAGCAACCACTCTGAGTAGCCCCCATGGAAGTTACTTCCACATTTCCCCAAAGCAGGCTGTGCAATAAATACGTGTTGGGTATTCTGGGTTTAAGTTTTCATCAGCTGCAGACAGCAAGCAATTTGACGAGTTTTAAACCAAACTATTGGAGGGTGTGAATTTGCTTACTCCTACCTAATTCTGTAGTGGTAGTCTTCCTTGGATGAACAGAGTGGTGTTCTTGGTAAATATAAATGTTTCTAAATTTCTTCCCTTCTTTCTCCACCAGGTTATTTGTTTTTTATAGATTGCTTTTCACTTTTGTATTTTGTCTTTGTTCTCAAAATGTAACTATTATACACCTTATACGTTCTCATAACAATCCAGTCAAGCAGGTCATCTTGTCTAGATTCATATCAAACTCAAAATGCTAGCTGTTTCATAATGCTGAGGTACAATGCATTAAGACCTTTTGGGCTTCATATGAAAAGTTCATATACTTCAGATGGAGTCCAGGTATTTAACTATGTACATAATGTAATTCACTGAAAATGATTCTTGCACAGACCCCGTTAAACGGAATATTCACAACTTTCATCTTTTCCATCAACTAGGGAATGTACCCTTTGGGAATGTGCCAAAACCATTTAAACCAGGAAAGCAATAAACAAATTTATGACTGGTTATATATATAATGGTGAAGTTCCTAATCCCCATGGCAAGTTTCAAATATAAGACTTCAAATGTTACAAACACTTGAGAATTTTCAATCCAAATAAATTCTACCATAAATTAGAGTCATATAATGCTCTACTGTAGAGAAAATAAATTAGTAAAGGCAAATATAAATGAAATTAATGCCCAGCAGATATCTAGGTAGTAGAAATATTTTTATGGTAAATTGGATGAGTAATTACCTAGCAGACAGGCCTGAAGCAGCATGAGCAGGGATTCAATGGCATTTTGGCAGAGAAATAAATGCAACTAGATAGCAGAAGAAACATACAGGCCATTTATTTTTCCTCAAAATGCCATCCTATCTGGCTGGCTGTCTATTTTGCTAGATAGATAAATGATAAAGAGATGAAAGAGATGATAGATAGATAGATAGATAGATAGATAGATAGATAGATAGATAGATAGATAGATGATAGATATTCACACAAATGTAACAATAAGCTTAGGATATAATTCTGCAAGGTCTCTTCTGAAGCATAGCTTTAGCACCATATCACCACATATGACCTATTTGAATGCATTCCATTTTGAAGTAATTGAATACTTTGAACACAATCAACTTCTTTCTACTTTGTGTACGTATTGTTGCAAATTGATCTTCCTTCATTCCCCCTGCTGGCCATCATTATAGTGACATATAGCTATGGTCACAGCCATTGAGAAGGCCACTGAGTGCAAGTTTATATTCGTTATTACCTGCCGGCTTGTCGCCATGTTAATTATGCAGCCACTTAAATAGGTCTTTGAGGAATTGGAATGTACCTAGTTACCTCTCTCTCTCTCTGTCTCTCTGAAAAATGTATACAAATATACATGGGCAAACATATGGATTGGGGGGGGGCACAGGTTAATATCTGCAGGTTTTCTGGAAGATGGTTGTTGTTAATTTATGATCTTGTGGAGGCTCAGGGGTGGGGATGTACAGTTAGCTTTTGGCCAGCTAAGAAGAAGCAAGGATGGGCACTGATTGATTGACATTATTTGCAAGCAGTGCATTTGAGAAAAGTAGACATTATAGCTCTATGGATACTGGCACAGATCTGAGGAAAAAGTAGACATCTTGATTTTATCATACACTGTAAAAGCTTAAGAAATGGAAAGCCATCCTACCAGAGTTTTAGGGAGAAGGCAGTTGGATCTGTCTGTTTTCTGGGGTTTATATGTTCTGCTCTCTCGTTTTCTGACTTCTAGTTCTACCATAATGAGTTCTGCAATAACTGCTGAAACTCTTCTAGAGAATGAGCAGGTGGGGTTTACTTCTGTAGACAGCACACTAATATCATAATAACATAGTTTTCTGGTAACATAATATACAAAACATATGAGGATATTCTAGGCAATGAGTTCCTGTCAAAAAGACGTTAAACACCACTAGTGACTAGAACTGGCTAGAAAAGTATAATTATCATGGCCAGAAAAATCTCAAAAATTGTACAGCAGCTAGTGCAGTTGATAGAAATGTCAAATCAAAATAACTGATCAAATAATGCATGGTCATTAAATCACTATAACTCAAATGTTAATAGGGCATAGAGTAGATTAGCCCAGGGAGTTCAAGTGTTCAAGTAGGAGAGGGAAAATGTAGCAATGAAACCTGATTAGGATTTGGAGGTGGAGGGATGCCTTAAAAAATATTCAGGCCTTTCTTGTTTTAGAAAACCAGACAAGCCTTGTAAAATAGGCAACAGGGATTCTTTGCTTTCTTCTACTACTGTAATTAAAAGAGAGATGTGTCTTTCCTGCTGTTTAATATTCAGAAAGATGGCTATTCTGCTCATTAGTGAAGATGAATATTTATAAAATGTAGCACATGTGAAGATGGCACAGCACTTTCATCCTCTAATGAACTACTGTGGCATTTGTTAAACAGTAAGCATCAGACTTATCCTTGGACAAAAAGAAGCTTCTCCATATGCTGTTCTTTGTCATGTTTTTGTGAGAAGTAAGCTAAGTGGTTCTCAGGCTAGAGTTGGCAGTTATGTAAACGCTCAACAACCACTCAGCTTCACGTACTGCAAAAGCTGCATGAAGAGTCAGTTACTTGGTGGGAAGGCAGAAAGAAAAGGATACAGGTTTGATCCACCATGGATATAAGATCACCTGCATCTACAAACTAACCGCGCATAATCAACTGTTTTGTTTGGCTTCAATTAGGTTTGCAATAAAGATTCTTATCTAGCCAAACTTTGTCTGTGAGACTTCTGCCAAGAAGTTAGATTAGCTGTGCACAAACAGGAGGTTCCTGGTTTACCACTAAGCCCTAGTCAGGAAAGCTTAACAGTTATTAAGAAGCAGACTAAAATTTCTATTTTAACTGTTCTTAGATAGAAGGTTGGCCAAAGGTCAGAGGCAGTTATTTAGCACTGCATGGTATTTGCAAGATGGTTAAATCTTCTTATTTATATGAGTTTAATTATTGACACAGCAGTTCAAGTCTCTGATTTTGTTAAGCAAAATTATATATTTTTTTCACATAATTAATTGCTCCACTAAGTCAGGGTCACTAACTGATTGGAAAACTCAGTTATGCCTCTGAAAAATGTAGAGTAGTAAATAAGCAAATAGGGGAAGGGAAAAGGCTTAAAATATGAAATGTTTTCATAGAACTTGAGGGAACCACAAAAACTTCATGGGTGACAAAGTTTTAATTGAATTCAGCTACTTCTCTTTCTGAAAATATAAGATAATGGAATGGAAAAACATGATATACAAAAGGAGTGAGTTATTTTCTATGTCACTGCGCAATTCTGTAGGGCAGAAGTGCATTACTCTCAGGAGGGAGGGTGGGTGGGCAATGCCCATTTTGCTCTCTATGTTAGAAAACAGAACGCAGAAATAACCAGAAGGGCAATCTTCACATTAACAATTCTTTCTAAAATCTGAAATTTGGAAATAGCCCATATTCTCATCTATTATTGGAATCTAGAACAAGATGCACATAAAGATGTAGTCTACCACCTATTTGCCTTGATTTTTATTCTTCTTAGCTGTTAACACTTTTCTGAGGACTAATTACTAGTTGAATCTAGACCAGGATAGGCATTTCTCCTCTGGCTTAATTTCAGAATCTCCTATGCAAGAGATCAGCTCAAACTTTTTGGGAGAAAGAGAAGAGGCTGTCAAAAAGTGAGGGAAAAAAGGGATATAATAAAAGAATCAGTCCCTTTCACTATTTGCTCTGGTCCCCCTCCTTCCTTCAGCCCCCAACCCCACATGGCTTCAACAAATTGCTCCAAAGTGAATGTGGCCCCCAATTGAAGAAAGGTTATTCATCCCTGGTCTATACATGAGTATATTATTATATTTGATGTTGCCCTTTTAATGATAGATTTTGGTTGTTGGAGGCTGAAGTCCTATATACATTGGGGAGTATTAGATGGACCTCAGTTTTAATATGATGCTATTAGGCTATAATGTGTGAATATCACCAAACATGTATCTCTTTCACCTTCCTCCCCACCCACATAATGGTGGGAACTGGGGTATACCTGCTTTTTCTCTTTGATTCCTTACCATTTACAGATAGAACTACAGATATCATGAAGTAGTTCTGCAAGCTATAGGGATAACTATAATATACGTCCGTACGTCCGTACATACATACATATAACTGGGAGAGCCAATTTGGTCTAGTGGTTAAGGTGCTGGGCTAGAAACCAGGAGTCTGTGAGTTCTAGTCCCGCCTTAGGCATGGCTGGCTGGGGAATTCTGGGAGCTGAAGTCCACCCATCTTAAAGTTGCCAAGGTTGAGAAACACAGCATACTAATAATATCACAAATTAAAATAATACAGTCATAAAATGGGATTATTTATTTGGTTGTCATAGAAACAGTTTAGCTCTGAGTAAAACAGAATATGAACCTGATCAAGCTCTAATAGAAAGGAATATGGAATAGAAAGAATATAACAACATTTAATAAGAACATTTCCTATACATGGAATAATTTATTCTGTTCCAAACTCACATTAGTTATTCAATATTTTGCAGAGGTACCACATTTCATCAAATGTAATGCAATAATTAAATCATGACACTGGACTTAAAAATGAAATTTTGATTTTCAAACACTTGTATCTGTAAATATAGCTGCAGTGCATAAAAAGTTGGAAGGGACTCTAGAACTCATCTAACCCAATTATCTGCTCAATGTACAACCTTCATTTCAAGATGCAACTACAGCATCCCTGGGAGATGTCCGCTGAGCCTCTCCTTACATATCTTCAGTGATGGAAATCTCACCAACTCTTGATATAGGCTGCTCCACATTAAATAGATTTTATAATTTATCCTGATGCTTAAATGAATTCCCTTTCCACTGAGTGGTTCTAGTTCCACCTTTGGAATATCAATGATAAATTTATATTTTATGCATAATGAATATTTATTCATATTTTAAGATATTTTAAGGCCACTATCTTATTTTCTGTTTGCTAAATATACCCAGCTGTTTTATTACTTGCTATAGGAATTGGTTTCCAAGCTCATCACCATCATAGTTGATGGTGTGAGTTATTTTCACACTCAGTTTGTCAATGTCCTCCTTAAAATGTGGCCAAGAACTTGATACAGTATGCCAGATGTGCTCTGTCCAGCATAGAATAGAACTATTACTTCTTGTGATATGTGCAGTGTTCCTGTTAGTGCATCTTAAGTCTGCAAAATATATTTTTAGCAGCCACATAGCACTTATGGCCTATAATCAACTAAGATGTCTTTATCTTTTTCACACTTAGTACTATATCAAGCTCCTTCCATCCTGTACTTGTTTCATTCTTTTTTTTACATTTATTGTTGATTTGGCTTAATGTTCTCATCTGTCAATATCATTTTTAAACTTGATTCTGTCCTTAATGGTGATAATTATGCTTTCTCGGATTTCTATCATCCTATTCAAATCATTAAAAAAAAACCAAATCCCATAGAGCCCTATGGCTCTGTATTCTAGACCTTCCTCCAAGTTGCTGAAGAACTAGTTATGAGCATTGTTTGGGTAAATGGTTAATGGTTAATACAGCTGACACTAATAGTCCTTTTTTTAAAAAAAAAAAAAACCCACTAATATTTGCTTATTCGGTTCCAATAGGCAGATTTTGCACTTAAAAAAATATCCCTGTTACCAACATTATGCTTATCTCAACAAGAGATCTGTCACAGATTTTAAGATTTAATCAATGTCTTTCTCTTAGGAAGGAACAGCAGAGCAAGAGATTAATTATTGCCATAAAAAGGAAAGGGTTAGACATTTCTGAAAATAGTACACCGGTATGCACAAACCATTCACTTCACAAATTAGGACTACTTTCATTCTACTAGGCAGCTGTACCCACTCTATGGACTTGCTGCAGAAAACTATCCTATAGAACATAGCTTTCCAAACTGTGTGTCGTGACACTTTAGTGTGTCGCAACACACAGTTTAGTGTGTCACGAAACAACCCGGAAGCGGCAGCAGGGGCGTGCACAGCGGTGGTGGTGTATATGGCGGCGGCAGCGACGACGGCAGCGGTGCGCCATCAGCGCTTCCGCATTTTAGCGGAAAACACAAGACCGCCGCTGCTGCCACCGTACACACCACCGCCATACACGCCGTCACGTGCCCCCCCGTGCCGCCGCCACCATTGGTGTGTTGCCAACGGCGGCAGTTTGGAAAGCACTGCTATAGAAGAATATTATGTCAAATTCTTTCTTCTGGTACTGAAAGTTCTCTTCCATTGTAAAGGGCTTCACACTTCCTATTTCATTCTCAGACTGATTTCAAATTCCTTTACAATTTATTATTCAGTTTATTTTATTCTGCTGCTGCTGCTGTTGTTTTCCTTTGTACAGTTTTGCAGCTATTCTGTCTGCCAGTGGTGGGAAGATTTCTCTTGTGATGTCTTTTCCTAGAATTTGAGTTCATTATGAAAAGCCAAAGAGATGCAGACCACTAAAGGATTTGGTATACAAGGATTGATAGGACACCCATAAACACTTTTCAGTAGGCTGACCATATTTCAGGATGGCAAAACGGGACGGGGTCTGCAAACCCCGCCCCCGGTCCGTGTGATTGGCTCCCGTGTGCAAACCCCGCCCCCCAGTCTGCATGATTGGCTCCCGCCTGCAAACCCCACCCCCAGGCCACGCGATTGGCTCCCGTCTGCAAACCCCACCCCCCCGGTCCACACAATTGGACCCCGCCTGCAAACCCCGCCCCACAGTCCGCGCTCTGGCTTGGAAGTGCCCCACATGGGTAGACATGTTCACTAGCAGCTGGCATTCATGCTGTCTTGCTACTGGATGCATTAATGTGATTGACTTTTGTTTGTCCCTCATGTGTCATATTCATAGTTACAATACCTGTGAGCTCTGTTTAGCTTTTAGCTGATAAGCAACCTTTGGTTATGAATGCAAGAATACCCACATATTTGTCTCTTTATTGCTTCGCTTTTAATCTTTTCTACTTTAATTGTGTCTCTCAAGTCGTGAAAAGTAAATGCAGTGTATCAAATAAGACAGCTCAGGATTATTTTAAAGAAATGCCACCATTTTTTTTCTATACAGGCTTAAGTTTGGCATCTACACATAATTATGTCTGTAAGTGAGGATTTTAATGTAGTTCCAAAGTGGATAAGAAGCCCATCCTTAAGACTTTCTATGTTCATTTTGACAGAATGGATAACAATGTACACAATGTACTCAAAAGAATGTATATATGGATTTGTTCTCAATACTGAAATCAATGCAAAAACTGACTTTTGCACAATGTGTTCTGCTTATGTATATGGGTACAGCTGCATATCTGAGCTGATAACTGAAACCTTCTCTTTATTTATTGTATTTTGATACCATGCTTTTTTCCAGAATGTTCAGGCAACATCCATGGTTTTTCCCAACTCTGTTTATCCTCACAACTTTATGAAGTTGGTTAGACTAAGAATTCAAACGTGCCCTGTGAGTAATTTTCAGAATTCAGCAGTAATTTTAACCTGGTCTGTGTATAATACTCCAGCCCAGAGACAAATAAATTGATGCCCTCTGGATTTTTAAAATTTTTAACTGCTATAAACTTTAACTGTTAATTGGGCATGTATGACAAAAGTAATTGTCCAAGACATCTTGAAAGAACCACTTTCCCTACGTCTGAGCTGGCCATTTCACATTTGCAGTTTTACAATTAGTTAATATTTACTTGTTAGATTTATATAAATGTTTATTTGCTGATGTTACCCAATTGCAATTTCAACCCTGGGCTGCACAGGAGAAGCTGCCACGGTACTGATCCATGTCTGGAGGCTGTTCAGGACTTCAGGACACCTGGCTATGGAGGCAGGGGTCCAGTCAGTCGCTTCTCAGTTACCTGTGGTCTGTGTAGCAGACCACCCTGCCTCTGAAGATGCCAGCCACAGTTGCCAGCAAAATGTCAGGAAATCTGTAGTCTAGACCAGGGGTTGGCAAACTTTTTTATGCCGGGAGCCATTTTGACATGCTCGTGCACATTTTGAAATGCTCGAGAGCCAGGGGGCGGGGTTTGTGGGCGGGGGCCAATCTCGTGGAAGGGGGCGGGGTTTGTCAGGAAATCTGTAGTCTAGACCATGGTCACTAAAACCTGAAGCCCAACAGTGCCCAACAGATACCGGCTGTGAAAGCCTACACCAGTACATAGCCCAGAGTCTTTTTGGAGTCGGGAAGCCTCAAAATCTAATAAACAAACAAACAATAAATATTTTTTTTTTCATGTACTGTTTCAAGAGTTCAAAGTGTCATTTATACTATACCTTCCTCCAATTTTGCTCCACAACTTTTTGGTTGAACTGAAATAGTGACTAGCCTAAAGTCAGATTTCCTGGCTGAGTGTCAACTTGAACCTGGGTTTCCTAAGGCTTAACCAAGCATTTGAATCCTGTTTGTACAGATATTCCATTAAAGTCAGGAGGGTCTAATCTTGCCTAATCAGTGACAGCATAAAACATCTATTAAAAATTTGGCAACATTCAGTTAAATAATTTTCTTAGTCATTAGTCCCAAATACTTTTTCTTCTGAAGATTCAGTTAAATCAGGTTATACCCATATTTGGGGTGGAAATGAGGGGAAATGTTTAGGAAATCTGATTTATCAGAATGGTGTGGATTTTATATCAACCATCTGCTATTGGCTTTATATTGAGAAATATGAAAATGAAAAATATTGTATGTTATTACCAGATTGAAAAAGCTGGCATGTTTGGAAGCTTGTAAATGTCAATCTCAAAATCAGCTACTTGTCAGTGAGAAAATAAATACTTGGTCCTGCAAACACATTCCTTATAAAATAAGTACAAGTTTGATAGAAGTCTTATTTTCTTATACTGTATCTCCATCATTGATACTACAGAAACTTTTATACTTGTATTTCTGCCACTGCTTTCTTTAACTTTTGACTAATTGTAGGTTGGGGCTGAAGAACAATTTGGGCCTATAAGACTTTCAAGGTACTATTAAGAACTACAAAGGGTTTCTGCCACCTGTCCCAGCTATGGTTGCCCAGGACAAAATAGAAAGAGAACCTTCTGATTATTGCTCCAAATTGTACAATTCTGTATTTAAAGATGTCTGAATTGAGTTTTCCATCATGGCTGTAAAAAACAAAAATAACTTTTTTCCCATCAGATGTATTAATTTTCAGATTGATATTTTTCAGGTTTTATTTAACTTTATTGGGCTTGTTAATCTTTGCTTCTCGTTTTAAAATTATTTATAATTGCTTTTACTTTTTTGTTGTTCTTTCTAAGGATCTTATACAGTATTTAGTGGAGCATACAAGTTATTTCTTGTATCATAAGCCATAAATATCATTTAAGTAGAAAATCCTGCAGTTTTATCTGGTAAGGTGAATTATTAGAAGTCTTGGGACCAAAATAATCCCAGCCTATTCTCAAACTTTAAATAGGTAAGAAGCTCAGCTTGTTGGCAGGGAGCTGGGTGTTGACGGAGATCAATAGAATACTGAAGTTCACTGTCATTTTTGTCAAACTCTTGAAAAGAGGTTGCATTTATGGTTCTGGAATAAGCAGTATCTCTCTTGCATTATATATATTAAGATGTTCTTGTGTGTTATTTGGGGAGTAAGTAGTGCTGGCCCTAACCCATTGTTACATGACTTCTCCTAGGCCTACTGTCAAAATATTTATAATAGGGATAGATGCCTGCAAGGGAAGAAACTTCTCCACATATATTCTCTGAGACAATCTGATTGCACAGCGTTCTGACGGCAAAAGATGCCAGTGCATATAGGAGTTTGGGCCAAAGGAACATGAACAATCCTACAGGATTCACAGGACTGGAAATGAAACTCCCCACCTCTGATAACCATGGTAGAGCCCTTCATTTTGAAGGACTTCTTGTGAGAAAATGGGTTGATAAGCACTTTTCTTATGCAGGACAGTGGTGTTGGGTGCCTTTTTGGTGCTAATTTCTTGCTTTTCTTTCTTCCTGGGATAGCAGGAAGAAAGAGTAATCTTTTAATCTCACTGAAATGGTAATGTGAACATTATAGAAACAACGCAATTTAATTTAATTAATGTAATTTATTAAACTTGTATGCCGCCCAACTCTCAATGACTCTGGCGACTCACAACAACAATTTAAGCCTCAAATTAATATGAGAATATATTTCTGATATTAGAGAAAAGGTACTGTAGATAGACCTGGTTATATCATTATGATCACATGTCCATGGGTCAAGAATACTTTGCAGTACATCAATGCATTTTGGTATAAACATGTATAATTATCAATAAGACATTAAATATCATCAGCATATAATAACGGTTTGTGTTTGGCCACTTTTATGTTCTGAATGCCTTTCAATTGGCTATAAAACAGGCCAGTGGCTACATAAACAAATTGACTACAAGAGAAGATAAAGGACAAGTTCCACAATAAATCTTCCTAGGTGAAGTGATATTTCCATTTGAAATAATTCCTGCCAAAGGGTTGGAATGCCACATTTTCATCCAGTTAATTAAAAAAAAAAAAGGGGGGGGGGATCATATTTGGCAATAACCAGCTTCTAAAATTTCCATTGTATTCTATCAAAGGCCTTTTTCATCTCTAATACAACCACCATTCTGAATATCTAAAAATTAATTAGTAATCCTAGGGTTGTAGTTTTTTGTTAGTTTGCTTTTTGTGCCTTCGAGTCACTCTTGACTCCTGGTGACTGCCTGGACTAGTCCCTGCAGTTTTCTTGGCAAGATTCTCAGAAGTGGTTTGCCACTGTCTTCTTCCTAGGGCTGAGAGAGTGACTGGCTCAAAGCCATCCAGCTGGTTTCATGCCTAAGGCAGGACTAGAACTCACAGTCTGCTGGTTTCTAGCCTGGTGCCCTAACCACTACACCAACTGGCTCTTAATCTAAGGTTATCCAAGTCTTATTAATTTCTTATGAAAACAGATTTTTTCCCCAGGACCAGAAGTTTTTCTTATTTTCATAGGTTTAACAGTACCTATTATATCCTGAAGAGATGAAAGATTCACATGTATAAACAGCATACTCATGTTTAATCTTTGGAAGAAGTATAGCATTTTAAAATGATCAGTTTCTTCCTCAGTAACTTTTAATCCAGTACTATAAAATTGAGACTTTTAAAAATAAAACCAAAAATAGCTTACAAAAGGTCCATTATATACTTTGTGCTGAGCACTCTTAATGGTAGAAATAATATTAATGTTTCAATCAGTATTATTCTTTAAATAAAGAGGCCAATAATGAGCACGTCTTTCTCCTTAGTTCCCGCTTGTTTTAATGAATATTCTGTGTCAAGTGCAAAAAGTAAATTAAGTTCACGTTTTAGCAGGTACAAAAGTTTTATGTAATTCCAGTGTAAATCGTCTTGCATATCCATCCATCCATCCATCCATCCATCCATCCATCCATCCATTTAGAAGGCTACCAAACTCCATAGAGATTCTGGGTAGCATACATTAAAAACAGTCAGAACCAATAAAATAAAGGAAAAAATTGATGTAAAACTAAGACTCGAGTTACTAAAAATAATCAGGTTGGAAAGATGTCTGATGTGGAATTGGGAAAAAAAGTATATTCCATCATATACCCTTGCAAAGTTTCCATATATAGTTATAAATTTTAGCTGTGGGTCATGTAATTATGGCTGGATATTTTAAACATGTGTTAACTCCTGTCTCTGAGTGAAATGCATCCCATTATATTTGATATAATGTGATTGTTAACTGCAGGTCAAGTGGTCTTCCTTGAGTGATGTTGATGGCGGCTTGCAAACAATGACATCACATACTGCTCTTCTTCCTTTTAAGGGCCACACTCCAATTTATTTTTGATATTTTATAAATAAAATTAATTAATTTTTAAAAATATAAATATTATTTATTGTAGTTTTTAGGATTTTTATTTAAAAAGTAAAGGCAGAAGGAGAAGGGGACGGTAGAGGATGAGATGGTTAGAAAGCATCACCGATGTAATGAACATGAATTTGAGTAAACTCTGGGAGACAGTGGAGGACAGGAAGGCCTGGCGTGCTATGGTCCATGAGGTCACGAAGAGTCAGACACGACTAAACGACTGAACAACAACAACTTCAAGTCAACATGTTGTCCTGTTCCAACTGAGGCACAACACAAGGAGCAGTGTTAGCAATACTTTATTAGTTAGTAAAACAAATCCTTAGCAGTTAAGAATTGGTCCATTTCTCAGAAACACCCGACAAGGTCCTTCGCGAGGTAGCCATGTGGTAAGGTGGAAGCGCAATTCCTTGCGGCGGTGAGGCAAGGCAGCAACGCAGGTCCAACGCGGTATCAGGGTAAGGCTTGGAGTCAAGGGCCAGCGTGGCAGCAACACAAGGCTCGAGGACTCAAACCAGTATGTTTGCAAGGCAAGGGTGGAACATGGAGATTGGTGCGGCAGCGGCATCAGACTTGGGAGCAGGATCCAACGCGACAGCAAAGCAAGGCTGGGTCACGGAGATGGGTGTGGCACGAGGCTCGGGAGCAAGATCCGACGTGGCAGCAAGGCAAGAATGGGGCATGGAGATCGTTGCAACAGTGGCTCAGAGCTCAGGAGCAGTTTCAGCGGCGACAGCAATGTGGAGCTCAGAAGCAGGATCCGGTGTCTCAGCAAGACAAGGCTCTGGAACGGGGCTTGACTCATTCTCTGAGCAAGGCACAAGGGCGAATTCTGGCACGGTGACAAGGCGAGGCTCAGGAGCAGGATCTAACTTGGCAGCAGCATGAGGCAGGAGATTGCGACTCACCTCGGTGGGGCAGGATGTCTGTGCAGGGCAAAACAAACGGTTGTCTCTGGCAACCTGCTCTGGTAACTGCCGCCTTTTACCTGCTTGATTTTCCCGCCGTTTTCAGGTGTGGCCCAATCATATCTCCCATTGCTCAGCGCGCCTCTCGGTCCTTCTCTCTCATGCACTGATAGGTGGCGGTGCGTCCTCCTCCTGGTTTCCACCAACTGGCATCCTAAGGTTTTGCCGCCCAAAGTTTGAAACTAATCCAACCCCTTGTTCGAATCTTGCGCCTTTTTCACTGTTTCCCACCTCAACAACGGTCGGTTCCACCTCTACCTCGGATTCAACCTCCATCATGACACTATCCCCCCCCAGGACCTCCCTTCCCCCATGTTTGTGGGCCAGGCTTATGCGGATATTGCCGGTGAACTGCTGTACCTGTAATGGTGCATGCACATCTGCAGCGGATTCAACCTCCATCATGACACATGTCCATGGAGTTTTCTTGGCAACCAGGTAGAAGTTGTTGACACTGATGTTCAATTGTGGTCTGACTTTGGGTAGCTTTTTAAGATTAATCTAGCTGGGCTACTACTACTACTACTACTACTACTACTACTACTACTATTTGGGAGAAATATAATAGTTTTTTTAAAGCAACTTTTTTCTTTCATAGAAAACGCTGAGACTGTTTCATAGCCAGCTCTACTGAGAAAAAAACATTGAGCCTGAGACTTTTGTTTTCTTATGGAACAAAGTAAAGGAGGCTTTGACACAGAATGGGTAGGCTAGAAGGATTAGGCAATGGCTGGTCAGTCCAGCACAAGGCAGGGAAAGGCAACATTTGAGGTGGAAATAAAATAGAAAAGCCTATAGGAAGGAAGGCAGGAAGGCAGGAAGGCAGGAAGGCAGGAAGGCAGGAAGGCAGGAAGGCAGGAAGGCAGGAAGGCAGGAAGGAAGGAAGGAAGGAAGGAAGGAAGGAAGGAAGGAAGGAAGGAAGGAAAAATATGGAAAGGAAGAGAGGGGGAAGTATCCCAGGAATCTGAGGAATCCGAGCAGTGTAAGAATGCAGGGAGTGGAAAGAAAAGCACCATTTGGGTGGATGAAAAACATTTCCTCCATGTAGGAAAAGCAGTAACGATGGGCTCATGTGTGGAAGAAATCTAAGGATATGAAGGCATAACACAGCATCACAGGCCATATGCATTATGAGTTGTACAGTATGTAACCTATTAGCTGTACTCGCAGACCATATTTTTTAGATCTATATTTTTTAAGATCTCTGTTGAACAAGAGATTTCTTGCTTCTGATCCACTGGCAGGGAGGTGTGCAGCTTTATCCAGGCAGCAAGAGAAGAGAATATATGTAGCTCAGGGTTGAACTGTGGAGTCCTTGGTGCTCTCTGAGCTTGGTTGTTTGCTTGCAGACATTTCATTACCTAACTAGGTAACATCATCAATGTGAGTGAGTGTGGGGTTTGCTCCCTGTTTATGTACAGTAGCTTGCCCTACCAGTTTTGGTGGCGGTGTGGTTTTCTCCTTGGTAGTTCCTTGATTAGGGTACTGTTTTTTGCTTGATTGTTTGTCTGGTGTCAATCCTTGCTTATCTGGGCTGCTGGAGATGATGTGTTCTGGTCTTGATGGACAATTACCCTCTGTACAGAAAGTGGAATGCAATCAAACAAATTATAAATACTGTAAGCCTTCCCACATTCCTGGTTCCATCGTCACTGCAGTATTAATCTTGCTGATTTTTACATATGTGCAGAAATAAACACTGTATCAGTCCAAGCAGCAGCTTGCCAGCCCTCTGTCCTAAACCTTTGTTCTGGTATTCATTTTTGTGGTGCCCTTAATCCTGAAGCTGCTCCTGGCTGGCACATTGCACTGAAGTTGCATTAACATGTCAGGGATGCAGTATTTGATCACAAGTGCCTTTTGAGAGAACTAATCTTTCTTTCATGCAATTACTTTGTGCTGTTCTTTTCTGCTATCACCCTTTTATTCCTTTCCTTGACACAGTGATATCCTCTAGTTTAACTGACAAATATTGAATATTTCAAAGGCAGCTTTCATCTTTAACCAGCTAGAGAATTAGGGCATTTAGATTATATTCTTCTTTCCTATAAGGAAGTGCTCAATTATATTGTACTCCCTCTTCTGGCCAATAACATATTTAAGTTATCTGTTAAGCAGAAACTGAATTTCCCTCATGGCCTTTCCATTATCTGGTTTATCAAAGTATCACTCCATGAACTACATGCTTCACTTCATTATATTTTTTCATCCCATTTCCCACTAGAGTGTTCACTGAAGTTTTACTAGTACAGGTATTTGGATGATGTATGACATAACCATGGGATAATACAATTTTACTTATTTCCTTTCTCCTCTTCCATGTTTTACTTTGATGTTCTAGGCCAGTGCTTTCCAAAGTGCCGCCATTGGTGACACACCAATGGCGGCAGCGACGGCGGTGCGGGGGCAGGCGGCAGCGGCGTGCATGGCAGTGGCGGCAGCAGCGGCAGCCTCGCTAAAATGTGGAAGCGCTGATGGCGCGCCGCTGCCGTCGTTGCTGCCGCCGCCATACACACCGCCACCACCACGCGCACCCCCACACCGCTGCCATGCACTCCCCCGCCGCCGCTTCGCGACACACTAAACTGTGTGTTGCGACACACTAAAGTGTTGCAACACACAGTTTGGAAAGCTATGTTCTAGGCTGTGAACATTCCTTCTACTGAGCTAGAGTACAGCATATGAACTCAGATGCAATTAATGTGCAATCTCAGTCTTAGTTATGTGGATCTCTCTTGCACAAGATTAGCCAGTCCTCTGACTTCTGTTGCATTGGAGCAGAATGTGTAGTATTTCACCCAAATTAAAATTACTTAAACCATAAGAAGGGGAGAAAACCCTTTTCTTATTCCTGGAAAGGCCTTTGATGATACTTATTAATCAATTTTCCATAGAAAATAGGATTTCTTATTGGCAGAGACACAATAATCAGTCACACTGCTTTGGTTTGGAATACAAAAGCCACGAGTCATTTATTGTGGTTATTTCAGGCCATAATTGAATCTTGAAAAGAAATTTAAGATTTACATTCTCTTAAAGCAATTAATAATTTCCATTTGAAGGCAATGTGTATGTTTAAGTTGCAGAACAACACAGAAAAAGAGCTTTATATAAGTCTCTGGAGCATTCTTGGAAGAATTAAGATATTTTTAGTTCTTATCTTTTTTTTCCCCTATACTCACATTTACACAGTCACTATTTCTCCAAGAAATTTTACAAGTGTCGATTTGGACACTATTTGCCCATTTTAAAGAAACCCAACGATCATGTTATAAATAGCTGTTCTCTGCACTTATTTAAATGAGAACATACCTACATTTAAAAAAAAAATTATCCCACCTTTATTATTTTTATAAATAACTCAAGGCGGCGAACATACCTATTACTCCTTCCTCCTCCGATTTTCCCCACAACAACCACCCTGTGAGGTGAGGTGAGCTGAGAGAGACTGACTGGCCCAAGGTCACCCAGCCGGCTACATAATTAGGAAATTGTCAGCTGTGAATCTGGGAAGAGCTTTGTAGGAGTTGGGCATCGGATACACCAAAAAAAGAGAAGAGAGCTAATCTTATGACTGAAATTTATACTGAATTTGGTGCAGGCCAGTAGGAGGAATAAGCAACTAAAAGAGTTTAAGTAGAACAAAGTATCCTGACTTTTTAAGCAAGCCTGGTCGCCTTGGCTAAATTGGCCCGCCAGCAAATTCACTTACTGTATTATACAGGTCAATGGGCACTTGATTGCAGGATTGGCCCTATCATTGGGCAACATGAGACAACTGATACTTGGTTTTAAGAAAAGGAGCAAATAGTTAAAACATCCACTGATTCTGATTTAGATGTAGTCTTGCTCACAGCTAGAACAGATCTTTTGAAAGAATTTGACAGAAAATGTTTACACATTTTCATTCTGCCATTGATAGATCCAATCCCCATTCCATAGTACAGTAATACATAAATAACAATAAAACTTTCCTGTACTTTTGCAAAAGTTCAGCTTTTCAGAGCTCACAAGTGGGAAGAGTCAAATATATATAATAAAATAATATGTCCTATTTTCTATTTTAAAGCACTTCATCGTGTCTTTAATACAAGGCTTCATGTATTTGATTTATCAATAAAACCAAAAGACCAATATACTTTATAGAGTGCAGTAAGAATGAAATTAAAAAATATGTTTTACCTCTTCCTAAAATGCTACCCTTTAGTGGGTGTGTAGCTCATGTATGAAATAGCTTTTTCTGGCAGTTTTATTTTCAACCTTAGTGAGATATTCAGAAGATGAACTGCTGGATGCTTTTTTGACCAATTTGCAAAAATCAATGATATTGATATTTAGAAAAGCAAAATAAAGTATAATTAAAAGTTCTGCTAAAGGACATAAATAGGTTATTTGAAAAGTGCAATTAGAAAGAGAATGATTATCTAAATTTTAAAGACATTGTTTATTGATGTTTAGTCAGTGAAATATTTGCAACATTTCTTTTATTTTATTTATTTATTTAATTTTTATCCAGCCTTTATTATTTTTATAAATAACTCAAGGCAGCAAACATACCTAATACTCCTTCCTCCTCCTATTTTCCCCACAACAACAACCCTGTGAGGTGAGTTGGGCTGAGAGAGTGTGACTGGCCCAAGGTCACCCAGCCGGCTTTCATGTCTAAGGCAAGACTAGAACTCACAGACTCCGGGTTTCTAGCCCAGCACCTTAACCACTAGATCAAACTGGCTCTCCCAGTTGACATGAAGACACATTGCAGATCTAAGGGGGAAAAAAATCAGACAAAGAGAAAATGGGGGTGGGGAGAGCAGGACTTTGACTCTTGTAACATCAGTGTCCACATTATGTTTTTCCAAAATACATCCAAGGGATGATAAATGTGAGCAAAGAAAATCATATAGGCTGTGACATGCAAAATCTCTCCTGGTAGCTTCAGTGCAGAACATACTATCAACCAAATCATTTTGCATGCCAGTAGACCCTGATGGCTCTGATGATTCATTATAAGAGCCTCTGATACAGGGCTGGGTCACCCTCAGTACTTGTCTGCAACTTAAAGCATTTCTCTGAATAATGACTCTGGACAGCAAGCGAGTCCAACTTTGCTTGCAAGAACAAGGAAGCCAAGATCATTGCTCTAAACCCAGCACAGGGGAATAAAATGTTCTCAGCTATAAGTTGTGACACTCTAAAGTAGTATAAAAGATCACACTGAGCTACTTATGACCTACAACGGCATGTCTGAGATTCATTAGGCAGTGCAGTCTGACAGAAAGCGTTGTTCCAGTGCTGCTCTTTATAGCTTTTCTGCCCACTGGGAATTTTACCCTCAAGCCATCTAGCTCACATTTGAAGTGGGAATACCTGTGTAGACAGACACATCTGCTATTTTTATGGATGCCCTCTTATTTTTCTTTTACTTGGTGGCCAAATGTTATGTATGTACTGTATGTATGTATGTATATGTCTGTCTCTGTGTGTGTCTGTGTGTAGCCATGTGTGTATTAAAATATTCAGTATTTATCAGGATGAAATACAGTGGCCAGAAGAGAAAATAAAATGTTCTCAAAATAATAACAACAACAACAACAACAACAACACCTGGGATGAGAGTTATTTTTCACTCATGAACCCTTCACATTAATCAATGCAAATAAGCATCTTATCTTCCTTTACATTTATGTAATTAGAGTGATTAATGAAGAGGTGCCTACGTATACCTGTATGAGTGGGCATGATACATTTGTATAGCATATGTCTACCGCAAAACACAGATCAAAGTAAATTAAGCCCTCCCTGTTTTTATAAGTGCAGAGATATTTATTCAATACTGGGACCCATCCTGAGAGATTTTATTTTTTTAGAGGTATATCTACTTCTCTTTCTTGTCCATATGTCCTACCTATCCACCATTTTATCCTAAGAGCTCTCAAGATAGAACTGAGAGATAATGACTGGCCTATGTGGTAACATAACTGTATCTGGTGGGCATTAAGCAACAAAAGGTTGCAACAGTGGATATAACAGGACTAAACCTGCTGGTTCCTCTTCTAATCTTACATATTCATCTGGCAATAAAAAGAATCTATACGTTGGAGTCCTTGGTGCTCTTTGAGCCTTATTGTTTTCTTGCAGATGTTTCATTGCCAGGCTAGGCAACAGCTTCAGATGTTTCATTGGCATGTTTCACTAGCCTGGCAATGATACGTCTGCAAGAAAACAACAAGGCTCAGAGAGCACCAAGGACTCCACAGCTCAACCCTGTGCTACAAATATTCTCTTCAATCTATACGTTACACATACCTGAACATTCAAGAGATGAAATTCACAGCTGTGAATACAGAGTCAGTACATATATTTCAGTTTCAACTGAGATGTCAGACAGGATGAGGACATCAGCTTGTTCTGTTACATGTAACCCAGATGGTATTATTACCTCTGAAAAGGCAACTGTCAGACATACAAAACCAGAATTGTAAACCATCTGTAACCTTGTTTGGGGAACAAAAATTTGAACATATAATTTGAGAAGAATGTACAAAGATCTGAGTTGTGATCCATTTTGATATTTGTCTTCACTATTACCAGCCTCAATCTGTATGAGCTTATCTCTGCTACAGATAGTTAAAATATTTTTTGTTGTATGGTATAGGTTAGGATAGTATTGGTGAGCCCTAGAGTTTTGGGTCAATTATAGGGCAGTTTAATATACAGTTGGGTGAGATGTCGACTATGAAAATTTAATTGGTTATCCTGCTGCATATCCAAGAAAGAAAGAAATTCTAGGGCAGCAAAAACTTGGGAATTGTTGATATCTATCTGCTTGAATATTTGAAACAGAGGGTAAGTAAAAATTACATGATGTCTATTAATTGGGACTTTGGACTACTTTCACCCTACCTTTAATCACTGCTTGATAACAATCATTTATTTTTTATCATTAAATACTCAGGGATTTTGTAAGATCCCCAAGTTGCTTTTCTTGAAGAGATTGACCTTTCCCTTTCCACTGCTCTGGACTGAGGGACAACAGAAAAATAATTTCCAGATAATTTTTTGTTGCTTCTATTTAATCTTGAATTTAAAACAGTTTTAACGTAAAGCACCTATCATAATGGGGAAAAAAACCCTCCAGTGACTTAGGTTAAAACTTATTTTCTTCTGTTGATGACATGTTAAACTGAAACTTTCTGTACAGTTATAAACTTAAGACATCTACTAAGAAGTGTCTGGATGCACTGGGTTTTCAGTGACTTCCTGGGCTAAATGGGTATCTCTCTGGTCCTAAGGCTTTCTTTTGAAGCATTTTGATTTGCTCACATTTCTTGAAAATCTCACTTGAAAGTTTCCCTAGGGTGAGGTGTGGTGTGGTGGCTAATAAAATCAGCCTGGGAAATGCAGAAAGATATGCTACAGCTCATTAGATCATAGAACATTTCCTGAGATAAGTTGTTTGATACCGCCTGAGGTTTCCTTTACTGAATTCCCTTTCTTTGGCATGTAAGGAGAACTGGAAAGGAAGAATTAAGTAACAGTCATTATTGAAGTTAACTGAGCATTTATTTTCTACAGTCCATTATGCCTTGCTTGTAAATTAATGTTTTTTTGAAATAGTATAGTATTCCATCAGCTCTTTAAAATCAAAAGAACCCTACAGCAACTAGAGATTTAAAAAACTGAGAACAAAATGTTCTACACCCAGTTAAAACAAGCTATTAATATTATATAGGCATTCCTTTGTTTCTTGCAAAACTATTTCCAGTTGAAGTTGAATCTGCCGTGCAGCTAAAATGTCAATCATGTGCAGTCTCCTTTAAATAATTAATATTTATTTATTTATTTTATTAAATTTATATTACTGCCCATCTCCCCCATCGGGGACCCTGGGTGGTTCACAATAAAACAGTTAAAACATAAATAGAAAATTTACAATATAATAAATAATATAAAATCCAAGTAAAATCCAAGATGTTAAAATGGTGATACTAGGAGGCTTCATGGGACCAGCCATCCCCAAGAGGAGCTGTTAACATTTCCCTCCCAGGCAAGCCGGCAAAAACAGGTCTTTAGATGTTTTCGAAAGGTCGGGAGCGAGGAAACCCGCCTCAGCTCTGGGGGTAAGATATTCCAAAGGGCGGGCGCAACTGCAAAGAAGGCCCACCTCATGGAGCCTGCTAGATGGAACTCTTTAGTTGATGGGGTCCGCAGCAAGCCCTCTCTGACTGATCAGGTGGGATGGGTCGATGTTCTGAGGATGAGACGGTCCCTCAGGTAACCTGGCCCTATGCCATGTGGGGCTTTAAAGGTGATAACCAACACTTGAATTGGACCCAGAAGCAAACTGGTACCCAATGCAGCTCGCACAGCAGAGGTGTCACATGTGCCGATCTTCTGGCCCCAATAACTCTCTGCGCGGCCGGATTCTGGACCAGTTGAAGCTTCCGGATACTCCTCAAGGGTAGCCCCATGTAGAGCGCATTACAATAGTTTATATGGGAGATGACAAGGGCATGAGTGACTGTTTGGAGGGCATCTCGGTCCAGGAATGGGCATAACTGGTGCACAATCCAAAGTTGTGTAAAGGCCCTCCTGGCCACAGCTGCCACCTGCTCTTCAAGCAGGAGTCGTGAGTCCAGGAGAACCCCGAAATTCCACACTGGTTTCCAATGGGGCAGTGCCACCCCATCCAGAACCAAAGGTTATGGTGGCTTACTCCTTATGGTAAGTTGGTAGTGGGTAGTGGTACACTATGGAAATTATAAAATTCTAAATACACTACTACAGATTTTGTAACATGTATATTTATCTACCCACCTACCCACCTACTTGCATAGATTGCATATTCATTATGCTATTCCCTTTCAGAATAAGCAACATTATGCAGAGAGCAGATAATGATTTTTTTTAAAAAAAAAGTAGTAGTAATATCACAGCATACTATTCAAGGCAGTTTCTGTAAGATAGTCAGTTTTGATTCTCCCTCCTGAATCACGTTAATATACTAATAAAGATTCTGAAATAAATAAATGAATAGATGTTATTGGAATCTTTGTCCCCATCCTTGAGTTGTTCAGCCCAAGTGTCAACTCTTTGAGCATTCCATGTAGAAAACTGATTCTGGCCAAAATCAGATGGAGGCTCCTTTGAAAGGGTCAGCAAAATTATACCTTTTTATGTAGAAATAAATTATGGAAGTAGAGGCAACGTTTGCTCGTGTTCCCACTGATGCACCCTTTGGTACCTACCAAGCTCCTTCCAGCTATTTTCCCCCCAGATTCTTTTAATTAGAAAAAATAAAGCTGGCATATTGCAAAATGAATATCCAGCCTCAGTATCCTCTTTATGTACAAAAATGCACCTGGCCCTATAGTCCCATAGGCATTCTTAGCAGTAGAATATTGAGCAGTGTCAGGCTTTATTTGGAAATGTGTATATCTGGCCAGAAAAATGGGTAGTAGAGAAGATGTGCTGGAGCTGGAAGAGATGATGTGAAGCAACCTTCCCATCTGGTAATGAATGTTTAGGGACTGAACTCATCCACCATGGTAGATATTTTGGGGAATAGTCATGCCATGTAGCACTTTTGTGAAAATCCCCAAACATAGTTTCAAAATTCCAGGGTACTACTTTGTCAAAAAAAAAGCTTCCTGTCCCTAAACTGCATGAATATATTGAGACAGTTATTATTGTTATCTCAATTTACAGTATGTTTTTCTAGTAGGGTCATGAAGGTGGTGGTGGTGGGAAGTATCAAAGTATTTAATGTTTTGTACCAATGATTTACTCAATTTAAATTTGTTAATCTCTTACGTTGTTATTTTCTTCATGTGGATCTATCTTTGTAGTAGACTTCTATCATAAACCTATTTGTGATCATAATTTTCCCTAAAATGACATAAAAGTTTTGGTTTTGGTTTTGGTTTTTATTTTTATTTTTGTTATGTTCTTATAATACTAATCCTCTGGTTGTAGGCATCTATTTTAGAAGAATCGACCAAAAAAAGTATACATTTGGAAATTTTTCTCAGAGCCTTCACATTCTTTAATTTTACTGGTAAAACACAAGTACAATATGTTTTTGCCACACTGAGGTTCATTAAATTAATTGTATTAACATGGCATCCCTGGTTAGAGAAATAAACCCCTTGTATTAAAAAGTCAGTGTGTCTGTTAAAGAGCTTGAAGCAATGATGGGTTGTATCAACTGGACCATAAACAATAGCCTGATCTAGTAAGATGCCTGTAATTTCTTTTTCAATTTAACTTTTTAGGCTTCTATGTTTTCATTCACTAAATAAATAAGATAAGGAACAGTGTTATCTGTACCACAGATCGCAGATTAGGAATAAGTCTACATAGATATAAATTTGAATCAAATATGTTAATCATTCTATATATGTTAGAAGGGAAAGATAATAATATATATCTTATGCTGGTATAAATAAATTTAACACATAAACATATACCCCAAAACTCCATTGATCACCACCACCAGTAGATATACTGATACTTTACAGCCACACCAGTTGGAAAATTTTCAATATTACATTTTCAAAAAATTAATTGTTGTGAACCGCCCAGAGTTCCCTGGTACGGAGGAGATGGGCAGTGATACAAATTTATAATAATAATAATAATAATAATAATAATAATAATAATAATATACTGGTTATGTAATGAAAGATTACTACCATATAACTAAATATGCAATACAGTTGTTTTAGCAGAAACACTAGTGAAAGGAACCATTTTCATCCATTCTGGTGGATCTTACCTCCAATTTAAAATCCTCCACAGAGCTGCCCCACAGCCACCGCCTCCTCCTCCAATGTGTAACGTAGGAGCTCAGCATGCTGGAAAGGGAGGTGCTATCACCAAAGAGTTATTTTGAAAAACAAAAGTCATGGAATTTATTCATATAAAACTTTTTGAGGAGGGGAAGTATTCAGGAATTGACAGTTGGGTCATCAGATCAACATGACCCTTCCAAACAGTTGCTCAAATCACAGTCTTTTGGACAAGTGACAAGGTGATGGTGGTTTGTCAGAGAAATCACACTTTATTGTTGCTCAGATTTTCATTTTGAGTGGCATTGTGTGTGATAATGCTCTCTCTTTCAAATGACCGTGTTAATTTTTATCTTCTTTCCATTTGTTGGTTTATCCATATTTCAATTCCTTTCCCTTCGTAAGATTTCTTCCCTTCCTTTCACAATATATTATATCCCATTTTAAAATTCTACTTAAAGAAAACACATTTTCAGTTCTACTAGTTTTTATTTAGTTGTCCTCTCTCATTACATAATGAGTAATGAGTGATTATTACTCATTACATAATTACATAATGAGTAATGAGTGAATAATGTATGTTTGAAAAAAATCTTAATTGCTATGGAACGTGGGACTAAGGAGCCCCTCCCTCCAGTTTACAGAAATAAACAGCTGAACATGACAAAGATGGGGAATATGGCCAGTTAGGTATGCCAATTATGCAAGCAAAATAATAAATCCACTTATAATCAATCTTGCCTAAGCTGTGAAAACATGAGCCAACTAATTTTGAGTTCTGGATGCATCACTAAGGTATATGCAAGAGACATGGGGAGAAAAACAGAACTTCTATCTTTCAGACAAGTTGCATATTTGGATAAGGCATGGTATCTCATTTGTAGGACAAACATATTCACCTTATACCCATATTAAAACTTATATCTTATATGCTGCATTTTTAAAAATCGTGCAAAACATCCCTGCAGTTGTGGCAAATTCTCCATCAGATTATTTACTGTGTCTATTTACTTTTTTACTATTTACTATTTACTTACCTTATTGAGTCTTAAAATAGCCTAAGGATTTCTTCTGAACCATGAAATAAAGAAATTCAACATTTAGATATCCCTACTAATAAAAAAGCGTCAATATGGATCTTCTAGGAGAGAGATTTTCTCCAGGGATTTGCACTATGCCCTATAAATTCCAATAAACTTTATTGAGAAGCAGATAAATTTGGCTTATTCAAGCAGAAGAGGAAAAAAGTTCTTGCTGCCAGTTTGAAAATTATGGGAAGACAACATAGATGACTTATGCATACTGTATATCAGACATGATCACCTGTGGCCCCTGAACCACTTTTTTCAGTTGTCAGAGCCCATCAATCTGCAGCACCATAAATGTTGGCCTCATAACAGAATTTTGGAGTCCAATTTCCAGTCATTTCAAACTGGGAAACATACGAAAACTGTAAAGTAAACCTAAAAGATCCAACGTATCTCTCAGTTATACATCTTTAATTAAGTTTCCCTACTTCCAAACCAACATTTTTTTAATTATCAGTTTCAATAGGAGGCATATATTTGGAGTGCACTATCAGGAATACATAGAAAATATGTATGAGACAGTGTGAGATAACCATAATAACACATATCAGAGACTTTAATATTTAACTCCAAAGTGGAGGACCGCGCCAGCATGGGCAATAGTGAGAAATGTTAGGAGCTGTGATTCAGCCATACCTGGAGGACCACAGAATTCCATTCTTGATCTAAGTGTTGATTGGAAAAATTAGCCAGTGGTAATTGGGCATACCAGGTTTTACTTTCTTATCAATTAATAAGTTAAATTGAGTCTAGGCAAATTGCCAAAAAATGCTATTTGCATTAAGATATTGGGAAGCCAAGCAATGCACAGCAATTGTCCCACTGCAGATTAATTATTAACCTAACAGTTAGTTAGACTTTTGTGAGTGCAGCTGTATTAATTAAGTAACAGTTGGGTTAATCAAGATAGGTAGCCAAAGTAATTTGTTGGAATAAATATTTTATTACAATGGCCATCAGTAAAGCAAAGAATACACTATAATAATTCCCTTGCTACTAAAAGCTACTAGACTATTAATATATATTTAAAGATCACTCCATTTGCAGAGTTTTACGTTTGCTATTGGGTAGAAAGGATATTTTCAGTCATTCATCTAATTATTGGTAAGGTTTTCTTTATTTAAACTGTCCCAGATATTGACAACAACACCATTTACCAGTTTAACTTTTTAAAATTATTACTTTTGCTTTTCTTAAGAAAGCATGTTTGGTTTGGTATAAGTTCATGAGATATGTGTGATTCATGATTGAAGAAGTTATATTGGTCATACAGGACCAACCAGTTATTTAAAACCTTTCCACCCGGTCATATTTAAAGATTATCCCATATTTCTATATGGTAGCACTAAAGAGCTGCTATCCATTGTGGGAACTGGCTGAAAATTATGCAAACTTAAGGAAATGCTGATCACACTCCCAACCTCTACTATGCCTCAGCAGTGAAGCAGAGAAGGGGTTCCCTGGTATGAGAAGTGGGGTGCACACACTTGTGCGGACAGTCGGAACAGTCTGAGGCCCATGTGGTTCCAGCAGAAGCCTGACTGCCACTTCTGGATCAAATTTAAGCAATACCTTGCCTGAGTGCCACATTATGTTTGGGAGATTATTTCTCTCTAGTTCTGGTCTTGATTTAGCCGTGTTGGTTTAAAAAAATTAAAAAGTTAAGGTGGGGAGGAGAGAAGTAAGAGGAACGTCTCCTCTGGTGACAGGAACTGTCTTCGGGGCTGGGAGACCATTTGTGCAACTAAAAGGATCTGCTTCCCTTCCCTTCCCCTCCCCTCCCCACCCTGTCCCAGGCCCACATGGGTGGCAAAAGAAGTGGGGGGAACGGCCATTTTCCTTTCATCTCTCTAGTCCTATAGATGGAATATTCCAGAACCAAAGGACGCATTTTGCTCCCATACCCTGCTTCTCCTGTCACCCATGGACAGAGGGAGAGGGAAAGAAGAGATCTTTCTTCCCCTTTTCTCCCCACTACTTCTCTTGCCGTGGGGGAGAAGAGGGGACATAGATCTTCTGCTGTCAGATCTTCCATCCCACAAGCGATCACTCCATAGGATCAGAGACCTGGCAGGAAAGGAGCCATTCTCCCTGCATGACAGAATTACTGAAGGGGAGAGAAGGGGAGGGAGTCTCTTGGTGCCAATTCTCTCAGTAAAGAATGGTGGCTGGAGTGCCACTTCCTTTGTTTCCCTTTCCTTGGCTGTCTGTGGTTTCACAGCAGGGCCTTCAGCTGAGCCACAAACCAGGTGCTGCCAAATGCAGTTTCTGGCATTACGCTGTGACCGAAGCTGGCTGTGGATTCTCTGTGTTGCTGCCAGCTGCAGCAGCTCACCTTGGTAGGGAGGAGTTGCATAATTGCAATACAGCTACAGAAAAGGTCTTAAGTCCTAACCCAATCTAAATTCTGTAAGTGGTGGTACCTATAAACAGAACGTACAATGGCAGTTGCAAATTCTGAATGGATTCATGTGGGAAAAAGTGTTTTTTTCAAATACTCTGCTCTGAAAACATTAATTCCACTGGAATTTTACTTTGCATTACCATGGATTTGTAGCCAAAGTATTGAATATTTAAAACTGATGATAAGTCTTGAAAGTTCCTGCAGTTCCACTTTGTTTGCATATTTGAGTACATTTCTGAACTAGATGTAGTTTGGCACATACATTTGAACAATTATAGCATGTACTAACAGTTTTCCCACTTTCTTTTTTCTCTCACAGTTGATTGGTTTTGTTTACGCCTGTTATGTGATTAGTGTTTTTATGGAAGAAGAGGACAGCAGTAAATACTGATATACACCTCCCGATCTCTGGAGCCAGGACCTTGGGGTGAGACTTAGTATTGCACTCATAGCCAATTACGTGGAACTGGAAAGGTATATTTGAAAAAAATCATTCTTCCTTTGGACACAAGTAGCTTTCTTTTAATTCTGCCCTTTTAATCTGGGCGATACACATCAGTAAGTTTAAATATTTGCATAGCTTTTCTTTGTTGTTCTCCTAATTCATGTTATATTAATATTAATGATTTATTCTATTTTTAATTTCATATTAATGATCTGCAGTGTTATATTACGGTTTGTTATTCCCTATGAAAACTGTCTTGAAAGGGTGATATACTGTACATTCTAAATGCTACATTAAAATATAATAACAAAACCCATAGCAGTGGTAATCTCGAGTGGGCATACTTTTCCATTAGTATTAGGCATGGCAGCTTTACGGACAACTCTACTTTTAGTGCAGCAGTAATTTCTGAAATATAATTTAATCCTGATATACGTATCAAAGCTATCTTGCAATTGTCCTCCATTTTTCTGCCCAATTTGAGGTGTATTTTATTAGTTCTGAAAAGGTGAGATGTCTGACAGATAATGCCAAATTTTAAAAAAGGGATAAAACCAATTTGGATGTCCAATTTCCTTCTGATGATGCCAGTTCCTTCTGTTCTGTTCTGCTCTACTTATTTTACAATTCAGGCTGATTCTTGAAAAAAATATTGTTTTGGCACATTGTTCATACTTGGCTAATTTCTAAATGGTTAATATCTATAATATAACTTCAAATAGTATAGATACATATGCAACTTTTTCTGCTTTAGAAGCCATGGACATTGTATATAAAACCTCTGTTTAATTCAGCCTAAAATAAATCTGCAGTTATTGGCTTTTAATATTTCCTGAAGTAAAATATGTTTGCATAATTTTCAACTTCTTGGCCTGAAATCTGCCAGGAAGGCTTAAGAAGTAATAACAGCCACCTTGTTCATTCTTATGCAAGGCTTAAGTAGTTATGGATCAATCAATGAATATATTTCCAAGAGCAATAAAGATATAAAGAAATGTTCTGTCAAGCTATTGCTTTCCTGGCTTTGATGTCATGCTGCTATTGAACTGGGAACATACTGCATTTCTCATTTTAGAGGTTTGCATGTACACATGATTCATAGCCTTTTGAGAAGGGAAGATTTTAGTGGGAAAGGCAAGAGATTGCTGCCATGCAATCACAGGAAAAGACACAGCTGCTTTCATGAGTTGCTGAGAGGTGCCACATTTGCACCCCCATGTAACTCCAAATCAGCTTTTTGGAATAAAATCCAAAAGCTTCAGACTGATGTTCAGAGTAATTAACTTTATTTTAAAGAAATATAGTAAACCCAGTGCATTTCAAAACATCACATTCTGCCTTTCTGTTTATTGCAGGTAGGCTGTTATCATTTAATACATTTATTCACACCTAGTATCATTTTGAGAATTCACTTCTTTCTGCTTCCAGCACACAAAAATTTTATCTTAACAATGCAGCCTTGTTTTTCATTCAGCACCTTGGTCAGATGGTAATTACATTGTGCACAGCTATGTATGGAATAGAATAGATTACCAAGTTAATAAATCAGGTCCTACACCTAACATGCCCTAACCATAAATTATCTTAATTATATACTTGGGATTTGCTTTAAATTTCCAACCTAGAAAACAGTTTTGTTTAAAACATTTGTTTAAGAATTGTACAAATGAAATTGGTTTACAATTCTGAGTATATTAGCCTGTAACAGGTTGTTGTTGTTTTTTTTGGTGGGGGGGGGACTTTTGCTGTTTAGAGCATTTTAACATTTTAAAACAGAACCTCCCCCCTTTTTATGGATGGATGGATGGATGGATGGATGGATGGATGGAAGGAAGGAAGGAAGGAAGGAAGGAAGGAAGGAAGGAGGATACAGCATGATTGTGCTATTGTGGTCAAGGTGTTGGATTAAGCCTGGGAAGATTCAGGTAGAAGCCGAGCTTCAGCCATGGAAACTCCCTGGATGACTTGGAACCAGTTACTCTGTCTTACAGAGTTATTGTTGTTGGGATAAAATAAAGGGAGATTCCCAGATAAACTGCCTTAAGCTCCTGGAGGAAAAGTTGGTTATAACTAATAATACATATTAGAAGGGGAGCGGATGTAGTTGATTCACAGAGAATCAGCTTAACATTTGACTGTAGCATCTTTTTCCTGCCTTAGGATATTTAGAACTGACAGAAATTGAGCTGCCTGGAAAATCTCAATATAAATGTCAGGAAGAGAGAAAAGGCACTATTGTATTTTACTTAGGACACAAGACAATTTCAGTTAGAAAAATGTAACAGGAATGTGTGTGTGTTTGTTTGTGTGTATTAAATAAAAATGGCTCTTTCAGAAAGAATTTTAAAAAGTTCAGAACAAGAAGAGAGGGACAGAGGGTTTTTTAAATTGTTTGGATGCATGCTTTCTATTCTGAAATGCACTCAGTGAGTGCTTTTTCTAGAAGATTCTTGATTTCCTGCATAGTCAAATGTATCTGTAACTGATAACAGTTTAAGCATACTAATTACTACATTATGGCTCCATTGAAAAAACTGTTAGATACCACATATTCCTTAGAAAAGTATAAGGCAGTAACATTTAAAAGGAACATGGACACAAGCATTAGTTGACTCATTACATCGTTCTAATGAATAAATGGAAATGTTTAGACTAGCCACCATCCATCAAGATGATAAGACTTACAAGAATAATCAGAAACCCATAGCCCATGCCACCCATCTGTTTTTTTCAGCAATCTCCCTTCCAAGAAAGGATGCTATTTTAGAACTTTCTGCATTCAGCAGCTAATTTCCTTCTTTTTTAAAAAAATGTTTACATTTACAGCATTTGATAATTGCTGTGTAACAGCAATTCTAAAGGCAATGTACAATAAAAAATAGTCACAGATAACAAGAGCGATATACTAAACAAGCCAATAAAACAGGAGACACTAAGAACATCAGAGCAGCAAGAAAAGCAATTAAGACTCCACGCCATAGCAGAAAATGTTGAAAATCGATTAAAATTAAAAAGCCTGAAGAAGGAACAGAGGGTAAGACTGAAACTCATTTCCAAATATTGAATCTTCCAGGTATGAGTTTTCTCCCCGAGCATTTCTTTACTTTTTCAGACAATATTCTAGTAGAAACCATCAGATAATGTAACAGCTGCTGTGAATCCTGTAGAACCACACAGCAGTTGACCAGGAGAAAATACATCATATTTTGCAGTCAGTAAAGGGTTAAAGGATGCTAACACTTGTGCCATAAACTTCAGTGAAGCAGATCTAATGCATGAGAGTATATTTGTTTAAACATGCATAAGTGAGCACAAAGTTGGGAAAATATATATGGTTTGGCCAAGATCCAGATCTTGCAGACTGATAAACTGAAAGGAATACAAAACTACTGGAGAAATGGTTGCTAAGGCTACATTAACCTGACCCCCCCCCCCCATACTGAAGCCAAATGGAAGCATATCTTGTCAACAAATGCAAAGAAATTGCTGAAAACTGTTAACAGAGAGCTTCTGAAAATAGCCTTGTGGAAGACAGTAAGCTGCCAAGACAGTTCCTTCTGAGTCACATTTCTAATAAAAATGACTAATAATAGATAGCTCTTCCTGCTACCATTTCAATTGGTAGAGCTTTCAGGTGGAGATCTAGGGGTAGAGCACAGGTATGCAACTTTTTGGAGATGAGGGTTGCAATTGACTTTGAAATGATTTGTTGGAGTCTGCTCCAACAAGTAGCTGGGACTTGAATAAAGAAATGGTCAGGAACACGACAAAAATTAAACTGAACATAAGGCTTGGGAATCTTATGCAGCCCTGAGACCCAATGCTTACCATTTTTTAGCTTTCATAATAATTAAAAAAAACATTCTACAAAGGAACTAGAAGTTACTATTTTATGTATACTAGCCCCCAAGATTGTAATGTGGCTCGTACAATTTTTCCAAATAAGACCAGACATCAAAAAGGTACATATCTGTGCTTTATGTAAAAATCTGCATCCCTTTTTTGGCCAAATGGAGCTTATCTTGGACCAATAACTTAAATTAAATAGATAATATTCTGGATATTTTCTGTGTCTATATAATACATATTGTTCCATAATTTATTTATTTATTTATTTATTTTTATTTTATATCCCGCCTTTATTATTTATTTATTATTTTTATAAATAACTCAAGGCGGCAAACATACCAAATACTCCTTCCTCCTATTTTCCCCACAACAACAACCCTGTGAGGTGAGTTGGGCTGAGAGAGAGTGACTGGCGCAAGGTCACCCAGCCGGCTTTCATGCCTAAGGCGGGACTAGAACTCTCAGTCTCCTGGTTTCCCATTGGCTCCTTCCTAGGGCTGAGAGACAGGGACTGGCCCAAGGTCACCCAGCTGGCTTTCATGCCTAAGGCGGGACTAGAACTCTCAGTCTCCTGGTTTCCCATTGGCTCCTTCCTAGGGCTGAGAGACAGGGATTGGCCCAAGGTCACCCAGCTGGCTTTCATGCCCAAGGCAGGACTAGAACTTTACAGTTTAATTTCCATAGAGTCATATATGTATTTTAGAGTCAGTTGATTTTATAGGTATCCTTGATACTCCTACTAACAATCCCCCCTTCCCCTGCTGGGACATATTGAGTTAGTGTCTCGAAAACGTATGAGTAAGGTTTGGTCAAAAGAGCAACATGAAACTTACAATTACATTGAAACTTAACTTGCTGCTGGCATGAGATTACTAATGCCTGCTTTGGATTAGTATAATAACTTGGGGGGGGGGGTAATTGATATTTAAATCAATTACCCCCCCCCCCCCCCCAAGTTATGAAAATGATTTAAAATGCACTGGCATGATCACTTTTCTTGATGAAACCTGTATTTAATCTACCAATGACTGAAAAATATTTCCTGGCTTATTCAAACATTTCTATACTGTCCATTAGTATGCAAAATATAATATAAAATATATATTATCTGTCTGCCATAAGGAAATTCTTAAACAGGTTGATTTCATAGATCAGCTGTTCCAGTTCACATATGAAGGCTGTTTTGAGTCCAGTGACTCTTATGCCTTTCTTAAGCATCTATCCCATATTCTCGATTGTAAGTTCAGTCCCCACTGGCAGAATGGAATGCTTCTCTTTGGGTATAATGCAGGGGATGGGGACAACTATTGGGAGCTATGCATCCTTTATGATCATTATTATTTTGAGTGGGCAACCACTGCAGGAAATGTGATAAAGTGACATCATGAAAATGGGTGGGGCCAGCAGTTCCATGCTTTTGGAGGCCAAATGCTGGAAACTGTGTGTGTATACTTAAAGCATAAACAAAACTTTCACACTGTGGGGTGTTTTTTTTTTATGTGCTGTCAAAAAACAATGGGGACTGTTCATTTCTCAGCAGTTCGGCACCAAACTTTGACAGCAAAATAGCTAATAGCTTTAACGAAGGAGTTCAAGAGCTCTTTGGTGGTAGGCCTGAATGAAGTGGAGATGCTCTGCAGTTACTCCACAGAATTGAAGCAACATGCTCCATCTTGACAGTTCAGTTGGAAGCAGCAAGGCAGGAGCAATTTACCTCATTCAGCCATCTTCTTCAAGAAAAATGGCTGATGCACAAGTACAAAAGCTGCTTAACTGAAATGACTCAACCATTTCTGCTGCTTTGGAGTTGGGAAGGGCCATTTCTCTTCACTGAGGCATTTCAAAGGGCTCTTTGATCAAAACTTTGTCAAAGTGAGGTGCTCCTTTGAAGCTTTGCACAGCCATAGTTTGTGCCCCCAGGTGTACATTGCCCACTCCTTGTGTTATGTATTTGGATTTTATAGAATGAGGGAATGCTAGAAGGAATAGTCAAACCAGATATTCTGTTTACATTCCAAAATTATTTGTACTATGCCTAGATATTATTTTGTTCTGCATTTTAGAGTTTTAACACAAACATAGGTTAACCCATTTCAAGAACATATGGAAGAGCATTAAATGTTCAGTATTAACATGGATCATCTAATTATTTTAGAGAGATGTTTGGTGATTTAACCTTAGTATAGGGCTTACCTTTATTAAAGTACTGGAGTAAAAATGGAAATATTAGACCTTTCTAATAGTTAAAACATTTAGATGGTTAGATCTTTCAGCCCATCTTTCCCATTGTAAACATACATACATATATACATATCCTCGGAAGCCATGTGCAGTTTGGCTTGTAAGATGTTAGGACTATGTGGGAGAGCTGTTGCTTAGATACAAAACATTTCAGATTTAATCCCTAGTGTTTTCACTCTAAACTCAATGAAGAACAGAAAATGTAAAACACCTCTACCTCACACCCAAGGTAGCTACTGCTAGTCAGAAGAAAAGATGAGGGTTAGATGGAGAAACTGACCTGGTTTAAGACAGTCTCCTAGGTTTCTATCACTGCAGATTATCTCGAGAGACAAAAACAGCTTTTTCTAAGGGCCTTACATCCCTGTGCAGTCCTAGAGTGCTAATGGACTCTAAAGAACAAAGAATTTCAATGATCAAGGTGAATTTCCCTTAAAAGCCAAGCTGCAGAAAACAATTTGGATACTCAGTGATCTGTGCTATCCACTAGTTTCTTGATGCTTATTTGTCTGATGTGTGGCAGCCTGCCCACTTGGCTTCACAATAAGATAATTGGTATCAGTATTTGATGCAAATGGGCCAAGACAGCTGCTATTTTCAGAACTAATGGGCCTTTTACTACCTAAATTGTGGGAAGCTCAACTCTCTTTGAGCTAAAAGCTAGAAGAGAAAAAGAACTGTATTTGCTTCCTTTCATGGATGTCATACCCCTGGCTGAAGACACATCTTCAGGTATGTCTGGAGGCAAGCAGGAGTCAGAGTGCCCAGAAGTTCAACTGCTCTCCTGCCAGAACTTATAGCTGACTGATCCAGCCTAGCATTTCTGCAGCCTGCAAACTTCTGACTTCGTACTTGCCTGAGGTCTAGGTGGTCTAACTTCCAGATCAGGGTCTGATCCAGGCTGAGGAGTCCCTGAGATAGAAAGCTCTGGCAAGACAGGAATTGGTTCCCTAATGCGGCTGACAATTTCTGGGGAGTCTGTCTCCTGCTTTTCTCCAGACATATCTGAAGATATGGGCTTTAACCAGGGGCATGACAATTAAGGCCTGAAAGCATCTGTATATCCTTCAGTTTTTCAGCACTTCAGCAGTTACTCAATAACTTCCTATCTTTAAATCCTCAGGGGATGTAAAAATAGAAGGAGCAAATAAAAGATTCTGTTGAAAATGAATTTTGTATGCAGTGTAATGTATAGGCTAAAGCATGGAATTATAAGGTGAACCCTTATTATAATAAATTATTTGTCTTTGTACAATGAGAATGCCAGGTTATGACTGCACACAGCTAAATGTTGGTGCATCACTTAGTTCAACTGTTGTTAAATCCTTAGGAGACCAGCTCTGTCTTCTATACTTGTAGAAACCAAGGGCCACATACTTCCTTGGCCTATCATGTTCCCAACTCAAGACAATATTTAAACTAGTCACGGAGTACTCCAAGCTAACAATAGGATTGCTCTACTAATCCAAAGCAGGCATTAGGTAGCTTTCAAAACCGGACTAAATCACAACCATGGGCTCATCCTCGTACTCCTGTACTCATGGGACAAATGTGCCCCAGCAAAGGTTTTAGGGATGTGATATTGCCTTTTTCTCAACCCCAACCCACAGCTGAAGCAGCTTAAAGTTGCCTTCAGCTGTTCCACTTTTACAGCACTGTTTTCTCTCTTTTCCTAACACAATTTCTGCCACAGACACAATTGAGCATGCCTCATTAATAGTGTGTGCAATGACACAGTGAGGGGCTGAGATCTGCCCAGCTTCTGTTGGCCTCTTTGTGCTGTGTGCATGCGTCTCCCTCTGTGGCCATTTAAGCTTAGGC